>JAIUSX010000012.1:11250000-12500000 GCA_026573805.1 Hesperophylax magnus
TTTTAGATGAAAAAATAAATTTCACTAGTCATATCCACCAAATTATGCTGCTCTAATCTCTTCTCTAACCGCCTCAATTATATTAATGACAACACTCTTAAAGCCGCCATATAAAATCATCAGAATAATAGAATAAGTCACAAAAATTCACTTACCATAATATTTCAATAAGATATAAATTAAACAAGTGTAACAATGACTTATTCACACGATTTTAAACTTCTAAGTCCATTAAATAAATATTCAGATCTTTACTAAAATCAATGAATTCATTTCCCTCCTCTCATTTTAAAAAATTATCTAAATACGAAATTATTTGCATAAAAGTACTAGAATAAATCAATTGACAAAAACCTTTTGTCATCATTTCTCTCGTTTCTTCTGGATATTTCCGCTGCGACTCAAAACAATATCATTTAAAGAAATATTCAAACATTTCCATTGCACAGTAACTTTTGCAGAGAACTTGGGGAGGAATTACGACTTTCAATATACTAGTCCGGAAACATTGTTCACTTTTGGCTGTGTTTGCTTTCATTTATGGACTGCGCTGTTGTGATGCCAGCAAACTTTTGTTTGAAAAGTTTCGACAAATTATGTTGGTACTGCTGCAGGTCTCATCTTGTAAATTAAGATTTAATGGATGTAAAAAGGAAAGACGTTGTTCTGCTGACTCATGAAAATATAATTTAAAAGACGGTAGATGTTCGAATAATTATAACTTTTTCATGTTAAGCCTTGTTAGCTCCTTTGTTGGATAAGAGCCGTCTTCCTGTTCTTCCGGTGCACTTAGTTTTGGGAAAGGGTCTACTATTTCACCCGCCCTCTTCTTTTTAAGCTATCGGTTCATTTCTCGGAGGTTTTTATATTCTGGTTACCATTTATATTGCTTTTACCCATACCGTACACAGAAGACTTTAAATTTTCCTCAGGGTTTATGAAATAACTAACTAACTAACTAACTAAGCACCACGCCGTTTCCCCGCAAGGGTAGGTAGAGAGGACGGACCGCCAAACAACTCGGTCTTGGAACACACTTCTTGCCTCATTCACTTTCATATATCGTCGCATACATACTCTTCTATTATTCTGACTCTTGACATGTATCTGATTCACTTGATCGTTCCATGTCTTCCTCGGGCGTCCCCAACTTCTGCTACCATTCGCATTTGCATCATATATCATCCTTACACTCCTATCTTCGCTCATTCGCTCTACATGCCCAAATCATCTAAGCGTCCCTTTCTTAATCTTACTCATTACGCTTGCACTCTTTGCGGATCTCCACATTCCTCAAACGATCAAACATGGTTTTACCCCACATACGCCTCAGGGATCTCATTTCAACAGCAAAAAAAACAAAAAAAAAGTATATAAGGGTCTTTAGTAGACCAATAAACAATGAATAATGGAGATGACACAAGAATGTTGGTAGGGTTTTTTCAATATTGTCAATCGGAACCCTATATGTCTTTTTTAAAAATTGGTATGAATTAATCTTATAAATTCCAATGTTGTGCATGGAAAATGCTGTTTGGAAATCATTCAGGAGAGGGCTTACTCATTTCAGTATTTTCTATACAAAAAATAAATTTACATAAATCCTTTCGGATTGAAAATCGATTTGAAATCTCGAAAATGTGAACAAATGACATCCCACTTGTTGATTAAAAAATCATTTGATGGTGGATACAAAATCCGTACATTAAAAAAAATATTTGAAGTAACTTTATCACAATTGATAGTTCTCATAACTAATTTGCGTGATATTTGGATGAAAAAATATGGAACAAACTAAGGTCAACTATACTACAGACGTATGACTGCCAAATCACGAAGTCAGTGCAGTCGTTAAGTAAATTCTACTGTTTTAAATAGTTTAATCAGTCTAATTATTTAATAGGTTTATGAAAAAATAAAACACAACCCAACGAGTATCAACAATAATCTCCGCCTCCAACCGCCGCTCGATGGCACTGACTTGATCAACTTTATTGATGTTTCAGGGATCCATCGCTCTAGAATACATTGGGATAGCTTTCTAAATCTAGTTATGTAAAGTATCTGTTAATTATAAAAAAAGTTCTACTTGAAATGATATTATGTTTGTTTAAAATACTATTCTGCATTCACTAATATTATGCAAGATATTAGCTAAAAAAATATTCACAAAATCATTATTTTTATCATGTTTTCCCACTCACGTCTTCGTGATATGAGAAAAGGTTGTTTTCTCAGACACCAGAAGTAGTTCTGAAAAAAATGTGCAAAAAATGTTAAAGAGCGCTGAGCCCCAACGCCAACACAAGACTCGGGGGTTAAAAGAAAAGCAAAAAGAACATCCCCTAGAATCCTTGGATAAACGGTTTAGCGCCGTATGTCTTAAGGCAAGGCTTTCCTTCTCCTGGTTCACTGGAGCCTCTTTAGCGATTACAAGCCCGATTACAACACCCCGAACCTTCGCCTATTTCTTTACTCCCCGTTCCTCCGCTCCCCCTCGCGACTGCGAAAACAATTTTTGTTTCCACGAGGATAGGGCGGCATAAGCGAACCTTATTATTCTGAGAAAAAATATCGCAGAGCATGTGTGCTTTATGAAATCAATTTATTTTAGGTAACTATTCTAAGGGCTAAATCACTTTCATCATCCCGGTTTTTATTCATATTAATAAATATATTTATGTGTTCAGATTCAGCAAGTGAAAAAGTTATGCTTTGCAGTTTTAAGAATTTGTTGCCCACTAAAATTTCCATTCTAACATCGCTTTATGAAATATGAATTGATGATGTTATTAATTTTTGAAATACCCTTTATGAAAACGTTAACTAAAATTACATACATATACATACTTAGTAGCTTATTTGAATTCTACAAACAGCTCTAATTTTGGAAATGAACAAACACATTTTAGTTCATTCAACCGAATTTAAGCAGGACTAACTAAAGCATAGTACAGATAATCAAATAATTAGATCATTTGGTTCTACATACTACTATGATGCTAAATAATAATAAAAAAAAATTTCTTGGATAAGAGTAATTAATCGACTTATAAAATAAATTATACTCCCTTATTTCTTTTAAAATATAAAAAGGAATAATTTAAAGTTTTTGTCTTCTATTTTACTCACCACTTATTCCGGCAAATAATTAAACAGAATCAAGAAAAATATTAATGTTATTTTAACCTCATATGACTAACCTCAGTCATTTCGACTAACACAGTTTATAATGTATCTCGTTAGTACCTTCTCCGTGCTTGCAGGAAGAAACTGCGCTTTGGGGGTAAGTGTCTTAGTTAGTCTAATCTACAAATAACAGAAGGTGAGTACGTTAATAATATGTCAATAATTGTACCAAAGATAAATAATTTTTATATTTTAAAATTAATGAACCCTTTTGAGTTAGTTAGAGAGAACGAGGAACAAAGCTTTATTTTTCGTTATTTTTCTTGAGATTTATGTCATCGCTTATATTGATGTTCAAAGTTTTGAGCGTTACGTATAATATTTGGTATTTTTTTTACAAGTTTAATAAACTAAAAACATTTTTTTCCTATTTGTCATCGAAGTTGTTTTATAAAATCTCAAACGCTTTTGAAACCTTCGTGAACAAATATCGCATTTTGTGCGGATTAATAGTAGTGTTAGTTAAATTGACAAATGCTTAGTCTTTATTCGCATAAAAATACGATTAATCATTAAGGGTTCAATACCTAAAACCTACAACAAACAATAAACAAAAAGTGAAAAATTATATTATATCCGAATAAACCAAAGATTTTATTTACTTTTGGAAACTGGAGCATGTATAATTTATTATAACATTAATATCTGTGGTTGTAATAAACTGCTTTACCTCAAAGCAAGCCGTTGATATAATTGATTCCAAGAACCAAGACTTTGATATTTTCATTATTAAAAGCAAAATATTAAAATCTTAATAACACGAAGCACATAATATAATCCAGATAAAGACACTTTATTACACTAAACGAGTACGGTTGACGTAATTGAATCGTAGAACCGTGTTGTATTATTGTCTCCCTTGAAATACCCCGAGGATATAAGATTAAAGGATAGCATAATAATCCAGAACCGATGATATACTAGAATCGATGAACACCGAACAGTGAACACTAACCGGCCTAAGCGAGCAGTAACCGAAGTTCTCTACTTTCCTCACAGCACCCCTCGAAGGCCCAATGACTCCCCGGGTAGCGATTAATGCCTACTTTCACTGATTTATCGAATCACGGAGTAGTAGTTAAAGGGCTTAACTACATAACTATTCATCTTAAAAGTGTTTTACAGCCCTGGTAAGAAAGGATTCTTGTCGGAAAGCAATTTCGATTAAATCGTTTGTTCAGATTAGGTCTTACAATATTTCAGATCCAATCGAACTGAAAAAAGTTTCATAAAGGATCATTGGTACGGAATTGATTTAGCAAGTTAAGTGGGTTTTACTTTTTTGTCACAAGACTTACTGGCATGAACCAAAAATCTATTACACCCTGAATTTTACTGAAAAAAATGGAGGAATAAGGAATGGAATGTAGTTGTTGGAAATTAAATTACAGTCAAAAATGGATATTACGTATTATGCATGTAATTTCTTATATATTTATGTATAATGTATTAAATTAAAAGTTTTTCGTGTATATAAAAATTTGTATAATTATTATTATCGTTGTTAATGTTTCGATCGTCGTTATAAGTTTCTCTTCACAACCTGCGTTATCGTCAATATGTCTTGCAATAATTAACAAGACTTAATATTCTCATCCATGCACATACCCGTATATTACACCTGTTGATTTGATTGATCGTGACATATCTTCCCTAAACATCCTTGAAAACTATTTACCTGTAATATTTTAATAATGTTCTCCTTTCATTCATCCTTTGTTCTTGCCCGAGCCACCCAAGCGTCGCTTTCTGTATTGTAACATCGTTTTCTTGATGTATTCATTCTGCCCAGTATTTATCATTTAAATTACATAGATCTTGCTTTCTCCGCATAAGACCTACACTGGTAAGTTTATTGGGTGTTTGGTTGTGTATTTTGTTTTACTAAATACAGATAATCAGGGAATATCTAAACATAGTTCTTAACTACTTATCTCAAGTATAAGTATTGTTTTCTGTGCGTTCGCTGATGCAACTTCCTAGCTGTAAGTACACAAACTCATCAACTTGTTTTACTAATTCTCAACTTACCTACTTTACACCGAAAATTAATATATAATATAGGATGTGAAGACAATAAAGTGGAGGGCAATATGTAACACCCAAGAGAGTTAATAAGAATTGAACCAAAAAAGAAAAAAGCAAAATAATTTATTTTCTAATCCTCCTACACAAAAAAATGTTCAACCAATTTGTACTTCTATGCCTATTGACCTCAAAAATATAAGTTTCTTCCTGTATAGGTCTCCGTTCTTAAGCTTCTAAAAAAATGATTGCTTTTTCTTTCATAAGTGGAACTCATTTGACCACTATTTAATATTTGTGTTTATTTACGTTTAGTATGCTTTGATTGTATAATGTACCAATTAGTGTATGTATGCTATACTGAACACTATTCATTAATGGACTTTCGTGAAAGCGCCTTATGTCAATCTCTCGAAAGGTTATGCTCAAAGGCATACATAAAAATCATTCCACAGAAAACTAAGCCTTTACAGAATTCATTTGAAATAAATCCGTCAAAAGCTTTAATTTATTTTCTCAGAAAGAAGGCTTTCATTTTGGACGTTTTCACAAGAGCCCCCTCAATTATTAATGGTTTTCGTATGAAGAAAATCTCATTCAGCAAATTAATATTTGCTGAAACTTTTTGTACTCATTCATTTAATCGAACGAAGTGAATTCATTCGACAATGTCTAGAAGACTTTCGGAAAGTAATAAATGAACCAGAAACTTAATCACAATTATGAATTATTAAAATGATATTATGTCAGAAAAAGAATAATTTTATTTGAAATCCAAAATTTCATAATTTTTTATAGAATTAGAGTTTCCTCTTAACAGATCAAAAAATTATTACGTAAACAGTCGAAATTTTGCTACCATGGAAATAGTGAAACCAATTTTTTTATCTTTTTCTAAATGAACAGCCTTGCACATAGACGATATATTCTTTAAAAAAATTGAATTCTTAGATACGGAATCAACCGATAACGCAGCCTAGTTACTCTAGCAGGGTGCATTTTAAACATTCATTTTTATTGATTAATTTCCACTACATTGCAATGAATAGCTAAAACTATTTAACAGTCGACTAAAGCAAGGTATTTATTATATTTAGGATATTTAAAAACCGGAATAGATTAATACAAATATATTGTAGCTGGAATATAATATTTTAAATCGTTTAGCTATACATTCATATTTCTGTGACCTCCAATAAAATGAACATTAAATATATTCAAACTCGTGTAAAATGTTTGATATTCATTTGTAAGAATTTATTCGCAAGTGCGGAAAGCTGGTAAATGTCTAAAATTCTCAATACCCAAATGGGAAATATGTTTTAAATATTATTCATATTCATGGATACGAACATTTACAATAGATTGTTTACATAAACTCATAAATACTCCATTAATGCAAACCGAGTAACAAAACACGTTGCGCTGATGTTGCAAATGTTTTCCTATTTTGTGAAACTGTAAACAGAAAAGCTTTCATTTAGAATAATATCAAATATAATCATAGGATTCTCTAGACGTTAGTACTAGGTATACATTAATTTATAAATTATAATATCTTTTTTTTTCCTTCCAGAAAAAACTGCTATGAGCATAATACGTATTTATAAATACATCAGTAGGTGTAATGTACTGGAGTGTGGATTAAATTGTATTGTCTTCTGTATATGATAAGGTATCTTCAAAAAGACGTATGGATTCATTTGATTACATTAATATGTTTTGGTTCTCGATTACAAGAATGAATATCTAATAGCCACAATACGATCTACAAACCTATGTAGGTATGTTTTCTAAATAAATAAACGACTGTTGTCAGTAACCTCAGATTTTTCAATAGTATAAATTAAGTGTAATTAATGCAAACTTTGTGTACATCGAGTGTGTTTTGAGAGCATTTTGTTGTGTTAATTTCTTGTTTATATTTTGTTATAATGTATAAACCTAAAATTGGTTTAAAAGTATATTATTGTAAAACTCCCATGGGCTCTGCAATGTCCGGACGCTGTCATTTATGAGCTTAAACCCAATAAGATGCTTTTGTCTGGGAGCAAATGGTATTCGTTCAGTAACAAATAGCAACTAAGTATACATAATAGGTTTTGAACTATCAACCCCTTGCAACTAGAAGCGTCAGAGTCGACTTGGATATACATGACGTGCACTACGTGTAGGGGAGAGACAAAGCCATTAAGACAGTTTACTTAGCCAAGTCATCTGGTGGGAAGCCTTTGGGCAGACCTATATACAGTCAGCGTTGGATGGATACCATACTTGCCAACCTGTCCAAGTTGATATCATTGGTAGTTCAGTGAACAGCAAACCTCGCGCTCAAAGAAAGTTGTTTCTAATTGTTTCATTAATAAATCAAAACCCAACTTTCCCCTGAAATCATGAAAATGTTATTAGGAGCCTACTTAAATAGTTATAAACCATGAATACTTCACATAACAATTTCTGCAACGAAATGTCACCATCTCAATAACAACACTTTTTCAACTTTCTGGCCGGTAGGTACAGTTCGTTATAGGAGCACAATCATGCGAGATCTGGCGGAATAAAAATGTAGTTTTCAATACGGCGAACAAATGAAATTAATAAATAAATCAAAAATTATCGAAAATTCAATGGCAGCAAAAGCTCTTTGTCAGTCAGAAGTGAGTAAAATCAGGTCGTAAAATTGGAGAGCTCAAGAAAAATAATTGCAATGCTTAGTAGTTAATTGCCTTATGATTCGAGAATACTTGGACAGTTTGGAAAGTGCATTTATTTATAAGGCAAAATGCAATAAAATGCCTCATAAAATAAAACTATATTGCCACTTAAAACCAAAAAATACATATCATCAACTATTACATTATTATTATATAATTATTACATTGGTTAATATGTAAAAAAGGATGCATATAAGTATGAACATAAGTTACTACATAAAATAATCATCGAAACTTCTAAATTCGGTTGTCTGTAAGATAAGGTTGTCTGGATTACCAGACAATCTGAAGAACAGCTGTGTGAAGTATAATTCAGACAAGTGATACAGCTGGTCGGTACATTTAATCATGCCTGTCACACAACATTTAATCAGAAAATTATCTTAGTTGTCTTTTTCGAAATTGGATTAATAATATAACGGGATTGTTAATATAATCCTTAATAGAATTATTATAAATATTTAATTGTCTTTACGTCAATCGGTTAGTCCTGCCTGAAAGCTGGTACACAAATATGATTTGAATTTAAGTGTCATTTTCAAAATTGAAAATCAGTTGTTTGAATCAGTTGTTACAATTCTATTGTCCATACAGATAGACGCGCGCAACCAAATATATTACTGTCGCAAAAATTGCCGTATAACCCGGGCGCCGAGCGACTTTGCCTTGGGCGCTAGTTAACACATTATGGACACGGCCATTGATAACATAAAAACCGAAATACAAAATATTACAACGATTAGAAATTCAAAAGCAAGAACTAAACTGGAACAACATCTTTACATAATAGAGGAGATTAAGATAAGTATAAATAAAATTACAAAAAGAAATCATCCAACTACAGAAAAAAATTAATGAAAATCACGAAGAATTTAACCAATAAAATAGAAAAAATTGTCGACAAAAATAATAATAAAACACAATCTTATGCGCAAGTGCTAACATCAAACAATGAAAGAAGTCCACAAGAAGAAAAGTTCTCAATAATAATCTCATCTTCAAAGAAAACAACAAAAGCTGAAAAAATAAGCAACAAGATCCAGGAAGACAAAAAATTAAACCAACTAAAAAAGGAATAAATGGATTACGGAAAACAAATAAAGAACAAATAATCGTATCATGCCCAAAAAAGAATACGCGAGCACTCTTACTGAAGAAATTAAAAAACTTAACTTTAACTTGGAAGTTAAAGAAATCAAAAAGAAAAAACCTAAGTTAATAATTAAAGGACTCAAATCAAACCTATCAGAAGAGGAAATAGTCAGCAAGATAATTACACAAAACGAAAGGGATTAAAACATCTTATCGTAAAATGAAGTAAGCAAAATTAATCTCTTAACTGAAATAAAATATACAAATTCCGGGTCAAGAACATGAAAAACAGTACAAATATTCTACATTGTGGAAACCATCGGTAAAACGCAAATAAGTTTATAAGCCCTAGGAAAACTAAACATACGGTACCAAAGAGTTAAAATAGAGAAATGTGATCCATTAACCCAATGCTACCACTGCTGTAAATTCATGCACACAGCCTCCAGATGCTTACATAGAACAAATCCATCGATATGCCCTCATTGTACCGGAGACCACATTCTCGCCAAGTATCCTGCGAGAGATTAAACACCGGTTTTTGCAAACTGCACATCACAAAACAAAATATATGGCAAAAAAACTAGCACAGACCACCAGGCTTTCAGCAACTCGTGTCCCTACAAAAATAAAATGCTCAAAGTTGCAAGAGACACGATCGACTACGAATAAAAATGACAGACTTCTTATATAACGCACTAGACAAAAAAAATAACATTAACGAGAAAATATATAACAGTTTTGATGAATACTGTCTCCACCAAAACGACCTTAAATACAGCCCAATAATTCTACACATGTACATTAGAACCATAGAACGAAACATTGATGAATTTATAGCAACAATTAATAATGATCTCAAAAATTCGGCATGCATTGTGTTAACAGAAACTCATTCGAGTAGTGAAGTGACGTACTATGTACGTGGATATAAATATGTGTCAACAACCAACAGAATAAACAAAAACAGCGGCATTGCTATGTTCATCCAAAATAATTGTGACATTTTGTGCACGGAAGAAATGAAAATAAATGGAACAAACTGCCTACACATTCAAATTAAGTATTACAAGCGTAAAAATCTCTCTGTATAGAAAGCACTCATCGACTATCAGTTTGTTTATAGACGAATTAAGACAAGTGTTATTAAACTTTATAAATGCAAAAAACAATAGTTTTAGGAGATATAAATTTAAATATACCGAACGATTATACATCGAACTATAAAGATAACTACCTAAACATGATAAAGGAAATGAATTATGTGCCGTGTATAAAGTCCTACACTAGAAACGTCAACGGACATAAATAATATTAACTAATATAAACATGACTTTGCTCCATTACAATATAATAATACCCCAAACGGCAGATCATCATAGCGGACAGTCAGGTAATAATAATAAAGAAATAACTGTTGTTAATATCGAATCTTTAATAAATAAACTGTCCTCTGAATCATGGTTAAATATACTCCGAAATGATGACGTTAATGAGCGCTGTAAAATATTTGAAAATAGATTAACGAATTACATAAACGATTCAAAAAAAAATATTCATAAAGGAAACTCGGCGAAATTTCGTAAAATCAAACCTTGGATAACACACGGACTTGGTGTGTCCATAAAACATAAAGAAAGTATTTACCAAGAAACAAAAAAAACCACTAGACATAAATTTAAATAACCATTTTAGAGAATACAAAAATAAATTAGCTTATCTCATAAAAAACATAAAAAAGAAAAATTCTATACAAATAAAGTTGATGATTCTGAAAACGACAGTAAGAGAATTTGGACTATGATAAATGAAATCTTGGAAAATAAGCAGAAAACTAAAAATAGTACAATAAAGAGCATAATACAAAACAATAATATAATAAACTGTATTGAATAACCTAAAAAGCAGCAAATGCATTGAATGATTTTTTTGCGAATGTCTGAAATAATCTAGCTGAAAAAATCAAAATTAAAAAAATATTACTGAAAACCAGTACACAGAAAATAAACTAGAATTTTTTGAACTTACAATCCACCCGAAGTTGTACAAATTATATAAAAAATGTGAGGTGGTTCTGCCCCGGGTTTCGACCGTCTTTCCGTAAAAACACTAAAAAGTATTAAAAATTACGTTTTTACACCAATCTCTCATATAATAAATAACAGCTTCAAGACAGGAATTTTCCCCAGCATGTATAAAATAGCCATAATTACTCAAATATTTAAATCCAAAAGTCCAGAGGACGTTTCTAATTGTAGACCTATTTCACTTTTATCTAATATATCGAAAAAATTGCTAATAAAAGACTTAATGCATTCATAAAAAAACTCAATCATAAACGAAAATCATTTTGGATTTACAGACGGAAAAAGTATGTATATAAATAAATAAGATGCCATTGCAAAAATCTCATCTAGTATTCAGAGTACCTTGGACAAATCAAATAAATGTATTGGAATTTTCATTTACCTAAAGAAAGCATTTGACAGCATTTCCCATGAAAGACTTGTGTTAAAATTAAAAGCAAATGGCAAAACCACATATCCCTTAAATGGATAGAAAGATACTTAACAGAGAGACCTCAAATTGTAAAATTAAACCAAACATTTAGTACATCACTAACAAATAAATTTGGCATTCCTCGAGGCACAGTTCTCGGTCCATTATTATTTCTAATATATGTAAATGATATTTTCCAACAGAAAATTAAAGGGGAATTAATTTCCTACGCAGATGACAATGTCTTATTAATAAAAGGTCAAACATAGGAAATAGGTAACAAACTTGCAAACGAAGATATTAATGCTTTAAAATCATGGTTTGATAATAACCTGCTCACACTTAATGCAAAAAAACAACATATATGTATTATTCTCCTTAAAGAAAATACCTTTTCAGAAAGTAAGTATTAATGAAAAATGTGATATTGTCAACTGTAAACAACACGATCCTATTTGTACTGTAATCAACTCTTCTTTGAAGTTAAATATCTCGGTGTGATCATTGATAAAAACCTGAAGTGGAACAGCCACATTACAGAGCTTGTAAAGAGAATCAGGAGATGTATATATGTGTATATATATATATATATACACTAGGGCGTCCCTTATATGGTTGAAATTTTTTTTTTTTTTGATATCAAAATGCATACCCACTATTTCTTTTTGAACTACCCAGACTTACTTAAATACAAAATTTTATCTTCCTACGTCAACATTAACCCGTGCCGACAGAGCTCTGAAGATTTTGAAAATTGCTGTTTTTAACCCTTTCCGTTATGTATTGAAATCAATTGAAATAATGATAATAATAATAAACTTTTATTACACACAGGGAGTACACAGAAGGAATAAATCATGAACAGTACAAAGTAAGCAGTTTAAATATTTATATTTAAAAGAATATTTATTAAAAGAAGATAAAATTACAGATCAGGCAGGATATTTTCCTTTGAGGGTCTCTTTTTTACAATCTGGATACAAATTTCTATGCTCTTGCACACAGCGTAGCAAAAATTGCTTTTGTTCTTCATTTGCAGTGACCAAACCATGGAAATCTTGCATAAGTTTTACAGCTCTTTCAGCTGTATCATTAACTGCCCTTAAAGAAAAAACTTTTCGTTTTGCCTCTATATAGGCAACATCTTCGTCCCACGTAGAAACGGGTCTCTGGAGGAAGTTCTCATCAATTTTTAATCGAGAAAATAAATTTGTGCTTTTGACAGACACAAAATCACTTAATAATTTTCCTGCAATAAGAAATAAGTTTTATTATCAGTTTAGTGAAAACAGTATAAAAAATAAAACTATGTATTCCTACTTACCATACAAAAAATCAGACATATCTTCTTTCGATGGAATGTATCTCTTCCCAGAATCATACAAACTCTCTCTTTGTAAGTTCACTACAATGTTTCCCTTGGTTTGTGTATTAACTTCATCATCAAAGAGTGACAAAACGGCAATTTCTTCTGACAAGTACCAAAGATGTTGACTAAACTTGCTCAGGGCTGCTTTGGAGATCAATTTGTCAACAGTTTCATATTCCTTAAGCCTCTTTAAAAAGCACAAATCTTGATTTGGTGCCTTTACCGCCAGACTACATCCAAGCCATGGTTTCACATATATAACCGCAATGAATAAACAAACGTCTTGAAGTGCTCGTTTATCCTTGGCGCTAATTTTGAACTGGGATGGCAACAAACATATCTTTAAAGAGTAAATAGCTCTAGCCATCCACCTTGCTTGATGCATCGCTCCAGGAGGTCTGATATTAATTTTTTTTCTCATTATCTCCTCCTAAGAAAATAATAGATAGTTCAATCAGCTCACGATAATCGTCACGTACAATGGTTTTTTGCAGTTCTTGATTATAAAATGTCAAAAGTTCTTCTATTGTTGTATTACAAAAATGTTGTGTGACGATATCGGTGTATGTTTCAATAGCAGCAGGATTAATAGTTTTCCAGTTGTCTCTAAACTTTTTGAACATTGGAATATCAGGGCTACTAGTAACTTGTTGGATTTTTGTTTCAAACACACATTTCAAAACCAGTTCGTAAACGTGATGGCGGCAAGCAAAGAGTAGTAATTCCCTGTCTAGTCTTTGTTCCAAAAGTACACAGGCTCCTTTCAATCGCCCTGTATTAGACGCAGTTGTGTCACAACACATTATTTGAACTTTGTCATCGATGTTTCAGTCATGAAGTGCGTTTAACACAGCTTTAGCTTGATCCTGGCCGGAAGAGCTCTCCAGTTTGGGTACAGCCAGCAGTTGTTCCTTTTCTCCAAATGAAATTAGAATTAGCAGGCGTTCTTCTTTAGAACTTCTCACGTCCAGTCCAGGTAATAATTTCCCATCCCAGTGAACGGTCACCATTTCAGGCATATTATCCTGAAAATCTGATTTTATAGATTTCGCTCTATCTTTTCTACTCTGTGTGCGAATGCGTTGAATGGACGATTTGTTTATCGGAAAATCATCACAGCTAAGGTCTAGCGCTTCTACTACAGCATGAAGAATATAGACAGAATCCCTTATGCTTAATTGACATCTATCTAAAGCTGCCACTAACTTAGGCGTGATAAAGTTTTTCCGTCCTCTTTTTGTAGTAGTTTCAGAAACCGTTTGAGAGGTGGTTGGCAAGGGTTCCTCGAGGCTTTCTTCAGAGCTGGTATGTTGATCGGTATGTCCTTGTGTTTGTATAAAATTTTGTGTAGTAAGAGATGACGATAAACTCGCGAAACACATTTGCTCATGTCTTTTCTTCTCTTTTAATTTTCTCTCTCTTGTCCTTTCTTCTTTTTCGGCTAACTTTTTGTCTACACCCGCTAAGCATCCTGGACGGCCTGGTTCTCTTTGTTTTTGTAAAAATATTTTGTCTTCTATTTTCATCCGTTCCAAAGCATCAACGTGTGCTATATCGAATATATTATTTAAATTGTTTTGAAAGTCCTCCTCACGGCGCGCCGTGGCGCCGCGGCGCTTGTAAACAAGTGTTTTTTTTTTGGAATTTTTTTGCAACTCCCTCCAAGCATGGTGAAGATCCACAAGTTTTTTTACACAGTTAGGTATAGCTCTGGTAGGGATTCTAGCTTTTTCCCAAAATATAATAAACTCTCGAATGACGAGATTCGCGCTTTCACTAACAGTCAATTTAACTTCGCGAATGTTAAAAAAAGTACTGCAAGAACTTGCCGGTTAGACGGTAACTTTGCGCCTGTTATTTGATAATTTACGTCACCAACTAAGAAAATACTTTTTTTATTGCTTCTTAATTCCACTGCCATCTTTTAAATGTAAAACAATACGTGATAATCACGAGAATAACTGAACACAAATGACTGATACCGCGAGTGCGCGCCGCTACTTCCGCGCAACTTGTATGAACATGATTCGGTGCAAGTCGGCACGGGTTATCGTGCTCCGAATAAGGTAAAAAAATAATCCGAGTGTTTTAGAAGCAAAGGAACAAAACTAAGACCTATGAATTAGAAAATAAAAACTTTGAAATATAAGGGACACCCTAATATACACGTATATACATCTCCTGATTCTCTTTAGGTTAAGAAATATTTTAAATGTGAAAACAATCAAAAATGTGTACTATGCCCTTGTCCACTTTTTGTTTATCTACGGAATCATAGGCTGGGGAGGATCCTATATAAATCACCAAACTCTGTAAAAGTTTCACTAAGAATCATCATACAGTAATACTTAAAAAAAACTATTAAATTGTTTCCAGAACCAAATGTCAATGACATATTTAAGCAATCTTCCATTGTAAAAATGTGCAAAGAAAAAATATCAAAGAATATCAAGAATTTTACAAACCAATCAGAAATAGAAATCAAATTACCACACCAAACTTTAAAACAACACAAATGCAAAACCATTATATTTACCAAGCAATACAAAACTAAAATAATCTCCCTTCTGAACTGCGCTGTATTGTCAACCAATCAGAACAAATAAATGAAATTAAAAAAAAAATTAAAAAAAACTTAAATTAAACATTACATTGTAAAATCCAATGTAATGTTTAATTCTATACAAAAACATTATTACAACATAAAACCTATGTAAGAGTCGTGGCTTCCTTATCAGACACAAGAACTTCTTTTTTCTGATAAGGTATACATAACCAATGATGATCAAAAATGTAATATTGTTAAATATTTGTGTATCTATATTCCTTATATAAAAGTATGTAAGACAAGCGAGAAAGTTCCGACCTATAAAATAATTCTTATTACTTCGAAAATTAGAATTGATTCGTCTAGCTATTCGTGGTTTTTCATGGGTCAGGTCTAATTTAGATTAATTTTGACGATTTTGTTTACGTCAATTTAACTCCGCCCTCAGTTGGGGAACGTCTTTCTCGAAACTGATGCCGGTCCCAAGCCCGGACAAAGGAGAAAGATTGGGCGAAGGGCTAACAATCATCGCCCGTAAATCAACTTTTTTAAGAAGCCCATAGGAAACAAAGCCTTGAACTGCAGAAGAAAAGTTTTATTATTTAAAAAGGGGCGGTCCTGGAAAAATGGACCATTTCAGTGCATTACCTATCATTTGATCTTTCTCAGAACAAACGCTTTTTTAATATTCTTCTTCTTATTGCTACTTTAGAAAAGCGTGCATTAAACATGTGTGCCGCAATATAACATCCCTACATGTAATAATATATTCGCACAGAAACATGGAGTTTGCTAAATGATTTACGGAACATTCCATCCCCTGCGATGCCTCCAGTCTGATTCTAAACCAAGCTCCGCAGATTAAGAGGGTTGGTTTTTAAAATCATCTCTTATTTTACTGAAAAAAGTATTGCTCTACTAAGCTATCCTTTTTCATTATTTAACGATGATTTAACCACGGAGGTATCTATTTCCATATGTTTTGAGAACATATAAATAG
This sequence comes from Hesperophylax magnus, assembly GCA_026573805.1. NCBI lineage: Eukaryota > Metazoa > Arthropoda > Insecta > Trichoptera > Limnephilidae > Hesperophylax > Hesperophylax magnus. Next base: position 11,266,437 of record JAIUSX010000012.1, read on the forward strand.
ACGCTCTGATCAGTTATATTAATATATTTTAAAACCATCAATTACTTGAAATTCCATGATATTTGACGAAAGCACAGGTGGCCGGTATGATATTTAATAATTATCTAGGGTAAATTAGAAAGGTGTCAGAGAAATATTTCTAAGAACGTACTTAATTTATTTTCTGAGGAAATGAAAATGTTACAAACAATAAAAAAAAATGTTGTTCGTCGGTTAGTTGAGCAAACGGTTAAATGCTTAGGATTCCATTTCAATCGTGTGCTCTTCCATAATTAAACAAGAACATTTTCCTTTTATTTTGATATAGATTGAATGAATCAATTAATTAATTAATGATGATAAATAAATGCATGAATAAATCAATTAATTAATAAATGATGATAAATGAATAAATAAATGCATGAATACATGAATTAGTAAATGAATGTATAAATGAATGAATAAACGACTGGTAAATGAATAAAAAAATGAATAAATATATTAATGAATAAATGAATAGGTGAATTAATTAATAAATGACTGTATAAATGAATGTATACATCATTGAATAAATTAATTAATAAATGAACCAACAAATTAATGGATAAATTAATGAATAAATGAAAGAATAATGAATGAATAAATTAATTAATAAACTAATAAATAAATCAATAAATAAATTTATTATGTAAGTTAAGACTTTCCAGGAAAACAGTCTTCAGGGAGAATATTAAGATAATCTTTCTTGTAACGTAAAATCGGTGTAACTTCTATGACGTTGTATGAGAAGATGTTTGAATTTGAACCGACTAAGAAGTGCAAGATGGCACAAAGATAAGCCAAGTTCATAATCTCTTTTATTTGGTAGACGTGTGCTGGTATGGGTAGGTACTATCATTAATTAGATAACTAACACCTCTCCTGTAGGTTCAAGAAGTGAGGTTTGCCCTGGACTTGATGACGATTGCATCTACCCACCAGCTGCCTGGCGGGGCGGATCGGGAGAGATCGGACGAAAGAAACCTTTTGGTTTCTCTAGCTGCAATTCCTCGACACATCGCTTTGCACCGCAATGGGATAGATGGATTCATACGTCTGTCCCCTCATACCTCTTTACTTCATGAAACTTCCTCTTTTCCCTTTACTTAAAGAAAAACTCTCCACACTACATTCCTAAAGAAGACATAGGCCCTCGGGGAAATTATTTTCCTCAGATTCTCCTGGGTAGAGTTAATGTTAAAAAAACACTTTATTCACTTCCGGTACTTGAAAAATTTACTAAACAAAAAAGGCTTTAATGCAGACAATTTTCGGGTCCATAAACAGAGAAGATAATGAAAAACAAAATATGCGAACTTTATCATACCTACCCGTTACAACAGAAGTGTAATGTTCAGAATAATGATTTTGAGCAGGGGTTGAAAATATGCCCCGTCATCTCCGTGGGGAACCGATATGGTATAATACACCTGCGTTGTGTTTCGGGACCCCTATGGATATATCCAATTATTCGGAGGTCCATAAAATATGACATGGCAAGGAGAAGTGCGCCACTGCTGTTGAAAGTGATTAAAGATAATGTTTTTGCCAGAGGCGAAGGGTGGGAAGGAAACGAAGATTGGCTTGGTCAAAATTCTTACACAGCAAGATAATAAAGTTGATTAAATCTATTTATATGAAGAAGAGTGTTTGGCTTGGATTTAAAGACCGGGCAACGCCGGGATTTTACCTGGCTGATTATAAATAGACAAATTATATACGAATATACACATGTATTATGTGAACAAAGTTTATAAGCATCACAATATTATCTGTCGTAGATACTCCAAATACCGCTTTAGTGCAAGACCACCAGTTGCTTGAAATGGCATTAGTCAAGTTGAGTGACCAGCTTTGTATAGCCAGGTGCTTTTTAACCTTCCGTTCCACTGCCATCTTCTTCTCCCTAATCTCTTAATCCTTAAAACATACAAAAATTAGGGATAACTTAGTCCGGCTGTTTCAGTGCAGTTATTACTTTAATGGTCGACTATCATGTAACGCAACAGTGTGGCAACACTGGCTGTTAACTATAAATAATAATTTCGGTGGTATCTCCGTGTAACTCCGGTTCGTTGAATTATTATTATATTAATATTTGAAGTACGTAATTTATTAATTAAACGTTTGAAGTGTATGATTTTTCTTGTTTAATTTTTTTGACAGAAGTGGTAATTTTTATAGTTTTCAAGTTAGCATTCGAAAGGTTAATTTCAGAAAGTAGTATTAAATATTTCAGGCATTTTATTTTAATTAATACTTTAAGCTTTACATATCCCACAATCACGGTTCTCCACTAGTATTAGACAGTAATATATTGGACGCTGTTTCTACCTATCGTCAATTGTTTTCGTATTAAAAAATTTTGTCACATATTCTAACTGTTTTTCTAATCCAAAACTGTCTACGATAATTCCTGCAAATAGCAGCTACTTTCTTCAGAGACGAGATACATCATGATTGCGTTCATGCATATAAAACAACCAAAACAACAAAGGGTGAATTCTTAATTAAATTTAAGAGACACATCCACACACCCGTTGTTATTAAACTCACCCCTTTTCTGTTTCAGTTAATGAAGAATATGATATGGTTATTGTTAATATTTGCAGAAATTTCAAAAGCAGTCATTTTATTAGACACGTAAAAGTAATATGAAGTTTACCTACAGTGATTAACAGAAAAGACATTTTCATAAGTTTATACATAATTCCTTAGAGACATCTTAGCATACGGTAAGTAACTTTGGACATCCAACCACATTACAAAGCACTATGCACAAAAGCGAGCAAGTTGGTTGATTATTTGTGTAGTCCATTCCTTATAGGTACGGTTTTAACTACCCAAGCTTACTTGTTCTGTTTTACAAGTTACCCGTAGAGTCAATTTGTTCGCTTTTGGAAACAGCTCATATGGTTTCACAGAAATAGTTTTGTCTCCCTTACAGTAATAGTAAGAAATATTTTCTAAACGGTGTAAGAAAGAAAAAAAAATACGCTTGATGTTCAAAGTTAACTGTAGAAAAATTAAAATGGGCACCTCTATGAAACCAAAAGTTCCGACTGCAATTTAACAATAATTTATGATACCTTTTGATTTTTTTATAAATTGCTTTTGTGTAAAACGACTAAAAAGTAAGGAAACATTAATATATATAAGTAATACATTTTTCCAATAAAATGAGTATATTTTTATAAATACTTATTTTAGAGTTTAAACGAAAAAACGTAAGTAAAGTAAGAACCATTTTTTTTAAAATTTTTATGTTTTTTTTTCATGTTTTTTATTATTTCACAAATTATGTTTTTGTTTTTAATAACAAAATTCAAATGCTTACGTTATCACTTTTCAAATTTTTTTTTTAGTTTTTGGATAAATTTAGAAATGTTACATTTATTTGTATTTTATTACTCCGACCTTTTGGCGTTTTAAGCGTCTTTAAGTAATGTAACGGTCAACATTCCAGAGACCTTAAAGGTTAAGGATACATTGCAGGACACTCTATACAAAACTACGCCAATGGAAACAGAATTTGCATTAGATATTCACTGCACAAAGGAAGAATCTCCGGGATTAAAATAATGATGGGCAAGTACCGTACTGATATTTATTTGTCAAAAATGTGAAACATGAACTAGTAAAATTTTATATTATTTACCCTAGTTCCATCACACAGAACGAATGCTGCATAGTTTTACGTAACGTAAAGCATTTTTTTTAAATCTCGGTGATCGTTTACCAAATTTAACAAACAAAATAAATTGTCCTCTCACAGGGCTTTCTGAATAGAAAAATATATATTCGATTTGAAAACTTTCATTGGTAAATGCGTAAATAATTATTTATACAAAGATGGATTTAAAAAAAAATCTTACGGAATAGCTAAACGAGACATGAATAAAGCTTTTACGGATTAGTTTATTTTGGAGTGAGTCGCTTTAAAATGCTTTGACGAAAATCTTGGCATTTTGGATACTTAAGAAAAAAACTAACTTTATTCTTAAAATTCCTAAAACATTTTTATTCAGAGGAAACATCTTAAAAGGAAAAGGTAGAATAGTGTTCAGGCATTATTTGAAGTATTTTAATATATTTAATGCCATTTGTAACAAAACGAAATTCGGGCAATTTTTAACAAAGAAATCACATATCAATCAAATATTTACATTTAACCTTAAAAATAAGATGCTCCCGAAATACATGTTTAAGAATGTAAATTTTTATTTCGAAATACATGGCTACCCCACGAGAAGCCGTGGAGATTTTAATGATTTTCAATGAACTACCGACGGATGTTAAAGAAACTAAAAGCCTTACAGCTTTTTGTGAGTTATGCGTTAATGCTATAAATAGTAACTTTTTGAGTTTAAAGTGTGCATAAATGTCATAGAAATCAGTTGTTCATTCGAAAAATAAGAAAGAAAATTTCATTCGAAAAGTTGACTACAATCTATCTAATTTCTAGCCAAAGGACAAATAATATATAAAGCAATTTAATTGCTTTTCATCATTCCCTCACTAGTTTATAATTTAATTTTTAGTTAAATGCCTTACTACCATTGCATCGGGGATGGTATCAGAACTCCATTGTTTTAAACTGTCAGTCATGATTTCATTCTTTTCCATAGACTTAAGCGTTTAGTCCTCCAGTAATTGACTGTAATACACTTACCACTGTGTTTATGTTCTTATCAATCTTCCTCTAGTCTCATCTTTATGTTAATGTGAAATGTTAAATTTGGTTTTTGCATGTGTCTGTTATTAAATGAACTCTTTAATTTAATTGTATTTTTTCAATTATTTGAACTGATTATGAGAAGAATTGCGAGCACTAAAGGCGGATCCGGGAGCTCGTAGCTGGATAAACGGTTACCGTGGACGAGCCTTACCCACTTGCAGATTGATACAGTATCAGTTACGTTACATGCTACACTCTCGGTGAGTACCCTGCTTTACACAAACCGCGACCCGATCAACTGCCTTCTAAGCAGGTGATCGGGGTTCGATCCCGGGCGTGGCAAATTAAATTAATTTTTGAATTTAATTTTTTAAGTTTCATTTTTATTTCAATTTGGGAGGCGGGAGACAAGCTATTTATTGAATAACCAATACACCTGCCACAGGTCACCCCAAATAGTTTACGTTTGTTAGCTACGTTTGGTGACTTAACAGTCCCGACCGAGTTCATGTTGTGAGGCAGCGGATGCGTTTGCCCACCTTCTGCGTGGCGGGCCGAATCGTGAGAGACAGGTTGAGGGAGACCTTTTAACCTATTCAGTCGGACTCTTTCGACCCATCGCCTTGCACCTCAGTGGGAGGGATGATTCATACGTCCGTCACTCCTGGACACTTTGACCCCCAGATTCCTACCCACCTCTCATCCTTTTCCTTTCCAGAACTTTCTCTCATTTCTTACCATGAAAAGATCCTCCACACAGCGTCCCCAAAGATGACATAGGTCCTGAGAGAATTTTTTTTTTAACATTTTTAATTTCACGGGTCCGCGCTATCAGCTTCTTAATTTTATTTAATCAAATCAAGCTCGAAAATGAGAACTTTTATTGCAAATAACAACAGTTCATCCTAAATTGTTCTTGGAATTAAAACAGAGCTGCATACCGTCTGCAGCGGCGGTGATAATTGAGGATTTGTTGGACCGACTGCTTCTTTAATCCGTGGATCTCATATATCTGTCTAGGAATCCAAGAAATTCTACCAGTCGACCCGTAACTAATACCGGCTTTTGGTACAGTGAATCGGTCAGGGAATTAATTGCCGGCTTTCTACCTTCTACTTCCCCTTCCCTTGCTCAGTTTGGAATATAACAAAACGTCAATAAACCACACACACGAATAGTTTTACAATGGTGACACGAGAATCTAATAAAAGTCATTCGCTCAAGGCCAGTATTTTAATTAATTCCGATGAATTTTTTTAGAGAGATTCCTACGAATGTAAGTTATTTATATTAAAGATGAATAAAAACAGTACTTTACCATTAAAATTCTTTTGTAAAACGATTTGAAAATTCTATAACATGTTTTTCAACTATAAAATTAGCGGTTAGGAATCAGTAACTTTTCGAAAGATCCCTTTAGAGACATCTGAGATTTTAGTAATTGTTTAATCAGAAATAATTCAAATAAACCCCACCGAAATATCAATTTTCTAGGCCTGCTAGGGCAAAATCGACCGTGGGTCCGTCTATGACGCAGGACCGCGCGTCGAATATTTATGTGCTTGACTTCTTCACTTATATCGTAAAGTTTAAAAAGTGAACAGTAAAGTTACTTTTGAAAATCAATTTCGTCTATATATTATTCTTATTGCACTATTTTTGAGATTTTGCAACTTATTTTGTTCTCTGCCATTTCATAAGAAAATAATCTTTGAGCAGTAGTTAAAATGTGGGCTAGATTTAAGACTATATTTATCTTAAAAATGTGTTTAAAACTGTCAAACCATCCTTTTTAAATGGTTTAAATGAATTTTACTTGCGTACTATTTTGCAGTACGTTTTTTTTAAAAACAGATTTAAAGCACAATAAATGAATATGTCAATATAAATCGTTAATTACTTACCCCATTTAATTTTACATAACTACACAACCATTATACCCTGCATTTCTGTTTTTTTAACAGTTGTGTATAATTTTAAACAGTTTTATAAAAGGCCCTTAAACTTTACGACTGTATTTAATCTGTAGAGAATATATTCTCGACTGATTAATACTCTATAGAGAAGAGAAATTCGCTCACTCATTTATTTTGCCATACACTCCTCACTTCAATCACACTTTAACATTCGCATACCTGTAATATTATTATCTATTATCTTTGGGGATGTTATGTGGAGGATCTTATGAGCAAATGAAAAAGAGGTTCATGGCAGGAAAAAAGTATGATGGTTGTGTAGGAGTCCCAAGGTCAGTGCGTCCTAGAGTGTCGGACGTATGAGGCCATCCCTCCTACGGTGCATGGCGATAGAGAGTCCTTAAGCGGCCTTTCCCAATTCAGCCCGTTACGCAGTTGGTGGACAGACGCATTCTCCGCCAATATCTGGATAAACCTCATCCCATGAACTCGGTCATCCCTGACAAGTCACCAAACGTAGCGAACCACTTGTGGTGACCTATGAAAGGTGTTGGTTATGCAATGAATGGTTCCCGGAGCAGTGGTCCCATACCCGCTTCCCAAAGTAAATACTACTACGCACATCCATATTCTCTGATTGGACTTCCTTATTCATCCATCTTCTGTACGTATCCATTCTTTATTAATTACAAGGATTCCGGCGGAACCGCTCGTGCGGTGATCTTCTCGCGTATGTGTCGCATGTTTGGGGGCGGTGCCTGGAACGTCACGGTGAGACCCAAACGGTCGCACTAGACATATCCAAGGCCTTTGACCGGGTCTGGCACCGAGGACTTGTCAACAAATTGCCTTCTTACGGACTTCCCGCATCCCTGTGTACGTGGATTGCTGACTTTTTAAGGGATAGGTCGATTCAGGCAGTTGCTGACGGTTTCACCTCATCCTCACACTCTATAAATGCTGGCGTCCCACAGGGATCGGTTCTGTCTCCGACTTTGTTTTTGTTGCACATCAATGACCTTTTGACATGTGCACCGATTCATTGTTACGCGGATGACAGTACAGTTCATGATAGCTTTTTGTTTGACAAGCCCCCAAAGGGCACACAAACTCCAACGGCTCGGAGGGCTTTGAAGCAGAGAATGGACGGTTATCTCGAGAGTATTTCCTCCTGGGGTAAAAATAATCTCGTCGAATTTAATGTTTCAAGGACCCAATCCTGTCTGATTACGTCTAAAAGGGATCTAAATGATAATCTAGTCTCCTTCAACGGAAGCAATCTTCCGAACAGGCCTTCCATTGATATGCTTGGTGTAACTATAAGTGACCAGCTCAGGTGTGGGGGCTCCATCGAAGCCAGAGTAAAGCTGGCCTCTCAGAAGCTGGGCGTACTGTACAGGGCCCGCAGATACTTTAATAGTACACAACTGCTGACCCTATACAAATCGCAAGTGCGCCCTACTGTCGAATTTGGCAGCCATCTCTGGTCCGGAGCCCCTAAATACCTGAAAAAAACACTTGACTCTGTGCAAAAACGGGCGGTCCGTTTGATAGATTCCTCAATCTTTACAAACGGACTGCAATCTTTAGATCACAGGCGTCAGGTAGGTATGCTGTCCTTGTTCTATCGGTATTACAATGGAAGATGCTCTGAGGAACTAGCGTCATTGATCCCTTCGGCACCGGTGCGTAGTCGGGATACACGCCAAACGCGTGCCCAACATTTGTACACGGTTGACACTTGTCACATGAGAACGGGTCGCTTCTACGATTCGTTCTTAAGTTCAACAGCTCGGCTATGGAACGAACTGCCGGCCTCTGTGTTTCCTCCCTCCTACAACATGGGACTCTTCAAGACCCATGTTCACTCCTTCCTCTCCACAAAAAGACCCTCCACACAGCATCCCCAAAGATGACATAGGCCCTGAGGGAAATTATTTTCTTCAGGGCCTCCTGTGTGGAGTTAATATAAAAAAAAAAAAAAAAAATTCAGCGGTAGATCTGAGAAGTCTAAACAATATTTTTAGGTTTTTTGGTTCAAATAATGTTAAACATTTTTACCTTTCAATAATAATTATTATGGCTCAAATTAAAGGCCCATCTCATCCATCAATTACATTAGACATCATTACTCATCTTGTTTAATTTAAAAATTGACAAAAGATAATAAGAAACATCATTATCATGACGGACATAATATTGTTTGTTGATCATATTTCCAAAAAAATCCCTAGAAAAGCAGCCTTCTGGAACGTGCCGTCGAGTTTGCCATTAGCACGAAACCAACTAGGTTCTACGCCACGACGTAAAACGTAAAGTTGCACATATCATACTTTTAGTACATGTACTGTAAGTGAAAAGTGTTCAAGAAGAAAATAAAGAAAGTCCCGAGATGGGAATGGAAACTCCGCTCAGCGAACGTGTTCATCCCCAGGTGGTGTACAAAAACATATTCTCCGGAATTATAGCGCTTTAAATGGCCGCCCGGCCCGCCCGCAGTGTATTCCAGTACATTAAATATAACTTAATGCAAATTGACAACATTAACTTGAAGAAATCGCGCAGGACGTTTTTATACGCGACGCTTTTAGTGTCACCGCGTTTGGAGATGAGCGAAGGCTTCTTAGCATGCGACCAAAAAACGGTTTTACGGATGTGATAAAAGTAGGGAAAATAAAAAAAATGGAAATTTAAAAATGTTTTCAGAATTCTTGCAGGGCGTGCAAGTGGCTCACTGCGACTTTTTTCTGCAAAAACTGGCGATGTTTCACAGCAAGATGTTAAAATTGGTGTTTTTAAAGGCGATCAATAGTTACTCTGCTTCCCTTGATTTTCAGCACAATTTTTTCTCATCTAAGAAATAAATTATAAATATTGAATCTTGCATTTCTTTTCTTAACACTTTTAACTTTTATTCATTTTTATAACACTTACAGCTCTGGGTGGAGGTGGCATGGCAAAATGAAACGTGTTTTGTTATTATATAGATAGAGTTCATATTTTAAGAGTTGCTGATTCATATGATTTACCACCTCACAGTTCATTTTACACCTTATCATTTTTAGGAAATTTTACAGCACGTCTAGTCAAATAGTTCCAAAAAATTAGTTAGAATTTTGTTTAATTAGACTTGAAAACTATCAGGTCATCGTTTTTACGGTAGCGAATATAAATGATTAAGTAACATGTATTCATTTTAGTAATATAAAAATAGTCACTACTAATATAAAATAAAATTTTTCGTAGTCCTTGTAAATCGACTATTCCCTAAAACTGACATTTAACGTTTACGTGCTGACCGTGGGAACATGTCAGGAGGTGTGACATCGTCCCAACTAGTAACGCGAGCCCAAGGCGGGACTACTTAGGCCTAGCGAGAACCAGTTATCCGGGGTCGTTTCCTAATTAAAAATGTATGTTTTAACATTGTAAAACTACATTATTTCTAATTTGTTATTAAAGGAAATATTGCCTCAACCGCTTTAGTTTTAACTGGCACAGATTGTGAAAATTACACTTAATTACCACAGGAAACAAATTTTACATCGGTATAGATGGTATATGCATTATATTTTAATTTTTATTGAATGAAAGTTAAAAATTTACTTTATAAAACGATCCCTTTGCCACCACTTTGGATCTTTTTGTATGAAATCGTTTAGTAGAGTTGAGATTCAATCAAAATACACATTTCTTAACCCCAAACAAAGAACCTAATAATCTATTTTGTGCATGTAAATAGTTGTTTCTTGTATTAATTGTTGAAACGAAGTATAACTTTTATAAAATGTGATTTATTAAGGGAAATAATTACCTGTTTTTGGGAGGAAGCGGAGAGAGTGGTTTTGAAAGAGAAAACACACACGACGTACACCGTCATCACAGTCATCTCCGATGCATTCACGTTTTTGGGCTCACGAGTTTAAAAAATAGTGCCCGAGACAATGGAGGTGGTAACATTCAGCTACTGCCAACCTATAAATACGGGCCACAAACCCTTTGCAAGTCAGGTCACCTGAAATCTCCGCTCCAACAACAAATCTATCTATGCTCTGTCTGCTCTACCTCGCTCAAGCCGTCTTTCTGTTCTGTCCCTTGCCTCTCACTTGACCATGGACTATCCTACCTCTCTTTGAACCAAACCTGGCTACCTCGAGCACATCGGACCAACTCTACAGCGGCAACAGAATCCGCATTGTATACAAAAGTCACGTGTATGAGTGTTTTCTCTTCACATCTATTGAATGGAGCTACATCTTGCTCCTCCGTGAATCAAAACCTCCAGCCTAAATTTATACTACTCGAGTGAATCACTCTACCTGGCACAAACCGCTTCTTGGTAACGTTTTTTAACTTTCTGAATTGGTTCTAATAACCAAAAGAGCACGCCGTATGTTGGTCGCAAAAACTTTTGCATCCGATGTACGTAGCTTCGGAGTTGGGAACTTTCGTTGCATAAATTACAAAAAATGGATGTTTCGAACATTTTTTGCTGAAATAAAATTTTAAACAGTGAAAATATGTTGCGTTTTTGGGTTTGGATTTTACCATGGGGATTTGCATTTTGTGGAAGTTTTATTTGATTAATTTATTAAAAAATATGTAAACTTGTATTGAAAAATGAATTTCAGTTGGAAACATGGAAATTTCGATGATACATAATATCGATGGTCTCGCGCACACTACATTGTGATAAGTGCAATTTGATAATTCAATATTAAGTATTACTTTTGTTACATAAGATGCAAAGTGACTAAATGAATGTGAAGATCCACTTTTAATACATTCTATATGAAATGAGTCATGTAAATTTCAAACGAATCATATATTTACAAAATTAATAGTCTTGAATGATTTTCAAAACACCAAATTTCTTCTTAAAACTGCACTTAATACAAAGTGCGCTAGGCCATAGATATTTGAAGTCGTTCGTTGCAACTAAGGGTGAATGGTTTCATCCCCTTACCTATTATTTGTTATATTACAACCATCTTGATAATTTTATATAATTGAAAGTCAAATATTCAATTTACGTGCTCGATAATTTCGAATGAATCGTTTAAAAATGAACTTTATCAACACTTCAAAGGAAAAAAATTGGTAAATGCTCCCTTTTGATCGTTCAAATTTTTTCAAGTTTATGATACAATTTAATCATCTTTCGTAAGTCATTATTTTTTTTTGTTTATTTATTAATCTTAAGTTAGCTCCCATTGCCGTGTATGCTAATAATATTACGAATATAAATGTAATACAATAACTATCGACATTTTTAAATTTATTTTGGTAAAATATTTTACATTTCATAGTACAATCCAGTAATGTTGGCCTCACTGGGTGGCTTTCCCGTGCTGAGTCCATTCTTTAGCAAGAATGTAGTTAACCATATATATTTAATTATAGTTGAGGTGATTTTGCACAAAATCGGCGCTATACAAATCATCCAAATATCTTAGAGTATTTCGTGACGTTTAAAATTTATAATATTTTATTATTTGAAACTGTTATTTCGTGGTGGAATTCCATTATAAATATATATAAAGAACACAATTTTAAACTTTTTTCCACTTGTTTTTATTTGACCGTGACCGGTTTCAGCCTGTTAGGGCCATCTTCAGACTGGTACAATTTTTGTCTTAAACTAGGGTTTATATACATAGGCAAATTACATTGAGGGGAGGGGTTAATATAGTAGGTTGGTTTGAATTATGAGGGGTTTTTTCGTGAAACATGATATTTCCCAAATAAGTATTGTTATTAAAATCACATGAATTTATCTGTAGAACTATGATAATTATGTCTATTAAGACTATCAATTTAAGGATTTACCCAACATAAAGTTATCAGTAATCTATTGGGTGGTTAGGAAAAAATATTTTAATGGATTTTATATAATTCAAATACATATTTATGATAGGTGACACACTGATTATAATGGATATAGCAACAGAGATTTAGCAACTGATTCTAATTTTGTGTTCATAACATTGTTGGAGTTTACTTTTTTAGTTAGGCGGGTTATCTCTAATGACTCTAGCCTATCTAATTTATGACCTTTGTCGCAGGTATGTAAAAATTTTACATCTCTATCCTTGTCAAACGAGTGTTTATTCTCAAGTAAGTGTGCGGCAACATTCGACATTTCGCCTTTGTCATTTACCCAGCTTGAAAAATGTTCTTTTATGCGGGTTTTGAATGATCTACCTGTTTGGCCTATATAGTATAAACAAAACAACCTTATTATCTCAAAAGCAGATAAAGGGAATAGTACAGTAATCTTAAACAAATCAGATTACATAGAAAAAGTCCAAGATGTGCTGGACACTAGTAAAGTAACCCTATTGAAAAAGGACCCCACCTCGAAATTCGCATCTGATGTAAACTCAATCTTAAACTCTAGCAAAGTCCTTATTAAGAATAAATTCCATAAATAAAGTCTATCTGTTATGAACCCCCAATGCCCACGCCTTTATGGACAACCTAAAGTACATAAAAATAACATACCAGTAAGACCAGTAGTATCATACAATTCAGCTCCTGCCTATAAATTAGCAAAATTTGGAAATAAAATCATCAAAAACACTCTCAATTTTAAATCAAAATACGGCATAATAAATTCACTACAACTTATAGACCTCATCAAAGACATAAACATACGTAACAATGCCACTCTGGTTTCGTTTGATGTTGTCAGCCTATTTTCTAACATACCGACAAACGAATTAAAGATAATTAGATCATTCAAAACCCGCATAAAAGAACATTTTTCAAGCTGGGTAAATGACAAAGGCGAAATGTCGAATGTTGCGGCACACTTACTTGAGAATAAACACTCGTTTGACAAGGATAGAGATGTAAAATTTTTACATACCTGCGACAAAGGTCATAAATTAGATAGGCTAGAGTCATTAGAGATAACCCGCCTAACTAAAAAAGTAAACTCCAACAATGTTATGAACACAAAATCAGAATCAGTTGCTAAATCTCCGTTGCTATATCCATTATAATCAGTGTGTCACCTATCATAAATATGTATTTGAATTATATAAAATCCATTAAAATATTTTTTCCTAACCACCCAATAGATTACTGATAACTTTATGTTGGGTAAATCCTTAAATTGATAGTCCTAATAGACATAATTATCATAGTTCTACAGATAAATTCATGTGATTTTAATAACAATACTTATTTGGGAAATATCATATTTCACGAAAAAACCCCTCATAATTCAAACCAACCTACTATGTTAACCCCTCCCCTCAATGTAATTTGCCTATGTATATAAACCCTAGTTTAAGACAAAAATTGTACCAGTCTGAAGATGGCCCTAACAGGCTGAAACCGGTCACGGTCAAATAAAAACAAGTGGAAAAAAGTTTAAAATTGTGTTCTTTATATATATTTAAAATTTATATACCGCACAAGAGTACGCTCCCCGTGATCTACCAAAGTAGGTCGGAATGAGTCTTGGCATTACCAATATCAATATAAAATAATATGAAAAATAATTAAATCTCAAAAAAAAATTTGGCGACGTAACCTGATTATATATTTGAACTCTTATTGTTACCAGCATTCAAAGCTTTTTGCTTATGCAATGTTGAAGAACTTTGATGGATTTTTTGACCAGCGATAACCTAGGTGCGAATCCAATAATTTGAATTTCTCATCACAAACCAGTTAGATCTTTGAACAAAACTTTTTTTTTGTCAGGAATCATTTTTTTGATAAATTTATAAATCTAGTTGATGCATGGTATATATATATATATATATATATATATATATATATATATATATATATATATATGGTATATATTATTAATCATGCATCAACAAGAAAGTATCTGTTTCTATGCTAAGGATTAAAATACTTTGCAGGTACATAGTTTATCACCGCCGCACACTGGGGCCAAATACCAGAAGTTGATACAATAAACAAAAAAAAAAAAATCAATAATACGATGTCGTTTCATTTGTTTAGAGGTACCTCGATAGTTGTAGCATTATTATATAGCAGGTAGAAACCCTTACTACTCTTCTAGCTGTGACACTGCTCAGTAGAGAGCTAACACTCGTGCAGATAATACGCCGTTTACAAGTGCCACCATAAACCTCAAGTTCAAGTATTTATTTCAGAAGACACCTATTACAAATCCCAAAAGTGAGTATGGTACCAACATTTTCAAGTATTTATCTTAATTTTTCACATTATATTTTGAAAATTATTAATTATTTTAATAGATAAAATTGTATATCAAATATATACAAAAATTGAGTCGTGATTCTTAAAAAATTGATATTCTTTTAGAGATTAGTTGAGCTCCGGGCACCTCCGGGCTATCATTCAAACATTTTTAGGACCAGTAACTATTTTCATTTACGAATCACTTTTAAAATCTTGCACATATGAACACTTTTTTAAGTAATGAATTATTTTGATGTGATCGGTAGCTATAATTAAAATGAACAGTTTTTTTAAAAACTCGGGATCAGACAATTTAATATCACGTTAGTTACAAAACCTGTCAGAATAGAGATTTATATCAAAATAATCATTACCGACATTCAATTTCCATATTTGGGCGTAAGGTGGTAAAGTGTAACTCAAAGATAAAACTTCATGGTCTCCCTTCCTAAAACTGTTTATACCACATATCTGGTCATAATAGATCAAAGATAGAACTCATTTTCTGATAGACATTAAGTCGTGTCAGTTGGTGACAGATATATCATATTGCAATTCAGTGGTTTTTTATGCTTCGTGACAAATACAGCACTACGTGAACCGAGCGGAGAAATTTATTCATTTTCTTTTTTTCACACAGGTGTGAATTCTGATACCTTATTTATGACAAGACGACAATTATTCACAATAATGAAGAACTCTGGACACGTACACATTCCAGATCAACTAAATTCGCTGCAAAAGAAAATGGAGTTGAGGACAGGATTCATCGGTGATCCCAGAAAACATATTTCGAGAAGGATAAATCGTTTCAAATCGGAACACTATTCACGATGGGTAGCAGCGCACCGGATTGAAGTAAGATTTCTGGAGGAAAATAAAACATTGCTGGATTCATCAATTTATTTTCTTAATCTTACACAAAAACGCGGTGGTCCCGGTCGCCCGAAAATTACCTTTGATCAGAGTACAAAACGAATGAAACGACAAAAGCCTCTGGATTTGAGAAAGTCTACTCCTCTAACTTGATTAGTTTAGTGAGCTACAGGACAGACAGAGGCGTCCATAGCAATCACTGATATTTTATCGGATTCATCAAGTCCCAATAAATATTTAAAAGCTTATAGAAATTCTCTTGAAACAGTTACTATATCAGGAGAGGATGCTGTAGCACTCGTAATGGAAGCGGGATTATCTCGACACCAATACAATGTAATAAGATCAAATGCTCCAAAACTACCCGTCTTATAAAATTGTAAATTGTGAAGGTTACCCAGTGACTGCAAAAATCAATGTTAGTGATACTTCAGTTCATGTTGATTTGCAGACAATACTAAATCTTACCATTAAGCGTTTGGTCTTCGCTCAGGGCGATGTAATACGTACACTAAATTCTAAGGAATTATAAAATATGTTTTCAATTTGTTATTTTTGTCATCAGATCCTCTGCGAGCCAAAAAAAAGTTGACCACACTCCCCATAGAAGCGGTAGAACTGCTAATAGCTCCATCATTACAGCCGACAGGTAAAAATTATTCAAGTACTCAGGATGATGATGATGATAGTGACGATTACGATTATTATGATGATCGTGATGATGGTAGTGTTGATGATGGTGATGATGGTAGTGATTTTGACTCAAACAAGTCGGATAAAGAGAATTGATTTTTTTGTTGTTATTTATTTATTTAAATCGTGTATATATAATATGTACATAATAAAATTTACATATTTTATGTATTCAAAAATTTTGTTTTTTTATAACTTTCCTCTCCACATTCAAATTTTCTCTTAAAAACGTCCCTGTGAATAAAGGGCGTTTTTCATTACTCTTGCCCCAGTGTGCGCCGCATCGGGCAATCTAACCGCCCGAGGCATTTAAGCGCGAAACTTTGCCGTGCTTTTGATAGTACGCCCATTATGTTTTTTTACTATAAGTGTGGGTTGTTTCAGAGAATTTGAACAATTCATCAAATTTAAACGTTTATTTTCGGGTTCTGTGAAAGTCATATTCAAGTTTTGTTATAATACCATTAAAGGCAAGCTGCTTGACAGAACTGAAATAAAAACAGAACTTTAAAAAATCTTTCACGGAACTCAAAAAAGAACTTTGAAATTTGAAGAATTGCTCAAATTTTGTTAAACAATCCATCCTCAATCTTTTTTTAAGTTTTGTGAAAAATAAAATATATATTTTTTTGCCTGTAATGTTTTAACTCAAAACATCAAAAGTGAAACCAGTTTTGGAGGGTACTACTTTCCCAACGTCGTTATATGTTTTCCTCTTTTTGTTTTTCAATTTTTTTTATCGAACGAAGTTATATTTACTTTAAACGACTCTCCAAAGTCCTTGTATATGGATTAAGTGAACAGTATTCAAGTACTTACATTAACATAAAACAATTAAAAGAAAAATTAAAACATTACCCCATTGAAGAATTCATCTGAAATAGATAACATGAGAATACAAACAAAAGTGTTAGTATGTCGAGAAAAGTCCGCTCTGCTGTGCATTCGCCAAGTTATACGCAATGACAGGGACTATCCCTATAGTAGTTCAGTTCAGCATTCACTGTATAGTTGGGCAACATTGTATGGAAGCTTTAGGGTTGAAATGAAGCCAGCTATCGAAACATGTTAAATTGTTTATCTCTGAAAGCAACATTTTTTCTAATCGTGAGTAAATCTTAAACAGTATTAACTGTATGTTGCCATAAAAACAATGGCATCCACTCCCTTTCGCAAAATGCTGTAAAAATTAGTAAATTGTTTTATCTTATTGGGAAAAGTGTTAATTGTTTTTCACCTTAAAATCTACATATTTTGGATAAAATTATACACATTTATTCATAAACCATAAAACATGGCTCATCGTACTAAAAGCAACAGCCCTACAACGAAATGTAAAATGTCTGTTTACGAAAAGTGTGATATTTCTT
The DNA here is from genome assembly GCA_026573805.1 of Hesperophylax magnus. Taxonomy (NCBI): domain Eukaryota; kingdom Metazoa; phylum Arthropoda; class Insecta; order Trichoptera; family Limnephilidae; genus Hesperophylax; species Hesperophylax magnus. The sequence continues at coordinate 11,284,178 of JAIUSX010000012.1, forward strand.
GTGTTAAATCGCGTAGTCCATTTGCTTTCGGACCCAAGAGCCACTTCAGTTGTAGATACTATTAGTATAGACCTAGTGTACGGACGTTTTTGCCTGTACAAAAAATGACTTTAAATAATAAGCACCGGCACACATCAGCTCTCGACCTAGGCAATGATTTAATTAAAACACCGTTAGGTGTTCTATCCAAACAATCATAAAATTAAAAACGATTCAAATCAAAATTCACATTTTAACCACACGTATTGTACTAGTATACAGAACGTCCAAAGGGGTGTAACTTAAAGGTACTTACTATTTCTTACATCCAACCCAATTCACAAGAAGTAGTATATAATCAATATTACTGTGTTTTAAAACATAAATAAAAGGTAGTTGGAATGTTTTCAGCGTTTTCAGATTGAAGCACATTGTGCATCTGCTGATTATGATCAGAGCACCATACGATATAGCAAATGGCGCAGGCAACTGCTATAGCAGCGATGGCCAGCAGTCGGTGCCCGGCAGGTATGGTTGCCATCACACGGGAGCCAGCAGGTATTAGCCAGCCCTTAGGTGGCCAGCAGTCGGTAGACAGTAGGATTGCCAGCAGTAAGTAGCTCGTCGTACGTAGTCAAGCAACGGGCCGGGCTGTTCAATTCAATTTTCTAGGTGCTGTTTGAAGGAAATACAGCTTTCAGTTGAGAATCAGGAATGGTAATTAAAGTATAGAAAAATATCGCTTTTGTAGGTGTTGCTTCGACCAGTTAATAAAATATTGAATATTAATAAATATTTGTTAGTGGAGTAGTTATAGTGTCTTCTGCAGGTATTTGTGTCAGCTCGCAAAAAAGGCAACAATAATATTATTTCACTCTTGCGGCTTGCATCGCCTCTTAACAGCATTTCACCTTTGTCAATATTATGATTTCGTTTTTGAAAATATGGTTATCGAAATAGTAGGTATGCGACTAGCTGCAAGTCTCGTCTAGTTTATACTTAAAATAATGCAATAATATCATGCTTCACGTTCAATATTCTTAGTGAACCAATTTCGAACACCTGGGAACTTTCCAATACATATGAGCCGCTCATACTATGGTGATTTGAACCTCTAATATAAGAATAAAATAAAAATAAAAACTTATTTAGTATGAAAAATTTAAGGGTAACGGTAATGTTGTATCTGCCGAGAAAAGAAGTGGAAACAACGTAACACTAGGAAAAGCTGTTCGGTTAGCGTGTAACCTTTTTGCGATGAAGATTTAGTATAAAAAACAACAATAATTACTTCTAAAAAAATCTTTCATCATTTTCGTACACAATGTATGAAGGCACAATTGTACCTATGACGTCTGTTAAGAAACGGACGAAGATTAAAAAAAATGTTTTAAAGGAAAATCGTAAAGATGTTACGAAATTTTCAGGTCACTACGACTTCCCCCAAAAAAGTGCCTATTCCACTGGACAAGTGTTAGCAAGTCTAACCTAAATTTCGCAATAGCATTTAGATAATTAGGTATGCTCGAGCTAACCCGGCTCCCTGTAGTTGGTTGCACTGGTCTGTTCTACGCCCATAACAACAGGTACCTGCTACCTGCCAGAACGACGCTACTCGCTTCACAGTGTTTTGCACACTCATGCATAATGCAACTCAAACATTCACCCCGTCCGCCATGATTCACTTCCGCCAGCAGTTTATTGTTCCCATTCTTAATAGATGTTTTACAATGTATTTCCATGGAGAATATTGCTGCCTGACGTTTTGTATTCACCGCGGTGATCTACGTACTACCTGTTCCTATGTACCTTGTAAATTATTCCCAGTGATATTTCGAGATGGAAATATTTACTATCCTAAGAAATGAATTACAAATGGAAAAATAACTATGGGGTATGCAACGGGAACTATTTGAGTCATTTTGCTTCTTTCCTTGAATGCAATAAAGGTATCTCAATTGTATTTATCGTAGACGTTAGACGTTGAAAGTTAGCGATAAATTATTCACCGGGAATTTTTTTTTTTTTTTTTACAGTAATACCGCACAAGAGTCCCAACTGCTCCCGTCTGGAGCCAGTGAGACTATGGCATCCCCAATTGGGGTATGTTGTGAGGCTGAGGGTATTGGGGAGGGGAGGGAGATGGGGAAGAGGAAGGTGGGGAAGTACCTGGCTATTCAGATCTGGTCACCAAACACGGCTAAAGCCATTTCAAGCAACGTTTCAATTCTGAATGGTGGTCTTACACCAGGGCGATACTGAGAGTATCTTCCACTCTGGGATAATTCGATATAAAAATATTAACTTTCCTAGGAACTTAATTACAAACAGGAAAATAGTGGTGGAAATGCAACGGAGTAAAGGCCTTTATCTTTTGTTATCGTAACCGAAAACCTTATTTTTTATTTATAAACGCTTTACTGGGCTTTTACATAAGATTAAAAATTAAATTGACAACAGTATAGCATAAAATTTGAAAAAAGCATAAAGTACTAACTAAGAACCCTTGAAATTTATAAACGATTAATAAAAAAATAAAAAATATTTATTGTTAAGCTTAAGCATACCTATGCGTTAATTATGATTACACGTGTAGGATCTTGGTAGTATGAAAATGAAAAATAATTATAGTGTTGTGTCATAATGTTTATTTTGAGTCAGTATAATTGCGCAGTTGGGGGATGGCTCTGGAGTGCTGACGATGATATCAGGTGTAGACGACGATGGCGGCAATGGAGTCGTGGAAACCAACCTTTTAGATGCGTTTAGCACTGGTGAAGACGTAAGGTCTTCCGTGTACTCCAGCGTGAACAAGGTAGGCAAAGGTGCGATGGACTGGTCTGCAGACGAGCGGAAGATGCTGGCCGGCGAAGATGCCGCGGGGCCGAGGCGCAGACTAACGTTATGCCGAGTCGGAATTGTTGACTCGAATGATGATGTACTTAGGTCCTTCACCGCTTATATAGGTGCTGATTCCTTTGTTCTTGTCTGCCATGGGTTGGAGTAGCGTCTGGACATCGAACCTCGAAGGATCGCTGACTCGGTTCATTGTATGAACATTTGCATCACCCTATATGCAAACATTCTCCTATCAGCAGTGTTACGTATCGCGGTACCGATATTTCAATTAAAGTTACGTAAGTCTAATTGTTGATTCAGCTTTTTTCACTCGTGCGGTCTGATTATGATGTGATGACCCTACACACGTTACGTAGTTTTTAGCGGTAAACTAATTTGGCTTTAAATAAGTTAAAATTTATATCATTTGCATGTTGTACACTTATATTGTTGGAATTGCTAAAAATTAAGTCTTATTATTACAGTTATATATAAATATCGAAAATATCAACGATATCCATTTATTCCTGACAATTTATTTGCAGGAATATTTACAAAAAGCGTCCGTGGTCAAGGGGTAAGGCTCTCGACTAGCAATCCAGAGGTCGTGGGTTCAAATTTCGGCAATTATTTGATTAAAATATGTTATTTCATAATTTACTCATTACAACTAATACATATAATATACAACAATAACATTGTACAGAAACACGCTGTTAAATTCGCTCCTGTCTAAAAATTAAATAAGTAAACAATCTAAACGCGTTTAACCTAAAACAGTGCTCTTATACACATGGAATTGCACTAGCAGTGCAGTTGAAAAGTTTCAAGCCGTTTTAAAACGTCAGTATTAACTTAAATCTGATTTTTATAAGCCCGAGTTGCTGTCATATTAATTGATTATCAGCGATCGCTCTGTCCGAACTCTGTTTGTGTGTGTCGTGTGTTTGTACGTGACAGCTGATTCTACGAACTCCGCCTACACAGCGCAGGGCCGCTAAACCTTTTTTAATTTTTCAAACCACACATCTCGAAGAAGTAACATGGACACCTGTGAAACATATTTCTTTATCACAGCGGCAAACAATATTATTAAGGCTTTACATACCACGATTATGGATCCTACCAACAAGTTCACGAAAAAACAGATGGGGAAATTACCACCTAAACTTTCGGAGCTTTTGGGCAATATAAGCCTTGTTGCTGCTAAAACGGGCTTTTTAGAAGGTGAACTGAAGACATACCAACGGATCTCAGAGAATCAGCCGCTCCAGCCTCCGTCCCAATCACTGCCAAACGGGGCACAAATAGCCCAGATGTGCGAAGCAGCCGACGAGTTGGAAGAAAGAAATGTGAGAGCCAAAAATTTAATAATCACAAATGTGCCCGAAAGTGTCACGACGAATCAATTGGACCGAATTAAACAGGACAAAGTGGAAGTATTAAAAATTCTCAACAAAATCGATAACACGCTTGCTGAAAATTCTGTCAACGTCTTCCGCATTGGCGTAGTAAAACCCAATAAAATAAGACCAATAAAAGTCATCCTTAATGATCCGTCGACGGTTTTAAACATATTGCGTAAAAAAATATAACTCTAACACACACCGAGTGTAAAATTTACTCCGATCAAACTCCTCTACAAAGGCAATACCTAATAGATCTTAGACAAACCCTGGCAAACCGCACCCTGGAAGGCGAAGTTGGACTTACTATAAAATTTATTAATAATAAGCCAGCAATTGTTAAAAATGTCTCAAAAAACCAAAATCCGCCATTGGATATGGCCTAAATATTTACTACCAAAATGTAAGAGGACTGAAAACTAAACTAAATGATTTAAGAATTAAACTACCAACCCTAGAATTTGATGTTTACTGCTTCACTGAGACATGGTTGACCCCAGATATTAAAAATGGCGAGTTAGGATTTCACTCCCATAACACCTATCGAATGGACCGCGATACTAATAATATCAACAAAATTAGGGGAGGTGGTTGTTTAATTTCTATTAATACTAAATTAACCTCAAGAAAACTCAAATGTGCAAATATCAACGTGGAACAACTATTTGTTTTAGTGAGAAACAAAAGTGAAAAAATTATAGTTGGTTGTGCGTACATTCCACCCTCATCTGATGACCAGCTTTATACTAGTTACTGTCAAGAAGTAGAAATATTGCGAAGAAAATACCCAGACCCTAAATTTATTCTTACAGGTTACTTTAATCAACCCACTGTTCAATGGGATATTGACAACAATAATACTTGCACAAATTCCACGTCCAATAATGGTTCTCGTGAACTTATAGAAATGTCGTGTTTCCTAAATCTTAGACAAGTGAACTTTATATATAACTGTAATAATAATCTATTAGACTTATTTTTTAGCAATTCCAACAAAATAAGTGTACAACATGCAAATGATAATGTTTCAACAATTGATAAATACCACCCACCACTTTTTGTTAAGCATATTGTTAGATAATGCGTTTCCACGGAATCGAACCGCGTGTTAGATAAAGAGTTTCTACGGAATCGAACCGCGTATAGAAATGTATTATATCTTCAAGAATACCTGGCTAGCTCGAGCAGGTACCGTGTTTTCAGTTCGTTGGTATTAAGAGAGAACATACGCCTTCTAGAAGTGGGTGGAACAACGGGTATCTTGGAAATAAAACACTATTATTGTGGTGCCTTTAAATGCCTTCAAAAAGACTATATAATTACAGCACAGGAATCTACGCGTAGGAAAAGCTTAAATCTCTTTGTGGACGGTTAAAAGAATGATGTTAAATTAGTGGGAAGAAAACAGAGACAGAAATTAATAAAAAAATAAAGCGTGGAACGATACCGCAGTTTTTGTAGTTTTGTAGACGTCCGGGGGGCAGGCAGTAGAAAAAATGAATCGAAATATACTAGTAATGAATTGACAAACACTGTAGAAAGAATGAATCGAAATGTACTAGTAGTTAATTGACAACCACTGTTTTAGCAAAGCAAGTCTCAAAGCGGAGCACGTAACAACCTCCCGCAAAAAGAGCCAAAATCCCAAAGAGACCGGTCTCCCTTCGTTCGGAGCTGAGGACCCCTTTGCCCCGCCTCCTTCGATAATAGTCACACCCACTTTAAACGCAACCACGGGGTGGCCATATGAAAGAATTTAAAAATACAAAGTACTTGATTTTAAGAAAATATTACGGGGTTGAATGTTTTAATTTTAAGAAAGTTCATTTCATAACACTTCCCCGAAAACACAACGAAAAAACTGCCGTGGGAATGAAAGTTTTTTGACTCTAAATCGCTCGAGACCCCTTTGACAAAAGCTACAAAAGAAGTCATCCCCATAGAGATTCAGCATTAAAAACCTACGCCCAAAAGTTACATATTATTATTTCAAATTATTATTTATATATATACATTTTTTTTTTGGTAATACGGTGCACATAATCGTAAGAGCAACAGCAGCAAGTGATGGTGACAATCGTAAGAGCAACAGCAGCAAGTGATGGCATCGGCTCTCAAGTGATGGCATCGGCTCTCTCTGCAAAGGGCCGCAAGCAGTAGCGTAAACTCGTTCGTCATGGCGTAGATGTCTCGATCCCCGGCGGGAACGATTCGAGGAGAAGCGTTAACATGAAAGCGAAACATAAGAAAATATTTAAAAAAATGCAAATAAGCAGTGGGCAATGAACCAAAAAAAAATCAAAAATAAAAAACCGCGTTCACATAAGGAGTGAGAAACTAATATTGAATAGTAAATATAGTTGCACAGGGGAGCAGTATATAGGCAGAACATCCCATTGTATATCGTGACGCACACACATATGTTTATATTTTATACATAAGGCGAAAAACATACTAAAATCATTAATTAGCACTAAATAATCAATATATGCTGAAAAACACACACGAGAATCAATATCCACCTTTTAATGGTACGGATTTGTTTCGGTGCAATCGGCTTCAACGTTTTAGTTTTTTTTTTTTAATCAGCATATCTACCTTTTAATGGTCCAGATAGCTGTTTGAAGAGTAGCTGAAAAGAAATAACACAAAACAAACAATATAAGTCGAAAAACACACACGAAAATCAATATCCACCTTTTAATGGTACGGATTTGTTTCGGTGCAATCGGCTTCGACGTTTTGTTTTTTTTTTTTTTTTTTTAATCAGCATATCCACCTTTTAATGGTCCAGATGGCTTTTTGAAGAATAGCTGAATAGAAATAACACAAAATAACCAAAGCCACTTTAATCAGTATCCACCTTTTAATGGTCAAGATAACTGTTGTCGAATAGCACAACATACGAGTAAAATCAAAATCGTCCTCCTTTAGTGACCTACATATCGCCAGAAATCTTGTAAGAATTGCTGACATAGGTATAATACGAGACATATCTTTCAAATACTTAGTGCTGTGGACCTTATTTATTTGTGTGGAAAATCATTGCATCCATACAAAAAACCTCCCAAAATGAACAACACAAGAACAAGAAAACAAATTAAAAATATTTTGTCGCAAATCATTGCACTTTGAAGTTTTCGTATACAATGGATTATAATGGGTTAGAATTTATTAAATAATAATACATATACCGATATGGGCGCCATCTTGTTTATGGCTAACAAGCAACCGTAGGATCGAAGTCACAAATTATTATTTTACAATTTTTTCAGATTTTAAATAAAGTTGGTGAAGTTTGTACCAAATTAATAGCAAGTAGGAACTGGGTACAAATCAGACACAATGTCAATGTCGTACTGTGTGTAGGAATATTTAAAGATAGTGTCGTGTATTTAGCCGCCTCCGGTTAATTACTCCGGAGTGACTGTGATGTTGGAGTCTGTATACACTGCCTTCGAAGGGGCCCCCTCGAAGACAGTGCCATGTATTGTGTAGATGTGCATGTTCAATGAGTACTTGTACCTTATTTATCTGTCTTTGCGAATTTTTAAAATAGAATATTTTCCCATCCGGGCAGTCAACAAAACTGGCTTTCCAATATTAATCGCATTAGCCAGATTTCAAACATATATTTCCAAGAATCCAATTGGGATAGGTTTGCCAATTGTCGGTTTACATTGTAGGAGAATCGGTCGGGGTAAGGATAAAGGATTCTGATTTCATCTATTTCCGGAGGTGATAAAAACTCTTTTCGCGGTCGGGGTGTTTATCTTAAAGGCAACGTTGAAAGATCTCCAAAAATCAGTACCAATTGCTGCAAAATAATGTACCTACCAATTTAATGAAGCACATATAGATTTCCATAGTAAAAATAATCCTTTCTCATTTGCCTACTCTATAGTACTATGTTTGATTTTATATATTTTATAACTATATACTTTTTATATTCTTTTTTTATGTATCTATTTTACTTTTAGGGAAATCAACAGTTTACAATGTGGTTAATTAACACATATGTAATTTACCTAACTGAGAAACCAATTACAGATTTCCTCAATATACTATTGTATTATGTAGCTAAAAATAGCACTTTACTTACAACAACTAAGAGATATTATGCTATTATATGCATTATGCTATTATATTATATAAATATTATGCTATTTTATTTTTATATTCTACTGTATTCTTCCATACTTCCTTATATTACTATAGTCACTTACATTATTTTATGTTGTTACGTAATACAAGTCACCCTATAAAAAGTTGCATACTTTAGCCTCGCTTTCCCCATGCAAACGATCGTGGCGTACGTGACAAAACGCAGCTAGCCGCCACGTGACCGGCACAGACCTCACGCAGCGCCGCGGCACAAGCTAATCGCTCCGGCAGTCTAGCTCCGACCTCGGCCTTGATGGTCGCTCGCGGAAACAATCTACTCGCAATGACTTGCATAGTTACGCGAACAGACGGAATCTCGTTCCAGTTTCTTAATTAATCACTATCGAATTTACAATCATGTTTATTATTACGGTTCGGGCTAACTCAATGGAGTCCCGTTCCCGTGAAAAATCCCGAGTGCACTTCACCGCCTCAACTGACCCGCCGCCTGTGAGCGCGGGTACCTCTGGCTCAACCTGATGCCCCTTACCACATCGAGACGATTCGTAAGCTTTCAACCTTCCCCTTTTTCTTGTGTTCAATTCTCGTAAATTTCATGTAGAATCCACGCTTTATCTGGTCGTCATAAATTAGTAGAGAGAGTTAGTAGGGAGATCCAATGTATACCTGTATTTCTCGAGACATTTAATATACCTTGTGCCCTTACTTACGTGTTATTATTGTGATGTCCTTTTCCAACCTCCTGACCGATGGACGAGCTGCTGATCAAAGAACTGCCCACCCCTGATTGTACACGAGTCGCCTGTTCTACCATTTTATCTGAGCTTAGCCAATTTAATAACCAGGTTCGATTCCCGGGTACCATAACTTAGCACTGGCGCAAACGTGGTTTTTTCTCTGATTATTAATCGTCCATCGGGAGGTCAAATTGGAAATAATCTTGAACTCTTTCACTGTGTTTTATGTCTTGCTTTGTATTAACAATTGAATAACTATGTTTTCTTCCAATAAATCATAGCTGTTCTACAAACCATCGCGTCAAATCTAAAGCAACCGTGTCACATTAAAACTATTCTGTGTTAAATTACAAGTTCTACGAATCGTCACTCGACAAAATTTAATTACCGGTATTCTATCACAAGGTGCGCAACCAACATTTACTTCTTTTCGGACATCTCAAACATCACATAGTGATCTTTAACCATGAAGGTTTACTTTCCGAGTACAACTATTAGAGGAAACGAGCTACATTAAACTACAGTTCAACAATTTCAAATCTTGTACATGATACAAAATAAATTCCTTGTTAGTGGAGCCATAAGCCAGCATCGTTCTGCAAAATTCATAGACAAGGAAAATTAACGCCCTTCTGTCATCTGATAATTTCGCTTTATATGTAATAAAGGTGGGTAGAGTATCCTTTTTGAAAGAAAAGTCTTGAAAGCCGACTTACCCTTTACATATAATTGAGATTCGCGATTGACGTAAATCCCCGACTCTCGGCCCTTCTCCGCCTCGAGCCTGTCGTGTCCAGGGAAAGGGATGCTTGCGTGTAAATAACCAAAAGCTGGTTCTGCCTAAATTCAGACAATTGGTCACGAATCACAAACAACCCTCCATTAATTGTTGAAAGAAAAAACAATACTTCCTCGAAATCTGTATTCGGAAATTTTTCGGAATTTTGAAATTTTTTTTTCGGAAATTTGGTTTTTTCGGAAATTTTTCAAAAACGCACAATCTCAGGGACTTTTCCATCAAAATCCCAGGACAACCCCTGGCCGTTTTTTTTTTCAAAATCAAGGACTTTGAAAATTTTTCGGAAATCTGTTTTTTTTGGAATTTTTTTTTTTCAAAACGCACAATCTCAGGGACTTTTCCACTAAAATTGCAAGGAGACCCCTGGCCGTTTTTTTTTCTCAAATCAAAGACTTGGAAATTTTTCAAAAATTTCCTTCACTCATCTAGGACTTTGAAATTTTTCGAAAATTTTTTTCAAAACGCACAATCTCAGGGACTTTTCCACTAAAATTGCAAGGAGACCCCTGGCCGTTTTTTTTCTCAAATCAAAGACTTGGAAATTTTTCAAAAAAATTTCCTTCACTCATCTAGGACTTTGAAATTTTTCGAGAAATTTTTCAAAACACACATCTCAGAAACTTTTCCATCAAAAACACAAGGAAACCGCTGGCCATTTTTTTTTTCCATATTGGGACTTCAAAAAATTTTTCACAAAATTCTTCACCCATCATCACAAGCTCATCTTTTTTTTGAAAAAAACTCAGCCACAACACTCTGACAATTCTTTTTTTCTTTTCACAATGTCTAACTCAACTAGCCACAAAATGAATCCTCGAAACAACACCTTAGGCATAATAGCCAACATCTGCTCTCGAAGCACTCAAAGCTTAGAAAAGGAATTGAAAGACAGGAATATTTCTCCTTTCAACAAAACCAAAAACGTCCTGATCAAGTACGCAACATATTATAACAGGAAATATATTAGGAGACTGGAATTTCAACCCGGCAGTATAACAATCTCTGACACGAGCATACCTACTTGCACAGAAATTAAACCACCAATTACACCCATCAAGGAAACCACAAAACCCTTCGATCTAACTGGATGGAAAATTAAGTACAACGGCAATACTAACGTAGAAGATTTCATCGACCGAATTGAAGAAACAGCCGCGATACGCAACATTCCTACTGAGATACTACACCGTAACTTCATAGATCTCATCTCGCACGAGCTACTCTCCTGGCATAGAATTCACAAGAAAAAAGTAAGCTCCTGGCCCGAACTCAAAGCTGCTCTCCTGAAAAGTTTCGCACCAAAAGAAACACAGCATAGGATTAAGTCTACTCTGTTTTCCATCAAACAATTCTCCAACGAAACTGTAGCACAATACGCCCAGAGAGCAGATCTTTTAAACATCAAACTGACAACTCCAGTCCCTGAAACAGAGCTAGTCCCTATCTTGACTGATGGCCTCCTAGCAAGATATGAGAACATAATAACCTCTCAAAAAATATCCTCAGTAGAACAACTCAAAGATGTCTGTCTTCTATTGGAAAACTATCAAGATAAAAGAAGAAACACCAAGACTTCTAACGAGCCCCTTCTACCAAGCCTCGCCTCTCGGTCATCCAATCAAATTAAACCAGAGTTTAACGAGAAGAAGTTTTGCACCTTTTGCAAAAGAACCGGACACTCACAATCATCTTGCTACAAAAAAGCTAAACTTTCGTATACCCAAGATAACAGGGGCCACCAAAAGCGCCCCCGCGACCATTCTCCTCAACATGACAACTTGAGGGAAATCTTCAAGAGATCAAGAAATAACCTTGAAAGATTACATCCTTCTAACAACTTAATTGCAAGACCACCTACAGACTTCTCTAAACCTCCGCCAAATTGGTCCAAGAGAACTCCAAAAAACTAAGATTCAACCCCTCGGAAGTTCATTCAATATCTAGGCCTACTGAATGGACCGAGTGGTTGAAACACATTGCATATTTCAAAGAGGCCTTACAACTTTCTACAGTGAGCTGCACTCAAGCTAAAGATGGTCGCCCATACGCGCAATTTTCTGTTAATGACGTCGTCTTCTCTGGACTACTGGATAGTGGAGCTTCAGTTAGCTGCCTCGGCGGTAACGCCCACATCCCCTTTGTCAACAATGGATTCACAATCAACAAACACCCCGCTTTCGTCACCACTGCAGACAACAACACTCAAAAAGTCACAGGAGCAATTGTCCTACCTGTCAAGTGTGGAAGTAAATCAATTCCAATAAATTTTCTAATTGTACCAACCATCACCCAGAAATTTATTCTTGGAGTTGATTTTTGGAAAGCATTCAACATTGCACCCCAGGTTTTCAACCCATGCAACAACACCACACCCACCACCTCAATCAACGAAATCCGTACAATAATTCCGTACGAGAACCTTCACCCACCACAGGCCGAACAACTGGAAGGCATGATCAAGAAATTTGAATCAATCTCGTTCGAAAAGTGTGGACTTGGTTTGACAAATTTAGTCAAACATCACATCAAGACAAATGGACCACCTATCAAACAAAGATACTACAATTTGGCTCCCCAGAAACTAAAACTGTTGGAGAAGGAACTCGATGATATGTTAAATATGGGCATCGTGGTTCCCAGCAGAAGCCCCTGGACCAACCCCACACTCTTGGTATCCAAAAAAGACGGTTCCGCCCGATTCTGCCTCGACAGTAGAAGACTTAATGCCTGCACTGAGGCTGACGCGTACCCACTTCCGCTTGTACACGCAATCCTGGATAAACTACGCAACGCAAAATTCATCTCTTCAATAGATCTGTCCAAAGCATTCTGGCAGATACCTCTGGATGAAGTTTCATGTGAAAAAACAGCATTTGTAGTGCCCGGCAGAGGAATGTTCCACTTTAAGAGACTCCCTTTCGGTTTAAAAAACAGCCCTGCTGAGCTACAAAGACTGATGGACAGACTGTTCGGCCCCGAATCCGACAATAATTTGTTCTGCTACCTGGACGACCTAATAATCATCAGCGACACGTTTGAAAAACACATCGCCACCCTAGAAAGAGTATTCCAACAACTCAAGTTTGCCGGATTAACAATCAACCTAAAGAAATCCGAATTTTGCAAATCACGCCTACGCTACCTCGGCTTTGTAATAGACGAAAAAGGTCTAAGGACCGACCCTGCCAAAGTCGAAGCTATGACAAACTTTCCCAGGCCAAAGAATGCTAAAGAAGTTAAAGGTTTCCTTGGTCTCGCCGGATACTACAGAAGATTCATAAGGGATTTCTCCACAATAGCGGCCCCCCTTAATAAAATTACCGGTACCCGTAAAGGTGTCAGTAACTTCGCTTGGTCTGCCGAAACTGAAAAGGCTTTCACCTCTCTAAAAACAGCACTGCAATCTGCACCGGTACTAAACTGTCCAGATTTCAATCTGCCTTTCACCCTGCATACAGACGCCTCCAATGTTGGAATCGGCGGAGTTCTAACACAAGAATTCCCCGACGGCGAACACCCAGTGGCATACTTCTCTCGTAGTCTAAACAAACACGAAAAAAACTATGGGATAACTGAAAAGGAACTACTCGCAGTCATGGATTCTATCCACCATTTCCGCGGCTATATCGAAGGCAGTAAGTTCTCGGTCATCACCGATCACAGTAGCCTAAAATGGTTGGTATCATTAAACAACCCATCTGGTAGATTGGCCCGCTGGTCGTCTCGCCTATCACAATACACCTTTGATGTCATACATCGTAAAGGCGCAGACAATATTGTCCCAGACGCCCTCTCAAGAATAGAACTCGCCACTCTGACCTCCGAAGAAGCAACACCAACTCCTACCACCAAAGACACTTGGTATTTAAAAACCTACGAGGAATGCAGGAACAACCCGCAAAAAATTCCCAACTTTATTATAAAAGAAGGTCGGTTATATCGTAACTGCAAACCACCACTGTCTATACTCGAGGACTATGCTTGGAAGTTAGTCATTCCCTCAGAGGACACACAAAAAATTATCATTGACAATCACAGCGCCCCCGGATCCATACACCCAGGAACTTTCAAAACCTATAAGAAGATAGCCTTAAGGTATTACTGGCCAGGCCTGTTTAAACAAGTTCGCAACTACATCTCTAAGTGCGACATTTGCAAAGCATACAAACATAGTACTGCACCCCCATCTGGTCTCATGAATAACCCCAAACGAGCAGACAGGCCATTACAATCATTCTCTATGGATCTCATCGGCCCTTTTCCCAGAAGCTACGCCGGAAACATGCATATACTTAGCATAGTGGATGTATTCACAAAGTTCTGTTGGATCTTCCCATTAAAAAGAGCCACAGCCTCTGCAATCATAAACTTGTTAGAAAAAAACATTTTTATCCCCTATGGCACTCCTCGCACCGTCATTTGCGACAATGGAAAACAATTCATAGCTCTGGAATTCAAGGAATTTCTGGCCAAATATGGCATAAAAGATATTTTCTATAATACCCTTTACACGCCTCAAAATAATACGGTAGAGCGTTACAACCAGACCATCAACACAGCTCTGGCAATCCTGGTTGACAAAGATCAACGAACATGGTGCAAAAATCTAGAAAAAATTCAAGCTGCACTAAACAATACAGTGAACCTCACTACTGGGTACACCCCTTTCTTCCTCAAACATGGTATGGAACAAATTGTTCATGGCTCCTTGCATTGGGACGCTAGCCTCCCATCATCTTTTCCTCCTTCTACTGATAACCCATCAGAGAATTATGCTCACCGTCTTGAGGAACTTTCCGCTATCTACAGCGAAGTCACAGATGCGTTGATACTTGCTCACAAAAAGAGTGCAAACAGATATAATTTACGCAGGAAACATGTTACCTTTAAGGAAAACGACATAGTTTGGAGACGCAACAACACACTCTCACAAGGTGCTCTGTATTTCTCTGCAAAACTAGCTCCTCGCTTTGTTAAAGCAAAAGTCCTGAGAAAAATCTCCGATGTAGTGTACACCCTATCGGATGCCTCTGGGAAACACATCGGCAACTATCACGTAAAAGATATTGTCAAACTAGGAAGTGTGGACACAATAGACACCACCTTCACTAGCTCACACTCACATAACTAACAAACTTTTGGCTCTACCTTTGTCCCACGAGATTTGGCCCTCGTGCAGACAAACAGCATGTCTTAACGCGTTAGTTTCATATAAAAACTCGCTTTTTTCGACCTCTGCAAGGTAACCCTTTTTTTTCTAAAACACAGAAGTGTCAACTGTGGTTTTAAATCATTTCTCACCCATACTTGTACTATTATGCTCTTTTGTATAAACCCTTTGTTATTTTTGTTTCTTTGTTACACCTCACCGTGTAATGTTTATAAATTGTACTTATATTTTGTACGTATCTTCTCTAGAACTGATCATTCTAGTCAAGAGACTTTTCTGCTTCCCAAACAATTGATGCTCCCGGAGTCGCGTCCCTGGACATTAATTTGTTAGTCATTACCATTCTGACACTTACGACACTAAATACATAACTATTTTTTGTCATAAATACCACAAAAAGTCACGTACAACATTGTTTTGTAAATATTTTTTCTGTTCTTTGTTCTTCACATTGTTCTTTCACTTTGTTCTTCACATTGTTCTTTCACATTTGTTCTTCACATTTGTTCCAATGGGTTCCATCGTACATAAAACAATGGCCCCTTTGCAACATACACCCAATTGAGGTGAATATTCTACCCCTGTAACTTGTAATCATAATGCGTGTGTAAATTCCAGTTTGGTATCGTCATTTGATTCAAGTTTACATAGGTGTAACAAATAAAAAGTTACAATTAACTTTGTTTTAAAGTTTTTTCAGTTTTTTCTAAAAAATTGAATGGCGCTCAACATTCCCATTTGCTCTATTTGTTGTTTTTTCAGAATTTGATATTGACACGTCAATTCTGAAAAAGGTTGTTGTAAAGGAGAACAAACACCGATTTGTCCTCCTCATCAATAACAATGTTACATACATAACACCTTTCGGTCACATTGAGTATGTAAAATCTTAAGATCTCAACTTCCTGACCCCAATTTGTTATATTATGTACTATATTTTGACTTAAATAAGCATTAATTTGCCTTGTCAAATACACCGAGCCAGGTCACTCATATTAAGTCATCCTGTGTCTCTAGGTGCCTTCTGTATCAAATTTGTATCATAAAGTTCACAACATTCGTGTTTGTGGCAATTTTGGTAACACCAAGTGTGTTTCCTTGTTTTTGTTTGGTCATTTTAAGTAAGTAAAACCCAATCAGGTCTTAAATAAACCACTACAAACCTTTTTTGTAAGCAAAGAGTAAGTAAAACCGATTAGGTCTCTTTTGCTATATGTGTGTCTTGTTTAAGACATCCTTGTAGGCATATGTTTTGTATTATTGCCAACTTAAAGCATAAACCCAACCAAAGGTTATGCCATCACAACATTTTGTAAGCAAAGAGTTAGTAAAACCAAATAGGTCTCTTTTGCTATATTTGTGTCTTGTTTAAGACATCCTTGTTGGCATATGTCTTGTATTATTGCCAACTTAACGCATAAACCCAACCAAAGGTTATGCCGTTGTCATTTTTTGATAATACCAATAGCCACTACTTGATTGTTTTTGACATTGTGTATGTATCTTTTTTTTCCGGTATTGAAATGGTACTTTTTTATTATTGAACGTTGATATATTATTTTCATGATACATGAGAATGTTACAATATCCACCATGAGACGAGGGATCGTTATAAAATCTAACACTATACATGAGAATGTTATAATATCTACCATGATACGAGAAGTTCGTTATAATTACTTTTTACTGGCTTACATACACTGTGGCCAAAGAGATAATTTGTTCCATTAAATGGTTATAAATATCTATGTTGTACCTTTCCTTTCAATACTAGGGTTCTTTCGTAATTCGTTCAATTTCTACATGAGACGTGGAGACGTTATAATACTTACCATGATTCGTGCGAACGATACAATATCTTGTTGTTGTCTTCTTTAAATAAGTTGACACTATGTACTTGTTCTACCGGACGTAGATCATTTTACCCTGACTTGTCACCCTTAATTGGGACCCTTTTTTGTATAACTCATGACACTGAGGGAAATGTCTTTCACTGTAGTGAGAATTTTTTTGTTCTCTTCAAACAAACTTGAAGCTGTGCATTCAGCAATTTTTTACGCTAACTGATACCTGTGGACTTCTTGTCAGCGGACCCAAGAACCATCCACTATCCATTGACCATGGACTAGCCATCAGCTTCACTGTTGGTTATGAGGTATTGTGTCGTGGGAGTTAATTGAGACAGTGACACAAAACCACCTAACTCGTTGTCTGGGAGACGAATAAGAAAAACTCCCAGGTTTGTGAAACTTGAGCAAGGGTCTGTCTTGTTCTCACAAACTGTAGAGGATTAAATACGACCCCTAATCTTTCACCAAATACACTTGAAAGATTAGATTGTTATAACTGTGTATTCTCCTTCACCTTTTCATCAAATTCATGCATATTTGTGTAAAGAGCTAGGAAATCTGCTGGTTGACCACATTTCGTTCTCTGAAAGAGATCGAACGGAGAATCAGCTCCATCACCAGCAGACCTTCTCGCTCATCGCCATTTTTTTTCTCCCTCATTATCCTTGAGGTTAATTTCATGAATCTGGAAGGTGTACCCTACGCACATAGCGTATCGTCTGTCTATAAGACAATCTTTATCCATGAAATTTGCTTCAAATCTCTCCTTTTCACCCTATTCCTAGGTAATCAACACATTTCTTGTAATTTTGAAAGTCGTAAGTTGTTATCGCTCAAGCGCTAACACCGGCCATGGAAGGCCAACTTCTTTCAGAAACTTGGTGTTACTACTGTACAACCACCTACCTATACCTTGTATATCAAATAGGTAACCTCACGCCAGTTGTGATAGTTTTTTGTCTCCCCAATCTTAATAGTCAGCATAATAGATCTCTCTCTACTCTCTCCTCTCTAAACAACGTTTTTTGTCTTTTTGTCTTTTCTCTTGAACACAATTTCTTTCTCTCCAAACGTTTTGCATCATTGGTCTACTAGGCAGGTAAACTTCAAGAATTTTGGCTCTAATAATAACCTGTCCCTGGATTAAAAAGAAGACCAGCAGCCCTTCTCATCACCTGCAAGCTGAGCTTCCCTTCTTTGCCGCCTTCACTTCCATCACTCACATCCCTCCAATCTCTGCGTACCAAAAACACCCGACCGCACCCAAATTAGGTGTGAGTCGTGCGTGCAGTTGCAAATCAAGTTGTCTCATCATTCAAACCACATTCAAAAGAACCAACCTCAGAGCATGCCAGCTCAAGGTTAATTATGTTCCTGCAATCAACCACTTGCCGTTGTGCAAATCAACCACTTGCCGTTGTGCAAATCAACCACTTGCCGTTTGTGCAAATCAACTACTGGCAGTCGTACAAATCAACCACTTGCCATTTGTACAAACCAACCACTTGCCGATGCGCAAACTCAACATAATAACCATTACACGCATCAACCATCAATCAACTTATTGGTATTACTCCATGTTATTACCAACTTCATTTCACCTTGACAACCACTGCTCCACCGCATCAGCATAATGGAATTCACGCTGGTACAACAACAAAAACCCGGATACTTCTGGCCCTCCGCATCACCATCCCTCAACCACAACCAAGAAGCACAGTTCAATTTCTATGGCCCTAGTGATACTTGAGTGCAATCTCAAATGGGTCAAGTTACAGTGAAAATGTAACTTTATAACTTCAGTGAAATTACGTCTACTTGGTACTCTACGAAAACACTACGCTCTTCAAACTTAGCTCACAGACCAATGAAATTTTAGAGTCCTTTTTGTTCTTTTCATCACTGCATAACCTTGTATGTTGTTCTTTTCATCACTGCATAACCTTGTATGTTGTTCTTTTCATCACTGCATAACCTTGTATGTTGTTCTTTTCATCACTGCATAAACTTGTATGTTTGATCTTTTCATCACTGCATAACCTTGTATGTTGTTCTTTTCATCACTGCATAACCTTGAATGTTGTCTTTTCACCATTGCATAACCATGTATTTTTCCTTTGTTTTTTTGTAAATCAACACTGTTTTTTTCTCTCTCTACTCACCTCACGACAAGATGAAGAGGATTTTTAGCGCCTAAAGCTTCATTACCACGTCGCCTTTTACTGGCGGAGGGGGAATGTGTTACGTAATACAAGTCACCCTATAAAAAGTTGCATACTTTAGCCTCGCTTTCCCCATGCAAACGATCGTGGCGTACGTGACAAAACGCAGCTAGCCGCCACGTGACCGGCACAGACCTCACGCAGCGCCGCGGCACAAGCTAATCGCTCCGGCAGTCTAGCTCCGACCTCGGCCTTGATGGTCGCTCGCGGAAACAATCTACTCGCAATGACTTGCATAGTTACGCGAACAGACGGAATCTCGTTCCAGTTTCTTAATTAATCACTATCGAATTTACAATCATGTTTATTATTACGGTTCGGGCTAACTCAATGGAGTCCCGTTCCCGTGAAAAATCCCGAGTGCACTTCACCGCCTCAACTGACCCGCCGCCTGTGAGCGCGGGTACCTCTGGCTCAACCTGATGCCCCTTACCACATCGAGACGATTCGTAAGCTTTCAACCTTCCCCTTTTTCTTGTGTTCAATTCTCGTAAATTTCATGTAGAATCCACGCTTTATCTGGTCGTCATAAATTAGTAGAGAGAGTTAGTAGGGAGATCCAATGTATACCTGTATTTCTCGAGACATTTAATATACCTTGTGCCCTTACTTACGTGTTATTATTGTGATGTCCTTTTCCAACCTCCTGACCGATGGACGAGCTGCTGATCAAAGAACTGCCCACCCCTGATTGTACACGAGTCGCCTGTTCTACCATTTTATCTGAGCTTAGCCAATTTAATAACCAGGTTCGATTCCCGGGTACCATAACTTAGCAATGTTCTTAAATATTCTTTAATAATATGTTATTTTATATTATTTTATATTCCCTCACATTATTTATGTTGTATAGAAAATCGACCACCATAACACGGGCATGTGCCTAGCAGGGTGGTTGAAAAATTTCTCAATGCATGTAACTAATAATTTCATGGAATAAAGAAACTTAAAAAAAATTATAAATTTAGGTGATAACGACGCTATGACTAAAAAATCTACAGTGGCGGTGTGTCCACTGCAGGTGACGGGCAGAGATAATAAACCTAACAAGGTTTGTTGACTTGCATCAGCCGCGATCACCGGAGACCTATAGGGTTTCATTGGTACTCCCATATTAATAAATGATGCGTATAAATTTCCTCCTAGGCAACTAACATTTGCCCTCGAGTCTAATAATCCATTAAAGATCACATGATCTATAGTAAACCTCGCGTAAGGACGACCGTCTACAGATTCAATGCATTCCATTTCCATAAGATGTGCCGTCTCTTCTAAGAATGTTGCGTCATTTAACCACTCAATACGTCCACGGCCAGCGTCACCTTGCCGTGAAGAGGATTATTTGATTGGCCGGAAATTAGTTTTTTTTTAATTCGGTATTCTAGGCGGCGGTCGGGTTATATCTATTCCCGCGGGGAGAAAACTTGACTGGGGTGCCGGATGGGGGGATATGTTATCACGCTTATTTTCGAAACGGCGGCCACTGCCCGCCCTCATATATTTATATTGTTCGCGAGTATTGCGAAAATCGCTGTCTGAGCTATTTTTCCCGTGGTCTGCCGATGGAACTGCAGAGCTCGATGAAGCCACGCTATTGAGGTAACTATTTCCTCCCGATCTCACTTCACGGGGCGGGCGCGATGCTTGTTTCTGGTAGCTCTCGAATATCGTGCACGCGATTTCTAAATCTTCGATAGAGCTACTGCTACGCATGGTCAACATACTAGCGTATTGGGGAAGGAGGCCACGTTTGAGAGTTTCCACTAGCTCCTCTTCCGACATGGGCGATTCTAACATGTGGTTTTTATGACGCGTTTCAATAAAAAAAAATCCCTAGCTGTCCTACGCGCGCTTTCTTCGTTTTAATCAACAATTTCCCGCAGAGCTCTCGTCTAGCGACGGACGCCAAGCGTGAAAATATAGCGGTACGCATAATGCCTCCCTTAAAGTGAATTAAGGCGTCCATTTTACTAATTTTATTTAAATTAGCCGACTTAATTTCTTAAAATTACTTGTGTACTATTGAGACAAAACTAAGTAGTGAATAGATTCCAGGTACGCCCTTTCCCTTTATTACTGTCCGCGGTTTTTCTAGTTATCATAAAAGGCTACCGGCTCAAGACGTATTTCTGGGAAGTAATTATTTTTACCAAAACCCAATTTGGCAATATTAAAATGAACACGACCTATAAAATCTGTTACTAACGTATTTTAGGTTTTTTCCAGGTATCACAAAAGACTCCCGGCCCACCTTGGACGTATTTCTGGGAAGTAATTATTTTTCCAAAACCCAATTTAGCAATATTAAAATGAGAAAGAAACCTTTAAAATCTTTTGTCTTTAAATTTTACACGAATATAACCGCACAAGTAGGTACCTGTATTATTATGCTTTGAGTTTATTCTATAACCTGACTTTATATTACTTGAATGAATCCGAAACTACGCTCCGAAAATAAACACAGAAGTGTAGGAAGGAAATTATAAATTGTTAGGAAACACGCGAAATTTATTTTATTTTTTGAACGCAAACCGTCGCAAGATTTAAATATTTATCGAAACTCTTCTTATTTTTTTTTTTTAAAAGGACACTATGATTCTATGGCGATGCGTGCCAAACAGGTGTGGGCTAAACGAAACGGCGCGAGCGTTTACAAAATGGTGACTGCCAACCACATGTGGGCTTTAAACACACTGATGCTATGAGTAAAAAAAATGGCGAAGAATGCAAAACACGTGTTGAATTTAAACGCCAGTTCGCGAACGTTTATTAAATGGCGTTGATTACGGAATACACGTGGCCTTTAAACACACTGACGCTATGAGTAAAAAATGGCGAAGAATGCAAAACACGCGTTGAATTTAAACACCAGTTCGCGAACGTTTATTAAATGGCGATGATTACGGAATACACGTGGCCTTTAAACACACTGACGCTATGAGTAAAAAATGGCGAAGAATGCAAAACACGCGTTGAATTTAAACACCAGTTCGCGAACGTTTATTAAATGGCGATGATTACGGAATACACGTGGCCTTTAAACACACTGACGCTATGAGTAAAAAATGGCGAAGAATGCAAAACACGCGTTGAATTTAAACACCAGTTCGCGAACGTTTATTAAATGGCGATGATTACGGAATACACGTGGCCTTTAAACACACTGACGCTATGAGTAAAAAATGGCGAAGAATGCAAAACACGCGTTGAATTTAAACACAGGGGTACCTAGATGTAGGAAAAACAATTATTTACACACATATATGCACATCACGACAACAATAAAAAGTTACAACAGGAAAGCGATTCTCTCAAATAAAGCCCCACGTTTCTGGGTCCAGTGTTAGATAATGCGTTTCCACGGAATCGAACCGCGTGTTAGATAAAGAGTTTCTACGGAATCGAACCGCGTATAGAAATGTATTATATCTTCAAGAATACCTGGCTAGCTCGAGCAGGTACCGTGTTTTCAATTCGTTGGTATTAAGAGAGAACATACGCCTTCTAGAAGTGGGTGGAACAACGGGTATCTTGGAAATAAAACACTATTATTGTGGTGCCTTTAAATGCCTTCAAAAAGACTATATAATTAAACTATTTCCTGACTGAAACTTGGTTGGATCCGTCCTTTAACACAGAAGAACTAGGCTTCACTTCACACAACACCTACCGCTTAGATAGAAGTACCGCCACCAGCACCAAATCAAGAGGAGGAGGTGTATTAATATCAGTCACCAAATCTATAACTTCATCCAGGCTAAAATGCAAACACAAAAATATAGAACAAATTTTCCTACTACTCAAGACGAACCTAGGAAAAATCATTCTTGGATGTGTTTATATTCCTCCCGGATCAATTACACAAATTTACGTAAACCACATTGAAGATGTAGAGGCCCTCAAGCTCAAATATCCGGAAGCTAGAATGCTGCTAATCGGCGACTACAATACTCCCAATATAGACTGGATTACCCATAGCGATAACTCAACAACTCATTTTAATACATCTGCTAATGCTCGTGAAATTATAAATATGTCAAATTTCCTAGGTCTTAAACAAATTAATAATGTATACAACTCTAATCACCACTTACTAGATCTTGCATTTAGTAGCGATCCTTCAGTAAAATTATGTAAATCCATAGACCCCCTTCTTCCCGAAGATTCCCACCATCCTCCCTTAAACATCACCATTACTAACAACTTCCTAAACATTTACTCTAATAGTGTTCCTAAATATTCATACAATTTTGCAAGGGCAGATTATCCACTGATAACAAAATACTTAGAAAGTACAGACTGGTCCTTTTTAGACAAAAACACAAATGTTAACCAAAATCTTGAATCTTTTTACTCCATCATCAACATGGCTATTGAAAAATATGTTCCCTTAATTCAATTCAAACCATCAAAGTTCCCCAAATGGTTTAATAATGACTTAAAACACTTAATAATTAACAAAAAAATCTGGCACAAAAATTTCAAAGAGAGCAACTCTATCTCTGACTACAAAATATTTCATAAATATAGAACTGACTGTAAAAAGCTCTCCAAAAAATTATATCAAACATACATACTCAACACAGAAAAGTCTATTCCTTCAAATACCAAAAACTTTTTTACACATGTAAACTCACTAAGAAAAAACAAATCTAGCCTACCAACATACATGTATTTCGAAGGGAAAGGTAGTAGTGATACTAATGACATCGTTAATTTGTTTGCCGACTTCTTCAAAAATGTTTACGATAATGATATCCCAAATGTTCAACTTCCACCCTTTCATCCAAAGGAATCGGTCCACATTCCCGCTTTACATATAAATGTTCCTGATGTTATACGCAAAATAAAAACACTCGACTTAAAGAAAAAAGCGGGTCCTGACAAAATTAGTCCTGCCTTTCTAATTAACTGTGCATCAATAATAGCCAATCCACTATGTCATATATTTAACCAATCATTAAATTCTGGCTGTTTCCCCGACCTATGGAAAAATTGCTATCTAACACCTGTATTTAAAAAAGGCGATATTCATGATGTCACTAACTACCGACCCATCTGCATGCTCTCAACTATCCCCAAACTGTTTGAAAAACTTATCCTCGATAAAATCTCCATACATATTAACAACATCATTGTAACTAATCAACATGGATTTATGCCAGGCAGATCCACACTAACAAATCTCTCCTTATATGAAAATTTTATAGCATGTTCACTCGAAAACAAAACCCAAGTCGACTCAATATATACAGACTTTGTAAAATCGTTTGACAAAGTTAACCATAAAATTCTTCTCAATAAACTTAGTCAAATCGGAATTGAGGGTAAATTATTGGAATGGATAAAAAGCTACTTAACAAATAGAAATCTACAAGTAAAAAATAATTCTAACCTTTCACACAAATTCATAGCTACTAGCGGTGTACCCCAAGGGTCACATTTAGGCCCAATACTGTTTCTCCTTTTCATAAACGATATTGTTACTGTATTTGATAAAAATGTAGAAGTGCTACTTTTTGCCGATGACCTTAAACTATTTAAAATTATAAAAACAATAAATGACTGTATTCAAATTCAATTAAATTTAAATAAACTTCAAGATTGGTGCAAAACTAACAAACTTTATCTCAATATTAGTAAATGCCACATTATAAGATTTTTCAGAACAACACAACCCCTTAACTATCAATACAAAATTAATAATGTTTCTCTCGCCTCTGTAAGTGAAATTAACGATCTCGGCATTACTTTCGATTCAAAATTTAACTTTCTTTCTCATGTAGAAACAGTCACCAACAAAGGATTAAAAATGCTCGGCTTCATTCTCCGAAATGGCAGAGACTTTAAAAATATTTCAACACTAAAAATCTTATATTCCTCACTTGTTCGAAGTCAAATCGAATATAATTCTCCTATTTGGTGTCCTTACTTTAAAATCCACTCCGACTCTATTGAAAAAATTCAGCATAAATTCCTAAGATACATTAACTATAAACTCGGTCTACCTATAGAATCAATAAATTACAATCACTTGATGAAAGAATTAAACTTACTTAAACTCTCAGATAGAAGACTTATTTCCGATTTGACTTTTATTTTTAAAATTGTCAATGGTATTATAGACAGTCCTGATATATTAAGCCTAATTACCTTCCATATACCCACTAGAACCACTCGATCCAAAATTCTTTTTAATTTCAATAACAATATCAGGACTGAGTCATTTAGAAACTCGCTTATACCTAGATTGCATGCAGTTGGCAATGCTTTCTCAGAAGTAGTAGATGTGTTCAACTGCACGGAATATAGTTATAAGAAGGCTATAATAACAAACCTCTGTCGTAATTATCAATGTTATTAGGCATAATACCATTCTATTCATAAGTTATCACAGAACCTAAACTATGCACTTACATTAGATATCAGACAGAAGAGTGTTATCTAATAATTTTACATACTTAATCAAAACTATAATTTTTCCCAAAATTGTTATGAGATGTCTTACTGACAGCCCTGATTCAATAGAGCTAACTCTTAGTTCTCAGCAAATTCAACCAAATTCAATATTGAAGGTAACAATAACCTCAATACTAAACTACTGTACCTACGGATTGAAAATAAAAATGCTATTGTACCTATGTATACCTGATGTTATTCTTGTTTAACTTTCAACATAATTTCTCAGTAATTATTCTGTTTAACATAATACTGTTTCGCTCCTGTGAACCACTGTAAACATAAATCATGTATATTGTAAAAGCCTTTTACGGCGTCTAAATAAATAAATAAATAAATAAATAAATAAATAATTACAGCACAGGAATCTACGCGTAGGAAAAGCTTAAATCTCTTTGTGGACGGTTAAAAGAATGATGTTAAATTAGTGGGAAGAAAGCAGAGACAGAAATTAATAAAAAAATAAAGCGTGGAACGATACCGCAGTTTTTGTAGTTTTGTAGACGTCCGGGGGGCAGGCAGTAGAAAAAATGAATCGAAATATACTAGTAATGAATTGACAAACACTGTAGAAAGAATGAATCGAAATGTACTAGTAGTTAATTGACAACCACTGTTTTAGCAAAGCAAGTCTCAAAGCGGAGCACGTAACAACCTCCCGCAAAAAGAGCCAAAATCCCAAAGAGACCGGTCTCCCTTCGTTCGGAGCTGAGGACCCCTTTGCCCCGCCTCCTTCGATAATAGTCACACCCACTTTAAACGCAACCACGGGGTGGCCATATGAAAGAATTTAAAAATACAAAGTACTCGATTTTAAGAAAATATTACGGGGTTGAATGTTTTAATTTTAAGAAAGTTCATTTCATAACAATATATCTACACAAATTTTAAATTTAGAGTGTTATAAAGAGAAATTAAATTTTTATAAAGTTGATTATCCCAAGATAAACGAGTTTCTCGCCAAATCAGACTGGAACTTCATTAGTAAATGTAATAATATTAATGATATAATAGAATCTTTTTACTGCATAATTAAAAAATCAATTAAACTTAACGTCCCTATTACAAAATATACGACATCTTATTACCCCAAATGGTTTAACAAAGAGCTAATTTGTACTATCCAGGCAAAAAAACTTGCACATAAAACTTTCAAAATATCTCGAGCTCCAAATGACTATCTACTTTTTTCTAAATTACGCAACAGGGTGAAAAACATGTCGATCTCCTGCTACAAAGAATACCTGAAAAATATTTAGCAATCGTTACAAAATAAACCTCAAAATTTATTCAAATTCGCAAATAATCTTAATAGTAATGAATCTGGTATTCCGTCTATCATATACAACAATGGTAAAATTGCTGATACACCTCAAGGAATTACTGACTTATTTGCCGAATGCTTTGGCGAAGTATATAAAGCAAACTCATCCAATAATCAAATACCACAATTCAACTCCAATATTTCTATTGATTTTAACGACCTTGTTATTGATGAAATCGATGTTCAGCGTAAAATTACATTATTAGATACTCAGAAATCCGCTGGCCCGGACACCATACCCGCAATTTATTTAAAAAACTGTGTATCTAACTTAAAAGGTCACCTAACCAATATATTTAATCTGTCATTAGCATCTGGCTTTTTCCCACAAAAATGGAAGACCAGTTTCCTTAGTCCCATCTATAAAAAAGGCGATAGTACGGATGCTTCCAATTACAGACCTATTTGCATACAATCAGCAATACCTAAATTGTTTGAATCCGTATTTCTATCAAAATTTATGTTGCAGGCTCGTAAAATCATTTCCCCTCACCAACATGGATTTATATCCGGTAGATCTACACTTACAAATTTAATTATATACGAAAAATATATATCAGATAATCTAAATTGAAAATTGCAAACGGATGCAGTTTACACAGATTTCAGCAGAGCGTTCGATAAAGTTTCTATAAAAATCTTATTAAACAAACTAGAAGTATATGGGATAAAAGGAAATCTACTAAAATGGCTTGAGACCTATTTGACATCTAGAAAACTGTACGTTAAACTATCGAACCATATTTCACACGAAATTGAAGCTTCAAGTGGGGTGCCTCAAGGTTCTCATCTAGGTCCGATTCTTTTTTTGCTATTTATCAATGACATTGTTACAATATTTGAAGGTATCCATTTCCTATTGTTTGCTAATGACCTGGAAATTTACACTATTATAAGAAATTTAATGGACTGTCTTGTATTGCAAAAAAACTTGGATCGATTGTATAACTGGTGTAACATAAATGATTTATTTTTAAACATTAACAAATGTAATTGTATAAGTTTTTCTCGAAATGAAAATCCAATACTCTTTCAATATCATATTAACAATGTGAATCTTTCTACAGTAACATTAATAAAAGATCTAGGTGTCGTTTTTGATAACAAGATGACATTCGTCCCCCACATCGATGCAATCACAAATAAAGCACTTAAATGTCTCGGATTTGTATTAAGAACGTCCAAAGATCTAATGTATACTAATACACTTAAAACATTGTACATTACACTTGTCAGAAGCATTCTTGAGTATAATTCCTCTCTCTGGTCGCTTCTATACAATGTACACTCACACAAAATTGAAAGAATACAACACAATTTTTTAAGGCATATAAATTACAAATTACATATTCCATTAGAAATTTTAAATTATAATTATTTAATGCACTTGCTTAAACTACCTGAATTATCACAGCGAAGAAAAATCTGTGGTGCTTTATTATTATTTAAAATTATCAACGGTTATTTGGACAGCCGTGAACTAGTGAATATGATAAATTATCAAGTTCCCAATAAGTACAACACTAGACTTCATGCTCCATTTAATATAGTTGCTTCTCGCACTAATTTTATGTTCAACTCTTGTCTTCAGAGATTGCATCGTGTGGGGAATGAAACATGCTCTGTTGATATATTTTTTAATAAAAACATCGCTTCTTTTAAAAAGCATATAGTTATGTAAGCATATATTAAGCAAAAAACCTGTTGATTGTTAACAATAACAAACTTAATACTCTGTAACTATTTTCAAAATACCTACTTCTTTTTGTATGTAATTTTTGTGTACCTTTTTTTGTCATAATAATAACAAACTTACGTACATTTATAATAGCAAAAAAAAAAAACAAAAACAAATTATATATTTTAAATTACAAGAATATTACCTACTTTTATAAATCGCTAGAAAATGTTGTACACCACTGCCAACCGGTATGCTTCGAGTATGTTTGTAATTATGTTTTGTGTAATATTGTGACAATTATAATTGCTGAATGTACTGTAGCCTGAGCCCAAATAAGTATTTGCTGGTTGAACTCCTTTATACAATATACAATTTACTTATCGTATACTAATACCTACCTGTGTTGTGCCTACTTATGTCTTTCATGCTCAGCTTAATATTTTATTTACTATGTTATACTTCTTGTGATGCTATATACTTGTTATAATGCTCCTGTATGATTTACCTTGCATATAAAAGCCGTCAAGGCGAGAACAAATAAATAAATAAATTTTGTCATGTATCACATTTAGCCATTCACATGTAATTTTGTAATTGTTAACATACCTACTAGTTTATTTCTCTTTTATTGCAATGAATTAACTCTACCTTAACTTATCTATTCACCTACCTACCTTTCATATTATCTTTACTTTTATTTTTATTTTTATTTTTATAGTCTATCTTTTTCCATTTAAAAATGTTTCTGTATGTTATGTTATGTAAAAGCTTGTTATGTAAAAAACTTGTTATGTAAAAGCCCACCAGGGAGTTGAAATTAATAAATTAATACATAAATATTTTATTTTTGGTACATCCTAGAGTGGTGGAATACCACCATTAATACCTTCCCTGAAATGGCTTTGGCGGTATTCAATGACGCGATCTGAATATATAGGTAGTTCGCCACCTTCCTCTTCCCGCCTACTTTCAGCCTCAGAACATACTTCTATTGGGAATGGCATAGTCTGACTGGCTGAGAGCAGTCGGTTGGAAGCAGTCGGGACTCTTATGCGGTTTCACATTAAAAGGAAATATTAACTTTCCTAAGAAATAAATTTAAATACAGGGAAATGCAGGTGGGAACAATTTGGGTAATTTTGCTTCCCTTGAACTTTTCTGTCTTGTCATCTTTCATCCCTGAATGTTTCCCATAAATTGTTTTCCGGGATATTTCGAGATGTAAATATTAATTTACTATTCTATGTGTGATGTACGGTAATAAAGTTGAGTACTTAATCGATAGATGTCGGTAGTCATAAAGCTTATGCCAGAGTCCATTAGATGTCGCTAGGGTGTAACAGGTACTTGCGAGATTATATTATCAGAGAACAAGCTCCTGGGGTGCAGAGAATTACCTACCCTCGGGTAACGAACAGTGTAGTTTAACCAGACCCTTTTATTGTAACGTAAATACACGCAATTATATTTATAACTTTTTACTAATTTAAAAAGTTCCCAACACCCGAAGTCTGCATAAGTAAAGGCAGATATAACACTAAGAAATAAATTTCAAACGAGAAAATAATGAAGAAAAATGCAACGCAGTGTTTTTTGGGTCTTTCTGAATCTTTTCTCTACACTGTAGGCCTGTAACTGTGTTATCGTAACCGATAAATAATTTTTTTTTCAGGCATATTTTTAAATGGTAATATTTACTTTCCTGTGATATAAATTACAATTGAGAAAATTATAAAGGAAAGGCAATGGAAAGTTATGTGTGTCATTCTGCTTCTCTTATGCGTGGGAACATTTGCACATTAAATACATATATTTTTCAGTCCGTCTTATTGATAATCTATTGTTAACAGACCGATTGCCATCTCTAATGCACAGACGCAATGTGGGCATTCTGAGTCTATTCAACAGGTATTTTAATGGTGGCTGCTCTAAGGAGTTAGCAGCATTGATCCCCGGTGCACCGGTGCACGTGCGTGAAACTCTACGTATAAGAGCGGAACACCCGTTCACAGTTGATCTTGGTTTTTGGGTAAGATGGCTCGTATGTGGAACGAGTTGCCGGAATCTGTTTATCCTCCTTCATATAATCCGGACTTCTTCAAGACCCGCATTTATAAATCCATGCCTATCTTAAGCAGACTAATAACGCTGCTCAACCGATGGCGATACAATCCCCTTGCCTTTAGACGTAAAAATAAAAATAAAACGTTCTACACATTTTTTGGTGTACATTTCATATATCCAAAATTCATGACAACGGGGCTTAGTACCTTAATTCCTTTGTACTATGTAAATATACTGATTGAACTTCCCGGCGTTGACGTCATACGAGATAGAGTTGTATTGTATTATTTAATCCTTGTGAATTGATATATTAAATAATGAATAACTAGGATATTTCCGATTTTTTCTTGGTTTTTCAGAAAATAAATAAATGTTTTATCCTTAAAACGATTACGAGAATACTTCTTGAACATAATTATTTTTGAAATCATAATTAATTAAACGTAGAAAAATCAGTTTTGCTAATTTATTAAGATTCTCTTCCAATTATTGGTAATTCGGTGAAAAACGGGATTGCAGGCCGTTTCCTGATAAAATTTTAGTAAATACTTAAAATATCGGAATACAACGGATCGGAACTGCATTTGCCTTGATATAATGACAAAATTCGGAAATAATAGGATTTTTATGATCACGTGTTTCCACATCGTGATGATACTTTCGTATTTTACTAAAAGTTTATTAGGAAATCAATCAATTCATTCGTCAAGGGCCTGCAATCCTGTTTTTAACTGAATTGTGAATAATTTGAAGAGATTTTTAATAAATTAGCAATACTCAATATCATCATCTTTTTTCCGTACACATCTATTTACATAAATACTTACAATGAAAATGAAAAAGTAAGTTTTTTTTAATTATTGAATTATTGGTCATCCGCTTAAAAACGGGATTTCAGGCCGTTTCCTAATGAACTTTTAGCATATTCCTAATATATAGGAACACGTGTTTGTGCACGTGCATCTGCCAAGAGATATCTGCAAATGGCCCGGATAACTTAAGCAATACCACAATCAAATCAAAACACATAATCATCCCATTACATCACATTTTTAACAGTTGCATCAGACGTACCATTTACCCCGATAATTTTAAACTCTCCCATATCATTCCAATAGATAAATCCGGATCCCAATGCAAAACAGATAAATACAGACCTATCACTCTAACTTCGCAACTATCCAAGATCTTCGAAAAGTGTTTAAAATAACAAAATAATAATTTTCTAGAATCTAATTTAATCCTCTCAGCTAATCAATATCGCTTTATAACAAAACTTTTACACCAACGGCGCTATTTTTAGTTAAACCAAAAACATATACTCCAACACTAAGTCTCTAACGATTTTTTTAGACCTAAAGATTGACACGGTCAACCATAAAATTTATTATTATTATATTAAAGAAAATCTCTAACGTTGGTATCAAAAACAAAAGTCTCATGCTATCAAAAAGATACATATTAAATCGCCAACAACCCACAAAAATAGGATCAACCTTAAACGCTTACGATCTAGTAAAACATGGTGTTCCACAAGGAACTGTCTTAGGACCACTACTTTTTCTAATCGACATCAATGACCTATGCAACATAGTAATACCGGATAAAATTCTCTCTTTTGCTGATGATAGGGCAATAACAGTACAAGGTAAAACATGGGAAGATACAATAAGTAAAGCCAACAAATGCATTGCAACAGTCAAAGATTGGCTAGACAGTCTAAATTATGATAAAACCGTTTTTATTCCCTTCTATAATACCCAAAAGTCATCCCCCAAAAATAATCCTAACCTGAAGTTCCATAATATTAAATGTAACTCTGCGACATACTCTAATTGCTAAAATGTAAAATTAGGAAATTGTATCAAATACCTAGGTGTCACTCAAATGGACTTTTTTCTATGGTCACATTGAAAAAACTGTCAATAAACTGAAGCACTTTATTTACATATTCAAACGCATGAGCAATATTGTTAACATAAGAACCATGATTTGAACTTTCCCAAGTTTTCACACCCGGAAAGAAAATCCCTACCCATGGAAAAACGAAAATTATTAACACAATAAGAAATACAGAGGAAAACAGGATACCGGTGACACCTAGCGGATATTATTGGACTAACTAAAGGAAACTGTAATAAAAAAAGAGGCGTAGTTATGGGAGGGGATGATCACA
This sequence comes from Hesperophylax magnus, assembly GCA_026573805.1. Lineage (NCBI taxonomy): Eukaryota > Metazoa > Arthropoda > Insecta > Trichoptera > Limnephilidae > Hesperophylax > Hesperophylax magnus. Next base: position 11,317,008 of record JAIUSX010000012.1, read on the forward strand.
TTTAGCGACCAATCGAATATAGATACACCAGAACAAAGGAATAATTTACTATCGAAATTGTCACACGCGTTCAAGAAGTTCAATGTACGGAAGTGTAAACAAATGGATTCTTTGTCTCGAAAGGCATCGAGAACATCCGGTTATGAACTCCATAAATGAAGTGAAAGGTCCAAAAAATCAGTTTAGGGAAATAAATGACAATATCTGATGACAGATAAATCGAAACATAAGAGATGCACGGATACCAATGTCAAAATACATGATTTTAACCACTGAAAAGGTCAGAAGAGTGAGGAAACTATAACTATAACCGCAGACACTCATTTCAATCTCCTATCTCATGAACACAATTTACGGTTCGGGCAGCCGCCGTAAATTACCAATAAGTATAGCTCTCAGACCCACACACATCGCTGCCACACTGGTGACCCCGAAATTTCTATTTGGGTGATTATTGTATTCAGTGGACAGGACTGGACACGGTAGGTCGAACGCTGAACCTGGAATCCTGGACAATTGATTAACTTCCAATCTCATTTTCAGAATTTAAAGTCCAGTATATTTATTAGAGTCTTATTATCGAATCATAAAGAACATTATTGTTCCACCAATTCTGATACTTAATTATCCAAAATATACCCACTAATCCGAACCAAAAAAATCGTATATTCGAATAGTATGGTGCCAAAAAATCTCAATTTCAGTTAAACACCGCTCCAGCGGCTGCAGACAAGGGTGTATGAAGGCATTGTCCAATACCTGATCATTTTGGTGACTTTGGTGTCGGAGGAGCCAGATTTTATTAATTTTATTAAAAAAAAATATTCCGAGTACGTTTACCGATCAATACAATTTAGCGTTTACTAACAACTATATAAATCTTTATTTTAGATAGAGGTTGCAGACAGAGAGGACTTCGATTGAAATTTGATACCACTACTAATAATTTAATGTATGTCAAATTTAATATTTCTTTATTTTGTGTTTATAATAGGTTATGTACACACCGTTCTCTACTACGGCAAAGGAAATAGTAAGAATTCATGTCTATGATCGGAATTAAAAAAATAATAGAAAGATTAGTTAAAATTTGATTTGGTTTAAATGTTTTTGAGTCTTTCAATAACTGAGTTTTCATTCACTCTACCTTAAAGAACATAGGTTACCATACCAACGAATTACATTAACTTTTCCATATCTTAAAACAAAAAAATCACACAACGTTAGATGAAAGATTATTGTACGATTTAGCCACGAAGATCTTGTTTACTATGTTAAAATAAAATCATAGGGACTGGAGGAAGTTTAGGCAATAGGAGTTAGAACTTCCTTACATTTCAAAAAAAAAGTTAGAAGTTTTATACCCACGAAGGGTTATTTTCCATTAACAGCCACGGGTAGGCTCAGTTAATTAGTAGATGAGTCGATAGGTAGCTCCAAAGGTCGGTTCATCACATTTGGACCATGTGACCAGGAGAAATTAGTCACTAAAACCCATTATATTACAAACCTCTAGAAATTGTCCAAAAGTCTATCACTAAGATAATGCACCAGAAGACCAAGATATATCCCACCGATGAATTGTTTCAGGAAACTTACATTATGGAACTAAAGCAGATCTACTGTGTTCAATGTGTCCCATGTCTTAAGCTTATATACACTCGTCCTTATAATTTCTGTAAAAATCCAAATCGTTCTAGCCAGAGACACTATATATGCGTGTACACAGTACCTCATTGCAAAACTAGGCTAGCCCAAAGACACATTAACTACATTGGCCGAAAATTGTTTAATTCCTTGCCAAGTTCCATTAAAGATGTGCCAAAACCTAAAATCTCGTATGAAATAAATGTTAAAATCTGGGTAAGATAAAAAATCTGGAAGTGAGAGAATTTTTTCTATAATTTGTGCTACGAATATGATACCTAAAATATGCCACTACCGTCTACATTAAAAAAAAAACTTCTATTTAACTTCAACTTTAACTTTTTTTTTTTTTTTTTTTCTGCGCAAAAACTATATATATTTTTTTTTCTATATTTAACCACCACTGTTTTGAATACATAACTTATAATGCCCACGCACAGGCTTCGCCTTTGTGGGATTTTTTTGTTACTGTCTTATCTTTTTTATAATTATATATGTAGCTGTATTTATCAAAAAAATTGCCAATAAAAAATAAAAAAAAATAAAATAACGAAAATTTTAAGATTTTTATGAACACGTATTCCGGCACGTTGACAATGTATTCGTGTTTTACTAAAAGTTAAACTGGAAACCTATTCATTCTTAAGAGCCTGCAATCCCGTTTTTATCCTAATTACCAACAATTTGAAGAAATAATTAATAATTTTGAAGTAACTTGATAGTAGGACGATGTACGTAACGCTATTAAATACCTATTACAAACATTTAATAGTCATCTTCAAAGAAAATATTATTAATCGAACATTATTTTGTGTGGTTCTTTGAAGCAATAATGTGTTATTTTTTGCTTCATACATGAACAAATTTTGAGGTTGATATTATTGATTTGTGATTTTGATACGGGAAAGGCAAAAATAGATGAAGCATGATACCCACGCTTGTATAACGTGCAATATGCTACCTATTTTGTAGAAAAAGTTTCCATGATACATTGAAATATAATGTTATTTTACTGCAGATATCCCTGTACTGAGAACTACTAGTTCACAGAGAGTTTGATCAAAGGGAACGGAGTTGTCATCCAGGTTTATTCAACTGGATTGAACGAATAGTTTTAAATAAATAAAAACTAGTATACCCAGTGATACAGTAAAACTATGTTCTTTGTAGCAAAGCCATGATAATAAATATAAGTTAGAAACAAATGGACGCAGAAAGTTGACAAAACGCGAGCTCATTTACGGTGTATTTTGCCATAAGAGGAACCAGCAAACGAAAAACAACCCCTCATGTCATGAAAAATATATAATTTTGTTCGTTTACTTGCACTTACTGAATGGCATTAAAAATATAAGCGCCTCTGAGGTGATTTTTCACAAAGCCGTTTTATAAATTATCCCGTTATTATTATTAAAAACGAGTCGGTACACAGAGTTCACCGAAACGCTGGAAGGAAAACACTACAACACTGTCTGAAATGTTTGCTAAAAAAGAGGAAGCGCATCACGGCGTAACAACCCAAAACTGAATGTAAATCTCAAACCACATTCGAGTACGAGGTTGAAGATATGTTTTTGATCTAATTAGTTACAAAAAAGCAATAAATTAATTTCTTTAAAAAAATGTTTTCACTTCAATTAATATTAATTATTTTTTGCATGCACATTATCCACAGCTACTTGTAGTAGAATAGAGCCTTCGAACAAATATTCATCCAGCATTTGTTAGAGATTTAAAAAAAGGTAGAACAATTATTGTCAAAATATTATTGATATCATCATTATCCATAATAATAAGACTATCATGAACATGTTAACTCTTTTCTTTGATGTTTGGTAACTGTTGCCTAGTGGTACTTGATTTTTTCGCACTATCATAGAGGCTTTCCTATATCATATCTACATACGTAGATACCTCATACGTGCCAGGACGGCTGTTGGTTCTTTGGTGGCTGGACTATATGATGGCCAACAATGCATCTTTAAGTATGAGGAACTTGAGAAAGACATTAGGAGACAGAAAGGCAGTGGCGATGAGAGCACTTCTTTGGTGGTGGGACCAATTTTTTTCACATAATGACTGTACAGAAAAGTCATGTACATAATTTACCTAAGTATAAACCAATTTATTATATAATATTAAAAAGAGCGTCATATCTTGCAAGATTATCATCGAACTTAATTTGAATGCCAAACAAACGGTTTAGTATTATTTGGCACGAGGGGATTTAATGGAATTTATCCGCAGCATTTGAAATTAACATAAAGTGGGCCTGCGCTGTTTTGAGGATTGCTTACGATCATGATAAAAATACAATGAATCTATCCAACTTTTCGGATTTTCTTCAACTGCGCGCGAGGTTCTGCTCACTTAGAAATGCATAAAAGACCAGGTCCCCACTGCCCCCTGTGTGTTTAGGACTCTCCAAGAATTCCAGTCCGTACGCTCAGTGTCATACCTACCACTTAAGAATTGGAATTGCGCACGGTATTAGTGAGCAGCAGTCGCCATCGTATTTTTGAGGACCATTGGCCTCATCCTGGCTCCTGTGTGTTCCGTTGCCTCATCAGATGTAGGTAAATCAGTATGTCAAAAGTAGGTTCATTTTAGATCCATTAAATATTTTCAAATATCGAAAATCTTTATTTGTCAGATAATCAAATACATTGGCCTGCCTGGGGCCTTGGGGTCAAAAGTAGTGTGTTATTTAGTGAAATCAGTTTTCTTTCACTTCGGTAAGTACGATACTTCTATATGTTGTGTTTTCTGATCAGAAATACTCATTTCGGCTGTGCATGTGGTACAATTAACTCTGTATCATTTCAAAATTGAAACTGATCGTATGAAGAATTCAGACAAGCGATAAATTACCTGCATAATACAGAATATTTCGAACAAAAAAATATTATTAACTATTGTTAACCTTATGATCATGTATTATAAGTTTAAAATAAATAATGATAATTTCGATTTCAAAAAAAAATAATCCCGCAGTGAGGTACATAATTAAAAAGCAAGATTTGTATTAATTCGTTTTACATTTGTTAAAATCAAACAATCATTTTTCCTGATAAAATAATTAATTAAAAGCTTCTCGCTGTTCTGACACCACTTTAAAGCTCGTCATAAGCTGTCACCGGCCAAACCACACAATTTACAAATTGCATTTTGGTCTTTCAATTGTGGTTTAAATTTAATCTCCTGAAACGATTTGTTATAAAGGGGGATTAAATATTAAGGATTATTCCGGTTGCAGCATTGCTCGGATAGGCTATTAGCGAATTAAATTATTAGTAGTAATCTACTCAATATACTCGTATTCCATGTCATAAATATTTCGAAACGATACACCTATTAATAAAAATACTGTACCAATTTCATCTAGGTTTAGAATTTTTTACCTAAGTTTTTGTAAATAAAGTTTAAATTTTCCGATATTCACCTATATATAAAAAAAATATTTGAGTTACATCCTAAGGAGCCGGTGGGATTATGGATTTTCTATTTCAATAGTTTTAACCATTTTTTTTTGTTTGTGAGGAACAAACGTTTTTTGTTTTTTTCTGTGTGTATCAAAATCTTATAAGATATAATTATTAGCCGATATAAATTGAAATATTCTTCCGAAAAAAAAATACCGCCCGCGGGATTTTTTTTTTGTTTATAGGTTTACCTACACATAACTTACCTACAAAACAATGGAAAATATTACTTACGTCAAACTATAATAATAATAATAAATAATGTGCAAACACGATCAAGTTAATTACTAGACACACAAACACAAGATAAACTGTCAACTGCAAATTCTTGGTCACTTGAGCTAATCGTAAAGGATCGGTTCTACTTTTGAAGTGTTCTTTGTTTTGCGCGCCTCTAACTCAATAACGCGTAATCTGTCAGTTGCCGTTCATTTTGGTTGCAGGTGACTTCCTAACACACCTCCGCCTTCATGAAATCAGCGGCTCTCGGAGGCGGGCCCTATCTCCGCCTCACTAACGTATTTGCTGAGCGAGCGGAAATGTACATGTACTTTGATGAATTACATAATATAAAGATAAAAAATGCTAGTGAATTATGAAAATATTGATGGTTGATTTAAAATTAAAGTTTTAAGTAACAAAAAACTTTAAGTTCTGTTTTGAACTCTGCTGTATCATATTTAATATAGGTTTTGAAACACGAAAATCGATAACATTATTTCTTAAAAATTATTCGATTAAATGACGTTCCCGTATTACGATAGCATTTATAATATTTTACAAGCAATAATTATTCGCCTGAAACACTCATCCACATTGAAAAATCTCCTGATAAAAGATACATGACGCCAACGGGACTCGAACCCGTGTCCCTACGAATAATTATTGCTTGTAAAATAATTGTTACCCTTTGTACTATGCATAAAAAATCTTGTCTTAAACATTAGTTTACCAAAAAAATAATAGCATTTATATTATTTAATTCGTAAAATAAATATTGTATTAAGCTCTTCCTGATATCTATGTATTTATAATGAGGGATTTATTATTTATATATAGCGTTTTTCACTAAAAACCTTTTGAGTAAATAGTGATTAGGTATTTTAACTTTCCTCAAACGCACGACTTTAATGTAGGTAATAGTGCTTATAAATACAAACTAAGCGAAATTTTTCTCCTGCAAAGTTGGTAATTTAAGAGTCCCATACTTTAGCTTTGTGGAATCTGTCCAAAGAGGTTGTGTATTTTGTGTTTAGAGTATACCATGCCCTGAAGATGGCACGGTTTTGCCCGAAGTTTTTTATGGTTGACTGTGAAATCTCCTATAACGTAACTCCTTTTTTGTAACGAACAGAAATAATGATATCGTCACTGGTATTTCCCGCTCTTGGCATTTCAATTACATATTTTCATAATGTATTGGTATGGATAAAAATTGGTAATCATAAATATTTTAAGTAGTTATTTTTTCTGAAATAATTATAAATTTACTACATGGCGGCCTTTTGGTCAGTTGATTGGTTTCGGTTTCTGTCTGTATTTGGCGTCAATATGTTTTCTACTTTTGATATCCTATTATTTGTATCCAGCTTTTTATTTGAGATTTAAATGTCACATTATTTGAATTGAAAGTTTTGAATGAGAGTTGGATTGTGATGTAGAGTTTAGTACCGTAGTATAGGAAGCTTTTTGTTTAGTATTTTGATGGTAGTATCGGTATTAGTATCATCACTAATCATTTTCAATAAATAAATTAACTTGGTGTTCCACCTCAAAGAAAAGAGCTGTCCAAATATTATAATATCTTCAATGATCTTAATTCTCGTAAGTTTTGTTATCAATATATTTTCTTGGGCCGATGGTTGTTGAATAAAAGCTACGGCAATACAATTTTTAACACTGAAGTTTCATTGGTACTCCGTCAACTTGTAATGGACCTGTTTGGGGTAAAAGGACGTAAAGAATTTTTTTCATAAATTAAAATACGTTCAGAGAATAGGGAGAAACGAACAGACTACGGACATCTTTGGGACATACTAGAAGCTTTATTGTAGAAACCTACGTCGGTAATAGGTGTTAACCACGTAATAATTGAAAAGGGGCGTCATGGGACTCAACGAATCAGATCATTCCCAAAATCAATTAAATAATTTTTCGCCAATCACGGAGATTAAGGGCGGTCTAAGACACGATACACTCGAGATTGATTTACTGTTGGGTTAACCTTGGGATCCGGTCCCACGAAACGTGCAAAAATACTTGAGAATTGACGATAAATTTACATTCTAAGGCAGAAACGAAGCGATACCCAACCATCGATAACGAAAAAAGGGGGAGACGGATTGGTGAAAGAAGAGGGTGTTTTAGGATGTTTTGGTCCAGAAGACATATTACGAGTTGATCCTTGTAGAGAGAATTGTTTTCGTTCGCTGGAATTCTGAGTGCTTTTTCAAGTGGCCACATTGGACACGAATTTTAACTTAAGATAGGTCGTTTGGCCGAAATTGCCTAATTAAATTAACACGGGGGAGATGCAAGTTGGGTAATTAAGAAAAGACATAAAAGTTAATGGGTCACGAAGTCTTTGATTAACGATCAAAATTTTATGACCTTTTTTGCGCGTAAACAAAGTTACGAGGATAATATATTGAAATTCCTAGATGAAGCGAGAAAGAGTATATGGGTTGGGCTAAAACTAGACGCAAAAAAACTGTAAAAACAGGGATGTACTGGGCGTAGATCACCGAAAAGAAAGGACCAGGAATCGAAAAGAAACCCGAAAGGTAGTTTAGCTCATGATGGAAGAGGTTTCAACGACTCGGGTAGTGGACAGCGATGGGTTACGAAAGATTACCAGAAGGGATGCGGCGGATATCACGAAAGGAGTCAAAACAGGTAGGCGAAATTACAAAAAACGTGTCGGATCAAATTTTGGAACGAATGCCTACGTATGTCATCACCGAGGGGAAGGTATATGTGTCCTGGGATCACCCACGGATCGTGTAGACACCGATCAAATGCTAGAAGGCAGCACAAGGAAGGATACTGTATTGCGCAAGCGCTGGACATAATAGGTGAAAAGCTTCCGTTAGTTAGGATAATTTATCGATTATATTATTGGTATCAATAGCGAATTCCTCGGAAAGATTTCAAAGACAACGATATAGAAATGAGCTACACCTAGTCTATAGGCCGGAAATCAACCAATATTACGGACACAACACGTGTACGAGAAAAAAATAATCAAATAATTTTACATCGCCGTATATCATTTACGGGAAGGCGCCCGGAGGTCTGACCACCGAGTACGCGCCTGTGCCCGCCTCGACGAATTGGTAGGTGTCTACCTCAAATCGGAAGGCGGGATCCAAAAATCCTGAAACGGGGTTATGGAATTCTAAACTTAACGGGAAGTGAAACCTCGAATTCATAAAGGCGAAAGTCGCACAAAATTTTAAGTCGATTTATTCGAAAAGACATTATTAAATAGCGTTGTTTGGAGGAAATCGGGGCTTTTTCGTTTTTAACTTGGTTGGAGTCGGTTCGAGAACTATACGTCGCGACAGTTTCGCGTGCCATTTTTAAACTAAACTGATAGAGTTTTAAATATAGTGAAGTTGTGGTTTTAATATTAATTGAAATAATTGAAGTGTTCTAAAATTTAATTAGATTCAACCAAAAAAAGGGTAGACTCATAATTAGACAATACTTAATTCACGGGTTGGAGTCTATTGGTTTAGACTAATATAAGACGATGAAACTCAATTGCAGTAATGTTTAATAATAACGCGTGTGCCATTAGAGGGAAAAAAAATAGAGAGCCATAATAATTATCAAATGATCTGACGAAAACGGCTAAGACAAGGTTCTAAATTTATTGTGAAATTGAAGAGACAGTGTTTTCCTTGCGAGCACGGGAAGGATTTTAACGGTTTACACGATATAAGAACTTAGTGGAAAAATCGAAGTGAACGCGGCAAATAATATATGAAAGGTTCTAGGGAGGGGGAGGGGGTTTTGGGTAGATCTCGGCAAATACTTACTTAGATACTCTAAAATAGTCGATAGGGAGAGATATCTAGACTAGGTACAGTGGAGGCCAACAAATACCTATGCATGTCAACTATCAACTTACGGTTAGGGAGGAAGAGATATTCTATTGAAAGAAATGATCCGCTTAAACATTCCGAAATCAAGTATCCGGTAATTTATGTGCTACCTACGGGGCGGCGTATGGAAGTAGGAATTTTAGAGAGAAAAATTAGATTCAATATGGTTATAGTTTCTACTGGCGAGTAGACGGGTGACATAGAAAATCGGTTTTGAATTTAATACGAACCCTTAATGGTTTAGGGGCTTTTACTCATTCCTACCTCATGAGTTCCCGGACGTGGATTGATGTACATGTCGTCGATATCCCGACTGGACTGGTAATATTACGATTTTGGGTAAGTGATCTTGCATGAATATATATTTCCAGAACGTTAAAATTGCGACGAAGATGGGGCTGCAACCAGCAGCTCGGACAGGGCTGCGATACTGATAAGATAGTATAACATTTAGAACTGTTTGCTTGCTTCTAACAGCTGTGTTTAGCACGAGGCCAATGACCTACTTATTTGTAAGCAGTTAGTGTCGACGCACGATCCGAACAAGGAAGAAAAGGGACCCCCATAAATCACTTGACGACCGCGTCTGAAGACAAAAGTCGTACATTCTACCGAGTTGGCAGCCGCGCAGAGGCACCCCAAATCAACATGGAAGCGACTAGCTGCAACCAACTCATGCTCAAGACAAATAAAAAATCAAATTAATAATATTTGTATAACCTTATATGTTCACTAACAAATTCTCAAATACCTTTGGCATCGGCTTAGGACTCACTGTTGGAGTATGTTGTCCGTAAGCTGTCTTGGGAAAGCACACAACTTCCCCAGCTCAGAAGATTTTCTACTTTCCTCATCACGCGATTTCGGGGCGTCAACGTTGTATGGAGAATCACGAAGAGTCCGGAAGGTCATCCCTTTTCGCGGGGCCGGGTCGGGTGAGAGGACACGAGAGGCAGTATGAAAATTAATGTCAAGTTGGAATGTTTGGGCCTTGGTTCGCTGCGAAGGCGTTTAATTGAACGGGCTCCAAGTCTTTCAAAATCGCGTGGAGGGGACGTCGGCGTGATGAACGAGGGTTCAAAATCGGAGGACGAACACATACTAAAGCGGGGTTTACCCGGAGGTTGATGCAACTCGACTGGAAATCCCTCGAGATCCTTTGCAGCAGCTTTCGTGAGGTGGATAGTAGGCCTGGCGGCTAGTGGACGTTGAAAGCCTCACCAGAACAAACCTATTTGAAACATGCACGCGTTTAGCATCATGACAAGGGACGCAATGAAAATTCCCCTTTTACAGTCAGTAAAGTAGTCCGTCGGAGGAAGCGGGGCGGGGTGATTTGGGATATTCCAACAGGTGTATTACCTCTCCCTCTGACGTGAGCGGTCCGGAGGTGTCAGGGCGACTATAAGAAGAAGTTAGACCAGACCTCGGGGAAAGCCAGACACGTATTGGTTCTTGGGGTTTTGCATTTGGAAGAATAGCGACCATTTCATTTGGGGCAGTGAGGTGCCAACCCAGTTTGCAAAAAACCCTTTTTTTTTCGTCATCCAATCCGTTCCCATCTCCTTTTTCTCTCGTTTCCACTCCCATCCGCAACATCTAAAGTTTACTAACCACAGCTAAATTCATCTATCTAGTTTCAGTACACCATTACAGAGGTCAACGAAGGAGTCCCAGTACTTATGCGGAAACAACACCCTATTCAACGGAGGTTTTAATAGCGCGTACACACAAAGGGGGGGGGGGGGGTACGGTTCTATGTCACAATCTAGAATTTATAAACACGGGGACATTAGATAAGGGCGGGGATACAAGGCAATCGTAGGGATATGATAGAAACTGATAGGTCGATTAGTAATAGAGTCCAGTATTCGAAAGTTAGGTGAGACACGTACTCGTTCCTTGTAGAACTCGATGAGGGTCGCTGGACGTTTTCCCCACACTTTGGCTAAAAAGAACCGGGAGTTACCATGGAAAGGAGACATTAAATACCTACCACCCCATAACGGTGGGCTTCGAATTAACAAATCACACAACGTGAAGTTAAGGGATTTATTGTAGATCAACCCCAAAGCGAAAGCCTTATTTTACTGTGTGCAATATCACAGGGGCGGGGGGGAATATTCAGAGTTAGCTAGGCCCAGCACGATATCATTTTGCAAAAGCGAAACTGAACGCTGGAGAGAAAGAGGTATAAAAACCTCATTCAAGCGAGTTAGTACAATTAGGAGGTCGAGTCAACACATTTGCTGCCGTGAAAACCAGGAGCTGAGAGTTTTACAAGTTGGGGTGGCTTCATTGACCTTATAAGCGATAGAGGTACGAGTATGGTGTCTCAAGGAAAAAAAAAACATGTCAGGAGTGAATAGAGAAAAAAAAATAGGTCGTAACGAATGTGGGTCAGTTGTAATATAGTCTAGACAGATGAACAAAAATTAAGCTGGACGAACTGTTAGACTCTAGTGTCATTTATGATTTAATCACTTACGATGGAGACGGCGAGGCGCCGGACAATAGTGGGAAAAAAAAAAGGTTACCTACTCTAACGGATCTACAGCCGGTGGTAGATTTATCGCTCTGACTTGTGTGGCGCCGAGGCTTTGTGTAGTGAACGGTTTAGGGCGTTTTGTGCGTTCCGAAGCGATAGAAGGTTAGACGCGAGGTTATTCAACCTTTGACGAGATAAGAGGAAAAAAATCCTTTCAACATTAAACAAATCACCGTACGAAAAAAAAAAATGGAAAAAAAAAACAAAAACGTAAGCTGATGTTAAACAACGTTTCATGAGAAAATAAAAAAATAAATAAATAAATGAGGTTTTGTTAAAAGAGAAAATAAATAAATAGACAAGTTAATTACGGAATCTTTATTTGAGTGGAGATTTGTATTAGTTGATATTGCGAATCGTACGCCAACCTTCGATAAGAAAAAAAATATACAAATCAGTTAAATGACCATAATTTGAGAAGGACTCGCATTTAAAGGGTGAAACGTAAAGCTTCTGACTAGTATCTTTTGTAGACCGCTTTTAAAAAAAATAATACGAAATAAATATTATTCAAACATTTTAAATACCTTACAAAAATGGGTAAGAACCGTACTAATATCCGTCTGTCGTTTCGAAGAGACCTATTGATGGACATTTGAAAATTATTGCAAACTAAAAAGAACCAATAGACCTTTGTCATGATTTACAACGGTCGGGCCATAAATCTTAGAAAGGAAAAAATATCCACCGAGCATTTGCGAGACGACTCGTTGTAGGTACACGGTCCGTTATCTTTGGGTAGCGCGATATTAAGGGGAGCCCTAACCGGTGGACATTCTCGAAGGAAACAGTTTTGAAAATACAAGCTTTCATACAAAGGGGATCTGTCTATCCTCTTAATATAGAGTTAAACCTTGCAATGGGTGGTGATAGCAGATAACAGAGATTGTATGCGCTTTTGTATGACGTAGGTTGGGGTCTTTGAGTGCCCTTTAAATTCGTTGAACGGAGTTTGGAAACGTTATGCGTGCAGACTTCGGTAGTCTCGGAATGTGTATATTACAAAACGGTCGGTAGATAACGGGTTTTCGATACCTAGCAAGCAATATAAAGAGGGAGAAAGTGTGGGATGGTATTAATAATAATGTAAACCGAAGACTAGTGAGATTTGACTTGGTTACGAATCGGGACAGCCGGGATTGTGAGAGAGGGAAGATAATAATTATTTTGTTATGTTTTCGTAAAGGTTTAAATTAAACGTAGTGAGTACAAGCAGGTATAACAGTTACCCTAGTTCCCGCTAAAAATAATAATAACATTCCATTTGTATTGCACAGTTAAGATTCGTTTCACTTCAAGTACGCATAACTTTATTATTTTGTAAATGCAAAACTGCGAAAAAAAAAAAAGTGAGTTAATTAAATAGATAAAAGAGAAATTTTATTGTGTTGCCTAAGCTCCGATAAGACAAAGTGATGAATGTACTTCGGAACCGACGATCGTGTAAAGAAGTTGTTGTCGAACGCGGGACCGCTGGGAGCGTAACCATTTAACCTAGATAAAGACAAATAGCGTGGATCAACCTTATTTCAGGAAAAAGAGGGGAGAAAAAGTTAAGCTCATTCAGTAGTAGACACAATTCCAGTTCATTCTGGGAGCTGATGTCCAACCTCCGATAAGTACTGGACGAACAGATAAAGCTTAGAGGGAGGAAAACAAAAAATACCACATGAGATAAGAGCTATTTGGAAATTAGATTTTGAAGGGAGAAGGAAACAGTGGTTTTAAAAATAAATATAATCTCAAAGAGTTTAACACAAATACAGTGAACATTACCGGTGATTACTATCAAAATACTTAAGTTCGTTACGTAACGGATGTTTTTCGGTGAAATAAACGCAGTGTTCTTGTGAAGTGAATAGTTATGGCCATTGGATATAATCTAACTTAATATTTGAATAAAGTGAGAACAGTGACATTATGAGAAAACTACAGCGTGAAATAGTGACTAAATTCTGTGAATAAGAATAAATAAATCCTTTTCAATTAGTTCAACAAGTAAACAAAACACGTTCGGCACAATACGAATATTTAGGCAATAGATAGGTAGTCTCGCAAAGCTACTACATGGATGACTTAGTCATATATTTGTGCGGAAATTTCAATGAACATCTAGAGCACGTAAGTGCAGTTTTAGGGAGGGGGGCGTGTCCAATTCAATAAACCTAATTTAATCCAATTCAATGAACCAAATTTAATCCAATTCAATAAACCAAAATGGAAGCCGACGATCACGGTAGCGGATATTGTATCTGATTAAGGAACTGAACCATAACCACAACAAGATTAAATAAATAATCTACTTATATGTATGAAAAAAAAAAAAAACGCGGAAATTACAACAAAGAACTGGTCACGATCTAAGGTCGTTTGAGATCTCAAGGACTAACATAAATAGGGAGGAAGGGAGACGTTAATGGAGAGGTGCGTAAATAGTGACGTTTAGAAAGGATTTAAAAAAAAAAAAAAAAAAAAAAAAAAAAAACACAGAAAAAAAAACCACATGCAAAATAGCTACGCGTTTTAAATAGATTCAAGTTGCGTACAAATCATCATGGGAACAAAAAAACATACAACCAAAATTTCGGTCAGGTACCCATAGAACTTTGCTTCGACCCTTTGGCGGTGCAAAAAAGACTAGTCATAAATCTCCCGGAGAGATAATGAATGGCATTGTGCCTTACGTTTGTTTAAAAGCATTTGAGTTAAGACACGTACAGGGGCGAACTTCGTGAGAAGAAGATAAGCTAAAAATTAACGAAAGATTGAAAAAAAAAAACCATTCTAGAATTTATTTTGCATTTAAGGAAAATAGGAACATCTTCTTTTAGGGAGGGATTGGGGCCGGCCAATTGGTTAGCGAATTTAGGCATGTTTAGTGCAGGCCATTTTGCAAAAGGAAGGGGGTGGGAGCCCCAAACTAGGGATAAATTTGGGCAATCACACGTAGGGAGGTAAGGGGTACGCAACCTTTGGAGTACGAAACAAAAAAAAAAACTGAAAAGGAAGGAAAATGAGTATTCTAAACCTATTGTTAGTAATGATTTCACCAACTAAACACCAAAACGTATTTATCCGCTGTAATCCTTACTAAAGGGAGGCTGTAATGGACCTGTTTGGGGTAAAAGGACGTAAAGAATTTTTTTCATAAATTAAAATACGTTCAGAGAATAGGGAGAAACGAACAGACTACGGACATCTTTGGGACATACTAGAAGCTTTATTGTAGAAACCTACGTCGGTAATAGGTGTTAACCACGTAATAATTGAAAAGGGGCGTCATGGGACTCAACGAATCAGATCATTCCCAAAATCAATTAAATAATTTTTCGCCAATCACGGAGATTAAGGGCGGTCTAAGACACGATACACTCGAGATTGATTTACTGTTGGGTTAACCTTGGGATCCGGTCCCACGAAACGTGCAAAAATACTTGAGAATTGACGATAAATTTACATTCTAAGGCAGAAACGAAGCGATACCCAACCATCGATAACGAAAAAAGGGGGAGACGGATTGGTGAAAGAAGAGGGTGTTTTAGGATGTTTTGGTCCAGAAGACATATTACGAGTTGATCCTTGTAGAGAGAATTGTTTTCGTTCGCTGGAATTCTGAGTGCTTTTTCAAGTGGCCACATTGGACACGAATTTTAACTTAAGATAGGTCGTTTGGCCGAAATTGCCTAATTAAATTAACACGGGGGAGATGCAAGTTGGGTAATTAAGAAAAGACATAAAAGTTAATGGGTCACGAAGTCTTTGATTAACGATCAAAATTTTATGACCTTTTTTGCGCGTAAACAAAGTTACGAGGATAATATATTGAAATTCCTAGATGAAGCGAGAAAGAGTATATGGGTTGGGCTAAAACTAGACGCAAAAAAACTGTAAAAACAGGGATGTACTGGGCGTAGATCACCGAAAAGAAAGGACCAGGAATCGAAAAGAAACCCGAAAGGTAGTTTAGCTCATGATGGAAGAGGTTTCAACGACTCGGGTAGTGGACAGCGATGGGTTACGAAAGATTACCAGAAGGGATGCGGCGGATATCACGAAAGGAGTCAAAACAGGTAGGCGAAATTACAAAAAACGTGTCGGATCAAATTTTGGAACGAATGCCTACGTATGTCATCACCGAGGGGAAGGTATATGTGTCCTGGGATCACCCACGGATCGTGTAGACACCGATCAAATGCTAGAAGGCAGCACAAGGAAGGATACTGTATTGCGCAAGCGCTGGACATAATAGGTGAAAAGCTTCCGTTAGTTAGGATAATTTATCGATTATATTATTGGTATCAATAGCGAATTCCTCGGAAAGATTTCAAAGACAACGATATAGAAATGAGCTACACCTAGTCTATAGGCCGGAAATCAACCAATATTACGGACACAACACGTGTACGAGAAAAAAATAATCAAATAATTTTACATCGCCGTATATCATTTACGGGAAGGCGCCCGGAGGTCTGACCACCGAGTACGCGCCTGTGCCCGCCTCGACGAATTGGTAGGTGTCTACCTCAAATCGGAAGGCGGGATCCAAAAATCCTGAAACGGGGTTATGGAATTCTAAACTTAACGGGAAGTGAAACCTCGAATTCATAAAGGCGAAAGTCGCACAAAATTTTAAGTCGATTTATTCGAAAAGACATTATTAAATAGCGTTGTTTGGAGGAAATCGGGGCTTTTTCGTTTTTAACTTGGTTGGAGTCGGTTCGAGAACTATACGTCGCGACAGTTTCGCGTGCCATTTTTAAACTAAACTGATAGAGTTTTAAATATAGTGAAGTTGTGGTTTTAATATTAATTGAAATAATTGAAGTGTTCTAAAATTTAATTAGATTCAACCAAAAAAAGGGTAGACTCATAATTAGACAATACTTAATTCACGGGTTGGAGTCTATTGGTTTAGACTAATATAAGACGATGAAACTCAATTGCAGTAATGTTTAATAATAACGCGTGTGCCATTAGAGGGAAAAAAATAGAGAGCCATAATAATTATCAAATGATCTGACGAAAACGGCTAAGACAAGGTTCTAAATTTATTGTGAAATTGAAGAGACAGTGTTTTCCTTGCGAGCACGGGAAGGATTTTAACGGTTTACACGATATAAGAACTTAGTGGAAAAATCGAAGTGAACGCGGCAAATAATATATGAAAGGTTCTAGGGAGGGGGAGGGGGTTTTGGGTAGATCTCGGCAAATACTTACTTAGATACTCTAAAATAGTCGATAGGGAGAGATATCTAGACTAGGTACAGTGGAGGCCAACAAATACCTATGCATGTCAACTATCAACTTACGGTTAGGGAGGAAGAGATATTCTATTGAAAGAAATGATCCGCTTAAACATTCCGAAATCAAGTATCCGGTAATTTATGTGCTACCTACGGGGCGGCGTATGGAAGTAGGAATTTTAGAGAGAAAAATTAGATTCAATATGGTTATAGTTTCTACTGGCGAGTAGACGGGTGACATAGAAAATCGGTTTTGAATTTAATACGAACCCTTAATGGTTTAGGGGCTTTTACTCATTCCTACCTCATGAGTTCCCGGACGTGGATTGATGTACATGTCGTCGATATCCCGACTGGACTGGTAATATTACGATTTTGGGTAAGTGATCTTGCATGAATATATATTTCCAGAACGTTAAAATTGCGACGAAGATGGGGCTGCAACCAGCAGCTCGGACAGGGCTGCGATACTGATAAGATAGTATAACATTTAGAACTGTTTGCTTGCTTCTAACAGCTGTGTTTAGCACGAGGCCAATGACCTACTTATTTGTAAGCAGTTAGTGTCGACGCACGATCCGAACAAGGAAGAAAAGGGACCCCCATAAATCACTTGACGACCGCGTCTGAAGACAAAAGTCGTACATTCTACCGAGTTGGCAGCCGCGCAGAGGCACCCCAAATCAACATGGAAGCGACTAGCTGCAACCAACTCATGCTCAAGACAAATAAAAAATCAAATTAATAATATTTGTATAACCTTATATGTTCACTAACAAATTCTCAAATACCTTTGGCATCGGCTTAGGACTCACTGTTGGAGTATGTTGTCCGTAAGCTGTCTTGGGAAAGCACACAACTTCCCCAGCTCAGAAGATTTTCTACTTTCCTCATCACGCGATTTCGGGGCGTCAACGTTGTATGGAGAATCACGAAGAGTCCGGAAGGTCATCCCTTTTCGCGGGGCCGGGTCGGGTGAGAGGACACGAGAGGCAGTATGAAAATTAATGTCAAGTTGGAATGTTTGGGCCTTGGTTCGCTGCGAAGGCGTTTAATTGAACGGGCTCCAAGTCTTTCAAAATCGCGTGGAGGGGACGTCGGCGTGATGAACGAGGGTTCAAAATCGGAGGACGAACACATACTAAAGCGGGGTTTACCCGGAGGTTGATGCAACTCGACTGGAAATCCCTCGAGATCCTTTGCAGCAGCTTTCGTGAGGTGGATAGTAGGCCTGGCGGCTAGTGGACGTTGAAAGCCTCACCAGAACAAACCTATTTGAAACATGCACGCGTTTAGCATCATGACAAGGGACGCAATGAAAATTCCCCTTTTACAGTCAGTAAAGTAGTCCGTCGGAGGAAGCGGGGCGGGGTGATTTGGGATATTCCAACAGGTGTATTACCTCTCCCTCTGACGTGAGCGGTCCGGAGGTGTCAGGGCGACTATAAGAAGAAGTTAGACCAGACCTCGGGGAAAGCCAGACACGTATTGGTTCTTGGGGTTTTGCATTTGGAAGAATAGCGACCATTTCATTTGGGGCAGTGAGGTGCCAACCCAGTTTGCAAAAAACCCTTTTTTTTTCGTCATCCAATCCGTTCCCATCTCCTTTTTCTCTCGTTTCCACTCCCATCCGCAACATCTAAAGTTTACTAACCACAGCTAAATTCATCTATCTAGTTTCAGTACACCATTACAGAGGTCAACGAAGGAGTCCCAGTACTTATGCGGAAACAACACCCTATTCAACGGAGGTTTTAATAGCGCGTACACACAAAGGGGGGGGGGGGTACGGTTCTATGTCACAATCTAGAATTTATAAACACGGGGACATTAGATAAGGGCGGGGATACAAGGCAATCGTAGGGATATGATAGAAACTGATAGGTCGATTAGTAATAGAGTCCAGTATTCGAAAGTTAGGTGAGACACGTACTCGTTCCTTGTAGAACTCGATGAGGGTCGCTGGACGTTTTCCCCACACTTTGGCTAAAAAGAACCGGGAGTTACCATGGAAAGGAGACATTAAATACCTACCACCCCATAACGGTGGGCTTCGAATTAACAAATCACACAACGTGAAGTTAAGGGATTTATTGTAGATCAACCCCAAAGCGAAAGCCTTATTTTACTGTGTGCAATATCACAGGGGCGGGGGGGAATATTCAGAGTTAGCTAGGCCCAGCACGATATCATTTTGCAAAAGCGAAACTGAACGCTGGAGAGAAAGAGGTATAAAAACCTCATTCAAGCGAGTTAGTACAATTAGGAGGTCGAGTCAACACAAACTAAACACTGATGTTTCAATATTAAATGATTAATCAAAAATTTCTTGCATTTTTTCACTTTTCACTGTTATTATTACGACATCCCCATACAAAAACGCTAAAAATAAAATTTCAAGGAGTTCCGTGTGGATTTAATTAATAGAATTTGTATTTGCTTGTTATATTACTTCCTATAGGTGTTTCATAATTATTAATATTCCATGTAGCTCATTATTGTAAGAATATTATTTATTCAACTCCGCCATGGAAGCTCTGTGGATTTATGATTTGTAATCCAATAAACAGCAAACTCCAGAACTCAGAGCTACTGAATATTTTTTTTTTTAAATCTGTGTATAATAATTTATGTGCAATGGTATTACATTAATACCGACACGTTAAATATATATATTTTTTAATATTTATTAAAGGAAAAAGTATATATAAGTAATAAGGTTTACAATTACAATATTTAATACTACTCTCCAAAGAAACATTAGCATGTGGTTAAAATATAAAGAATGATTTCTAGGAAAAAACCTAAGAAAACACAATTCAAAAAATCTATAAACCATAACTACCCTCCTAGGCATAGAGAAGCACAAATGTTTATTGTTAAAATATCGCAAAATGTATACGGAGATAGAACAAAAATACATAAAATTCCGGAATTATTTAACGCATTACTTGGGGACATTAAAAATGAGACATCTTATTCAAAAATCAAAACGAAAATTAGATCGTTCTACCTCCGTGAAAAATGAAAACAAATAATATTGAGGATAAATACCTAGATCTGTGAAAACCAAATAATATCAAAAATAAATAATATTGTGAAAAATACTTAGAACTGTTAACCATTGTTAAAAATAAAACAATTACTATGGTATATTATGATAATTAGTAAGTATTTTTATATTAGATATACTATTAAGTAAATATTATGTATTACGCATCAAGATATCAAGTTGAGATTTAAATATATTACTATAAGCAAATAAATAGGAAAAGTGAGAGATTTCTTACAATCAAACTGATTGATCAGTTTTGTAGGATTTAAGTAAGATAAAATATTGTACAAATAATAAAAAAAAAAAAAAAAAAAAAAAACGTTAAAAAATATCACCTGGCAGAATTTGT
Source organism: Hesperophylax magnus (assembly GCA_026573805.1). NCBI lineage: Eukaryota > Metazoa > Arthropoda > Insecta > Trichoptera > Limnephilidae > Hesperophylax > Hesperophylax magnus. The sequence continues at coordinate 11,337,441 of JAIUSX010000012.1, forward strand.
GTCATTGCAAAATGATGAAATTATTATAGCTTGATGTTTAATAATAAACAGAATGTTGAGGAAAGTACTTGACTCACTTTAACCAGTGATTTCTAACATTATTTGGAGTAAAAAATGTAATTGATATTTTCTTTTACATTTTTACAAAAGTCATGTCTCCGATGATTTTTTTGTTCAAAAACAATTTTTTTGAAAAACAAAAAATTTCTTTCACATGTCGCCACTGGTCACTCAGTCAGCCACCCAACCCCTCACATTTACCCTAGCTGTCCAATTTCTATTAATTTTCTTTGTTTTTTGTTGAAAATAAAATATAAATTTACATATCTAAAATGTCACGGGAGACAAAAATTTAATTTACATTTTTTGCTCCAAATGATATCAGGAATAACAGTTAATCGTCGTCGTAGCTAAGTACGTCCCTAATCACCCTGTTGAATATGATCACAGATAAGTAAATTGGCAATTACGTTGAAAACAAATAGACATACGATAATTGTAATATTTGTAAAACAGGTTTAATGTTTGATGAGCATGTTTTTGCTACCCTACCCAAAAAGTCACGCGTCATGGGAGTTAAACAGTATCAATGTCATAAATACGTATCTTTTCAAGAGTAAAATTGTTTTTTATAATCATTTCCTTTCGGTTTTAAAATTAACTTTCTTAGGAAAAATGTTACATTTAATCACGTAACTTTACAAAAAAGAAAGAATCTTTTTGAAGGCACGGGGATTTGTAACGGGAAAGTATTGTAAAAATGAAAATGAATTATAGTCTCATAAATAAATTTTAAAAAAAATAAAAAAAACACCGGCTGTATTTCAATTAGGATACCTACCGTAAACCTAGGTAGGTACTATTAAAAAAAGTAGGTAGGTAGTTAGATAATTAGGGAAAAATATTACTACCTGGAAATAAGAAAAATGCGCACTGTCACGGAACAGAAAGGGAAAATGGAAAATTAGGCCCTGGAGATCTGGTAACGAGGTGGAGAGAGTGTGTGAGAATGTGCTGAGAGTGTGTTTTTTCATCATTATCCATTCCACCTCATGAAATATAATAAAGGTTCATTAGAATTGCTGTGAAGGATATTTGACCAAAGTGGGTGTAGACAAAAATATTTTTTAAGAAGCTACGTAAATTTAATGACCTCTAAAAATTATTATTATTATTAATGATAATTATTATTTTGAAATTTATAAAAATTGGCATTCTCAGAATATTTGTTATTTTGGCTACTGGCATTATATCTAGCTCTCTCAGATCAAATCAGTAATTTTAATTACATGTAGGATTACGAAAGATTTTGTTAAATATTTATATTGAGGGATCAGTAGAATTTATAGGTTCAATTAGAAGTTCTACCGAGCCGAACCCTCAATTATGAAAATGAATTGGTGAATTATTTTCCCATTTGATCTCTGGTGATTTGACGTGTTGTTTTTGTATTATTTTGTATTTATTATGCTTATATAATGCACTTGCATAATGTGGATCGACTAGATGATCATTTGTGGAAAGGTGTGTGGCAGGGTTTAGTTTTTCCTGTGAGGAAGATTTAATCGGGACATAAAGTCGGAAAAATTAAAAAAAATATATGAATAATTATTATTATTAATAAATAATTATTCCAGATGGTAAAAAGGGTAGTGATTCTTTCAAAATTTTGATTTATAAAACAAAAAACAACAATTATAACATATAATAAAAACAGAAAAGGTGTGGAAAAATATTAAATATGCAAATAGTCGTTTACCGTCACCAGTATGCCGTCTGGAAGGTGTTGGGGGGGGGGGGGGGGCGAGGAGCGGAGTGCATCCAGGCAACCACAGCAGAATTGGTGATATTCTTGGATTGGCGTAGTCTGCACCAAAAGCTTTGCATGCGGTGTGGAAAAGTGCTCTGAAAGAATGCAATCGTCCCTCCAGGAACACTTCCGTGACTCTGCAGTATCTCAGTAGGCGAAATTGTTAGCGATAAGCATTATTGTAGGTGACTGACCCACACATCGGTGTTCAGAGTATACATGCTCTGAAGGATACGAAATCTCCCTTTTAACTGTACATCCTTTATTGAAAGTAAAACACTTGAGAGAAATATGGTTACTTTAATTATGAAGCATTTGCTTAGCATTGTCCTTCCGAAGTTTGAAGGGTTATATATATATATATCTTCATATATATAACCCTTCAAGCTTAAGAAGGACAATGCTAGCCACTAGTGCGGATATATGTGATTTGTTAGTATTTGGAAAGCAAAATAATAATTCTTCTCTGCTTGATTTCATTGATAAAATTCTAAAAGTGGATTGGCGGAATGTTTTCCTTTCCAGTAGAAAGTTAAAAAAAATATTAATATGTTTTTTCTGAATAAACAGCATAAAAAAGTGAAGTGAGAGTTTTCTTACTAATTGCTTGCACAAAAGGAAAGTGTTTTCTAAATATCGAATTTTGTGCTTTTATACTCGTAAATGTGAAAATGTTTCGGGAAAGTTTTTTGTTAACATTATCGTGTTTGATATGAAATTTGTATTATTTTTCATTTCAAATGCAAATGTCTGATCTATACTTTCATTTAATATTTAAGGCGATGCCATACGTAAAATAAATGCAAAATCATGTGTTTTTGGTTTGAAAATTTGGTCGCCTAGAAATGTTTCAGATGCTTTAATTAAATACTGTGAGTAGAACCTTTGAAGTTTTTTTAAAAGCCCAGAAAAAAATAATGTATAGGCTTATGAAAACTGCTTTAAAGTTAAAAATCTCCTACTTACCAACCCATTTTCGGTTATGATTTTATTGTATAATGTGGCAAATTAAGTTATTTATAAAATGATCGGAAAAAAAATAAATATTTATGCCTGAACATCCACAAAATAAAATAAAAGGCACTTTTTGGCCATGTTTTTTTCTTGCATAAATTAAAACAGGCGGATGGTGTTAAGCGGGAATTTCAACTTTATCGCCATCTACGTAAGGGTTATTATTGATAGCGTCTCAATATTACACGACGTAGTGCATCGCCTTAACACTCCCGCACCGGACGGGGGGAACACACTTACACTAACGAGAGTTTTATGCTATATCTAAGTTGTTTTTTACACCACATACTCTGTAATTAAGTTAATCCTAAAAAAACTATTTGGTTATCGATCTGCATTTAAAAAATATATATTTTATTTCTAGTTTCTTAGATATTAAATAATTTGTACAAAATTCCGGCAAAATTCCTGTCCCCTGCCCCGCACCTCAGCTTCGTAGCATCGGCTAAAATTCCCCCGTCCCCATCCCCACTATCCGCTCACCACCGAGAACGATCCAGCGAGCTACGAACTGGACCGTAAAAGTTGCATTTTATGGAAAGGGCTAACTCCCGGTCGCGTACACTGCACTACTGGTATTTCCTTTTGCGATGCTAAAATGTTCACTTGCCGGACAAAGATCGGCCTGTCTAGCTTGCATCCGGTAAATGTTTCATGTTTAGAGACAACATTAAAATTATATCTGTCTCTGTTTCTCACATGGAAAAGAAATCGGTCAGAAAGAGACACATATTTTGTATACATTTTTAAGTAATTTGAAGGAACTTGAATAAAAACAGAGTACTATATGGTTAAAAAGTCTATCGCAAACGTCTGTTAAATTTTATATTGGGTTATAGTTGCTAATTCTCTTAATTTTCGTGGTAAATAATTCTCTGCAAAACCGGACTAGTTTCGCCCTGCTATGGGCATCTTCAGACTGGTAAGTAGTTCATTCACACCTACTTATGAAATGGTGTTTATAAATTAATATCTATTTCAGGATTGTAAAATATTTATTCTGTACTTTTAATATTAGAATTTATGTTTTCAGTCGGCATGTATTTATTGCAGTTTCTTACGGCATATTTACCAATGTTTTAAATTAGATCATAAAATTCTATGGTTTTAATTAATTTGTGTGAAAGCCGCACAAGAGCCCCAACAGTCCCATCCAGTAGAACTATGGCATCCCCAATTGGGGTATTTTGTGAGGCTGAAGATAGTGGGGATGGCGAGGGGGAGGATATGGGTAAGACAAAGGTGGAAGTACATGCATATTCACATCTAGTTACCATATAGGCTTAAGTCATTTCAAGCAACGTTTGGATTCTACATGGTGGTCTTTCACTAGGGCGATACTGAAAGCATCTACCGCCCTGCAACTTGATATTATATATTTTTTTCTTTCATAAATATTACAGCATCCGTTGTCGAAGGGTAAGGCTCTAGACTAGTAAACCGGAGGTCGCGGGTTCAAATCCCGGTGTGCGCAAGTAAATTTTAATCTTTGTGATATTTCACAATTTACCGACTAGAATTCATTTAGGTTGTTGCTTGAAATAACTTTGACCTTGTTTGGTGACCAGTACTGAATAGCCAGCTATTTCCCCAACTTCCTCTTCTCCATCTTCTTCCCCTCCCCACTACCTTTAGCCTTACAAAATTCCAGTACCGGCTCGTGACTTTTGGGTCTACTATTAATTGTAATATTATCACTCTTTCAAATTTTATTTGATTGATTTGTGTTATTTCACAATTAATTAATTAAAATAATATCTAGTCTATTTGCGGCACGTTCTAGAGTGGAAGATACTCAGTATCGCCCTGGTGTAAGACCACCATTCAGAATTGAAACGTTGCTCCAAATGGCTTTAGCCGTGTTTAGTGACTAGATCTGAATAGCCAGGTACTTCCTCACCTTCCTCTTTCCCTTCTCCACTTACCTTCAGCCTCACAACATCCCCCAATTGGGGATGCCATAGTCTCACTGGCTCCAGACGGGAGCAGTTGGGACTCTTGTGAGGTATTCACTATAAAAAATAAATAAAAAAAAGTATCGCCCTGGTGTAAGACCACCATTCAGAATTGAAACGTTGCTCCAAATGGCTTTAGCCGTGTTAAGTGACTAGATCTGAATAGCCAGGTACTTCCTCACCTTCCTCTTTCCCTTCTCCACTTACCTTCAGCCTCACAACATCCCCCAATTGGGGATGCCATAGTCTCACTGGCTCCAGACGGGAGCAGTTGGGACTCTTGTGAGGTATTCACTATAAAAAAAATAAAAAAAAACTCTAGTACACCTAAAAGTTCCGAGCCGCCACTCCAACATACCCCATTTGGGAATGCCATAGTCTCACTGGTTCCAGAGGATTGGATAGGAGCAGTTGGGACTGTTGTGGTGTTTTATATAGAAAAATCAAAAACAGGTATATCTGAGGTTACAGTAAAATATAATTTACTCCACGTTTAAGTTCTAAAAATACATTTTTTTCACTATATTCGAAAAATTCGTTGTATTTCGAACCCCTCGACATACAAACGAACCCATTATTTATGGTAAGGCAAACACTACGATTTGACCCTAAATGTAAATATACTACATAATATCATAAATTAGGAATTATAATCTTCACTAACATCTAAATATTCCATAATATTCGAAATAACATCCGTACCTAGTTTAGTAGTGGTAGGTTTTTAAAACTTAAAAATATGTATTTATAAATAGATCCATCATTTACGGACCACCCTGTGCAACAAACTAGCTACGCTGTAATCGCCAATCGCCAGTCGACATTCAAAATCGAGGAGTTATGCTCGTTATCGGCCCGCCTTCCCTGTTTTGTATGGAAAAAGGCGCATTATTATCTAAATTCATTAGAATATTAACTACGACTTTATTTATGAAAATATTTTGATAATGACTTCTGAAACACTTCGAATATACTCCCCCCTAATTATTACTAAAACAAATTACACAATATTATGCCATTAACATCCTTTAATAAGCAAAACAAATTGGGGTCTCTAGTGACCCCCCTTCGGATCTTATGTGATTTTTTTCTCTCCGGGACGAAAAGGTTAAAAAGATATTTGTTTTTTAAAACGACATTTAAAATATCTCTAAAACACTCCAGATAAAAATAATTAAATGCCTGAAGAATTGAGACATTTTTTTATTTTTTAATTTTTTTATTGAATATACAAACACATAACAATAATTTATAAATGTAAATATTTCGAGGCTGATTGCGAAAAAAATAGATTTTTTTTAACGAAAACTGCCCAACTCAATTGAGAAATTATTTCTCGTGTTTGAGTTGGGGAGTGTTGGGAGTCATTATGGTTTGTAGGTTGTAAAAATTCACTAGTTGATGAAGCTAAAAATTAACAAATAGTTATAAAACTAGATGATAAATTTGATAACACAATATAATTAAGAAAATAACAAATTTAATTACAAACTAAAAAATATAACTTAAATAATATAATAGTTATTAAACTTAGAAAAAATAAGATATATAAATATACTTTTTAGGTACGAATAGAAGGTAGGTACAGTGCTAGTTGTAAATTTTTCAAAGACCAAGCTGGCAATCTTGTAAGAAATGTGTACTTAATAAAATGCAACAACAATAAACGCATATTAGGAAGCGCATAATATAGCTTTAGAGGATATGTAAAAAAAATATATAGAGTTTTTTTTTTTTTTTTAAATATTAAATCTTGTTTACATATATTTTTTTATTAATCATTAATCAATTTTCCTAAATTCATAACGTGAATTTAGGAAAATTTAATCAATAAAAATTACAAATGAGTTCATATAAACAATTATTTGAAAAATGTATCCAATGAAATTAAAACTTGTGATTTCCGTTGGGTTTATCTAAAATATATATATGACACCGATCGCTCGAGTGCATATGATTATGACAAAAAGGGTAGGTATGCATCATGCATTCCACAGCATACCAACACCGATATAAAAAATACAGACAAATTTTTATTTTTTATATTTACGTAAATAAATTTAAATCTTTTGGATTCAAATTAGTGATAACCATCCCCTACTACCTACTCTCCTTACAAACGCAGCGCTCCTGGAATAAATTAATAACAACGTTCGAACGAATAATACCCTATATCAAACTCAACACTCGCGATCCGATCAAAGGACCTTAAATCTTTAATGCATGAGGTTACTACCTCCAGTAATACGTCATTAGAATCCTCCGGTGTCAATCCTTTGTCGCCACTATCATTATGCGGCTCGTCACGGCGAACCAGACGCAGGGGAACTATTATTTAATTTATTTGTGCACCGTTAAGCGCCTCAGTGAAATTCATTACCAATGCCTCACTCAAAGGGATGCACGGGGGAGGAATAAAAGCCTTATACTGTGGCGGATCCTATTTATTGAGTTCATTTGAATGAGAATTTTCCTTTACCCTAAAGCAGTGGTCTTGAACCTTACGGAAATAAGCGAGTTTTTGACAATGCCACGTTAAACTGTAAGGATGGGTTGTTTCACAAAATTTGAACAATTCATCAAATTTCAAAGTCTTTTCAAGTTCTGTGAAGGTTCTTTTCAATTTCTGTTATTGGATTTTTATTATTGGCTGGCTATTTTGCAAGTCAGAAATAATAAAAAAACTTTTGTAGAACCTTTTCGGAACTCAAATTTCAAATGTGTTAAATTGTTCAAATTATATTAAATAGTGTGTCGAATGTATGTTCGGCATGATTATTTGATGTAAATATTTTAAATTTAGCCTTTTTTGATAGGTCCCTCAATCTTCAGAATTAATCGAAAAACATGGGGATGAATACTTCATTAATATTGTATTTTCGTAATTGGAATCGAGCCCTCACTTTTCGGATTAAATTTATGGTCAAATACGTTGGGAACCAAGTACAGATGGTTGTTAATCTAAGCTAGCCTTTCAAATGCTTAAAATATTGAAAAAATATCTTCATAACTGTGCTGCTTCTGTAAAAACTCAAACGTATTCCATTTTTTTGTTTGGATTAGATAATATTTTGTCAGTTCAAACTTGTGGGAAACATCTGCAGTAAAAACAATGTTTCGTTGTCTTGTTTCTAGTTTAATAGAAAGTGCACTTAGTGACAAGCATCACGCATCATCCTCGTTTTATAAATACCTGCATTTCTTGGTAGATGGTTTCCTCCTGACTACGAGATATTTTTTTTTTTATATTAACTCCACACAGGAGGCCCTGAAGAAAATAATTTCCTTCAGGGCCTATGTCATTTTTGGGGATGCTGTGTGGAGGGTCTTTTTGTGGAGAGGAAGGAGTGAACACGGGTCTTGAAGAGTCCCATGTTGTAGGAGGGAGGAAACACAGAGGCCGGCAGTTCGTTCCACAGCCGAGCTGTTGAACTTAAGAACGAATCGTAGAAGCGACCCGTTCTCATGTGACAAATGTCAACCGTGTACAAATGTTGGGCGCGCGTTTGGCGTATATCCCGACTACGCACCGGTGCCGAAGGGATCAATGACGCTAGTTCCTCAGAGCATCTTCCATTGTAATACCGATAGAACAAAGGCAGCATACCTACCTGACGCCTGTGCTCTAAAGATTGCAGTCCGTCTGTTAAGATTGGGGAATCTATCAAACGGACCGCCCGTTTCTGCACAGAGTCAAGGGTTTTTTTCAGGTATTTTGGGTCTCCGGACCAGAGATGGCTGCCGAATTCGACAGTAGGGCGCACTTGCGATTTGTACAGGGTCAGCAGTTGTGTACTATTAAAGTATCTGCGGGCCCTGTACAGTACGCCCAGCTTCTGAGAGGCCAACTTTACTCTGGCTATAGATATTGAATAACGGAGAAGTCATTTTGATTTTTCCTTGTTTTTTATCTGTCTAGTAAAAAAGCTTTTAAACCCCTGCCGATTCCTTCGCAATAATGAGATGCAACTTAAGAAACTCCCGAACCTTTTAGTAAGGAGCTTAATTTACATTTTTCATTAACTTGACCTTCAAAGACCGTAAACCTTTCAACATTAAACGAAACCCAGACACGGGAATATCAATAAGATTATGGGTGATCAAAAAAAAACTCTAAGTTGATAAAACAGACCTTTCGAGCTTTCTTAAATAAAAAAATTTAAAACAAAAACATTTTTAACTAAAGGACCACATTGTAGGAAAGTAACTGCATCGCCTCAGCACTCTTTTGCGGCTTCGGGTTCCTCGGATCTGATTAAAAAAAATAAAACACAATTAACAGTTGGGTTAGCATAGCTAATTGGAAAACAGAAAGTTACATATAACTGAATTATCTATATCCTTTTATTTTGTGGGATGTAAGACCATGTAATTTTTGAAAACTAATATTTATTTATTGAATGTATATCTTCATCTTCTTCGATTCAAAAGTTAAATGTTATAATTTTTATTATATTCACCAAGATGATTTTTCCTTTTATTATATATAATATAAAGGTAAATAGGGTTTATTTAATAATTACATAACAAATGTATGTATATAAGAAGTGATGTGAAGCAAATTAAATTCATAACAGAATTACATAAAATAACAACAGAGAATATACTCACGACGCGAAATGTCAGAAATTTTTTTTATGGAGTATCCGTATTATTTATTCAGCTAGCAATTGAAGATGTCCATTATTTATATATTATTAAGTGTTAATCTTAAGTGACCTACCTGGTAAGTATGGCACTGTATATTATCTCTATATAGAGTTAGTAATAACATAGATCATTGTCGAAATGTATTATATATTTGTACAGCGCCTTCGGGTGATTTTGCACAAAAACGTCGCTAAACATTAACTGTCATCCAAATATTATTGTTATTATTATTACACACTCGACTCAAGCAAAAATTTTGTTTAAGAGGAAGCAACAAGCCAAAAATGTGTATATTCTTGGTATACCATATATAGTAGGTAATAGGCATTAAAATCGCTTGACAAACGGAGTCTAGAAGCGTTCAATTTCAAGCACAAAACTGTTTTTTTTTTTTAAATAATTGTATAAGAAATCAAAAAAGTTAATCAAGTGAAACTGTCACAGATATTCTTAGCTATAAAACAGTATTTTTTTAAGTTGTTTCCTTTACACGTTCATACATTTCTGTTCAAAAAATATTTTTCTTAGTAGTTTAACTTCATATTTTTTATTGAGTATTCTATTCAAGCGAAGCGATAGGAAAACCTTCAATTTAACTAAAGCATATTTTTTGGTTTTCATAATGTACACCAATTCGATATAAAGATCAATCAAAACAGTGATGTGGCACTAAGCTTTGCCTTAAAGTTTCTTTAACATTGGTCTACTTTGAATAGGGCAGAAGAGCGTGTAAAGCGCGCAGGTACATTAAATAAAATTACAAACATAAACCAATTTACCTCAAATCAGTACACTTTAGAAACAAAAATATCAAATCTGTTTGGTTATTTATGTTATTATCACCTATATCTATTGAATACTGCCCTACGGCTTAGACCATAATTTTAGATAGGGTTGAACATTTGCATCTTTCGACAACGATACGATAAAGGTTTAGACACAAATGTTAATTGGTTAAACATCACTATTTAATGAAGATACAACTCCTGACATTTGTATTACTTATATGTGTAGGATTGTAGGTCGATATAATATTTCAGCACGTGTTGTGTCTCTCAGCAAATTAACTATCGTTGAATGCAAAGTGAAAAGAAGCTATTGTAACTATGGCCCCAAATTTGGGGATGCTATGAGGCGGCAAGAAATTGGCCGGAAATCTGGTTACTAAACATAGCTTAAGTAAATTCAAGTTTCTGATTGGTTAACTGAAGTTTCAGTGCTGAATGGTTGTCTGTAGTTTCCATTTTGAATAGTTGGCCAGTTCAAAGGGTTCACAACTAATTGAAACATTTAAAGGACCATTATCGATACACGCCTACTGGGACTATTTTCGGCATTTCGGTATATCTTGTTAGTAATAGTATTTAGATGAATACTAACTTGGCTTCGCTATAAAGTTTTTCAATTCCTTCCATGCATGCCAAATTTATAGAACCTTAAAATATGGGAAAAACGGTAAAATCTAGGTGGATTCATTGGCTTTGAACCGCAGTGAACTGTTTCATGTTTCCATATTAATGTTTTGATGAACGATATTCATTAATAATTTCGTAAATTTATATAATATATGGCACCAATCGCTCGAATGAATATACGGTTGTATTTATGATCCATATCAAAAATACTTATTTCGGTTGCGTTTCCGTCTGTAACGCAGGTTCAATAAACTCAAGAATTTGGATATGCTCTGAATGTCAGTGTGGTTTTATGAATTGTAACTGCTTGTCTGAATTATTATATTGTTATGAAGCGGTGTTAAGTCTTATTTAAAAGTAATTATTTAAAACACCTCTTCAGAACAAGTACCATTCATAGCATTAATTTTGATTAAAATTATAGAGAGCACGGTCTGGCAACAAATAGACCGCCGGGCAGTCTATTGTTTGTTTCCGTTTCCTTTCGCTGGGCACTCTGGAATTGTTACACGAGCGGGGCGGCCGTGTAATGATCGCACAGTCAATGAGATTATAATTCATTTTTACCCTGGATGGGCGATCGTATTAAAAAAGTGTACATCAGTATTCCTGATGCGGGTTATTCGGTTCTTTTTTACAAAAACCAAGTCGGTGCAGGTTCTATTAAATAAACGTCCGTATAATGGATGACCGTGTGTGTGTTCGTGAAGATCACAAATAATGTTCTACTGAAGTTTATATACGCGATCCCTTGCAAATCGTTATACCGCGGACTCCGGGAAATGAAGCATTCACCTCAAGTGGCGCGATACAAGCCGTATTTTTCTTAATAAGAAACGGATAATAAAATCACAAGCCCGGACGGCACCCGCTCAAGTAATCTGCCGATCAGCTCAATGGATGGATTCGCTCCATTAATGTTACATAAACGATAGACCCGATACGCTCCAGAACCGCTTATCAGCCACCTTGTCGGAGACGCTGGACCCGTCTCCTGGACCAAAGCCCTGATGGTGCCAGCTCGATCTGTCGGGGACAGACCACCGCCGGCCGTATAGAAGCTCCCCGCTCACTTCCCGTAATTAAGTGGTTAATCAGTTTTAGTTAGAATTAAAAAACCAATTATTGATCCCTGGGGGTAAGTGCCGAGTCATAATATGTAACATGTTAACTTAAATATATTCTCCATGTTTTATAATGTGCAAAAACAAAACTACAGCTTTCATTTCACTACAATCAGTAGAACCTGTAATCCTTTGTGTGCCCATGCCTTGGCGACAGTTTCATGCTCTGCCCATCCCGAACATTACTCGAGGACCGAGTATTGGCGCGCAGAAAATCTGCAAAGTTCTGGATGGCATTTAATATAAAATATGGCCGGTAACAATTGGCGCCTCAACGTGTTTTGGCTCGTGGTGATTGCATGTTGTGCTGATTTTGGTGAAATGTTTCATGATTAATTGACATAATATTGTATCACTTATGTCTAGTGATTTGAATATTGTTTCATAACCTCAAATACACTCAGTATTCTTGTAACGATAATTCATAATTTGCGTTATTCTATGGTAAAATCTTGCGTAAACTTTCATCTTTCATGAAATCTATGATTTATCTATGCTTTTGTAGCTGTCAAATTTTATGTCAACACTAATTGGTAAACAAGATGATTATATGGGAGGTTATGTCAAACTGTCTAATTCATAATTATTTACGATTATTTTACGATGTCATTCACTTGTTTGATCAAGGCATATTTGCGTTTTATAATATTATTAGATTTTTACGCTAATATACATAATATTAAAAACATTTATGTCGGCGTTCTACAATACAAATTGTAAGTCCACATTACAATCGATATGCGTTTTAATTACTCGTAAGTCAACAAACACTCAATATTATTTATATACATACCTACGTCATTTTTTTTTTCGCCCAAATTAAATGATATCTTTGATTGACAATTACATTAGGCCGACGTTTAATAACGTTTCACAATATAATAGGGTGGTCCATTTTTCGCAATTCTCATTAGGGTGGAGCATATTTTTTTTAACAATTTTTTTTTTGTTTTTTTTCACAATTGTACAATAGAAGTTGAGCTAATATTACGTCTAATGATACTACAGCCGTCAATGAAGAGTTTCTTTTGTTTTATAAACAAAAAAAATTAAATATTTATTTTTCTCTTCTTTTACTTCTTTCTTCCTATCTGAACATCAAAGAACGTAATCATGTCTTCACCAATACCAATACCAAATATCAATGGGGCTTCGAAGGAGGTTCTCATTAAAGAACTTAAAGACAGGAATATTGATCCATCGTCGACTTCTCATGAGTTACGTTTACAGGCGCGCGCTTATAATAAAGAGATTAAAACACCTGCTATAAGTGAAGTGAATTCTGAATCATCGGATTCTGAATTAGACGACACAACCATTAAGAAAGCCCACATAATTAAACAAACGAAGATTATTTATAGGGACTCACACTCAAATAACGTAGACGGTTGGAAACTGAAATATGACGGAAAAAGTAGTGTAAGGGAATTCTTACTATTAATTGAGGAGAAATGTAGGACAAAAAATTTTAACCAGGATCATCTTGTACGCGTTTTTCCTGATCTTTTAGAAGGTTTAGCACTCCTGTGGTTCAGGTCTATTTACACTCAGGATTTGAAATGGGACGATCTTTCAAAACTTTTGATAAGACAATTTGAAGCAAACGACCTTCAAACAGATCTTAAGGTAAAACTATTTAACATGACACAACCTAAAGGTATGTCAGTGCTAGAATTCACTCTCAGAATGAAATCATTAAACAATATGCTTGAAGCTAAACTACCGGAATTAGAACTTTTGCGGTTGGCAAAAAAAGCTTTATTGCCTATGTATACAAATTTACTAGTCTCAAGAGATATATCGACATTCGAGCAATTGACTACTCATGCAGGCAACTTGGAATCTTATGCATCACTGTCGGATGATTTCGTATCTTTCAACGTTTCTCAACCAAAAGTAGACTTACCTGTCACTAATAAACCGGAGAAATTTGATAGTACTGCTAGACAAACACCTAATTTTAATAATAATAATATTCATAGACACCAAGGTTATAGCCAAAATCAGTACAGAAAACCAAATAACAACAATTATTCCAACAACTATACTAAAGTTAGTCTTGGAAACAGAGATAATAATTATAAATACAATAAACCGTCTTCTTCTACTTCTAACACATATACAAAAACTGCACACGAAAATTCTAGAACGTTTTACAATAAACCATTCTGTTCATATTGTAAACTATCGGGACACGTTATAGAAGATTGCAGGAAGAAAAATTCAAGGTCTAACAATCCTAAAGTGGGAGCTATCAATGACAAAGCTCATAAAAAGTCAAAAAACTAGGTCGGAGTCTCTCTTGCTACAAGCCGTCCTTGGCGCAGAGGAAAAGCGAGTGGGAGAGTTGGCTCCGAATAGTTGATAAATTTCTTTCATCCCCATCAACCGGAACAGTGGGCCCGCTGCCACGGGAGATGGCTATTGAAAATGATAACCGTCCTTATACTTATGTACATATTATAAATAATTTCTACAGTGGAATGCTAGACAGCGGCGCTTCATTGTCATGTCTAGGAGGCAATAGTTATAAAATTTTTAAGGAATTAGGTATTAAGTTAGTTAAAGTTAAGTTTAGTGTTTATACAGCGGACGGTTCAAACCAACCAGTCTTAGGGACAATGTCATTGCCGGTCACGTATAAATCATCCACAAAGGAAATTCTTTTCTACGTCATCCCGACATTGTCGCCTTCAATTATTCTAGGAGTTAACTTTTGGAAGGAGTTCCACATCGCACCGGAACTGTTTTCGAAAGCTACTCTTCCTGTTTCGGAAGGAAATATTAGTGGGTTGCGGGCTATTCGGCCAGCCTCATCCCTAACTATTGAAGAGAACAGGGAACTCTCTAAAATAGTTAAAAAATTCGAGTCAATTTCTTTTGAAAAAAAGGGGTTAGGTCTAACACACTTAGTTAAACACAAAATAATTACAACAGGACCACCCATCAAACAGCGGTATTACCCTCTTTCACCCGCACGGCAGAAACAATTAGAAACAGAAGTTGATGAAATGCTAAAATTAGGGGTTATTCAACCTTCTCGTTCACCATGGTCCAGTCCAGTAATAATTGTAACAAAAAAAGACGGAACAGCTAGATTCTGCCTTGATTCTCGAAAAATTAATAACGTCACGGTACGTGATAGTTACCCTCTTCCCTATATTGCGCGTATCCTAGATAAACTGGGCGGTGCCAGATATGTTTCCTCGATTGACCTCTCCAAGGCATTTTGGCAAATAGCCTTGGACAAAAAATCATGTGAAAAGACAGCATTTGTTGTTCCTGGGCGGGGCCTCTTTGAGTTCACTCGCATGCCGTTTGGTTTGAAAAATGCTCCTAGCGAATTACAAAGACTAGCGGATGCATTGTTTGGACCTGATTTCGATGATAATGTTTTTTGCTATTTAGATGACCTTATATTAGTATCGGAAGACTTGAAATCACATTTAAACTTGTTAAATCGGGTGTACGAACGTCTACGAGACGCGGGTCTCACCATTAACTTAAAAAAGTCAGAATTTTGTAAAGCCGAGCTTAAATACTTGGGCTATATGGTGGATTCCCAGGGACTTCGCACTGATCCAAGTAAGATAGATAGTATTAAAGATTTTCCTATACCGAAAAATGCTAAACAAATTCGGGCATTTGTTGGCCTGTGCGGTTACTTTAGACGGTTTATCAAGGGATTTTCAAGCATTGCAGCTCCTTTAACAAGTATTACTGGTTCAAAAAAGGGAATTAGTAATTTTAAATGGTCACCGGAAGCTGAATCCGCATTTATTGCACTAAAGCAAGCACTTACTTCTGCCCCAGTCTTAAGTTGTCCAGATTTTTCGAAACCCTTCGCTATACACTGTGACGCAAGCTCCATAGGCATTGGGGGGGTATTAATTCAAACTATAGATGGACAGGAGCACCCTATAGCTTATTTTTCGAGATGCTTAAACGTTCACGAACGTAATTATGGAATAACTGAGCGCGAACTTTTAGCCGTACTAGACTCCGTTACACACTTTAGACCATACATTGAAGGAACTCATTTTACAGTTGTAACCGACCACTCAAGCCTAAAATGGTTAGGTTCTCTGTCCAACCCCAGCGGTCGTCTCGCGCGTTGGAGTTCACGCCTATCCCAATTCTCGTTTGACGTAATCCATCGTAAAGGTACTCAACACATAGTCCCAGATGTCCTTTCGCGAATGGATCTTGCCGAAATCTCCATTATAGATTCAGGAAATATTCAAGATGAGTGGTATCAAAATATTTGGAAGGGTTGTCAAGAATTTCCCCAACGTTTTCAGAACTTCCAAATTCGGGAAAACGAACTATTTCGTCACACGAAAACTCGTTTAGCACTGTGTGAAGACACTGCGTGGAAAAAAGTAATTCCTCAAGAAAAAAGATTAGACATTTTAAGTAGTGTTCACGAGTCTATTCGATCTTGTCACCCCGGCGTTTTTAAAACTTATAAAAAAGCACAATTACGGTATTTTTGGCCAAATATGTACAGAGACATTAAACAATTTGTAAATCGCTGTACGGTCTGTAAGGCCCACAAAATCAGTACGGCCTCACCTAACGGTATTTCATCACATCCAAAAAAAGTTACACGTCCAATGCAAATGTTATCGTTGGATTTGGTAGGTCCATTACCGAGAAGTTACTCTGGTTTTACCGTTATTTTATCCTGTGTCGATGTTTTTTCAAAGTTTACCTGGCTGTTCCCGTTGCGCAAAGGTACCGCGCGAAGCATTGTGAAGAGTTTAGAAGAAAGTATCTTTCTTGTACATGGCGTACCGCGCACCATTGTTTGTGATAACGGCCGTCAGTTTGTATCCAAAGAATTTAAGGACTTATTAAATAATTATAATATACCTCCTCCGTTTTATAACTCTTATTATACCCCTCAAAATAATGTGGTAGAGAGATATAACCAAACTTTGGGCACCGCATTATCGATATTAGTTGAATCAGACCACCGTAATTGGTCAAAATTTTTACCACAAATACAATCAGCTATGAACAATTCCGTAAATTGCGCTACGGGTTTTACACCTTATTTTCTAATGCATGGTCGGGAGCAAATATTAGACGGTGATTTGCATCGTAACCCTATAGCTGATACGGAATCTAATTTACAAAATTGTACTAGTCAGAGAATCTACGCACAAAAATTAGAAGAACTGTCATCAGTTTATGAGCAAGTCTCAGATGCTTTACTAAAAGCTTATCAAAAAGGAGCAAACCATTATAACCTGCGGAGAAAACATGTTAGTTTTCAAGTCGGAGATAGGGTTTGGCGTAGAAATTTCGTCCAATCAAACGCTTTAAATTACTTTGCACAGAAACTAGCTCCACGCTTTGTGCAAAATATAGTCGTGAAGAAAAAATCAGACTTAATCTATACATTAGCAGACCTCAAAGGTAAGGAAACTGGTAACTTTCACGTGAAAGACATCGTCAAGTCAGAAAATATACCGGATTAATATGTTTCTGATAGTGCTTTGGTGGGTCTGGCCACCCTACCAAGTACTCTCAATTAATTAATATTTCAAATATTTTTCAATGCACGGGAGCACAAAGCGGCTTGATCACCCGAGTTGGAGCGACCCAGCATTATGACAGTCCTTAGTCCTGTCCTAGTTAATTTTCTTTTAGAAAATATAGAAATTTCGTAAAATGGTTAGTATAATCGGTAAATAATAGAAAGAAACATAATAAATTTAGTATAACACTCTAGTATCCTACTCGAGTTTGTTACACGACAATGATGTTGTTCAGATAAGCTTATAGGAAAATAATTAAAAAAAAAAAAAAAAAAATGACTTGAAATATGGCTTTGACTAAACAAGTGAAAGTTAGGTAGCATGGGATATATAAACTGCCCAAATCTTGGAATGCACGGTGATACTTTTCCACTATCCCCGTATATTCTAGGTTTCTTAATATATACTTATGTTCATATTGTATACGTTCGCCCGTTACTTAGAAAGTGAAGATGTACCGGTCCAGTACATCTTTGTTTTCTAAGCAGTTTTAAAAATTTTATTATTAAGAATTGAATTTTACCAAATATATTTTTGTTTACTTTATTATAATTATCTTGTCATGTTTGAAAATGGTATACTTATGTTAGTACTCTTGATATTTTGTTTAATAATTTCATAGTAATTAATGTTACAATTATAAGAGCTGGTTCAGCATATGTCTTTTCCTTAAATTCCTTCTATAACTTTAGTTATATTAAGTAAAAGTAGGTTTTATCTATAAATTAGTACAATAATACAATTTTCTACAAATTGCACCATTTACAACAATGGATGTATACAATTTTCTACCAATTGCACCATTTACAACAATGGATGTATACAATTTTCTACCAATTGCACCATTTACAACAATGGATGTATACAATCTTCGACCAATGACTCCATTTACAACAATGGATGTATACTACTACTAATTGCACCACATCTATAAGATTGGTTGTTGACAGTTCCACTCGATTAAACCACCTTACACACCTGCGTGTGTGTAAAGGTTAAAAGTTTTTTCTACTATTACGAAATAATGCTTTCCAAGGATGATTATTTTGTCTTATTGTATAAATTCTCTTCGAAAAACTTACCCAATAACCAGGTCAGGTAGAGTAGATAGAATTTCTTCGAAGTGTGTTTTATCTCCAACGGAGAAGTAGACTCAGTGAAAAGTGAGGGTTGGTTTACCTCCCTAAAAAAGTGTTGCCTGAGTGGCTTATCGCCCTATTAAAGGGCCAGTGAAGCTTTAACGCTTAAGTTGTTTAGATGTGTTGAGAAGAACAATAATATTTTTTTATATACCTACAGGTTTACCTACAATTTTGTTTAAGAATATTTTCCGTCACAGATGTAACGCTAACGGCAGTCTTCGACAATCGTCAATTTATCATCACCCGGTATTCCGATACTGTGGGTGCTTGCAGACTCCGTTCACGTAATATCTTCTAAAATTTGTAATTAAGTTACATTAATCTTAAGTTATCTTTAAGTTCTAGAATGGATGAATCGCAGGCTCAACCATCCGGCTGCACGCTCGATGGGTGCGATTGAAGCTGCGGCACACCCATTCATCATAAGTTTTGCTATCCAAATCGTAGATTTTGTCTTATTCCTTACTTATCTTACAAATTATGATGCTCATGTATAATTGTTGATTGTTTTTTTTAGAAACCCAGAGGATCTTTTCAAGCTTAGTTATTGCAGTTGTAGTTTTTTTTAGAGTTGTATTAATGTTTGGGGACAAACATTTGTGTGGCGCGGGGGGTAATGTTATGAAGCGGTGTTAAGTCTTATTTAAAAGTAATTATTTAAAACACCTCTTCAGAACAAGTACCATTCATAGCATTAATTTTGATTAAAATTATAGAGAGCACGGTCTGGCAACAAATAGACCGCCGGGCAGTCTATTGTTTGTTTCCGTTTCCTTTCGCTGGGCACTCTGGAATTGTTACACGAGCGGGGCGGCCGTGTAATGATCGCACAGTCAATGAGATTATAATTCATTTTTACCCTGGATGGGCGATCGTATTAAAAAAGTGTACATCAGTATTCCTGATGCGGGTTATTCGGTTCTTTTTTACAAAAACCAAGTCGGTGCAGGTTCTATTAAATAAACGTCCGTATAATGGATGACCGTGTGTGTGTTCGTGAAGATCACAAATAATGTTCTACTGAAGTTTATATACGCGATCCCTTGCAAATCGTTATACCGCGGACTCCGGGAAATGAAGCATTCACCTCAAGTGGCGCGATACAAGCCGTATTTTTCTTAATAAGAAACGGATAATAAAATCACAAGCCCGGACGGCACCCGCTCAAGTAATCTGCCGATCAGCTCAATGGATGGATTCGCTCCATTAATGTTACATAAACGATAGACCCGATACGCTCCAGAACCGCTTATCAGCCACCTTGTCGGAGACGCTGGACCCGTCTCCTGGACCAAAGCCCTGATGGTGCCAGCTCGATCTGTCGGGGACAGACCACCGCCGGCCGTATAGAAGCTCCCCGCTCACTTCCCGTAATTAAGTGGTTAATCAGTTTTAGTTAGAATTAAAAAACCAATTATTGATCCCTGGGGGTAAGTGCCGAGTCATAATATGTAACATGTTAACTTAAATATATTCTCCATGTTTTATAATGTGCAAAAACAAAACTACAGCTTTCATTTCACTACAATCAGTAGAACCTGTAATCCTTTGTGTGCCCATGCCTTGGCGACAGTTTCATGCTCTGCCCATCCCGAACATTACTCGAGGACCGAGTATTGGCGCGCAGAAAATCTGCAAAGTTCTGGATGGCATTTAATATAAAATATGGCCGGTAACAATATTATATTATACAATTGACTACCTAACCTACCTACGTACTAAAAGTACCAACCAATAATGTCAATTTTTTAACAGAAAATGATTTTACTTTCCATTTTTTAAATTGGAACTGATTTTTAGGTCTGCACTAGTATCTATATAAATGAAAATGTAAATTGTTCAAAATTTGAAATCTCCGAAAGGTCTTTTCCGATTACTTTGAAATGTTGTAACAATATTGCATTCAAATAAACGTGTGTTTGATATGAATGTTACCTGCGACAAGTAAAAACATGCTTTAAAAAAAACAGCGCCATCTGTTGGACGTAAAAGAAACACATCCTATTGTTTATATATCTGCACAAAGAGATTGCGCCATAGCAACGCGTGGCGGGGTTCAGGTTGTATTATTATAATACTGATAGTTTTTTTTATTTATGTTTCCTCCAGAAAAAATATATGCCTGTGTTGTTTTGCTCGTGTAGGTACCTATGTACCTAAACTTTATTTTTTTAAGGAATGAAATCCCTTGATGCATTTTCATTTTATTTTTATTTCTTAAAATGTACCTACCTACTTTCCTACTCAAATCTCAAATCCCATTCATATCTAAAAATTGCGTTTACAACAATTATTTTTCCGTCTTTTTGGATATTTTATTTAAAAAACATTAAAATGCTTCGTCACATGAAAACTTCAACGCGTAGTTGGTGTTAATATGTAAAAATAACATTATCAAGTGTCTTCGTCAACTATTACAAAATTGACAAAATCGGTATTGCGAGAATAATTTATCTTTGAACGTGGAAATTGCCCTGTTATTTTAATATTTAAGTTGTTTTCTCACATGCAAATTAAAAAAGAGTTTTTAACTTCCAATTTGTGGTTTTTTTAAGCAATATATACCGTATTATTGCGACAAGTCAACACGGAATCACAATTGCACACTCCCGTTGCCCGTATAAAGAATTTGGGTAGTGATTATAAGGATGTTTTTAACATACTCGTAGTTAGCCTATCAGTCACCTAATATAAACAGGTCTCAGTAGAATTTATATCGGCAAGCAGAACAACACATTTAATAAACAAACTGCCTAGTTCTGCACCAAACTTGTTTCAATTTATTTATTGTACTATTCGTAATCTTGTGTTTCAATCTCGCAATGTAGAATATTTTGTTTTTGTGATATTATATTCAAATAGAAGTTCTTAGCGTTAAAAAAGAACTAAACATGTAAAAGACTAGTTGGGCGAGAAATTCAAATAAATAAATAATATGTGATGTTGAAAAACATGTATTATTCACTTTTTGTCATTTTAGGGTAATCATTTATTTTGTCCTCATTCCTAATTATTCCCAAAAAATTTTCTTTCACATTTTTTCTTTGTTACATGAGGATTGGAGTTCCTGGAGGGAAAAAAAATCCCTCAGTGATTATGTCATCTTTGGGGATTCTGTGTGGAGGGTCTATTTATGGAAAGGAAGGAGAGGAAAGAAAAGGTATGGTCTATGTGTTCAGGAGCGACGGACATATGAATCCATCATTTCCACTGCGGTGAAAGGTCGATAGTCTGGCTGGAGATTTCCTTCAACTAGTCTCTCCTGATCCGGCAGGTGGGCAAATGCATTCGCCTCCAAGACCTAGGCAAACCTCACTTATGACAAGGGTGTTCAGTAATTCAATAATTGGTTCCAGGGCGGCGTACCTATATCTACATCCCATGAATTAAAGTGTTGAACTACAATAAAAAAAAAATTGTAAAATTAATTACGAATCTGCTGCTTTCGGAAAAAGCAGCAGAATTGCAGATTGCACTACGAAAATCTAAACTACATATTTGTGTTGAAGCTTGCGTTCGCCTGCTAATTATTCCCTCATATATATTTATGATCGCGATGCGGCGTTGTGTTTATGATATTTTGCCAGATTATGGGGAGATTATTATGCTGGTCCAATGAACATGACAGAACTGTTCTACTAACCAAATTCGAAATAATGAAATAATATTATTAGGCTGCTGATAATGCTGTTGATATTAAATCTCGTTGAGATCAAATGAAATATTGATAGACGCTGGACTATTTGGCTGATATAATGATTTGTGTTTCACAATGAGACTAGTGGATGTCTATTATTATATTTATATCATTCAGAATATTAATAAAAAATAAAAATATTAGAATGATTTGTATAGCGTCGTTTTTGTACGAAATCACATCAAGGGCGCTGTATTCATCAACTCTATATTATAATAGAGGGGTAAACTTGTTAGTTCTGGATTCAGAATCCGCGGATTCCATAGCAGGTGTGTATGTATCCATTTATTCAATAATTCCTCGTTTTAAATATTCAGTATATAAATAAATTAATTATTAAATGGAACAAACACTTTATTTTAACCACTAATTAATTTAAAAATATTCCACAAACGGTTTCACTTCTCTTTAGCTTCATCGGGGTAGCATATATAAATAAATATTTTATCCCCCTTTTTAGATTTATATAAATATATAAAGCTAAAGAGGGGGATAAAATAAATAAACATAGAACATAGAATAGTGAAATAGATATATTATTTTCGAAGGAAGCAAATACTTTGCGGTGTGACATATTGAATGAAAGAACATACACTTAGTAAGACACCACTTTATTTTTGAATCAATAACGATAGCCAACCGGGTTTCGCTTGTCCCTGTCGCTAAATATCAACTGAGTTGATATTTAGCCCTGATGAAGCTTGGGACAAGCGAAACCCGGTTGGCTATCGTTATTGATTCAAAAATAAAGTAGTGTCTTACTAAGTGTATGTTTTTTCATTCAAATAAATATATGTTAGCTTTAAT
Source organism: Hesperophylax magnus (assembly GCA_026573805.1). NCBI lineage: Eukaryota > Metazoa > Arthropoda > Insecta > Trichoptera > Limnephilidae > Hesperophylax > Hesperophylax magnus. The sequence continues at coordinate 11,360,601 of JAIUSX010000012.1, forward strand.
TAAAAAAGATTTGGATAACATATAAAAAAGAAAGATACAGAATGCCAACGGAGGAAGGGATAAACAGATAGTGATAATTTTTGAAAATTTAAATGGAGACGTACCTAATATCAGAGGCAGCCCGTGACTGAAATTGCTAGCAGTGCATTTCATTTTTAAAATATACCTAGTGTGAAATTTAGGTAGAGCAAATGAATGATTGGGGGTACCTACTGCAATTCATTCAACCTACTTAGTCATATTTGTAAAATAATTGATTAATAATAATAATAATAATAATTTTTATTCCAGGATGTGGGGAGGTTAGTGCAATCTCACACGTCCCATATATGTATATATATTTTTTGTACAGTAGGTATGTGAAATTGAAGTATGAAAAAATAGTAGGTATGAAAAAATATATGACAGAGAATAAATTAACAACAAAGTAATTAACAACTATGCAGGGCGTGATCTTGAGTGAGCTTGGGCCCAGCGCTCACTCAGTAATGGCACTTGGTGCTGGTAGGCTGCGGTCACCAACGTATTGGCGGAGGCCATTAGCCGCATCCTGGCTCCAGTGACCCCGTGTCTCATCAGGCCGGCAAATCCATTAAGTCCTAGTTCCGTGAACATTGTCGATGCGCTGTTGTATCTTCGGTATCCAAATATGATTCTACAGGCGTCATTATATTGAATTCGTAGTCGTTCCGTCGAGCAAGTTCGGTAGTGACACCATGTCTCACACGTATACAGGCCAGTACAGAATGCGTTGAACAGTATTTTTTAACGGTATTGCTGCATTTGAAAAATCTGCGGGCAATCATGTTAGACACTATGCTTAGGCTTCTCCTTTGTCGTTCGATATCGCCATCGTCCGATAGGTCTTCATTAATAATGTGCCCCAAGTATTTCACGTTGGAACATGTATTTATTTTTGCCTCGTTAAGGTATACGGGGAGCATCTTACTCGTATCTTGACTTTTTCCGTGGTGGAACGCAATCAATTCCGTCTTCTTCGGGTTTTACATCATATTATGTTCCATATTCTTCACAAATGTTTAGGAGTAATCTTAATCCCTTGATCGACGGAGCTAGGAGGATCATGTCGTCCGCGTAGCTTATATGATTCATACATATACTGTTAACACGACAGCCCGCTCTGATATCCAGGCGACTTGATAACTCGTCCATGTATACATTAAATAGAATGGGGGACATACACCCTCCTTGCCTTACTCCTGACCGCAAATATATCGGCTGGGAGTATGTACTTGCCCACCGTACAACATTTTCCTGCTGGGAGTGCCATCGGGATAGTATGTTTATAAATAAGGTAGGTATATTCCTAGCTTTCAATTTATCCCATAATGTTTTATGACAGAACCTGTCGAAGGCTTTACTTAGGTCTAAGAAGCACCCGTATACGGTAGTTTTTCGTTTCTTGTAGAATTCTATTATTTGCTTTGCAGTATATATTGCCATATTAATGGATAATCTACATTTAAATCCCATCTGGTTATCTTTAGACATTAGTTTATCATGTATCTCATTTAATATTACCCTTTCAAATAATCTTGCAGTTATAGTTGCTAAAGATATTGGCCGGTAATTGCTGGAGTTAGTCATGTCAGGCTGTCCCGATTTCAGAATTGGAGTTATAATCGTTTTCGTCATTGCACCCGGTATATGGTTGTGTTTAAGTATTGCGTTGAACAGTATTTTTAGTAGTTTGGGTATGTATCTACCTCCGTATTTTATGTGTTCATTACTTAGATTATCATGTCCCGGAGACTTACCAGCCTTGGTGCCTGTTATGGCCTTCATTATACTACTTTCAGAGAGGTAAACGTTTTGTCCATCATATTCCATAATATCAGGGACAGACGGTACTTCATTACCGGAAATATCTGCAAAGGTTCTTCTAAAAGTATTAGCAATTTCCTCCGTGTTTGTGGGCCCATCAATTTGGCTGGCTATTCGATTTTTTGGTTTGATTAGGTTGTTGCTTTTCTTCCAGAATTGGGCAAACTGCTTTGTGTCAAGTGATTTTACGATATCATCCATTTTTGTTTGTTCAGAAGAGCTTTGGCAGTGTTTAAGAGCTATTTTGAACTCCTTTATATTCGATTAAATAATACTGCTACGTCAGCGTTTCCAAAATCATCTCGAGAGTAAGGGATGGGCAATTCGTCGTTAAAAATATATCAAAATCGTTTAAATTCACTGCGCACGAGTTTCAATGTGTGAATGTCGTAGCGCTAACATTGTACATTAGTTTTTATTGGGGAATACTTTCCAGACGCATTGTATTACGAATGATAAGAGTGACGCAAAATTCACTCGCCGTCAAAGCTCTTCGATTATGCACAAGTTGAGTTATATATCTATACTGCTCTAACACGTGATTTGACGTTAAAAGTGTAATATATCTCGCTCATGTCACCGTTTCGATGCTGTTTCAGTAGTATATTAAACCATGGTTCTGTGCCTATCGGGGGATGCACAGCCCGCTTGCTCTTGCGCGGGAGTCTTGTACTAGAAGATAGCTCAAATAATGACCTGGCGGAAATTACGACTGCAGCGTACTTTCGTACATCGATGACAGGGGTACAGATGTTGGTGTAAGTTGTTATGTAAAGACTGAAGACAAACAATGCAATGCACAAATGCACGTACCGAGGAACCGCCTCTGGTCAGAAACTAAAGGTCAGAAACGTTTATTAAAAATGTTGCTTTCATATAATAAAGCTTGCCAAAGTTTCTAAATTATGTAATAATTTCCACAATAATGTTCGTTATCTTGCCGAAAAAAAAAGTTTTGTAAAATAAAGTGTTTGTTTAATATAAAATGTCAAACCACGAATGGATTACTTTTCAAGAAAAATTTATGAATTCTGTTATACCATAATATTTTTTCTGTTCATTCCATCATTAGAGAATCTGTCACTGAACCATTAAGAAAGAAAAGTTATTTGAAGGTCTTATACTTAGATTGTGAAGTGTCTTGATCTGAATGGCATGGTTTTCTTCCCAACTTTTCTCTTTCCTCCACCACTTCATGTAATATGAAATGCGGGTTGACGTTAAATAAAGAAAAAATCCACTAGATGAGTACCTTCATAAAAGCCTTACCCCCATATTTTTGTTTCGTAGCTTTGATTTGATTAAAATATGAATAATTTATCTCGAAAAAACAAATAATCCAGCACTTATTAATCCTACTGAGTATAAATCGCATTACGCCTTCCTGCGCATATCGCAGCGTGATGAAACCGAAAAAAATATTTGTTCGAATGAGATAAAAAGCGACCAGAAGTTCCGGTCGGAAATAATCAGGAAAAGCTGGCTCCAACGAATTTTGGCAACGACCATTATTGTAAAAAGCTCAACAAAATACTGCCTCGCATTTGCAGTGAGCGCTGTACAGTGCAGCAACGCGGATGCTCTAATTTTTCAAACAATATCCTGAATTTTGCACATGTTTTTGAAACCTTTTTTAAAGCCCAATCATTTTATTTTTATTTTTAATGATGCACTAATGTTTCAGGATACAAGGTTTGTTATGTCTAGCAAAAAGGATAACAAATTATTTTTAAGCAATATTTATAAAGTTATTAAGTTTTAAATTATAAGAGTATTTGATTGATTAATAATTAATATGATTTAATTAGGTTTACTAATAATTTTTGGTTAAAACATATTTTTTAAATTTATTAATTAAGTATTAATTAAGAAAACCTACTTTAAAGATATTCTGTCCCTAAGTACTTTTTTAAATAAGATATTAAAAATAATTAAAGCATATTTTTAAAATTTGACAAAAGTGTATTCAGCGTGATGAAGAAAACAAAAAAAATAACTTAATCCATAATACTATGAAAAACAATACACAAAACGTGGATAATTTCGTGAATTCCCGTATTTACATAAATGTCTAGGGCTATATATGAGTTTACAGTTATGAGATAAATAAATTATCAAGAACGAATAAATATTATTTCTTATAAGATACAAATAAGTTGCAAAGGAAATATACGATCGTAACAAAACTCAACACCATGGGCTAGCTCTCAAAATGATATTAAATCCTTAATATTTTTTTAATATTATACCTTTTTGTAGAGCGTGTTTAGGTTTTAAAGATCTGAACAAAATAATTATACATCATTGAAGAAGAATATAATCTTTACAAATCTAAACGAAACATGAAACAGAACAAGACACAGAAATTAAAAAGATTATTATTATTTTTTTGGTAAACTAATGTTTAAGACAAAATTTTTTATGCATAGCACAAAGGGTAACAATTATTTTATAATCAATAATTATTAGCCTGAAACACTCATCCACATTGAAAAATCTCCTGATAAAAGATACATGACGCCAACGGGACGCAATAGTTATTAGCCTGAAACACTCATCCACATTGAAAAATCTCCTGATAAAAGATACATGACGCCAACGGGACGCAATAATTATTAGCCTGAAACACTCATCCACATTGAAAAATCTCCTGATAAAAGATCCATGATAATGGTGACAAATAGGAATCGAACCCAGGATTTCTTGTCATACGGGGACAGCGTCTTATCACAAACCAAAAAAAAATGTTAATTCTTGAAATATGAGATTGACCAATATGACGTTTAATAACTAGGTCCCCGGTAAGACAAAATATCCTGTGACCGATTTTTTTTCTGTGTCTTGTTTTGTCTCATGTTTCGTTTAGATTTGTTAGTATTACCATATTTTCAACTTTATATTTTGTTTATTGGAATTACCTTCAAAAGTTAATGAATAGTGAAAATAATAATATTTTTGATGTTATGAAAATTTGTTCAGTAATACCAGCAAATAATATTGTCAATACAATATATGTCTCTGTAATTTATTTAATACTTATCAATACAACCACATTTAGATTCATGTTTTTCCATAGTAACCAGTTTCTTTATTTATCAAGAGAGTAATATTAGTAGATTCCTGTTTTATCGAAGTAATTATTTATCTATTGTTAAGATATATTTTTCCTCGAACAACGGCTTGTGACCGAAGTGTCCTTCCGTTTTATTATTATAAAAGGAAAGAGATTGCATAATGAATGTTATTGACAAGCCAAACAATGCCTTTATTTAACAGATCGTATGTCTTATATTTATTTGTAGCCTTAAAAACAGATATAATAACAGAATAATTTATTTCATTTTATAAAATATTTCCGATCTTTCTACTACTAACATAAACTTACATTATTTATACGCGATGCTTACTTACATTTTCAATAGTTTTTTCAGAATATTTTTATTGCATGTTATTTTACCACAGCGTACAAAGGATCACGAGATGAGCATTCATTATATTAACATCCAGCCCAGATTTTGATCAAGAACACAAGCGATTTGAAAACTAATTAATTATTGAGATGTACTCAGCATCATACCATCGTTTGAATGCGAAGGCAGTACACGCTAAAAGGTTGTATGAAGCAGGCGGCAGGGACCGCATAGCAGGTACCAGGTAGAAGCAGGATGCGGCGTAGAGGCAACGGTGGCAGAACGGTACTTCCGTGTATTGCGGAAACACCATTTAAAGTACAATGACTTCACAGCGACTCATTCACTAGCAGATCTTCCGCAGACTTACTCTCCATAATACAATTCGAACTACAGGGTGTAAGGCAGGCGAATGCAATGATACTGGTGTAGGGCTTTTGGTTAGACGTTACTGACTTCAACTATTTAATCAGAACAATCAAATTGATAACAATATAAGATTGATAGACAATTTTATATCGATATTCCGAGCACGATTGCGCTATCAATAGCTGACACTATCGGTCACGAAATAAATAAGAAATCGTTGTACGATGGCAACGCTGGCGGTTCTGTCAATGCATTGACATTCCTAAACCTCAAGCGGCTACGAAAAAATTACGAATAAATGGATAATATTGAATTGACATGCCAACTTTAGTATGCATTGGCAGTCTGAATGCACTATTAGAAACTAAAAAAATATTTAATTGATGAAAAAAACACATTTTGTACATGACAGCCAACAAAGATTTGCTTATCTCAAGTTTTTTCAGGGCTTTTATTAACTGACAAACTTGCAGCTATTTGTGGGTTATGTCTCAATGCTATAAAAAATAAATTTTAGATGAGGTATAAAGGGTGCTTAAATGATATAGAAATAAGTCTTTTTTTTTTAAATTTTATAATAGGAAACAGTTGACTACGTGTTCTGGTTCTACGATGTGTCTTTCTGAGCCTTGTTCCCAAAAGGGTGGACATTGGCACCAAAGGTAAATTAAAGTATCGTTATCCTCTTCAAATTTCCTGGATTTGTTGGTTTTTTCCACTCCCAACAACTGTGTCTCCTGAGATGGCAGTGTCCAGTTAGTAGTACAGTTTCCTCAAGGAGTCTACATTCAGTAGTTGTCTAGTTCGCCTTGGGTCTGGTCCGCTTATGAGTATTTTGGATTGCATCATTTCGGGTGCCCTTTTACATTATTTCCAGGGCCGGGATTTGACCCACCTTTCAATAAGTACTTTGTTGTGGCAAGTTGCTACTCCTACAACCGGCTTGGATCCCGCAAGTGGTGCTTTCGCCCCTTTCCTTGCTAGTCCATTAGCCCGCTCATTGCCCTCAATTCCTTTATGTCTTGGTAGTCAAATCAGGGTTATTTTATTGATGGTAGCAAGTTTTTAAAGAATGGTCCTGCATTCCATCACCAGTCTGGAGTCGTATTGGTTATTTTCCAGTGCCATTAGGGCTACCTGGCTATGTTCTTATTCCTGTACCCGATACGTGTGTTCTCCTGTGCACCAGCTAAGATGGCCTCCACCACAGCTTGAAATACAGTGCAATGTGTTTCTAAAGGTATACTAAGTTCCCTCTTGGAACCCTGTAGACAGACCTCGACTCCTGTTCCCCCCTGCATCTAGGACCCATCTGAGAACCAGATAAGTGGCTGTTTGTGGGTTGGACCTGGAGCCCATGGGTCCCATTCCTCTCTTGTGGGGTACGTCACTTTAAACTTTGACTGAAGAAGTATTCAGATTGTTTGCCGTCCTGCCTCATTCCAGCTATTAGACTAATTGCCCTTAGTCTTGTTCCGACATCCGAATGACTGGTTGGGACAATTCACCTCTTCATTGACTTTTCCATTGTAACTTGTTTTCCTCAACCAGACCAAGGCTGCGTGCATGATTCAGCAGCTGTGTACAGCCATTGCATCATTTTAGGTTCGAGACTCCACGTTATGCAGAAGATTCACTTAGTTGCCCACATTAGAGCACATGCCTTTCTGCCAACAGTTATCGCCTGGTTTTTCCAGCTGAATTTTGAATCTATGATGTCTTCGAGGTACCGTGTCTAAGGGTTCTAGCTCCTTTCTATAGAAGGTTGGATTACTCCATTTCTCTAATTTCCTTTTGCGAGTAAAGATTACCAGTCTAGTCTAGGTTGACTGCCAGCTCTGTTTCTTCACACCAATCTTCCACTGTTGCCAGTGTTAACTGTATAAGGCCGAATAGTTAGTAAAAGTTTATAATGGATTTAAAGATGTAATTTTTCTAACTAAATAAAAACATACAAAAAAATATATAAAAACCTTGAATAAGTTTGAGCGAAAACTGCTTGGCTGTCATTTATTAATTCAGTAAAAGTGGTTTTTTATGAAGTGTGTTTTTTCCATTGAGAATGTAATTTCACACTCCTTTTACTTTCTTCGAAAAAAAAAATTATTCAGTTAATGAGGTCTAGTAATCTAATTATAATGATAATTCTTAATCGTAATGGTGTTTTAGCAATTAAACTTCCGAAATTTTGTATTGCATACACATCTTCGATTATTTTCTTTAAAACCAAAAAAAAAACATTACTGTCACGATAGTGAAATAGCAAAAATTTAGAAATTAACAAACTTTTATTAGTGAAATCTTTTCTTAATTTCGTTGAAATTATCACTTTGTAGCTTTGATAATTTAAGTCTGTTCTCTATCGTAATCAAGCCAAAACCCTTTGACTGTGTGTAGCTGAGATGTTTATTCCTAAGATGTTTATTTCTGAAATCACGTAAGAAAGGTGCTCTCAAACGACTTCTCTTTCGCACTACAGATTGAATATACGCCTTAATGTATTTCTCCAGTCCTAATTGTTGAAAGTAACCCTTAGGGAATTTAGAAACACTTTCGTCCTACGTAAGTACGTAAACAATGAAAAAATAATATCGTACGTACCTTATTTTCATATGCAAAAAAAAACTCAAAAGTGCGAAGTGAAAGCTCATCTGCCTGATCAATCTTGCAATAAATTAACAGTACTGCCCGGTTTGGTGCGTTGAATTCACAAGATTAAATACTAAATTGAGTGTATTCAAGAATGTTTTCATAAAAGACGTTATTTAATACTTTTCAAATAGAATTTATATTTCCTGATCACATAATACTCGTACTCGTAGAAAGCGAGAAATCTATGAACGATCTCACTTTGCAACCACGCTGTGAAGGCTATACAATTAGAATAGAGTATATCGTATTGCAGCAATGTCGATGCTTACATGTTTTAGCGGCAGGTTGCGCTGAAAGGACGACTCTAGACGGTAGAATAATTCACTGTGCGGTGCTGAATCCCCTGAAAAGTGGAAGCGGAACCAGATGATATAATGGAGTACACGGGAGATTTGCGGCCAAAATTATATTGTTGGGCGTAGCACATGAAAATAGATTTGTATTTGGTTTGATGGATAGAAAAGTTTAAAATACGGAATCTGAACAGGACAACATTCTGGAAATCTGAATAATGTGATTGCTTAATTTATTGACTTGAACATAAATATTCACTAGTAGTTTTGTAATTGTTGGAAGATGAATCATTTAAATGCGGTAAAGATCGACGATTAATAGCATTACTTCACCTCATTGATTCAGGATATATATGTTTACTTTTCTATAAATCCAGCTAACCCACCAGGTGCATTTTGCACCCATGTTCTTAAATAAATTATGAAACACTCTAATATTGTAGAACTTTCTTCTTTTTCTGGCGCTAGTAAAATTAAAAATAGTATTTATCGATGAATTTGTAAATGTAAGTATGTTATTTGTAAGTTTCTACATATGGAAATATATAAATATGTCATTAAAACATTAGTTATAAACGTTAGTCGTAAGTAACTAGATTAATAATATAGAGTAAGTCTTGGATGTTACTTTTAAGTCAGTAGTTTTATTATTATTACTCTTCAATCATTTTTGAGGTGATTTTTCACAAAAACGTGGCTATATAAGTGATCAAAATATTATTATTATTATTACTATCGCGTTCTAAAAAGTATATTTCTTATTTTATCTTATTTCACAAAACAAAACCAAAATGTCCTATCAAATCACACGGACATAAAAAGCCTTGGACAGAGCATTAGTGCGATTTTGTATGAACGGCATTGAAGCCAAATCTATGGTGAGAGAAAGTTTCCAAGCAGCCTTCTTGTATGACAAACTTTTTACATGATTTCTGTGCAAAATGGTGCATAATGAACTATTTTAATTCTATTTTTGTGTTTTGTAATGCAGTTATAACGGCTTACGATTTTGTTAGTGTTTGGTGGGACAAGGAATGGGATAGTACCTATGTACGTTTTGGTACTTTTCATACATCTTCCCTTTCACCCCGCGGCTTCAAACTGTAGACGAATAGCTCCGTCCATGGCTTTTTAGGTTCATGTGAAATCATAAAATTTGTTAGTTAGTACTCAAATACTAACCTCACATTTCTTTTTTCAAACTTTTTACAAGCAGGTAGGTATCATAATATTGACCGCTTGTAGGGGATCCACGCACTTGCAAACTCTGGATGTTTTCATAATATCCATCTGGATGAACTCTGTTAGTATCCAACACGGCCACCAGCTTGAATCGAAAACGGAACACACAAGCAAATTTACAGACAGATGAAATTCCACACGTTTAAAAAGTTGTTTAGTCAATATAATAATTTGGATTACATACGCTACCAAATCAATTAAATGCATTTAAATTAACGTACGTTCGTAAAAAAATATGCTAGGAGTATGTATAATCCTCAATAATAATGATATATTTATTTTATTTGTGGAACCCAATTAAACAACTGAATTAGTGAAACCTCAAATTGTAATATTTAATTATTGAATACAATATTGGCGATGAGCGGAACCGTACCTGTTTCCGTTTAAAAATCGCTAATATTATCTTTTTTTTCAAATGATTCTGGCTTTCACCCTTCAAGGGTTGTTATAGGCCATCATTTCAAATTATGCAGAAAGAGAAGGAAAATTTGTATATTAATTTTGTTTAAATTAGCAAATTTAAAAAATATATGGAAGATTTGAATCGTATGTACGCAGAAGAGATGAGATGTTGAATGGAGGGGAAATAATTTTAGATAAGGTTTGATAGAAGAGAAAATATTGGTTTAGAGAGAGACAGCCAAAAATATGAAATATAAAGTTCCACTTCGAGACCACAGCATGTATACTTTGAGAAGTTAAGCATGTAAAATTTTAATAGAAGTTGAGAAGGAACAGAACAATTTCCAATCCTCATTCGAATAAGTGAAGAAATTTATTTTTTGGAAACATGGGTGGTTTGTTCAAAACCACGATTTTGATAGTATTGTCATATATGTGCCATGTGCCAGAAATGCGCAAATCAATCATTTTTTTACTCTTTATATCTAATCAATTCGGTCATTTTGATATTATATATGTATTTTTTTAACAAAGTTAGATTTTTTATAACACTATCAATACAATAACAAAATTAGAATTTATGAGAATAAAAAACTTCCCTCAAAAACTCACTCTCTCAGAGGTAGCTCATTTTTTTTAAATTCTCTCAATATTTAATTACTATGCCCAAGTGAGTTATGCAACTCCGTTGTGACGGTGTTTTGACTGCAAAGGCAAGTTCTGAATAAGTGTTAAAATTTTGAAGCTTCGTCTCGCTCCACTAAAATTAGAAAATGGTGTCACTGAATATCGTAAAGCTGCAGAGTAACCAATATGGTTACTTATATTATTTTCCAAACACTGAGAACCCTTTAGTTATAGAAAATACATTAATATATATAATCTATTTTTTACAAACAATAATCGTTTGTAAGAATCTAGTAAAGTTGGAAAAGAGACAGAAAAAAAATTGGTGCCACCGGGATTCAAGTAAGGCATTTTCTCTCGCTGGGTGGAAACCAACCAACCAAACCAATTCTACCAACTAACTCCTTTTCAAATTCAACGTAATATTCGACTTAATATTTCGAAGTTCATGATTAATCAATGTATTTTAATATACTTATTCAACAATTGTACACAGGTAGATACGTATGCATTTACCTCTTGATAAGTTACGCTTCGCTTGAATAAGTAAACCAGAAATGCCAGAAAATCATATGTTTCTGTTTAGCACCTTCTATTCCGAGATCTCGTTTTTCTTATTACATTTTTCATAATGTCGTTACAAAGTTTTATTTATCTGGAAAGCAGCGCCATTATACCTACCTAGAATAAAAATATGATAAATTCCCTGAAAACAAAAATTACGATATTGTATTTCATTTGCTACATTTACAATGAGAGAGAAAAATTCTGATAAATATTTCTTTCAGAAGCATTTCTTGGGTTGGCATTGTTAAATGTTCTTTTAAAAAATACATGCCTCTTTTGCGAAGCGTAAAGGTAGTGTCTTCATCTTCACGGGAATATTCTCAGTTAGTGAAAAGTCCATTATGCTCAAAAGTTGTATAAGCTTCATTGAATTTTATGTTCTCCGCTTCCTTCTTGAGATGACTTTTACAGTGGCGATTTCAATAGAACATTAATGGAAAAACTTTTCCAATCATTATTTTTTCAAACACCACCTGATCATTGAAAATGATCGTAAAATTAGGTTACAGTATTTAAACTTTAAGATATACCGAATAAAATAGAGGTTAAGTATAGTGTTACATTATTAAAAATTTTAGTCAAAAACTTATCTTTATTTTATTTTTGTAAAAATTTAATGAGTAAAACGTCAAATTGTAATATTTAATTATTGATTACAATATTAGCGATTCCTAAACGCAAATTTGAAACAGATAAATTAGAAAAAAATACGGTCACATCTAGAACTTCAACCGATGACCCTTGCCTTGCTCTAAAAAATGTGCGGTGAGAAAATGAAGAAAATGTTGGTAGTTCTTATTCGAAGTAAGATAATTCTCAATATGACCGAAGGAGATAGGGTTCTTTGGTTTGAGTCTTAGATGTGACCGAATCTTTTTCTGATTTATCTGTTTCAAATTTTCATTAAGGAATCGCCAATATTGTCTTCAAAAATATAATTTTGTTTATTTTTTTATATTTATTCATGTAAGAATTGATATTTTCTTTCATACATTAACGATAATGTGGTTCGGACCATTAAAAAAATGTGTTGTTGGTTATTTTTTTAGTAATCTTTTTCGGTAATCAGATATTAATTAAAATTAAAATAACATTTTTCACTTAGTTAACCAGAATTTTAATTCTATTGCATTGTGCTACAGTACGATGTTATTCACTTTCAATGTGTGTTATCATATATGTATTACTTTTGAATGTATGTTATCTGTGTGCTATATTGTCTTGTACTTTTGAATGTACGTGATCGTATTGTCATTCAAAGTGTTAGTGTACCTGGGACGCTTTAGTGAGTTCTATGATTGTATGTAAGTGTCTGTTATTTATTTTATATAACGGGAGACTTATATGGTATTATAATTGTATATTGAGATAGAACCTGCAGAGAAGCAGCCAAGTGGCAGCTTCGTGGGACTATCTATACATTGTCTAAAAAAAAAAATGTAAAAATTTTCAGTCAGTTCAGTAAGTGATTAAGTGCAAATAGCTTAAAATTATTCACAGAATATGTAATTTTTTAAAGATGCTCAAATAATGATAACCCTTTACAATGCCTTGATTAGAAGTAAAAATTGAAGCATTATTTGTAATCCACATGACTGCAAATGTAAAAACACTATACATTAAAAAAATGCTAAGACTGTTACGTGTACATATACAATTAGAAGACGATTGACTGATACTACATTATGTCTAGCAATATTGAACTATATATTCCTAATGTAAATTATTAGGACGCCATTGCGTGTTTCACATGAATAGATTTAAAAATAAAATCACCTATATTAGCCCTCTGACCTAAACGTATCGACTATACAATAAGATAGAGTGTTCTGAAGAAGATATTTTCGTCGATAATTTATACGAATTTAGAAAAAATGATCTGCTGTTGTTAAAAAATATGTTTAGCAAATCATATTATGTGTCACTTGTGTCTCTAATGGTGTCTCTATGTGTGTCTCTTGTGTCTTTATTTGTGTCTTTTTTTTTCTCTTGCCTCTCTTTGTATTATTTTCCATTTGTGTCTAGGTGTTTTTCTTTACTTTATTTTGTATTTAGATGTATGCAAATTAATGTATGATATGCCTGACTAGATTAATTTGTATAACTAGATTATTCTTACGTAAGTGCGATCATCTATAATAACACAGTACAAATAGATAAATAAAGACATCTTTCTTAGTTTGCTGCTTATCAACTTTACTGCTCAGAGCTAAAAAGACTATGTTAAGTATAATTTTCTGATTTCTTTCGGCAGGCTGAATAAAATGGTAATAGACTGGAAAAGGGAGACGTTAGAAATTAAACAACTTTTCAAATTTGGTTACTGAATAATACTAAAGATGACTAAAGGCACTTTATAAATCTCCGTTTTATCGGAGTGACACTGAAATCGTCTAATTCAAAACGATGAGCAAATTCTAAATTAATTAATTCTACGAGAATAGTAAATGATTGTAAATATGAAAAATCTAATATTGGCATTTAGTGAGTACGACGGAAAAGCAAATAAAACTTTTTTACTATCATCTAAATGTACCACGCATTGCTGTGACTCAGTATATCTGTGCAGATAGAGAAACAGTAGCGCGTGTTGCTTTTGCGTCCAAAAAATTTTAAAGCAGTCGGGGAAGAACTTTCGGAGATTTAAAAATTTGAACAATATAAAATTTAAAAAATTATTTATAGAGATGAATGATGTTAAGGTAGGTAATGTTTATTAATATCGGTGATTAAAATCTCTGTAGATATCGACACCAAATTTACCTCCATGTAAATGCCTAGCCTAAATATTTTTATTACTTCTCAAAACTTAATGAAACATATTTTAGTTTAATTAGTTTATGTATTATATTATGTGAGATAAAGAAGTAAAAAGGGTGTCAAAGAGTTAAAACATAAGCAAATCTTATGAATCAACGTTGAAAGCTACAAATGGTGACGTTTGGTTAAATCTCTCAAAACCTTCAGAAATTTAACGCAACGGACAATTCTCCGGAAGATTTTCACGACTGTTTTTGTTATAGTTTAGCTGTCTTTTCTAAGTAGGTCTTCCTGAATTTATCATTGTGTTCTACGCTTTTCAACTGAAAACTTCTTGAACATTGTTCTTTCCTTTTTTCAGCACGACAATTCGAGTTTCAGCTTTGCCGTAATTTCAGCAACGTCTCAAACCTTTGATCGTTGTTTCAATCATTATGTTTAAAATTTACTATTTCATGAATATGTTTTATTCACATAATAATATTTTTTCTTTAATATAGGACTGCAAATAGTGGATTTTGTGAAAACTCCACTTAAATTCTTTTGAACGATGTTGTGTTTGTTAAAATGCAAAAGATAAATAAAAAGATAATATAAACACCTTGTTTTAATGTCAATCTTTTTGTTTTGTATTTATATTAATTTGTATTATTTTATTAGAGTTCATTTGTTTAGTTTATTATCATTGCTTTTTGCTTTGTTTAGTTTAGTAGCTATCGTGCCTTTAAGATTATTATGTTAATCCTTTTTATTTAGATACTTCAAATAATGATATTTTAACCTAACTGAACTGAACTGTGATGGCGCTACTCAATTCAAAGAGGAAAAATCATTTCTCTAGTGAGTTGGGCAGTTTTTTAAAGAAAATAAACATTCTGTAGCAAGCGCATTATCTGTACCTTATGTGTATGCATATAAAATTTAAAAACCATTTTTTTTAAATACATGATGCAGTCCAAAACAGATAACAATTTTTTTTAAGTTCAATTTTCATCCATTGCATATTTTCAGAATTTTTTGAGAGTTGTTGATTTTTATTATCTTCGTCAATGATTAAATATTACCGTGAGGTTTATAAGCTTCAGTAAGTTAATTAAATTTACTAAATTGTTTTTTAATACATTTCAAGGATTCCATATTGTTGAAAATATGTAGTCAGCGAGATTTTTAGACATAATTATTTTACAAGGTGCTTTTTTATTGCTTGAATTCGAAATGACGTTATTTGAAAGAATTGAAATAAAAGTTAAAGTAGTTGCAAAAATTTCGTGATACTATTTTTGTTGCGAGAAAATTACGTGAAATTACATTTGAACATTTTTATTAATGATATAATACATCAGTTAGTGTCATCCACCTTAACACACTGCCACAAATAAAGTTTTTTTTTAGAATGAGGCTAATATTAGCAAAACTATAAATTAGCAAATAAACCAACCACAGATAAAAATGTTAACATAGTTTGCAAGTCCTTCTATAATTTTCCAAGGAAAAATATATTGACCAACTGTGTAGAAACATGCAAAATGCATGTCGATCATTTAAACATTTTGATGTTTAAATTTTGTATTCTTGTTTCTTATTTGTTAAATGAACATGAACATAATGATATACAAACAAGAATCTAACTAAGCCAAAGTCCTCACAAAGCTTTCATAAATCCCCAGGAAACAGAGAGGGTGAAGAGTGTACATGGCAAACAGCACATAGTGTGCTATGATATGACTTATGAATATTGTTATTTATTCCGATATGGAGATGGACGTTTTCCTCGCTGCGGGCTAACACTGAGAACCACCACGTAGCCCAAACTAAACTTGTACCAATTTCGCCAGAGGAGGATTTCAGTCCAGTATGCAATCGCTTTGCCAAAATTATATAAATATTGCGAGGCAAATTAAAATTATTACTCTACACCTTTGATGTTCTATGGATACCTAACTACATAAGTTTACAGATTTATGGATGGTTTATTGCATAGGTTTACAAAATTGATGTTCTATGGATACCTAATTGCATAGGTTTACAATTTGATATTCAATAGATAACTAATTGCATAGGTTTACAAATTGATGTTCTATGGATACCTTATTGCATAGGTTTACAATTTGATGTTCTATGGATTCATTATTGCCTAGGTTTACAAATTGATGTTCTATGGATACCTTATTACCTAGGTTTACAAATTGATGTTCTATGGATACCTTATTGCATAGGTTTACAATTTGACATTCTATGTATATCTTATTGCATAGGTTTACAATTTGATGTTCTATGGATACCTTATTGCATAGGTTTACAAATTGATGTTCTATGGATACCTTTTTACCTAGGTTTACAAATTGATGTTCTATGGATACCTAATTGCATAGGTTTATAATTTGATGTTCTATCAATTACGTGTTGCATATGTTTACAATTTGACGTTCTATTGATATCTTATTGCATAGGTTTACAATTTGACGTTCTATGGATATCGTATTGCACAGGTTTACAATTCGATGTTCTATGGATACCTTATTGCATAGGTTTGAATTTGATGTTGCATGGATACCTTTTTACTAGGTTAACAATTTGATATTGTATGGATACCTTAACATAGATAAACGCCATGTTTAACACAATGAATTTTTAAATTTAATCAATAACTTCATACACGTAATTGGTTTTGCTATATTGATAAATAACGTGAATTAAAAATTTTCATTGGATTCAAGAAAATCATTAAAATTGTATGAAAAAAGTTGTTGAAGAGTCGTCAATAGCAAGATCCGTATAACTGGAATTGTTCTGCAATGAAAGACATCTTACATTGCACAGAGATGAAAGTCTATTTAAAAGGTTTATGGTTATCATGAAAAATGTATTTTAGTAGTATTTATGAGGTCTAAACTCAGGTAGCGAAACTATGTGAAGGTGAATGATTTATTTTTAATCTTTAGCCATTAACTTAGGTATGTATGGTTTTCGTACTTTCATAATAAAAAATAATACTGATTGCAAAATAAATTCTTATCATTAATCCTGTAAGGTACAATTGGTTCGGTCCTGAAAAGAGAACATCAAACTCATAACCCGTACCATTACATGGTTCATATTTCAGAAAGACCTTTGAAAGGAGACTATAAATTATTTACATCATACATCCATTCCACCTTACCCTATTCTGATAGGGTTATTTGATTCGCAATAAATGCTTCTCGGAAATTTACAGCTGCAAAATGGAATTTCTAAGTAATCTATTGGTTGGAATAATTCTGAGAAAACTTTTTGGATATTGTATAGTAATAATTGTATCCGGTTGTGATAAAGATTCGGAATTTATTTATTCACATTTCTAACAATCAGAATCACTACCACAAATTAAAACGTTAATTGTATATTAGTGTTAAGGTTTTGTAAGAAAATAAGAAACAAAAAAATATTTGTATCGGTACGCAATGAATTACCCAAATGAGGAGGAACCACGGAGAATTTACGGCAACCGTAGTTGAACTAATGGACATCAAACATTATTTTTGTTAAAGATATTCCGATCAAGTTCAACCTTTGGGAGGTAAAAACAACCATAATAACTGGTAGTTCGGAGACAGCAATATAATACCTTTTAAAGAGGTGGGTAATGCGATTTTTCGCGTGACCTTCGTTTATAAGGCAATCCATTGATGTATTATGTTTAGAAGAGACTTGAAGCGAAAAAAAAGGTTCTGCTTCCAACTGACCTCCAACTCTCGCAACGCTATAAGTAAAACTACCGAATCCAAACTTATATTTTGTAAATAAAAAAAATTATTTTTCGGAATAACTTTATTGAGTAAAACCTCAAATTGTAATATTTAAATATTGAAGACAATATTAGTGATTTCTAAACGAAAATCTGAAACAGAAAAATCAGAAAAGGAAACGGTCACATCTGGGACTCGAACCCAGGACCCCTGTCTTTCCGGGACAGTGCTCTACCAACTGCGCTAATGGGACCCTATTCTCCTCGGTCACTTTTAACTGTATCATACTTCGAATAAGAACTACTAACATTGTCTTCATTTTTTTTTCACCGCACATTTTTATTGGCAACTATCTTTATGTATGATCGCAAGATTCAACCCGAACTAAATGCAATCCAGACAGCGTCTTTTAGATAAACCTATCTTATTTTTTTATTTAATGTGCGACATCTGTTGACTTTTCTGCAAGTCTAGAATGAATATTTATTTTTCGGAATAACTTTATTGAGTAAAACCTCAAATTGTAATATTTAAATATTGAAGACAATATTAGTGATTTCTAAACGAAAATCTGAAACAGAAAAATCAGAAAAGGAAACGGTCACATCTGGGACTCGAACCCAGGACCCCTGTCTTTCCGGGACAGTGCTCTACCAACTGCGCTAATGGGACCCTATTCTCCTCGGTCACTTTTAACTGTATCATACTTCGAATAAGAACTACTAACATTGTCTTCATTTTTTTTTTTTTTTTTTTTTTTTACATTTTTTTCATTATATTTTGTAGTACGTTTTAGATAACTTAATTAATTTAGGGCTTAGATAGAACAAGTAGCTGTCTCTATTTATAGTCAGACTGATGAGGAAAGCAAAATATTGAGCCTAAATTTACAAAATATATTTACCATAAACTCGGTCAATATATATAAACGATACATTACAACCACTTGATGAAAGATTAAAATTAAAAAAAACTCTAAGATATAACACTTGTTTTTGACTTGACTTTTATTTTAAAAATTGTTAATAGCTCTGATTTACTTGGCCTAATTACCTTCCATAGTATACTAACTAGACATATTCGATTAAACATTATTTTTAATTGAAGCAAAAGTATCAGAATCAAGTAATTCACATATTCGCTTCTAACTAGATTGCATGTAGTTGGCAATACTTTCTCAGAAATAGTATGTGTGTTCAACTGCACGGAATTTAGTTACAAAATTGCTATAATAATTAACCTCTTACAAAATAAAATGTTGTAAATGTGTTAGCTTTTATTTTTCTTTTCCATGTATTCAATTTTATAATTTATTTAACAAACTTAGCTTTTATGAAATCTGCAAAATTTTTATACATATCGGAAGTTCGTATAAGGCGGTATGGACGTTTAATTTAAGTACATTTAAATTTCTCAAAAATAAAAAAAAATGTACTTATATTAAGCGCTTTTAAAGGTTTTGAATAATTTGGTAAAATTTCTAATAACACATAACTTTAAAAAAAAAATTTTCATTATCATGGAACTTTCATTCAACGAGAAAATCATTTAATATTTCCAGATTCATGCTGTGCGGAGATTAGGTAATATTAATAAAAATTGTAAGCATTTGATATCTTCTGGAAGCTTGAACATCGCTGATAATTTAAACCACTAATTCGAATATGTTTGCCTAGTTCACTTTAGATATTCACATCTCCAAATTTTCACAGAAAACCAATCTACACACGTGTATCGCGTGCGCTGTGTTGCTATTATATGCCCGGGATGAATGTAGTACTATTCAACTCTACCAGTTGTGTACTCCTGGTGGTATTCTGTTTACAAAGGGCTTTGACAGGTTTTGTGCAATGCCAGAACGGCTCGGAATAAACTGCTGCCTGAATTTAGGTAAATTGTATTTAAATCCATGAACAGTTTTCAGGGAGAATCCTGTAAACGTGCAATTTGCAACGTTTTAGCATGATTGTTTCTGCTTAAACCATTCGAATCTTCTTACCGAAAGAAAACACAAGTTTAATGTAAGCATTGTTTCAATTACTTTTTTTTATATTTAAAAATAGTTTTAAGGAAATATAGAGCAAATGTGATATTTCTCGGATGAATCATGCCTCTGCAAACCGATAAAATAATATATTGCAGTGATTTGTTTGATTTCTTAGGAATAATGAATTAATTTTGACTGCTGTATCAAATACCATATCATGAAAATTTTAACGTATTTAAAAAATCTACTTTACTCGAGAGCACAGATAGTTTGCTTATTTTCTCGCGTTTGTAAAAACTTAATTACAAAGCAAAAATTTCCATCCAGATTTTCCAAGTCAACGCAATTCTTCATAGCATACAGAATGTTTTTTGCAACGAGAGCTACATAGAATGAGAAAAATCTTTTTTTAACATAAAAAATAAGACTTGAACACATATTATTTATCAATTATTATTCAGTAAGGTCATGTTATTATGAAATACGAAAACCAATGACTCGCTCAAATATTATGAAATAAATTCCACATTTCACTTCCCTGAAATAAATAAATATTTTTGAGGCAAAAATACGGCAAACATTAATATTTAATATATTATGAAAGTTTTATACAATTGATGAACAAACAAACCGTATACGCGAAAACCTTACTAATTGAAACGTGTAATAGAAACCGATATAAAATAGTTCATAAATACATGTATACATTGCTTATACAGCCAAAGATCTGTCTGTTGTATAATTCTGCAATTTCTTATCGAATTTCGGAACTTTTCCAAGCTATTTTAAATGATCTACATATTTATTCATTTTAAAGATGTCGTAATAAAAAATACAATTTGGGAAACTAGATTAAATTTCTTTTTAGATTTTCGTATTAAAAATATACTTCAATATTTAAAATTTAAATATTGCACATTCAAAATTTTAAAAAAATTTACCAAAAACATTGAAAATTTTGAGAGAATTCAAAATTCAAAACTTATGCCCTTCTATTTAAAGAATTTTGGAAGTTAAATGTCACTTCACTTTTGATCTCGTTCATAAAATAATAAAAAATATTGATATTATTTCCCAGAAGAACGACAAATAAAAAACTTTTTCGACCATTTACGTATTCACCAAAACGTGAATAAGGCACATATATTATTAGAAAAATCTCTGTCATGAAATTATTGTAAAATACCTTGACAGCCTCTCTTGACAGGCAAGGTTAACAAGCTGGAGGTCGCGAGTTCAAATCCCGGCGTGTCCAAGTAATTTTTATTTGATTAATTTGTATTATTTCACAAATTAATCAATTAAAATAATATATAGTTCATTTGCCGCACGTTACAGAGTGGAAGATAATTGTATGGAACATGAAAAATGATTTTATTGCATTTAATATCAATTGCGGCTAAAGTTGCACACCTGCAAGTTTGATGACCCCTTTTTCCAAATCATAATATTTACCAGTTTAAAAATGCATCAATCTGTTACCAGGCTGCAAAAAGACTGGATCGAACATGAAACAGTTCGATAACCCTATTTTCTAAAACGAAATCAAAATATTGACAAAGCCAAAAGCTGTCGCTGGGCGAAATATTATTCGCACCACAATACCTGCTTTTTGATAACGAATACATGTTTTCGCAAGCTGACGTCACACAAACGGTTGTAGGAGATATTATAAATAGCCCATTAAAACAAAATATTTCTGGATTCAAGTTTTAAAACTAAGCCGGTAACAACGCGATCTGTTCTTACGATTTCTGAGTGTCAACTGATATCTGTATTCGCTTCTGTTCCTCCATCACGGCACAATCATTTTAATGATTACAACTGTGTGCAACGAGTTGTTTACTGCCGGCACTCTATCAGCTGAGCCGGACGCATCTGTTATCATTGCAATAATGGGGCGTCTCCGTGTACCGGCCCTTATAATCAAATGACCATGCCGCCGCTGAATTCCTGCGATTGAACCAGCCACAGATGCTGACAACCTAAAGGCTGACGAATACCTGCTACCGGCTACTGACTGAACTAGCAAGTGCCGCTGATCACCTAGAGGCTGGCCAATCCCTGCTGCACTGATGCTGACAACCTCGAGGCTGGCCAATCCCTGCTGCATTGATGCTGACAACCTGGAGGCTGGTAAATTCTTCCCGGCTACCGACTGAATTAACCACTGATGCTGATAACCTAGAGGCTGGCCAATTTCTCCTGGCTACCGACTGAATTAACCACTGATGCTGACAATCTAGAAGCTGGCCAATTTCTCCTGGCTACCGACTGAATTGGCCACTGCTGCAGCAGTTACCCGCGCCTTTGATGTATCGTAATCCGTGATGATGCAAGATGTGCTCTAATCTGAAATTATCGCTGAAAGAATTGCGATTGTCTCAGTTTCTATCTGTGTATTAAAACCCAGTTGTATTAAAATATATATATAACTATTTCTTGTGAATTGAGTTGGCTGTAAGAAATAGGAAGTACTTATAAGCTACACCCTTTGTACGTTCTGTATACCAGTTCAATACTTGTAATTAAAATGTGTATTTTGATTTGAATCGTCTTTCTTCTATGATAGTTTGGATAGAACACCTCACGGTGTTTTACTTAAATCATTACCCAGGTTGAGGACTGATGTGTGCCGGTGCTTATTATTTACAGTCTTTTCTTGTGCAGGCAAACACGTCCCGTACAATATTTCCAGTATCGACCAGGTGTAAGACAACTATTAAGAATTAAAACATTCTTTGAAATGGCTGTGGTGACCAGATCTGAATAGCCAGGTACTTTCCCACCTTCCCCATCTCCTTCGCCTCCCCACTACCTTCGGCCTCACGGCATATCCCAATCGGGGATGCTATAGTCTCACTGGATCCAGATGATTGGAAGCAGTTGGGTCTCTTTCACATAAAAAATTAAATTTAAAATTCTAATATACCAATATATAACGATACCAATCGTTTAACCCCACTTTTTCACGTATTATGGTTTTTTTCAGCAAGCAATTATTGTATAAAACGGACCAAAAATAACGCGAATAGTCGGAAATATATTGAATTTACGAATATAATAGTAAATTTACCATTTTATGCACAAAAACACCTTCAGTTCTGTCGGTAAAATGTGCATGCGTGAAATGATTGCTAGATGGCAAATGCGTTGTTGCTGGATATAAAAAAAAATAAATAAAGATGGGTTTTCACGAGTACCAACTCGAATCTTTATTTTTACAGTATTTATACAATGTGTAACAAACGTGTGTTTGACGGATATGAAGTGGTTCCGTCGATTCCATAAATTCATTTCCACAAAAGGCAGTTCGTTAAAAATAATGCAAATAATTGGCTCCTGTAATAAAAGTAAATACTTACTAGGTCATCGCAAATTAATTTAAATTTTATGTATGTTGAATATGCACTGAAAAAGCAAATCACATATTTAAATATAATCACATTAAACGCATGCACAATGCACATTATCATATACTACCATTAACTTAACGTGCTTTGTACATTAAGTACAATGATATTCCATTTAAGATAAAGCTTACGGACCACAAATATTATTTTACAGTACAAAATTAAATTCAGAGTTACGTTTTAATATAGTATAGTAATTGTTTGTTAAAAGATGTACTTATGTGATTAAAAAATATATCTTTCTTAAAAATGTAAAAACAAATAGATAGGAGAGATCAAAATATAACTAACAATATTTTTGTTCCCTTTTCGTTGATTTATCACAAAACTTAAAACATTTAGTACATTTTTGATTTACGTTAATTATTTTTAATATTATTTTATTTGCTCTGTCGATGACACTTATTTCGAAACCAGTTAACCTGTGTAAAGAACAATAGTTCTATTTAATAATGATTTAATTGAAGTTTCGTCGTTACGGGCTACACTAAACTAGGAACAGGAAAAATTTGAGGTATGGCAAATTAATGTAGAAAAATTATGTGATCCAAAAAAGAACGTAAAAAAAACATAACATTATGTTAAAATAAAATAACTAACTTTGTATGCACCACTATTTAATAAAAATAATCGATAAGTTTCAACACCAATATTTTCTATAAAATATACTTACACGTTTTAACTGACGAAGAAATCATAGGATTTAAAATATGTCATATATTTTGACGAAACATTGGTTTACATAAATTTATTTGTATTATTTAAATTAAAATTACTTCCCAGAGTGGGGAAGTAGTATTCTCTCTTTTATTGTATATCCCTGCACCAGATCTGAAATCAAAATAACTTTATCCTTACCTTGAACTGAACTTTAACCTTCACAAAATATTTCTGAATTCCACTTTCGGAACGAACTTGGAGATTACTATCAAAGAATTCCATACTTGTAGCCAGCATAATTTATTTTTCACCCGCCACAACACAAAACAAATATACTCTAAGTTAATTTTAGTATGGCAATTTTATTTATTATTGCAATCAAATTCTGCATTCATAATTTAACACAAATTTTTAATAAGAACTACCGAAGAGTACAGTCTTGCGGTATTGTACAATATTTAACTAAATAATTGAATTAATTCATATAAAAAGGTGACTAATTAATGTTTAACTAAGAATCCGAAAGGATTTTACTCTTTTATTGCTACAAATAAAACACGATTATTGAGCTAAAAGGACTCGATAATCATGATAGAATTTGATATAATTTACTATCACAGATGAGACTTTTCTTTTGGCTTCGTTAGTGGACTAGTTTTTCTGTCCCGTGCGATAATTACTGTGGGATATCAAATCGACTTATTATTTATACGTAAACACATAAAATGTAAAAATCATCGACATCCCCTTTTTCGCATCTTAAAACAGAATAAAGCCCAAACTACGACGAACTTTATCTAGTTTTACATAAAATAACATTCAGTTGCACTTCTGTACTGCGTTTACATTCAAATACGCCAAAATGATTGCAATAATACTTCGTTTCAAAATAATTCTCCCAAGAAACAACAAATTATCACGGGAGATCGAAAAGCACGTAAAAAAAGGTTCTTAGTTTGGGTTATTTAAATAATTTGTTCGTATTTAGACTGACGCGTAACTTTACGACAAACGCCGCATCAGATATGGGAAATTTTTAACGTTGATTAAAAAAAACTAGAGTTATCTTTTCCTTTTTAGTAATAATTATGTTGAAACGAAGTATTATTAATTTTTTTTTACCGTATTTAGAAGTAAGCGGAGAACGAAAATTTTCCCTAACATTCGTATTGTTTTTTATATGTTTGAAGAATTTTATTAGAACTGAAGACTCCTGAGTGTTATAATAAAAATTGGTTATTAAAATAAACTCGGTCAATGTAACAAGTTCTTTTATGGCTATACAGCCATCCTGAAAGCTTGAAGTAACCCGACATAATAATGTTAATCAAGCCCCGGCACGATTCACTCAATCAGCTGAGGAGAGAAGGCGATGAACGCGGCGAGTATCGCTCAATTGGGAAGGCTTTATCAGATTAGCCTTCAATTTGCGGAAATAGACAATTTTTACAGAATACCGCTACGTGACCTTTATTTATTATATTGCTGCAATATTCAAATATTTAAGAACATTATTGCATTAGTTAATTGGTTATAGAATAGTAGATAAGTGGGTCTTAAAAACCAGGTGAAGGTGGAAATCATCAAGAATTGTGTTAGGTATGACGAAAATGTTTTATAATATAGAAAGAAATATATTTAAAAAATTGCCCACAAATCCATTAAATCCACTGAATAAACTTAATATTCTAACCCTGAAAATAAAATAAACCGTTTAACCTGATTGCATTATTGTTTACTCTTGCAACATCTATGCAGCATAATGTGAAGACTTTTTATTGACAGGAAAACATAGAAACTTTATTTTATAGCACACAGATGCTGCTACACTCAGAGCTGTTATTGGAATTTTCTGTTGCATGGTTTGAGTCCTGGATAATTTTCAGGGGAGCTTTCATAAACTCATTGATAAGCTTTTTTCATTCTTTCTCATAGATGGCAGTGAAAATCAGGATTGAAATTATTCTTTATTCTAATTAATAACCTATTTTTAACTCCACAGCACAAGTCATATATTTTTTTGGAAATACGCTATCGCTTGATGCTAGTAATAATAATAATAGTACCTAACTATCATTTTTTTTTTTATTTAAAAAAAAACTGTTTTGGTTTTAATAAAAAAATTGGGGGTAAATCGTAAACAGTTTGTTAATTGATAGTTTTGCCTTAATAATCGCCAAATAAACCTTTTTTTAAAAATTAAAATTGGTTTTATAAATTTAAATAAAACAAAATTAAAAGTATATGTACATTATACGCAATGACAAAACATTACTGCAATATTTTTAATTTTTCCCTATTAGTGTGCATTTATCAAGTTTTAACGAACAAATATATTTAAAAATATTTTACGAGGTAAATAAATTGAATACGGAAAAAAGAATAAGAAAACTAAAACTTATTTAGATTAACCCGGAAAGCCATACCAAACAATGTCGTTTATCATTAAAAACAGAGTAAAAAA
Organism: Hesperophylax magnus; assembly: GCA_026573805.1. Lineage (NCBI taxonomy): Eukaryota > Metazoa > Arthropoda > Insecta > Trichoptera > Limnephilidae > Hesperophylax > Hesperophylax magnus. The sequence continues at coordinate 11,387,020 of JAIUSX010000012.1, forward strand.
GGTTATATGTATATAATATGAAAAATAATGATTTATTTTTCTAAATATATTCATTACTTTAAATTTTAACATATTAATTACATTCAACTTTTTCCAGGATGATTACTTATCTTGTTTTTTTTTAATCTAATTATTACATTCAACTGTTTACTTTATAAATGCTTATCATTTTTTTGAGCATTGTAATCCAAAAAAAGGGGAGCAAATACATTTAAAAAAAAAATATTTGGTGGATAATATTCTTCCCCTTTGGTTTGGGGACAAAGGAGTTTTAATGAAGAAATTAAATCGATAATTAAAAACTACATCTATACCTAATGTTTACATTTTTGGTGACCGGGTATGTCATCAAAATGACAATTCAACACACCTCCATAAAGTGATGAAAAGCAATGAAACAAAAATTAGGTTTAATAGGTTGCAAATATAACTATCAAACCTAGTTTTAGTTTCATCAGTTTTACTGGCTCTATTTCACTTTTTAAAGGTGTATTGAATTATCATTTTGATGAAATATCAGGGAACCTTCATTTTTACACCCTTACTTATGGGCGTGTTTTAGATTTTATGCAGCTGAAAACATCCATTTACTCTACAATAAGGGTTGGTTATCAGTTACTCAGAGTTTAAAACAAGGTTTTTAGGAAGGCCGAAATTCTGAATTATGATATGGTGATTCAATATATCAAAGTCATGTAAAAAACAGAATCATATTGAGAAAATAAATAATTGTCAGATTCATATTATTTTTGATTGGCGATAAATACGACAAAGGATTTTCGTTCAAAATTTACGGTCGGAAATCCAGTACAAAAATTAGATGACCATTGGGAAATGATGAACATTAAATTGGTGTTCAAAACCATTAGACGTTAAAAAAAATTCTCAAAATTTCCCTGTGTAAATATTTCAAAATAATTGCCGCTAATAAAAATTAATAGAGTATCGAAACGTGACAAGTACTTTCGAAACATAATTTTTTTATCGGAATATATTCCTGAAATTCCACATTAAATACATTCAAATCCTGACATTTCACTCTATTTTTTTCCATTTTTACGGAATAAATTTTTATTGACCAATTATTATTAAAAGTTATTTTGTTAAAGTGACCATTCGAGGTGTTTCAACTTGGTATGCTCACTTTATTTGTCACATTGAGGTTTTTAATAATGAATGTTTTTGAAACCCTTTCTTACCTGCACTGGAAAAGAAACGTTTCTATTTGAACGCCTCCACCTGAAGTTTAAAGCAAATATTTATTAGAATATTTAGAGAATGTAAAATATATAAAGTAAAGTTACTGGTTTACAACAACAAAAATGTTTAAAAGTACTAAAGATTTATAGTTACAAATTAAATAAAGAATGCTTTGGGTTGAAATATAGAATATTGGCTAGTTAAATAGGACCGAATGGGATAGGGTCGGATTAGCTCAGTGGTAAAGCAAAGCTCCGGCAAGGTTAATATCCTTGGTTCGATTCTTAGTTGTGACAAAATCTTTTTAGAAAGTTCTGTTTAAAATTTTCAGTTGGGAGTCGCTAATATTGATTAAATATTATAATTTGAACTTTTACACATTTATTCAAAAATTTAAAAATATTCATGCCATAATTTATCCGAGACACTATCTAGATTTCATTTTGTTCGGGAAGAATCTTGCAATCATACATAAACATAGCAGCAAATAAAAATATGCATTACGAAAATAAAGATGATGTTGGTAGTTATTAGTCGAAGTATGACATAGTTAAATACAAATGAAGGGCATAAGGTTAGGAAAGCTTAGTGGTGAGCTAATCCCCGACAATGCTGAGGGTTAAATTCCTAAATGCGACCGAATCTTTTTATGATTTTTCTGTTATAAATTTTCGTTTGAGAGACGCTAATATTGTCTTCATTATGAAATATAGAATGTTTCATCTTAAAATTTGAGTACGAACTTAAATAAAATAAAAGTGAAAGAATAGTTTTTTTGTGAAGAATATGATTATCTTAAATCAGGTCACTGTATCTATAGCTCAAATATTTGATTCAATAATTCTTACAAAAAACTAAATAAATTGGGAAAAAACGATCTGCAAAAATATGCGGCAGAACTAAGCTTGTTAAGCATATAATATTCCTAAATATAAAAAAAAACAATGAAATCGTTTTCGGCAGGTAGGCAGCCTTAGAACTTTTAACTTGCATATCATGAATATCCTGGTTAGAGATTTGCATCTCTTTACGACGTGCAAAATCTCAGCGCTTTTTCAAAACCGCTTTCGTTTTTATTTTGTATTAAAGATCTATTTGTATTTTTTGTGTAAGTTGCATGTTTTCTTCTAAACTATAACTCCTAGATCACTTTATATAACACGTTTTGTATCCACAACTAAATACCAGACATTTATTTTTATTTATTTTTATTAGGTACAATATTTTTTACAATTCAAGTTTTCCAGTAATTTAGGCCTCACTGGGTGGCTTGCCCGTGCTGAGGCCTTCATTTTATAATATGAAATATAAACTACATAATACATTTAAAGAGAAAAATTATACATTTAACATTAAAAATAAATGATAATATATTTAAAATTAAAAATACATAATAATATATTTAAAATTAAAAAAAAAAATAGTGCATTGAAAATAATCTTGTGTGTTTGTGAGTGATGTGTGTTTATATTGGTTTTGTGTGTTACGTGTAGGTTTTATTTTTATTTTATGCTATGAAATTTTGGTAATATTGTCTTTTTTGTTCTTTAATCCATTTTGTAATTTTGTGAGTGAATTTATTTTTACTTTCCTCAATTTTAATTTCAAATTTTAAACTGTTGAAAGCTTTTATTGCATGGTATTGGTAGTGTCTTTGTCCAAAGCTTGAATTTACTGTCAACACTTATCGTTCCCCTATTATAAATCAATGGTCTATACAGCACTTTAAGGTACAGATAAGGTTTTTCTTAAGACAAAAACTGTTTTTTTTTAAAAACCAATACATTCATGATATATCTACCTACGATACTATGATGTAGAAAAAAACCTTCATAAACTAAATTTCTTTTTCATTCATAACTCAAGCATTTTATTACCAACAAAATGCTTGAGTAAAATAAATCTTTAAACTCTATCACGTTTTCCAATCTTATATGAGCTTACAGTGACCTGAAGTTGTCCATGAATATCACCCTGCATAATTTATAACAGTCAGATAAGGCGAGACACATCATCCCGGAATCGATCTTCTCTTATCCGTTGCGCAAACAATTCATTGATTGAGTATTCCTTTTGCGACTGTGAAATTTTTTTAACTCCGGTTCAAGGTCGGGTGGTGAAACAGGAGACGAGTAATTCAAGAACATGAATCAAGTATGCAAAGAGAGGAGTTTATTTAATGACAGAAATAACAATTAGACCCGTTATTCAACTGTCCACCATCACGGAGAAATATTGAAAGCTTGAATATTAATTTATGAAAGTCTTGACTTTCTATACATTTTATAATTTTGTCTGATGTTTTAAAAACATTTAGATGCTCAAAACCCGACTAAAGGTGTTTTGAAAAAAGTTTTGACAACAAATGTAATTATCAATCTTCAATCAAACAACTTTTCCTAAGTCTTCTGATGCCACAGAGTTGAAAAATGAACACAATGTAGATTTTAAGTTCATTTTTCTGATCCTGATCATTTTAATAAGAACGTGTACCTTAAATATTTTTATAAATAATTGTTGATATAATTCTTCAAACGACATTAGAAAACTCCAGCTGTTACCAACTTCGCCCGGCGGCGGCATGACGTGAACGCCACCGAATTCACGAATAAAACTTGTGTTGTTTTGTCCACAAATCGAAAGTGGCAGTTTTAAAACTGTTGCATAAAATTATTAAGAAATTTAAAAAATTCCTTCACAGTCGTAATTTTTTTTTCGAGATTTAAAAGTAAACATTGAAAAACCTTATTTTGTTTATTTAAAAAAATGAAAAATTTCGTAATTAAAGCACAAGAAACAAATAAGAAATAACTGATTCATAAATTGAAAAAACAATAATCACAATCTTACAGAGCTATGAAGTCAATTGAACGAAATATAAACAAAATTGTATTAAATTACCGACGTTCCCTGCGCGCCTTGACTTATTTTCATCTTGGCGTAAGTGAATTGTGACAAAACGTTTATTTTTCAACCGCAGTTATATATAATTTACGTCCAACTGAAGAAGCTTCTGCCTACAATAGTAAAATTCAGTAATCCTGTAAAATATTGCCGAGTAAAACGTTGGCGTAGCGATCGTAGCGGTCGTAGCGACCGTGGCAGAAAGGTGAAGGTTTTTCCTTGAAAGAAGCTCTCTACCTTTCTTAAATACACTTCATGTGGGACCCACGAAGCTTCTTTTGTTACTGAAGGAAGCGGATATAATGTAGAGTAAGCCTACCGGAGCATAGTAAAGTACTTCATAAAAAGGTTCCTTTGTTTTCTGTAACAGATGTTGATTATTTTTTTCTTTCAATGTTTCAGTCGCAACTAGTGGAAACATAATTGTATTCAATAACTAGATTTAACCTTAAACGATAATTTGAATGGTTTCGAGTTAAAATATTGTACCTCCATTAAACATAATAATGAGAAAACTAAGTTTGAAGGTTTGCAAACCAGGAAACATAAGATTTTTTGATTTAAAACAAAGTTTAAAACTGAGTAGACGGGATGCGTCAACGCAACCGAAGATCGGAAAATACTCTCGTCCAGGCTGTCGCCCAGTGGGAGGTCGTGCACCTACACCATATATGGAGAATTTTCCTCAAGCCACCGTAGTACACGTAATAAATATGATAAAAAAAATGTATTTTTTATTTTCCATTTAATATCATGTAATTTGTGAAGATGTATACTTTTATAAGGCAGACAGAGTATTGTACTCACTCTGTTCAGCTGAAATAATAATACAATATTCGTGCTCTTAAAAAATTGCCTGGAGGATTTACAATATATTTTTTTAGATGGTAGGTTTAGCAGATGCTAGTTCTGAAACGTACCAAATATAGGTTATCTTTGGTAGGTTTCATAACTTAACTCACTTTCGACAAAAATTTAAGATAGAGGGATTTACCTTTTTTTAATACAACAGTCTGCAATACACTTATAGTTTTGCTTCATATAGCGGAAGGTTCCCAATCACAAAAAATATTTCTTATAATAAGGCCTCTTTGGTCAAGGGGTAAGGCTCTCGACTAGCAAGTCGAAGGTCACGGAATCAAATCCCGCGACCCTTAATTTAAAATTTAATTTGATAATTTTATGTTATTTCCCAATTTATTCATTTTCAAATAATATGTAGTATACTTGATAGAGTGGAAGATACTCTCAGTATTGCCTTGGAGTAACACCACCATTCAGAATAGAAACGTTTATTTAAATGGCTTTAGTCGTGTTTGGCGACCAGATCTGAATGGCCAGGTATCCCCCCACCTTCCTATTTTCACTACCTAAAACCCCACAACATACCCAAATTGGGAATGTCATTGTCTCACTTTCTCCAGACGGTTGGGAACAGTTCACGGAATCATGTGCTGTATTCACATAAATCAAAAATTTCTCATCATTTCTAATATGATTTTATTATTAATGTTTTTGAATATTTTTGTCACCTATCCATATGCATAACTTCAATTCCATGGTTTTTACTATCTGAATACTGATTTTTTCAGAAAAGTCATGAAAATAATAATTTTCTAAGTATTTAAACCTATAACTTGTTCGCTATTATAACATTGCATCTAAAAACTTTATGAACGATTCTTCCCAGTATTTCAGTACTCAGAACGCTTCTGCACGCGTATTATTTGAAGCGATAAATACGGCCTGAAAAACAGACAAATTTCTAACTCGTGCTAAGATTTATTGAATAGGCGTTTGAGAAAAAGCAGCATTTGAATAATTCCATCGAAAATTTATCGCCTCAAAAAACCCAATCTCGTGTAATGGGAACGGCCTTAAATTTGCGGTAAATCTATCCACGTGTTAACTCGAGCAACGTACGGAAATTATCAATTTAGTTGATCAGTATGTGAATGTAAATTTGAGTTCAAATAAGCGAGTTATTACATACGAGTAATTTATAGAATATGGTAGACAGGTCGGTTTTTTCCACTACTTCGCAAGATAGGGTAACAGTGATATGAGTAATGATTGCATTTAACAATTTTGTAAATGGTTACAGCATAGTAAAATCTTCCACTGTCAAAGTTGTCTCAGTTTGATAAATTAATTCTCACGTTTCCTTCCTTTATCCGCTTCAAAACGTGTCCCTATAGGGTGGCGTTAACCCCTGTTGGGTGACTCTCACAAAAACCTTTGCTTTTTAACGAGTTATTTCATATCGGACGAGGATTCAATTTTGTTTTCCACTAAGGATTATAAAAAAGATTTGATAAAAATGCTACCAATAAAAATTTACGGTTTTCTAGGATAAAACTTCAAAAGACTACCTCTCTAACTTTCCGCCACAAAATATTCCAAGAAATGGGTGAAAATGGCGTCATAAAAGACTCATTTATGAAATACAATCGCCCAACGTATAATTCGAATTTCAACTTGCCTGCTATGTTTCCGTTAAAAAACAGCCTGTTTAAGGTAAAAAACACATTAACCTAAAATCATTTGTCAGCTGAACGTTTAACATGTTCGGCTTAAAAATGCATCAACGCTGAGAGACGTGTTTTTCTTATAGAAAATTTGTTCAAATAAACTGTCGCAATGATAAATGCATTTTTGCATGTGACTGTCTTTGAAAAACTATTCTTTCTGTGTACCTGCTTTATTTGAAGCGGTAACTAATATTTAAGAGTGAAAGTGGAAAAACAAAGATGTTTTTCTATGAACTTCACGGAATAAGATTTTCATCCAATCTCGGATATGAAAATTAACTTTTTTTCAATTAATTTAAACAAAATATTGTGAGTTCACTAGAATTAGTAAATGTATATTCCATATTCTTAAAAGCATATAAAAAGTGTACCCTAACATCGGTAAAATATGCTATGTCAGAGAGTTCTCTTTAAAATTCAATTTTAAACTTTGACTAGAACGACTAGAACGTACAATAATGTAACGATACATACACTAGACTAAAATTCTAACTAACCATTCCTCCATTGGGCACCATGAAACAGGCAGCTGCCTAGTATGGTGTTCTAATATATCTTCTCTAAATAAATTTATTAATCATGTAACATGTACTTATAAATAAATAAATAAATAGGTTTAGTGCACTTTTATCATCAGAACATCCAGCACACATAGTTTTTTTTGTTTAAAAAAGACAAGCATTCTGAGGTTATGAATAGCCAGACAATATTTCTCAAAATCACTCCTATTAGTTACCAACCACCACTTTAAGCGGTAAGCAACGTTGTTTGTGCAATGTTGGAGGAATTAGATAGCTAATATATTCTTTATGATACATAGTGATCATAAATTTTGCGTACTTTTTAAAATACCTGAACCACGTACTAAATAATTATTTAAAAGAATTTCAAGAGTTCAACGCCCTGAATATTCAGGAGAAAAAAATAAGAAATAAAAAGTTTGGGGAATCAAATTAACAGCTGCAATTTTTTTTAAATTCGGGTGTATTTATATGTAAACCTCACTGCAAACCAGTATAAACCCCGCCTGATATTGGAACCTTGCCAAGTCTACGTAATTACTCAAGCCTACCCCTAAGTCCACACTTCTCCCTAGTGACGAACATACGAGTATTTTTTGCCTGAAAAAAATTCCCGGACATTTTTTCCGATGCGACATTGGTTTGACATCAGCCGGCTTAATCAAAAGGCGTCATGATATTGGATTTATCATTGAATTTGTTTTCCATAAAGTGTGGATATAGCAGGCTTTAACTGTTACATGTTAAATTCTATTGGTCTGCTTTGATTCAATTCTGTGTATATAAAGTCGACTATGAAAAAGTATATCAATTGGTAGAGTTTTTTAGCAATATAAACTATTCATGTATTATTACAATTGGATTGACGGACACGTTAGTAACGTTACTGGTAATTTAAGGCGATCTTTGGAAAATATTGTCTTACTAAAATTTCAATGTCTTTTAATTCCAAAATATTTTTTGACACGTCTTCAATATTCGTGTTTATTTAAGTGTTGCAGAAGAAGAATCAAAATGAACAAATTTTTAAATCTCATCTTTGAACTTCTCAGAAATATTTTATAGATGCGACGTGATGCTGCACTTCATTTTTTTTTTATTGTTGATACATTTTTTTTTTTTTTACAATATTTCATATTTCAATTTAGTAATGTTGGCCTCACTGGGTTGTTTACCCGTGCTGAGGCCCCCATTTTATAATTTAAGAATTTATACATTTAAAAAAAAAAAGAAAAACAACATTAAAATAAAGATAAATTTAAAATAAAAATAAAGATTAAAATTTAAAATATAATTATAACACTAAAAGAAAAATATCAAAAGAGAATGTAAATCGGCATTTATAATGATATATGTGTTTGTGCGTGTTGTGTGTTTTATATATTTTTTTGTGTTGCGTGTATATGTTTTATTCTTTTATGTTACAGAATTTTGGTAATATTGTCTTTTTGTTCTTTAATCCATTTTTTTATTTTGTGTTTGAATTTATTTTTATTTTCCTCAATTTTTGTTTCAGGTGGAAGACTGTTGAATGCTTTAATAGCGTGGTATTTATGGTGTCTTTGTCCAAAGGTAGTGTTTACCGTCGGAGTTTTTATGTTTTCTTTGTATGCTTGTCTGACCGGTCTATTAGTGATATTTTGTGTTTGTTGGGGTTTGTTTTTTTGGTCGAAAATGTAGTTTAGTAGTGTTTTAACATATAATTGGCGTATATCAAGTACGTCACAGCTTTTAAATATTTGGTCTGTGTCGGTTAGTTTATGTTTTTTGAGTATTACCTTTAATATCGTTTTCTGTGCGATTTCTATTTGAGCGATAGCTGCGTTTGTTGCTCCTCCCCAAGCAATTATTCCATATTCTATTATTGATTGGCATAGTGCATAATATATTGTTTTCAATTGTTTTATTTTATATATGTTTCTTGTGTTTAGGAAAATGTGTATTGTTCTGAGGAGTCTATTTGTGATTTGTTTGATGTGATGTGTCCATCTAAGATTATGGTCAATTACGATTCCTAGATACTTTATTTGTTCTGTTTTTTCTATAGGGGGGCAATCGCAGATGTTGGTGTTTATGCATTCGTGTATTTTTATGGTGTTTGTATTGTTTTTTGGCTGTCCTGTGTTAGTTATGCTGTACGTTGTGAATTTTGTTTTTTCATTATTGGCTTGGTTTTTGGCATAGTTATTAGTTTGGTCATTGGTTCGAATATTGACTCGTTATTGGCTTCATTGATGTTCTAGTTATTAGTTTCTGGTTATTAGCTGGGTTATTGGCTTTCTTGACCTTCTATTTTGTCTTGGTTATTGGCTTGGTTATTGAAGTAGTTATTGATTTCGTCATTGGTTTGAACATTCATTATTCTTGGCTTGTTGGGTTGGTTATTGCCTTCTCTATTGGCTTGGCTATTGGCTTCATTACTGACAAGGTTATTAACTTGGTTATTGGTGTAGCTATTAGTTTGGTTATTGACTTCATTATTGTTTTCATTATTAGTCTGGTTGTTAATTTCGTTATTTGCTTGGTTATTGAGTTTACTATTGACTTGGACATTAGCTTCATTATTTTTTATGGCCGGCAGTACGTCGTGTCATCCTTATCAGTAGTCCAAATCAAGCCATAGGCTCAATACCCGATACTGATGGCCTTCGATGACCTTTCAGCAAGGTTGAAGAGTAGGAAGATTTTTTTTAACATAGTCCGGAGCTAGAACGCCCCGTTACCTTTTCCGAGAGATTAGTTATATTCGTTATAACTATTACTTTTATTAAGAATTGCTTTATAGTAATATTTATAAATTTAACAATTGATTTATTGCGCACTCAATAAAATCAATCAAGCTTTGTTTGAAATTCACACAAGCAAAAATAATTCATACAAATGAATCCTCTCATGTAATAAAAGATTCTTACATAACATTTGAAAACGTAAGCCGCGAAGTCTTAAAATAAATAAACAATTTGTTTTAAAAAAACTTTTGAGCTTCAAGTATTGCTATTTGGGTTAGCTTTTCTTTATAAGGTCTAACGGAAATAAAAAACAACAAATCTGTTCATCCCGAAATAGAAATCTATTACGAAATCTCGTTATTCTGCGTCAACCCAATTACTATCTCGTTTAGGTAAATTTGATTTTAGTCTGTTTTTGTCAGTGCTTACAGTATCCGTACCCAGTTCACAATACCCATATCATGCGGATTATAAGCGACTGGAAATAGCTTGGGTTTTACTTTGGGCTCCTAATTTAAGCGTTCATTTTGCGCTGTCAATTCTGTTATGTAAATTATTACACAGAATTACGTTGCGAAAAATACTTTGATGCTTTTTGTATCCAGAGTGGAATCGATAAAAAAATATCCGATTTTTTAATTGCAGCTTTATACACCTACATGATTGATTTACGGCGCTCTTGAGATATATATAGAGCTATATAAAAAATATTTATTTTATTTATTATTAAACCTAGAATTAAAAACATTAATATTTTTTTTTTTTAAGTCGTGTTGAATGAAATCGCCCAATAAGAAAGTATGGTTAAATTTTGTAAGGTTTAGTTAGGTAAGGCTAAGATTAATATTTAGATTGGGTGATAATTTAGGTAGCTGGTATCGATACCGCCACCCGGGGAACCATACAATGGATATCCAACACCTCTGCCGTAGGTCATTCTAAATGGATTGCTATGTTTAGTGACTTAGCTGGGGTGCCTGGGTTCATGGAAGAGGATGTCTACACGGAAAAAAATTATTAATGTTGAATATTCATTATTTTCCTCCGTGTAGACAATCCTCTACCATGAACCCGGGCATCATAGGAGAGGATCGTTTACACAGAGAAAAATTATTAATATTCGACATTAATAATTTTTCTTAAAAATTTATTAAGAATCGTATATATTATTCGTAATCCGGTAAAAACGGGATTGGAGGCCTATTACGAATGAATTGATAGGTTTCAATAACTTTTAGTAAAGTATGAATGTAATATCACGGTGTCAGGACATGTGTTCATAAATATCCTAATAGTTCCGCATTTTGTGATTGTATTTGATTTATTTCATTATTTTAATATTATATTTAATTACAATAATGAAGTACTGCCATCTCACTAGGCGTGAAACGCCTATGTTGAAATGGCAATTTACAGAGTGCTTGTTAGCTAGGTTTTTGTTTACACAATCTATCTGAAAATAACAGAAGAGATAAAATAAAATCAGAATATTTTTTTTTGAAATTATACAATTCATGTATGAATGCAGAAGATTAATGGGAAGCGAGGGTAATTTTAAGTAGTTAAGATATCTTACATACACATTTTACAGACTAAAAGAAGTGCTCAATGTTGAAAAGCTGAAAATTATTTATTTTTCTTTGGTGCAATCTTCACTCATATACGGAATATTAGGATGGGGCGGTGCGCTACATGCAAACCTTTACAAACAACTCAAAATTATATCATCAAAGTTGAGTTATACAAAGAATCTTAACTATTCTGTCTCCATAAACTATTTATTTTGCAAACTATGAAATACATGAATTTTCGAAATAAATGAAAACAATTAACATTAGAAATAGAAATGTATTTTATACAACACAAAACAAATACACTGCAGTTTCATTGGACCTCCTAATTTCAATCTTTTACCGAAAAATATTCAAGTGATTACTAAACTTCCTCAATATTTAAAAGAGTTGAAATTATGGCTTTTCGACACAGCAGTTGAAACTTTTTTTTATTTAATTTGTATCAATTTATGTTTCTCATAAAATATTCACCACATATTACACTAAACACCTATATTTCAATTTACACTTTTTATACAAACCGCTTAGACAAAATGTAATCTTGTTTTTGTTTTATATGCCCACAGTTTATTTATTCCTAGGTACAATAATATAATAACTTAAATATATTACCCACGCACAGGCAGCGCTTTAGTGGGTTCCCATTATTCGTATTGATTTAAATAATATTGTATGTAATTAATGTAAAAATTGGGAAAAATAAAGGAATTAAATTTAATTTCAGTTTGACAAAAAGCAAAATGATAAATTTATTAGGAATTTATTGAAAGTTTATCAGAAAACGGCCTGAAATCTCGTTTTTAACCAGATTACCAATTATTTGAAGAAAATTTTAGTAAATGAGCATCTCATTTTTCTCCGAGTAGGACTATCTTACCCACCCCTCACACGTTTTTCCTGCCTAAATCTTCTTTTTCTTTCTCTCCTTCTTTTCCCATCCACACAGTTTCCCCAAATATGATAGAGACTCCGATTGAAATTAAATAGTTTGGGGTTCAATTTCAATATCAATCGATGACCTTACATATTTTCCAATATTTTGTAACATCTGATCAATCTTCCTTATTATATCCGCTCCACCGGATGTGCTGCCCTTGCCATCGAGGTGGTGATGTTGTCACATCCTGTTTGCGTCGGAGATAAAATCTCATTAAAAATCTGTTTCTGCCAAGCAAATAAACACAGATACCTGGCTATTTACTTTTTTTCCGGTTCACCTGTTACTTTTTCCCGTGTGAGGTCACCTTACTTGTCGATATTACCTGCTTCCGATGTTCAAGATCGTGGAAATATTGTTTTGTTATTACTGATTAAGTATAAGATTAATTTCCAGGAATAGATTTGATACACATTATATCGATTTGTAATAGTTGTGGCCCTTAGTATTCTTCCTTCTTGCGCTTCAGATAAATCATATTTTAAAAAAAAATGGTTTTTGAAAAACTGTGCTTTTATTCCGGTAAGTTTTTGCCAGCAAATATGTTTATTAAGTTCTCCTGATATAGACTGGTTTTTTATGGCAAGAGCATTATATTTTACGTTTGCTCTAACAAAAAACCATTCGTTTTGAAAGAAATTGAGATTTTTTGGTTAAATTGTAATAAATACAAAGTTATTTATTTTATTTAAATTAAAATGGCGCTTAAAAGTAAATTTTAAATTCTTGGAGAAGGTTTATTTTGGAATTATTTAGGTTTGTATTTAGTGCAAATCGAATTTACAACCAGCTAATTAAAAACAAAGACACAACTACGCTGTATATTGTTTCAGGTCTCCTTCTATTTTTTGTCGAGTCTACGGTTACAATTAGATAAAATTTTTACTCCTCAATAATGTTTACTTTATTAAGTATTAAATTAACCAATCAGAAACAACTTGAGTCATCGATTTAAATATTTACGACCTGTTGGTCCAACGGTCTATTTTCTTTAGGAAAATAGAATTTTTTTTATTGCACATGGAATATCAACTACTACCATAATTATTTATAACAACTGGAAAAGCTTAATGCTTCATGTCTGCACTAAGAATGTCAAGTAATTAAAACATTTATACGGTTTTGGCCTAAGCACGTTCACTGCCGCCAATGGTGATGGCTTGGAAAACTTCGATATGTAAACTTGGAAAGCTCTGTCACCCATATTCAACACTCTATACCTTTAAAACTTGAATAAGTAGTCAAAAACTACGTTAACACAATTATTTTTAATTTTTTTAAGCACTAGGTCAGCATAAAAACCATACGTCACGACAGTTGGCGGATATACACTGAGCATTGAAAGTTGTATTGACGCACACGCTAATTGGCGGGTGCGGAGCTTCTTGAGATATTCGAACTCCGCCAAATGGCTGAGTTGGAAGTGAACCTGATATTTCTAATGTTTCAAGTCTTTTCAGATACCAAATAAACAAAATGAAATCGGCTTACAACGCTGCGGAAAGAGTCATCAGATAACGTATCTAAATATTCCCATATTCAGAGCATCTCATAAATCTTCACTGGCTCAAATGCCCTGAAAGACTCCAGTTCAATTCTGCTGGTTGGTTTTTAAGTCACTGCTTTCCGAGTGTTGTAGTACCTTAACGTTGTTGAACCAAAAGCCTGAAATGGACTGCCCCATGATATAAAAATGATCACAGACTCGACAAAATTCATTGCTAAACTCAACTTTTTAGTCAATCATATATATTAAGGCGACACAATACCCTGATAACGGGGATTTGCCCCGACGCTCACATTTTAATTATTTCTGATGAGCTTATTACTAAAATCTTAAATGTTTCTAGAGGGATTCGAAGGGATGCAAGTTATTTATATTTAAGATTAATAAAAACAGGACCTTACAATTAAATATATTATGTAAAACGATAAGTACATTTTATTAAATGTAAAATGTTGTGAGATAAGCGGCAAGTACCAGATTTTATTTTTCTAGACGATGAATTAGTAACTTCCCGACGACTCCCTCACAAAAGATTAGAGATTTTATTAATGTATTCATAAGAATTAATTAAAATAAAAACACTCGCGAAAATTCAATTTCTGGCCAGATACACGAAAGTCGACCGCCAGTACTCCAAAACTCTGGATTGTGCGTAGTATATTTGTGTGCGCGTTGGTAAGGAGTTAGTACGTAATGACTCAGACGCCGCCAAAGTTCCGGCCTGTAAGGTTGTGTGTCACCCGGCCCGTCGCTCAGGTCATTTCTTTTACGTATTTTTTATTTAATCAAACGATTACTTTGAAATCTATTAGTGAAATTTTCTGTTTTTTATAATTTAACTTCTTCCTCAAGTGAGTAAAGGTTTTTTATATAAATAATAACCAATACAAAAGAATACATTATTAAATGCGTAAATGTGTAGGCACTTGAGAAAAAAGATGACACTAAAGTATTGTCGTTATGTTATTATGTATCATTTCTAGCCCAAGTAGACTTTTTTACTATTCCTTTTTTTCACGACACTTGGCAACGCGGCTGTCTGTCCGGTTGTCACAACCAGCGGCACAGAATGTTATAGAGTGCCCCTTCACTAGAATCGTTTTCCTAGTTTTATTTATTTACGCCCTACTGGGCTTTTACATTAATTTCTAATTATACAGTCATGTTAGTTGTAACAATGGAATATCTAATAAATTATGGTAAAATAAAAGGAGTTTTTTACTAAGGAGTGGTATTCTCTTATATATCAATAAAGTGTTTGTGAAGAGTTCGTTTCATTACTAATACTCCAGGGCAATTACCGATTCGCGATCGTAATTATTCCGGTAGTCCCAATTTTTTTATATGTTTTATAAACTGGTCCCCTGATGTAAAATCTGAGTTTCTGACCTTGGCACACCTGTGCTCGCGCCGCCATTTTGAAAAAAACCGGCCGAAATCGCTCCAAAATCTAGTTTTTCCAAAATATCTCATTCCCAATGCAAATTTCGGCTAAATTAGCTAAACAATTAAAGTAGAACATAAAATTACTTACAACTTTTGTGTAAACAATTTTCTTCAATCTCTAATAGGTACCGAGGTAGAAAGTCGTATTTTTGAAAAAAACAAGTTTTTTGCGCGACTAGCTTTGGTTTTTTGTAAATATCTCGTTTCCAGTACAATTTTGTGAAAAAATTATTGATACTAATTTTGTAGAAAATAAAATTTCATAAAATAAATAGGTATTTAATTTATGTGTTTTAACTCTAATATGTATCCAAGCTCTAATCCACCAAAACCAGTTAAATTACCCAACAACAAATTTTTGAAATTCGAAAGTTTTTTTTCCATAAAACAAAAACTCTACATCGAAAGTTTTTCTCCATACAGACAATTAGACATATGTCACCTATAAAGTACCTAAAGTCATTCGAATATTAAAAAGAGTCATTAATCTTTTAAGTTTAGATTGTTAGATCATTTGTTGTAGATAGAATTGTGCAATTATCTCCCCAAGTTATTGCACTTACTTACGTTGAAATGATTTTCAAATTTAAGGTAAAATTGAACCAATTTATAATAAATCTCTTGGCTAATATATACTTACGTTTCAGTTAAATATGGGAAAACAGAAGACAAAAGGAGTTTTATCCCGAACAAAATTACGGCACCAAGGAAAATGTTTAACGGAATGGAGAAGGTACTACTTAAATACACACATAAAAATAGATCTTTGGGATACGTTTTTTACAGAACATAATTGTACAATGTCAGCTTAAATAATTTTATATATGTAGATATATACATATATACGCAGTCGATAAACTTCTGAGCATATTGAATTTGGAGTATAAGAAGTAAATTAATTTTGATTTCCGGTGACATATTTTTATTTTTAACGAAATGTATTTTTTACACCAAATAAGCTCAGGAATTGTTGGTGAAAGTTTGTCGGGCATGTCTTAATACATCTCTAAATAATTAGGGAATAGAGACAGTATAAATAATTAACAATATTTCTCATTTTAGGAAAAATTCCGCAAGACTTCATCCAGATAATATTGCAAATAATAAAGAAAATACGAGTATTGTGTTAAACGCTATACCGACACTCAACATGGTAATTTTTTCACAATTTCTGTAAATTTTTTTTTTTTTTTAAGTTTCTTTATTCTATAAAATTATTAGTTACATGCATTGAGGAATTTTTCGACCACCATGCTAGGCACATGCCCGTGTTATGGTGGTAAATAATATTAATTTTATATGATTAAATAAGCGCTCTAAAAAAATTAACAAAAACTGACATTATTTTTCAGCACGGACCAGAGATGAATGAACCTGAAAAGTTTTCACTATTTGCTGGCTCTAGTTCTTATGACACTAACGTGCATGCCGTTTCCAGCCCAAACCTTAAAGCTAGGTCTGACGCAGGCATGACGATTGTTGTCAAAAGTTTTCACTATTTGCTGGCTCTAGTTCTTATGACACTAACGTGTATGCCGTTTCCAGCCCAAACCTTAAAGCTAGGTCTGACGCAGGCATGACGATTGCTGTCAAAAGTTTTCACTATTTGCTGGCTCTAGTTCTTATGACACTAACGTGCATGCCGTTTCCAGCCCAAACCTTAAAGCTAGGTCTGACGCAGGCATGACGATTGTTGTCAACTTATATGTTCTCACAACAATAATTGTTGAAGAAAAATAAAATTAAGGAATGAAATTTAAAACACTTTACCTCTGTTTCAATTTTTGGCCTGGTTTTGGTGGATTAGAGCTTGGATACGTATTAGAATTAAAACACATAAATTATATACCTATTTATTTTATGAAATTTTATTTTCTACAAAATTAGTATCAATAATTTTTACACAAAATTGTACTGGAAACGAGATATTTACAAAAAATCAAAGCTAGTCGCGCAAAAAACTTGTTTTTTTCAAAAATATACGCACCTTTACGACTTTCTACCTCGGTACCTATTAGAGATTGAAGAAAATTGTTTTCACAAAAGTTGTAGGTAATTTTATGTTTTACTTTAATTATTTAGCTAATTTAGCCAAAATTTGCATTGAGAATGAGATATTTTGGAAAAACTAGATTTTGGCGCGATTACAGCCGGTTTTTTTTAAATGGTGGCGCGAGCACAGGTGCGCCATTGTCGGAAATTCAGATTATACATCATGGGATCACTTTATAAAACATATAAAAAAATTGGGACTACCGGAATAATTACGATCGCAACCCCCTTTTTGGCGCTATGTGTACTGGCCTATAATACGGAATCCCCAAATATATCGACAACATTCTCACATTTATAACCCAGATAACATGTAGGTACGTTTATCATCAACAAATCAATACAAAAACCGACCAATATCATATAACAACAAAGGCAAAGGCATATGGCAACAAAGAAAAAAAGAACAGGTATCCGCTAGTAAGCAGGGTGAAAAAAATCAAAGGCAGAATAAAGAACACAGAAAAAATGTGCAATTAATGCTTGCTTCTAGACTCAGCAATATACCACCTCTATCTATATTACAGCAGGTAATTTATACACTTGTATATACCCGTCTATACGTACTTATACGCTCGTGTGTATAATTCCAAAATTTGATTGAAAAGTGAATTAACATAATGTTTCTAATATTGTTTTTATTTCATCACGAAAATACTTAATATATCAATAATCCGATGCCGAAAGGACCGATTTCACCGGAGAAAAATTCTGAGCAAGTAATAACTGATTTAAACATATAATTTTATTATGAACGTATTGAAGTCGTAAAAAATTTTCAAATACATATTTCCCATACATATTGTTTTCAATTATATATCCGTAATAGAAATTTTAAACCGTTAAATATTTATGTTATATACAGAAAGCCTACCTCAAACATTAACGAATTCTTAATGTATCATGAATCTATTTTAAATAACTGTACAGATGATACCCTTATCTTTGGTGATTTCAACATTGACATTCTTCAAAAAAATAATACATCTCTTAAATACATCAACACGCTAGACTCATACAACTGTTTCATATGTAACACATCCTATCCTACACGAGTAACAGATGCCTCTACTTCTCTAATAGACCATATCATCTCAAACAGACAAAATATTTCCTCAACTACTGCAAATATAGATGCCTACCTAAGTGATCATAACATTTTGATATTAGATTACCAAAACAGCTTGAAACATCACACTAATAATAGAATACATTCTTTTTCAAACAACACCAAAACCGATAAAAACATGTTAAAAACATATGTAGAATCCCACAACTTTCCACACGAAACCACCAGTAATGCCAATGAAATCTATAATAATTTTAATGAATACATCAAAACAGCAATAAAATCATTCCAACATAAATCTGAGTTACGCATAGGAGACCAACGGAGGGGTAATACTCCATGGTTTGATGCAAAATTAAATGCACTTATCAAACAGCGCAACAATGCGTTTAAAATCTGGAAAAAAAATCAGCAAAGTGATATATTCACAGCACTGAGAAATAAAACAAGAAATCAAGTTACCAACTATAGAAGATATGTTAAAACCAAATACTACACGACTATATTTAAAGAAAACCTGCGTAATCCGCGACAGACATGGAAAATAATAAATGCAATTCTAACAAATAGCTCGACACCCCAGAAAGATGAAATTGAATGTCTTCTCATTAAGAATGAAGAAATAACACGCCCAACACAGATAGCTTCAACTTTTAACAACTTCTTTATATCAGTTGGGGAAAACTTAGCAGCTACAATTGCATCATATCCAGATGATTCTATCACTATAAACACGGATCAAAAAGCAATCCAGTCCTTATACATGGCCAAAACAAATAAAACAGAAGTTCTCAGTATCATCTCTCAACTAAAGTCTAATGCATCTCCAGGTTTAGATGGAATTACACCAGTGTACCTGAACTTTTGCAAAGATATATTAGCTGACCACCTTGTTTTTCTTATTAATCAATCCCTGAATAGTGGAATCTTCCCAGATCAACTAAAGATAGCAAAAATAATTCCGATTTACAAAGATGATTGCAAAAAAAATCCTTCTAATTACCGTCCTATATCCATCCTCTTTGTCGTCTCTAAAGTTTTTGAAAAGGTTATTAAGCTTAGGCTCACTAAATATCTCCTATCAAACAATTTACTCGCATCCCAACAGTATGGATTCAGAAACCAATCTAACACAAAATGTGCTGCCTTCGATTTTGTATACGCCCTCCAAAAGCATATAGACCAGGGTAAGCATGCTGCAGGCTTATTTATAGATTTAAAAAAGGCTTTCGATACGGTTGACCATGGGATACTATTAAATAAGCTAGAACACCTAGGCATAGTAGGCACTCCCCTGAAGTTACCGTGTAGCTACCTCTCTAACCGACACTGTCAGACCTTTGTTGGAAAGGGGACAAGCAGCATGGGAACGATAAAATGTGGCGTGCCTCAGGGCTCCGTACTTGGACCATTACTATTTTTAATATATATAAATGATATTGCTAAATGGGGACTTAAGGGTACAATACAACTCTATGCAGATGACACAGTGATTCTTTATCACAATAATGATTTAAACGAACTTGAAAAGGAAATGGAAAGGGATGTAGCTTGCCTGGCAAACTGGCTGCGATTAAACAAACTTAGCCTAAACATAAAAAAAACACATTACATACTGTTTGCAAATAAAAAAAATGTAAGTCTTAATATAAGTCTTGATAATAACCGCCTTGAAAGGGCTGATGTTACAAAATATCTTGGCCTTTTCATTGATTCACAACTCACATGGAATCACCAATTTAAACATGTTCTATCCAAAATTACTCCTATAACTGGTGTTTTATATAGACTTCGCGGGTTACTTCCTCCCTCTCTATTAAAATCGATTTACCATGCTATGATTCACTCACATCTAATATATCTCGCCGGAATCTGGGGATTTGCTACAAAAAAAATGATTTCAGAAGTCCAAGTCGTCCAAAATAGAGCCCTGCGAAATATTTTCAGTTTACCTTGGGACACACATGTCAAAGACATCTACAGAAACACCCAAATACTTCCTTTTAATACCATTCCCACTTTTGAAATAACGAAAACTATATTACAAATAATTCAACACTCGGCACATTCCAACACTACACTCTATTACAATTACGACGTACACCAACACAACACAAGAAATCACAACTACATATACCAAAAATCAAATCAACAAAATATGGACTAAGATCCCTGGAATACATAGCTCACACAAAATATAATCAACTACCCAACGAGATCAAATGTGCAAGTCAATGTAAAAAGACCCAAACTAACATGCTCAAACTTCATCTTATTAATGACTATCTGAAATAATAATGTTGTGTATGTCCCATCATATGTCCATTTAATAAATACAGCTATATGTTATATGTAATGCGTATCATTCCCGCAATGAGTTTATTAACTCCTGGGAGTACAATGCTTTATATAATATACTATATTCTGTATTGTATACTTTTAATAAAAAAAAATAAAAAAATAAAAAAATTGACGTAAATAAAGTAAAAGTTTTGTTTACACAGGAAGAGAAGAAACCCGTTATTCTGGAAGGAAGGAGAATAGACGACATATTTTTTCTTTAACTTTATTAAATAGAATTTCGCAGCACGACTCTTTTTATGATTGTAATTATCTAACTTAGAGATAGTTGAGCGTATACTTCGAGATGACAAGTTCTGGGAAGAAAAAATGCTTATTAAATTAACTAATTTTTAAATGGATTGCATTCTTGTCGAGCTTATCGATCCTGGAGTCACAAGGTCTATGAATGTTCGTGATCCTCCACATATCTTAGATATTGTATGTAAAGAACGTCAATTTGGAAAGCGTCGTTTAGATTTCGACGAAATGCTATTTATTGAATAATTATTTTCGTTTTTTATATAAAATTATTTTTACTATTTCTAACTTATATTATAATAAATGATGGCCTTTATACAAAAAAAGTTGCATCTTATGCTTTTTACATTACATAATTATTTGTTTTATGTAACTTTTTGTAAACGATAATAATAAATATTGAAAATGACTGATATTTTATTTATCTTGTCAATATATTCTGATATAATTATGATCAGATATTATGAAAATGATTCGTGATTGAATACCGTATTGCTTTGACATCTGTCAATGAAGAACACGTCGGTTACGAGTCATAAGTTACTGCCTACCGTCTAGCAGTATGGTTACAGAAATCTGATAAGAATCATAAAATCATGAGCTCCTTCTGCAATAGGTAACGTTTCTATCGAAATTTACCTAAAACATGCACATTCAACTTATTTTATTATTATTATTCACATAGTTTGAAAGACCCCCATTATTAAGCATTTCATGTTCAAACCTTACTCATGGGTACCATCTAGTGGATTTCATCGCTGCTCTGACTTCGAACTGTTCGTGGTGTCGGGTGTTCCCCGTTCCAACGTATGTACTTCATTCCTCTGCACCCCGAAATATTATAATATTTAATGCGAAGCGGAGCGCGTGTGAAACTAATTTGCTTCGCCCACTTAAAGCGCGTTCACGCCCATAACTGATATTTTTTTAGGATCTTATTTCGTCTTAAGTCAGAAACCTTTCATCTTCAAAGTCGGCGCCATTGTAAATAACTAAATCTGTAAAAATGTAAAAAATTACGAATTGGTAAGCTTTTAAAGAATTTTATTTTATTTTAATAAATTAAAAAATATATTTTAATTTCATAAAAATGATCGAATCAAATATTCTAAAAGAGTTTTAAGTTCTCCAGCCTTTTAAAATAAATGTCAACTCTTTTTTGCCACTTATCTTCTAACAAATGTAATATGAATGGTAATGGAGAGAAAAATAGAACATTTTAAATCAATGTCTAGTATTTTACTAAAGTGTACTTTGCTTGCAAAGTGTGCTTATCTGAAGGGACCTGCGTGGTAGAAATAGTAATTTTAGGTAGAGCTAAAGAACTGGAAATAAATTGTACAGCGCTTTTGTGGTGATTTTTTTTACCAAAAACGGTGCTATTTAAATTATTCAATTATTAATAAAAAGCCAACTCTTTAACTCAAGTTAAAGCTTGTAGAAGCTAAGATTTCTAGGCAGAAGATTCCGTAGTTCTTTGGAAGATGATATAATGTTCCATCGAACATTTTAAACATACTACTTATTAACAGAACCTGCGTTAACTTGACCCCCTTGTAAAATGGGCCACGAAATCATTGAATTATTTCAATGAGATTAGGTTAAGCCTGAAAAATATTACCATTCGAAAAAGAGAAGATTGAATGAAATAATAAATTGACAAGCGAGTCCTTGAAGCTCTCGGAACCAAATGTCAGGGAGGACAAAATAAAAATTATTAAGGTAATAGTAATTATTTAGTAAAATTAAACTTATTTCATTTTACGACCATTACCGGTTTCAGCTCATTGATTCCTTATTTAGAATGGTCCATCTTCAACCGGTCTTAAAGTTCATTTTAAGCCCAGTCAGAAGATGGCTATAAAAATTTTAAACCGGTACCGTAAAAAAATAAGATATATGGAAATGGGTTAAAAAATGTTTCAATACCTCATTTTAAATTTTGGTATTCACCTTCTGTAACATTAGGTTTTACTTACCTTGTTTCAATAATTTAACTATATATCTACGTCTTATTATACGCTTGAGGTTTTAATTAAGAGTAACCAGGTGGTACCAAAAATTATGAAAATTTTATCTTCGTTATTTTATCAATTTGTGACGTTAAGGTGGATCTAGTTATTTAGTATAATTTGAGCACAATGTAAAAACAAGATGTTTTACGATACTTTAGATATAAAGTAATTAATATATAATTTTAATAATACAATATTATATTATATTATTTTATGTATATTAGTTTATGTACAAAGAAGTTCTTCTGTGTAATTATTATTATGCGTGATAGCTATTTTGCCTTATTTTATACAGTTTGATGCCTTCAGAAGGCGAAAGAGTTTTCACACGTAATAATAACTACGCAGCAGAACTTGTTTGTAAATAAACTGTTTACCTGTAAATTGAATAATAATATTATTGAATATATAAAAAAGTTATTATTTTTTTGGTAAACTAATGTTTAAGACAAGATTTTTTATGCATAGCACAAAGGGTAACAATTATTGCTTGTAAAATAATTGTTACCCTTTGTGCTATGCATAAAAAATCTTGTCTTAAACATTAGTTTACCAAAAAAATAATAATTAATATTTGACAAGTTCAAGTATTTCACCTAAAAATGTAGACAATTTGTCTCGACGCCATCTAGTGAGAGAGTTAGCCCTTACAATGCCTTTCTCATATAAAATAAAGTTGGTTGTTTTCAGGTGAAAAAATGTAACAAGCAGTAATTGTTGAATGAAACACTAGTATATATTGAATTATTTCGCGGATAAGAGATAAGCCGCCATAGCGCAGTGGTCAGAGCTGTCGACCGGAAATCGAAGGGACACGGGTTCGAGTCCCGTTGGCGTCATGTATCTTTTATTAGGAGATTTTTCAATGTGGATGAGTGTTTCAGGCGAATAATTATTGCTTGTAAAATAATTATATAAAAAAGTCTTTAAAATATAATGGAGTTCTACAAATTAAACTTGATAGCAATAAATAAAATATAAATGAAATAAAAAATGTTTTTTTTGGAATAAAAACGAACTCATATCGAGTTTAATTTATGACATATTATGAGCTAAAAAAGAAGAATTTAAAGGGTATTTCGTGATGTGAAATTTAAATGGTTAAATTTTACATATTTACATGATATGTGAGTGTTTGATTATTTTTTTAAATAACAGAAAAACTTCATTCCACTTCTGTGGAAAATAATAAGCCGTTGAAAGCATTGTGTTCGCAACCAGATAGTACAAGTTAGGGTGTGATGGAAGGGTGTTATATTATTAATGGATGATGAATTTTCACAGATATTAAGTTAGTCCTTCTCAGAAGACGGGAAGACTTCTGAAACACAAATATGATAATGGCATTTATAAACTCAGTGAATGTTAGAAATCAGGCTCCCAATAGATATCTTTGTTGAAAAGTTCACCGATGCGGTTTAATTAATAAGAGAAACTTTATCGTATTCTAAATTCTGTATTCTGGCTTCATATAGAATAACCAGATCAAAATTAAAACAGTTTGAAAACAATAAATATATAAAAAAAAAAATTCAAAGGCTAAGGTATTTCTACTTATACGCAAATCAAATCTGAAAAAGGTAACGGCTTTCATTCGGATTTAGTAAAAATACCTGCAGGGAATGAATAAAAATAGTCCATTTTATTGAATTCGAGACCTTTTCGTTCACAATTTCGTTAAAAAAGGATTTATTTGAGCTTTTCAGAATTCCAATAAATCCTTTACCAGGAGAATTCCTGAAATCCTATCGTTATAATATTATAATGTACCTCTGTGTTACGACGCTTGGATAAAAGTATCTCTAAAAACTAATGCAATGTAATACTTTTTTGCGATTAGGTACGTGAGTGAATATCTTGGAATCTGAAATTGTTGAACGGTTTTTTTTAATACGAAAACCGTAACAAAATTTCTACCCCTTTAAGATATTCTTATGATTGGACTTACTAAGTACCCTTCCTCCATTACAATTTATTATTCTCCTTTTATTACTAGCCGACAATTCTCTACAGAGAGACCATCATTCACACTTAGGTTCAGTTGGTTTTTTCCAACTATCGTCTTCCCCATCGGCTTTATGCTACCTTCTTTTAGCCAATTTTTGTCAGTTATGATTTTTTTATGCCAATCTTTGTCGATTGTCTGTAAATTTGTTTGTGCGTTCCGTTTCCGTTTTCTAAAATACTTTATTGAAGCTTTACTCTAACTAGATGGTTAACTTTGACTACAGTTCGGTAAAGGCTCGTTTTAAAAATGTGAAATCTCCTTGTTTATTTGAACTTTCTCATTTTCCAATATTGAGGTACCCACCTTCCTGCATGAGGAAAGTTTGAAAAAACAATTGTCATTGAAATAGTAATGTTGCACACTGAAAATATTTTATTATTTATTATTGAATAATTTGTATAGCGCCGCTTTTGTGAGATATCACCTCAGGGGCGTCAGAGGGTATGTAATTAAGTAGGTAGGTATTCAATAGCTACTTACAAATCTAATGATTTCAGAGAAAGTTATGATTTTGATTTAATAGATAAGAAAAATTACAAATAGTCATCCTTTTTTGAACGGTGGTCTATTATCAAAACTGTTAATCTACATCATTTCATCATTTTTTTAAAGTTTATATGTAGTTTCATTAGGACGGATTGTTTCGGAGAATTTGAACAGTTCATCAAATTTCAACGTTCATTTTTAGGTTTTGTGAAAGTCTTATTCACGTTCTCTTATTATATCATTATACGCTCGTTAATTGAGAGAACTGAAATAATAATAGAATTTGTAAAAACCTTTCAAAGAAAATGAAAATTAACTTTGAAATTTTAATAATTGTTCAAATTCTCCGAAACCCATTCCTCCACTAGCGTCTTTTTCATCTTCACCGAGACGCTTTCATGGTACATTGCAATTTAGTTTAATCTGCCCCGCAGTTACAGTTAAAGTCAGATATTAAGCTTTTTCCAATACGCATCAATAAGGAACTGGAAAAATTAAATGAATTGTAATCTGACCAGAGATTTATATATGTGGCACTTGATTTATTTTTAACATTTTAAAATCCACTCACTCTAATGGAGGTTAACTAAATCTGGGTCTTTGGGTGATAAGAATTTAATTTAATTAATGAACAAGTACGTAAAGTAAATATCAAGATTGGTCAGGTCTTCAATAACATAATAATAATTATAAAACTGCAGGCGGCTGTTTAATGGGCTTTACTTAAATTATTAAAACTTACTGATTGTAGGGTTTTTCTCCTTTTTATGTACAGTAGCAATAATTAAAATGCTTGCGAAAATTTGCTTATCACATAGGTAAAACAATTTTTGAATGGATACGTAATGTATGTATGTATTATAACTTCGTTCATTTGATATAAGCTGGATGAAAAAAACAAATTTTTACTAGGCAACAAACTCCCATTAGTTATAAAATCTACTGCCAATCGTAACTCAAGACATTATAGAACCCTACCGAAAATGTGTGTTTTGATATAAAAATCTAACCTGTCAATAACCCCCAATGGAAAATAGTTCATTTTATACCAAATCGGTTTAATAGCTCTAAAATTTCGTGATTACCATTTACAATGTGTAAAACCCCATTGTACATTTAATTTTTGTTCATAGGCACACATCAAATTTTGGAATTTTATGAAAGCCAAAAGAACCGATTCCAAAAATAGACGGTCCCTTGGAAAAATAAAATTGGGTGATCCAATGGCAGCAGCCATCGGCGTAAAAAACCGTGACAGAAATATGTGAATAAGGAATGCAAGAAAAGAGTAAGAGTTGGAGTGAAAGAACGAAAGAAACGTCTGGAAGAGGAAGAGGGAATCAAAATGAAAGACCACTTCCAAGAAAACATTAAATTGTTTTGGAAGGAAGTCAAAAGGTCCCGGAGTGGTCCAGAAAAAACAGAAACTTTTGTGTGCCTTAGTAGATCTACAAAAAGCATTCGACCGAGTCGACAGGAAAAATCTGGAAGGTGTTGTTCAAGTATGGAGTGAAAATGAATCTCAAACAGGCAATTGCGTCTCTGTTTGAGGGAAGTGTTGAATGTGTTAGGGTGAACGGTGGTTTTACGGGTTGGTTTGATATCACAAAAGGTGTCAAACAAGGCTGCGTAATGTCACCTTAGTTATTCCATCTATTTATGGATAATTGTATGCAAGAATTGAACGAGGTAAGATTGGGCGCAAATTTTAGTAATCTGAGAGTATGTTGCCTGTTATATGCTGATTATGCGGTGCTGATTGATAACAGAATGGAAGATCTACATTTTTTCGTGTCTAGGATGAACGAAGTATGTATTATGTATAAGAATTTATTTATTTTTATTTTAATAATTTTATGTATTCATTTATTTAACGCCCAGAGGGCTTTTACATGTAGGTGGTACAATTTTAATGACAGTTTTGAAACATGAAAAAGAAATATTAAAAATAAAAGAACATAAATTAAAAAATACAGCGATTTGAATGGCTTACAAATATATAACTTCCATTTAGGAATAGTGTTTAAATAAGTCTTTTACGTAATCCACAAAATTCAAAAATAAAGAATGAGTTAATGATGAATGTAGGTAAGTCTAAAGTCATAGTGTTTGAAAGAGAGAGTACGAAAACAGCTTGCAATATTTTTATAAATGAGGAATACTTGAGCAGGTGGATAAGTTTCTGTATTTAGGTAGTATGTTTACAAGAGATGGGAAGGCTGACAGAGATATTGAAAGAAGGGTAAATACATGCAACTCCATTAATGGAGGACTGAACGCAGTTGGCGCCAACAAAAAATTGTCTAAAGAAGCGAAGCTAGCAATCCAAAATGGAGTGCTGGTACCTACCCTGATTTACGGAAGTGAGGCATAGAATTGGCAGAGAAAGGATGAAATTAGACTAAATACTATAGAAATGAGATCCCTGAGGCGTATGTGTGGTAAAATCATGTATGATCGTGTGAAAAATATGGAGATCCGCAGAGTGAAAGTATGTGTGATGTATGTGTAATGAGTACGATCAAGAAAGGGACGCTTAGATGGTTTGGGCATGTAGATGATTAGCGAAGAAAGGAGTTGCATAAGGAGATTATGTGATGCAAATGTGAATGGTAGCCGAAGTCGGGGACGCCCAAGGAAGGCTTGGCATGACCAAGTGAATCAGATACTTGAGTCGGGCCATGTAAAGAGTCAGAATAATAGTATAATAGAATAATAAGAGTATGTATGAGACGATTTATGAATGTGAATGAGGCAAGGAGTGTGTGCAAAGACCGAGTGGTTTGGAGGTCTGTTCTCTCTGCCTACCCCTGCAGAAGGCGTGATGGTTAATTAGTTAGATAGTTAGACCTCGGAAAAAGTTATTATTGGTTAGTACTTTATCTTTTTGATTTTGTCGTTTAGAGTTTGGAAATTTTTCTCGATTGGAAATTTAGTAAAGCTTTTCTATAAAAAATACTTTGAAAATTCGTCGTGAAAAGTCGGTAATTTTTTTTAAAGACATTTATCATTTTTTAAGTTGTTTAGATTTTTCTAAAAATTATTCTTAGAAATCGTAAATTTTAAGTCGGAAAGTAATCTGAAAATGGATCGTGAAATTTTTAATTAATTAATTAATTAAACAACATACTTTTTTTTATAAAAAGTGAATTTGAATCAATTTCAATTCATTTAAAAAAAAAACATTTTTCTTGTAAATTAAAACATATTTTTGATATTATGTAAGGAACGGAAATTTTGATTTATCTGAAAAAAATCTTCCTGTATTTTCGGAAATTTTTGTTTGAAAACGTTTATTTTTTTGGTATTTTGTAAATATTGTAAAGTTTCCATTTTTTGATTTTTAATTATTCTGAAACATTTCTTCCAGGAAAATCAAAAGATCGAAAAAACTATTCGGAGAAATTCTAAGTTTTGTAAAAAAAGTAATTTTCTTATAGGGGATGATATTTGAAAACTTCTACGGTTCTTCACATGCCAGTTCCGCCCACAAACAATCAAAACTGTCAAAACTCTACAGGAATTTAAATACAATTCTATCACGTGATTGGATAATTTGTATTCGGCATTTTCTGTGAAAAATCCCCTCAAGGACGCTATGAAAAACTTTATCTGTGATAATCTCTTTGCTTCGTTGACTCGCTTCAACTGATTACAGGTTGTAGCAGACTTTTCCCCCTGCTGCTTCCGTAAAAAAAACTATCCTAATTTGTTAACTCAGAAATAACGTTAAAAACTTTTGTCAAGGTAAATTCATATAAAACATATCTCGGTCCTAAAATATATAATAAAATCCCCTCTCAGCTGAAACTGTGTGAATTGTTATCCTTCGGTCCTAGAGTGACAAAATGGTTGTTGGATCTAGGCAAGACTAATTTCGAAATGTGACTAAAAAATGTAATTTTTTTTTTGTTTTTTGTAATTATTTTTTATTTTTAATAATATGTTTACATGGTACATAATTCATTTTACATCTTGGGTCTTTTTACTACTCTTCCATTGAAAGCATTTGCTTGTGTATGGAAGGGGAGTGTACATAAATGTTGTTGTTAGTTAGTACTTAAATAATTTACTGTACATAATTGTATGTTTGCTGTAGCATTTTTTTATAGTGGTGAAGGATAATATATTAATATACTAAATTTAAAAAAAGAAAGGAATTTATGGAAAACTAAGGATATTTGTGAGATTAATAAAGTGACAGTAGTTTTTTTTTCAGAATATTTTTAAAGTGTCTCTTGACAGAGAGCAGTATTCGGGTTTTATCATTAATGCTTCTGATTTCTTCTGGTAGACGATTGAAAAAAATTCTTTCCTGGTAAGTATAATGATGTTGTGCAAAATACGTATTTAGTTTTGGGCATAGAAAAACATGTCTAAGTCGCGTTCTGTTTTCATTTAAAAATTGATATTTATCTTTTTCTTTTATAATTTGGATTAATGAGTTTTTAATATATAGGTCTTTAAATTTAGGTACTTGAAATTCTTCAAACAGGCGTTCTGTTGGGTAGTCAAAGGATTTTTTTAATACAATTTTAATAATTGTTCTTTGTATAATTTCAATTGGAAGAAGGTTAATTTGATAATTATTTATCTCGAACGCCTTTATGTCTCTTTATGTATCGTTTTTATGTATCTTCGTTTAAACATACTTATTTTATCTTGTCTTAAATCCTGAATTCGTCTATGATAACTTAAAACCTGTAAATTTGACTGTCCTAAAACGGGAATCCTTCCTAGTTTAACAGTCAAAAGCATAAAATGTAATCAAAATTATAAATAAAAATATAAAATTCAATATTTAAAAAATAAAATGTTCATAATTTTAATAAAAAATACTCTCCACTTGAATCATTTATTGCAAAGTCACTTTGTGAAACCATTTTAGTGAAATGAAAACTTTGGATAAAATTCTCCCTCTTCTGGATTCGTAATTTATTGCAATACTGAAATTTTTTTAATACGTATTTATACAGCTCTGAGGAAAGTTCAGGTTTAACCAAAACCTCTTGATGAAATTTTATGTTTTTATATACTCAGTAAAATGGTTTTCAACCTTTAGTATTTTATAAATAAAATTCATGATTGTTGTATCGAACGTCATCAGCATCATCAATATAACATGTACATCAAATATAACAAACACAACAAAATGTCGTCATATTTACCACTGTCGAAAACTATGTAAAACCTTCCATAAAACTAATGTTGATAAACCTGCCCTACATATAGGTTACTCATGTTTAACAACCTGCCCTGCGGTTTAACTGTAAATTTTATCACAACAATTGGAAGAGCAGTTGTCTCGCCTTAACGCAAGTAGCTTTCAGCTCTCGCGAAGCAAACGCTCTTTGTCTGAACGAAAAAGCCCGCTCTCCCGTCAACAGGCAATGAGAGATTTAGAAAAAATACTAGAATTTGCAAGCCTTTTCTGTAATAATAGGAGACAATTTTAACTAAATAGTTCTGTACAAAGATACTTACATGTTAATTTAATAAGCTAGAATAGAAATAAAATATGTTACACGTAAGATAATTATGTACTCAGCGAAACTCTGAAAATGTTACAGAGATTTGACCACTTATCTTGTAGAATATGTCTTATTATAACCAAATAAAAAATATTGCGACGACGTGGTTTTGGCAAAACGATAGTGGTAGACAATGTCTAATATTATAAAATATTTTCTTATTTCTGAGATAAACAGATTTAATCCTACAACGTGTTTACAATTACAACCTACAATTTTTTCTGCAAATTACAAATGCAAATTACAAATGTCAAATATATCGTCTTTCTCAAGACGCATTCGTTTATGCAAACATATTACAAGAGTCGATATTCCCTGCATATTTATGGTATTTTAAATAACTCTGTAACGGTTCAAATGAAATACCTCAAGTGCTTTATTTGAATTATTACAAAGGACAAAGGTAAATGTTTGCCGGTGCTTATATTTTACAGTTTTTTCTTGTGCAGGCGAACACGTCCCGTACAATTGTGTTTAACCTCTAAGTGATAGCCCGCGTGGAAACTTTATTCAATATTTACATTAACATTTTCTGTAGACAGTTTTTATAGTTAAGACGAAGAATTTTTAATTTTTTTAAATTTTTATTTTCTTTTCTTTTATTTTATAGATTTTAAACATTCCAATTTTCAACTACCATACTATGCTAATGCCCGTGTTATGGTAGTCAAAAATAAACAAATATTTAGTTAGAAGAAATAAATGTTATTTAATTCATTTTGATTTCAATATCCTCATTGTAGTTTGTTATTTCTTTCATTTTTGAAATCATAAATATTTTTTTTTATAATATATATTATAAGTTGCTATTTATAAATTATTAAAACTAATAATAGTTGATTCTTGTGTTTCATTTCAATCCTATTTGATAAAAATAAAGTTAATTATATCAGTCATTAATATTGGTAATAGCTTTAGAGTTGTCATATCAATATCTTTTTGCTTAAATGGTTTGTACTACATAATTATGCATAATTATTGAATCCATTGCTTATACCTATATACTTGCTTTTATATGTCACATGGTAATGTTTTAGTTTTATTTATTTTATTTTTTTAAAAAAGAAAGACAAACATTCCCGGGTTACGAATTACCTGAAAATATTTGAAAATCTCCTACTACCACCACAGTAAGCTGAAAATGTTACTTGTGTTGTGATGGAGGACTTAGCCAGCCGAGGAATTGAACACACTACGCCTGGGTGGGACCCAAACGCGATGTCAACTCGGCCACCGACCGGTCAAAATATTATTATTTATTTTTTACATAAACCCCACACAATGTATTCTTTGGGTCCATAATGGGTCCTTTTAAGGAAAGGAAATTCTAGGCAGGAAGAAAAAGTATAAGAAATGGGTAAGAATCTAGCCATCAGTTTGTGCAAGAGTGACGGATAAATTATCTATCCCTCCCGCTGCTGCGTAAGGCGATGGGTTAATAAAGACCTTTTGGAGAGGTCAAAGAGTGTCCCTAAGCCTGCCTGCCATCCGATGAGGCAGGCACCACTGCTAATTCATCAAACGTAACGAACCACATGGGGTGATCTATGGAAGAGGTATTTGTTATCAAATAAATAGTCCCCGGACGGCTGTACCCAAACCCGCCTTACGAATTGTGTTATTGTTATCATTACTCATTATGTACATATAATCTTAGTAATTTTTCATAAATTATGTTGTAAAAGCCAAATGGGCATATTCATTATTAAAATAAAATTTCGCAAATGTATTTAATGAAATTGCAAGACAAAGGTTTATGCTTCTACTCCTGTTTCAAACAAAGAAAAACAGGAAAATCTCAAACGTTTGAAACTGGTTTATTTTTTTATAATTTTTATTTCATCCGGTCGGGAGCTATAATTATGCTGCTTTAAAAGCCTGAGGCTTTCACGGTGCAAGTGGAGCCTTAAGACTAGGCTGGGGGTGGTAGGTGAGGGAATTGAAAGCGCACGCTCGAATAAGGAATGAGGAAGTAGGAAGTGGGAAGTACTGATAAATATTCTGTGAATTTAATCACCCCTAGGCAAATGGCATGGGATTGCTTGCTACTGGTGACGCAAGCTGCATACAACCAAAGTTGTACGATTAACGAGCAAATTTGAGGACATAATTACGCGGAGTGGTACGGTACGGCATTCCGTGTAGATTCACAAATGCACGGCTTCACTACAGCGTATGCACTTACGTGAATGCAACTGAAATAAAAAAATGCATTCATATTTATGTTAAAAATACAGAAGGAATAAGGATAATGAAGGATACAATGGAAACATCAGCCACAGACCGCCTTCTATTTAAACCACATTTTATATAGACCTCATTTTATGTAGACCGCCTTTTATTTAGTGACGCAATTGTCGGATATTTTATGCATTTTACACACATAGAATACATGCTCAAGTCACATGTATCATTGATATTTTTTTGACGTTTCATTTGATATCGATGATTTCAGCTGATTGTGATTATTTTTCAAAACGCAAGAAAATAGGTATGTAAAAATGTGACTGGCACCGTTATCTTAAAACTTTTGATAGTGTGATAGATTGCCGTACAAATACGATCCATAGAAAACTCTTTCGATGTGCATTGTTTATTTCATTTTCATTCTTGATTCTTGCAAAACTTATTTAAATTACCTACAATCAGTACAAAATTCTATGGTTAAATTACTAGTTTAAAAAAATGTATTTTTCACGGAGACGTAACATTTCATTCTTTTATCGAAACTTAAATATTTTGCTGTGCAGTCCTAAGGGAGAAAATATTGATTCAAAATATATTTGACTCTGAAAATAAAAAAAAATTGAAACATGAACACAACACTAGGTTCACAAAGAATGAAGGCATGCTTGTTCAAAAATATAACAAAAATACGGACAGCAAACCCTAGAATATAACGTGTCCAAAATGTTCAACACCGCCATCTTTTGAAAGCTTACAAAACTTAAAAAATGGGTTACGACCCTTTTTCCTAAAAAAGTTGCTTAAAATCGCATTAAAAAAATATTAAATTGTGGGGTGTAGGGAAATTAAATTTTGTTTTTGTATGTATTATTGAAATCAGAAAAAAATAAATTTTCATTGAAAAAAAAAACAAATTACATCTCGACAACAGCGCCACTTTTCGGGTTCAAAACTATTCTTTATTTTAAACTGGTACCAATCTTACACATTTTCAAATTTTCATTGAAATTGGTTTGGCGGTTTCGAAGATTAGAGTGTACGAACACTTTGACACGTGATTTTTATGTATTGAAATGAAAGCAAACGGATGTTTTTCTAGTTACTTATAATTAAATGCTTTCAACCCACGTTTTTCGATATAGCTAATTTACGTTAACAGTAATGTAAAATGTGTTATGGAAGATACCGTAGGGCGTTGAGAGCGTCAAATATGTATACTTTGTTATATAATGTTTTTCTTCATAAAATAAAGTAAACCCCTCCACGAATAAAATTGTTTGTTAAAACTCCATAATAACATTTACTTTACGTTTATTTATTTTAATGTATTTTATTTATTTGTCTTGTCCTTTCTAATGTTGTCTTTCCCGAAATGAGTTTTATAAACTCACTGTTAATAATACATTATTACTTTGTTATCGTTTTGTAATGTATTATCTTTTAATAAAAAAAATAATAAAAAACAAACAAAAATAAGACTGCCACACATTATGGGGCACAATCTCATTACTTCTTTAACATTCAAAAATCGTCTCATACATACTCTGTGTTATTCTGACTCATTGAGTGCCTTTTTTCCTCAGATATTCCCGACTTATTCTACCATTAACTCTCCGGCGTCGTATACTCTTCTTACATAACTTTTTCTTTATTTTTCCCTACCTATACTTTGTTCTACTTTATTCTACCGGTATTACAATTGAAGATGCTCCGAAAAACTAGCGTCATTGGTCACTTCGGCGCCGGTGCATAGTCGCCAAACGTGCGCCCAACGTATGAATAAGGTTGACATAAGTTACATGAGAACGGGTCGTTTCTACGGCTCGTTCTTGAGTTCAGCAACTCGGTTGTGGAATGATTTTCCGGCCTGTTTCATCCCTCCCACGATGGTTTTCACTACTTCTACAAAATACTCTCCACAGAGTATCCCTAAAAATAACACTCATGAGAGATTATTTTCCCCAGGGCTTCCTGTGTGGATTTGATGAAAAAAAAACCTTTAAAACAACTATTTTTGTCTACTCCAACGCTTTGCATTCAGATTTCCTTTGCATTTCTTCATTTGGTTACACTGTCAAAAATGGTTTTATCATATGTTTGCCCAAGGGATTTCATTTCTACGGTATTATGTTCGGTTTCATCCTTCCTTTGCCAGTTTTATACTTCAGCACCACACATCAGAGTTGGTATCAGCACATCATTGTGGACTGCTAGCACCACTTTATTAGCAGCTCCGAATTCAACCTTCTTTCAACAACTAATCAGCCCTTCAGTGTCTCGTGAATGCTCTAGCTTCATGCATACAATCCACACAACGCAAGTGAAGCGTTCCCAACTAGCAAGTAAGTTAATAAATACTTGAACATTGATCACAAGGCCCGATCACATTATTATGATCACAATTTGTTTCATACACTTTATGTATCCCCTTTGACTGCTTAATAATTTATTCGCTTGTTAGAAACGGCTCACGTGCGTTATGTGGAGTGTAATTGGTAGAAGCTAATCATATTAAAATGAGCTGTTTATTCAGGGCAGCTTATTTTAGTTCAATTTGCAATAGGCTTATGGACCAATTTCAAACACAAACAAATTATGAAGAACACAGTGAATTATGAAATAACTCCTACGTGTTAGCTACCTTCTACATCTTCAAGACCCATGATCACTCCTTCCTCTCCTCAAAATAACTTTCACACAGCATTCCCAAAGATGACAAATGCAGGAAATTATTTTCCTTAAGAGGATTTTCAAAAAAGGCCTAGAGTATTTTTTAATTTCAAAATATTGTTTCTGTTTGTTTTAGATTCTCTTTATTTATATACATCAACCAATTTATGTACCGTAAGTAGTATTTGTATGCAACCGTTGTTTATTTCAAGCACTTGTATAACAAATTGTAACCTGTATCAAATATAAAAGCACTATGGGCGTATAAAAGAAGAACAAAAATACAAAATTTTACCAAATGCGGAAAAGTGAAAAAATAACAGTGGCAGGGAATGGAAGCAAATCAAAAAGAAACGTTATTCACGTGACAGAAAATTTTAATTGTATATTATTTAAATTAATGCAGTGATGCATTTCGTTGCATGAACATTTGAATTTAAGTCATTAAGCTGTCTAAATAATAATTATGGTCGTTAGTTGAATTTCAAATTGGCTTAGGAGTTTAAGGGAATTCACTGATGCTTGTTACGAATAGGTAGATTCTTGGTTCCTGCTTAGTTTATCTTCAGTTTATGGAACGTTGCCATTCAATTAGCCTTGGATCAACGTTGCTTCTGAATTCTAAACAGGTAGGAACTCTAAACTCTCAAGGCATCCTGTATTTTCATTTTACGTACCCATTTACATACGTAGATGCTCGGGTAAGTATTTAATTATTACATTAAATAGATACACCTTTTTAAAAAAATAACTAACTAATTAACTGAGTGATTATTTTTATTTATTTTATTGATACATGATTTAGAGAGTACATGTAGTTTTTTGGGATATTTCACACTCCATGCTAGGGATGACCCTGTGTTATGGCAGGTGAATTTTACAGTTTGCGGACATAGAATCTATATTTTACTATACTATAAAAAAGAAAAATAAGAAAAATGATAAATGGCTAGTTTGGGTTGCAAGAAGAGGATGGAGAAGTTAGATAATTATAAGAAGATGGAAAATTTGAGAAATTATTAGTAAATAGATCAGGTTAATTAATTATGTACATACTATACCGCTAAGTAAGGGAATAAGGATATTTTATGTTTTGTCTGAAAGGTGATTAAATTGATAGAGTGTAGAATTTTTTTTTTTTTTTTAAAGAAAGACAAACATTCCCGGGTTACGAATAACCTGACAATATTTGAAAATCTCCTACTACCACCACAGTAAGCTGAAATTTTGCTTTTGAAACTTT
This sequence comes from Hesperophylax magnus, assembly GCA_026573805.1. NCBI lineage: Eukaryota > Metazoa > Arthropoda > Insecta > Trichoptera > Limnephilidae > Hesperophylax > Hesperophylax magnus. The sequence continues at coordinate 11,424,231 of JAIUSX010000012.1, forward strand.
AACCATTTTAGTTACCGTATATATCCCTTCGGTCACAATGTACTGTAATTGATAATTTCCAACTGGCTTTGGGCAGGAACTCTTGTGTAGTATTCAGATTTAAACATATGTATTGTTGACGTAATACATAAACATATCGTCGCTTAAGTTCTAACACCGCGGAAGTCAAAAATAACAACTTTTCAGGAAAGCAAAAAAACCGTGCCTTTTTATATATCGCGATCATAGTGCATATATTTTTTTATGAAAATTTATAAAAGAAAGATTTATATAAGATTTTTGTAACGGTTGTTATAAAAAATCATTATTTGGATTATTTTTTTGACATACGCGGTGTTGCCACATTATAATAAAAAATAGGGGACTTACGCGGAGTTATTATAAATACTCTGGAACTGTCTTGAAATATTTATTTCAAATAAAATAAAAATAACGGGTAGACTTATACCTCATAAAAAAATACAAAACATAAAACGTACTTCTACAACTATCTTGACAGATCTTCTTAACTTTTCTTTATAAATAATTAACAAATTAACTTTATTACACTGTTTTTCAACCTTGATACTTATTTGGTATAAAATCACATCAAAAAGGAACGTTAGTATTAAAAATGTGAAATCAGTTCTACCTTACAAACATAATCAAAAATAACAAAAATACAATAGAAATTAGTAATTATTAAATCTTAATGAAGTAAAGCATCGTAAAAATGGTGACAGTCAGGAGGAATAACTGACTTGAGTTCTTGAAGATGTTTCCATTTAGATTCATTTATTTTTTTATGGTTATTATAAAGCTTTGACCTTGGGCCTGGTCTTGTCCTTTTATTTTTGGCTCTTCTGGGCAAATTCTTATAGTCATCCTGAAAGCTCAACTTGTAGTTAATAAGGCCATTAGGGTTATACTCCAAAACCCTCAAATCTGGGACTGTAGGATCGTTTGCGACTCGGCCAGGCCGGATTGACTCAAACAAGAAATCATTTTTGTTTGAGTAGTCATAAAAAAAGTCATAAGATAAAAACTGAACGATAAAAGGTTGTTTTCGTCGGGCTCCCTTAGAAATCGAGGCATACTGGGAGGGTAAGTATATCTCCTTATTTTTAAGCCTACATTCAATTGCACTGTTGCTAGAGTCACACTCCATTTGGGTATGACCCTTTTCATGGAATTTTTTCGTTATTACGACGTTATATTCCATGGCTAAATCTAAAAGAGCATTAGCTAAAACAACGTTTCTGTTTTGGGATGTACATCCATCAGAAAATAGGATAATTGGCATAGGTTTTTCAGAAAGTGATTTTCTCAGGCAATCTATGACACATGATGTAAAAACAGAAGCCACTAATCCTGCATTGTGCTCGTCAAACCAGTGACAATGGACATCTTTTGTAGCTAGATTAAACATTGTGAAATTGATTATAATAGTTTTGTTTTGTAATACAAAGCACTAGCCTGTAACATCGGACATAATTTTACTGATTGGAGATCGTGCGCAAATACGTGTGCTTCTCCTGCTAATGCTCGGTCCTTGTCTTTATTTTTCTCCTCTCTAGCTGCTTCTTTTCGAATGACGTGATTGCGATAGATATCTTCACTTATATTACCTGCTTTGAACGCACAGCATGTGTCACATTGATCTTTTTTTGGCTGGAATAAGCTTAAATTCTTTTCCTTAAAAATTTTGTCAAAGGACCATCGGCTGACGGGTTCTTTATTTATTGAATTACACTTATCACAATAAATTTTGAAAAGATGTTTCTTGTTTTCGATGATAGGCTCTAAATATTCTCTAGAAGAGGTAGCTCTACAGTAGTGCGAAGGTATTTTTGGCAAACTATTTAGAAAGTCTTTCAGAAAAGCTATCTCATCTTTCTTTGAGTGACCTTCTAAAACCTTATGCGTAAGTTCGGGTTTCTTTGCTATTCCAAGCTCAGACGTCGATAGCCAATAGCGTACTGTCCATTCTTTGATACCAAAAGTATTCAAAAAAGTATGCTTGCAGACTTGAACACGTCCATTTGCAGTTTCTAAAAAATAATCTTTGGTTTCACTACGCCTAGATGATGATGTTTTAGATTTGACCTGCTTTTTTAGGCATACCTGAACATTTGATACGACGTATTGTTTACGCTGTTCCCACGTCATATTATTCCAGTAATTGGAGAATAAGGTATTCCGTTCCTCTTCTGGTATTGTATCACAAGCACGAAGCTTTGATTTCTTACAAAACTCGGAAGTACATCGAGGGCCAATTATTCGGGCTGGCCTAAAAGTATCATGTAATACCCTAAACTTTGGGCCATTATTGCTATCTCGCCGATATCCTAAATATTCTTTTCCTTCCATTCTAAGTTTCTTGCTATTATTTTTAGTCCAGTTTTTGTTCCCAGAACATCCCTTAGAACGCCTTTTTCGACCAGAATTAAGATCACCATGTTCGACCTCGTCATTCACTAGCAAGGGACTCGCAATCGGTAATGGAAGATCTGTTGTTTCTTCCATTGATATAGGCTCTATCACACTTGTTTGTCCAAAGTTAATATCAACAGGTTTGACATTCGATGGTAACAGAGGCGAGTGAACTGTAATTTCTTCCGTCATTACAATGACATGGCATTCGGAAAGTTCATGTACACTCACCTCGCCGCTTATATTGGCATTATCTGGAATTATAACAACAGGCAAGTTGTTAATGTCGAGGTTTTCCAAATTTTCCTTGGGTGTGATATTTTTATTTTTCTTTTTCGTTGGTATTTTTATTCCTAGTTGTTTACATATTTCATCGATCCCTTCATCATCACTGCTGTCGTAATCCATGGTGCATTGATATCTGTAAATTTAAAACCTTGTATTAAAAACCGTTATATAAAACACCGCGTAAGTCACTTCTACATTAAGCAGAACACCGCGTAAGTAAAATAACAATTTTCATCTTATTTTTTACAATAACGTAATTAATATTTAGACTTAACTATACTTAAAAACCAAATATAAAGACTTTATCCCTTATATGAACACATAATATTAGTAATATGATTTAAACTTACCTTGATTTACAATGTATTTATTCGGAGCACACGTCGCAACCTGTCACAATATGAAAACTGACTTACGCGCTGTTTGCATGACGATTTCCGCGGCACGGAGATACGCTGTGTATTTGTTTTCAAAATAAAACGCTTTTAGTGGTTAAAATTCTTGTTTATGATTCGTCTAGGAGGTGCGTCTTTTGATTCTCTATAGAATGACATTCAAAAGTTAAAATGTCATTTTTTGGACTTCCGCGGTGTTAGAACTTAAGCGACGATATTTTGGATTTTTATTAATAATTGTTGAACCCTAGTGTAAGTCGATGACCTTAATGGCACTTGGACATGGATCATGCTCTCTGTAGGTAATTAATGTTTGTTATAAAAGAATAACATTAGATCCACAGCCTCGATCTTGATGGTTAGATCTCAATTTAGGGTGCGATTTAGGGTACCGTCGCCCCGGGAACTATTTATTGGATAACCAATACCTCTGCCATAGGTCAGCCCAAGTCAGTTTGCTACGTTTGGTGATTTAGCAGGGGTGTCCGGGTTCATCGGGTAAGGTGCACATATTCAGGATGCGCCTGCCTACTAACTGCGTGGCGTTCCAGATCGGAAGAGGATGATTTAGGGAGACCCTTTGATCTCTTCAACTGGTCTCTCGACACATCGTCTTGTGCCGCAGTAGGAGGGATTTATTCATATGTCCGTCACTGCTGAACACACTGATTCCTAGATTCTTATCAAATACTCATACATTTTACATTCCCAGAACTTCCCGAGAGAAATTATTTTCATCTGAGCCTCCTGTGTGGTGTTAATATAAAAAAATAAAAGGCCACACAATAAATATTGATCACTAACGTTTAAATAAGCTGCAAAACTCACAAAAACAAAACGATGCTTATATTTTCACCTGGCGTACATAAAATCTTGACAAAAATAAAAATGGTTTTCACCTGAACATCTGTCAGAAACAGTTTCTGCTTTTCTTTGTACGTTTTAGTTTGAAAAATATTCTGTCAGGATTTGGCAAAAAATATTCACGATTAAAAAACATTATTATCTATTTGCTGTGAGATTGGATTATTTATATTTCACTCATAGGTTCTGAGGACAAAATCAAACATATATTTTTTTATATAGTCGTGGACCCAAAAGATAGGCGACAAATGGACGATTTACAAGAAGCGAACATTTCTCAATCATTTCTTGGTTGAGAAATTTCCACTGATTACCGGTTCTTGAAATTTTTTTAAGCTTCTCGCACCCAAGATGGAAACATACATAACCGAACTTTTTTTAATATTTAATATCACTGTAAACTTACACAATAAAAGCTTTAAATTTTTAATTAGTCTCTAAAAAAATTTTGGACAACTTATTCACGGATATATTTTTTCAAGAAAAAAAAACTTTCCCGGGTTACAAATACACTGACAATATTACAAAAACTCCATCATTTTAATAGTAGGTGTAGTTTGTGCGATGATGGGGGATGTGACTAGTAAACAAATCATTTGCCAACTAACCGGTCAATTCGATTTTTTTTTTAAATGAATTTTTCTGTGAAGATGAGGTTTTTTTCTCATCCTTTGATGATTCAAAGGGCAGTTTTGATAGATGTGGTAATTAACGATTAATTTATTATAAATGCATGCCATTTAGTATTCCGGCGAATAGATTAGTGAAGAAGCAGCTAACCTTCTTTGATATTTGCAAACAATTTATTGGTATGTATAATAGAAGCTTATTTTCCAGAGTTTTTTAAAATGGTTTTGTGATTGGGTAACCAATGTTTGAAATAAAATCATGAGCATATTTTGATTTTCGTTATATAACACCTGAATTATTCCAACTGAAATTAATAGCGTATGATATAGAGAAATAACCATTTAAATGACTCATAATGGGTTAGAAGGGTACAAACACTTACAAAACAAATAGTTTTACAACATATAATTCATAGATGCAAAAACACACTGTTAGGAGTTTAAAAATAGTAATTTTGTTTTCAGCCTTTAAAAACAAGCATTTAACATAAAGAAAACTGTATAATTCATTAAATTCCCTACATATTTGATGATTCAAGGGAGAACATCATAATTTGATTAATTTTTAGAAGAAGCAGCCAATGTGCGAAAAATATATTGATTTTTTGTACGTATAATTATGTTTTATAACATGTTCATTTGTAGAACCCCTCAACATTTTTTTTTCTAAAATGTCTACATTCTGTTTAAAACTGTATTGTCATCTTGGGCCTGTATTATCAACATTGCAAAAGCTTCTCCTTGAAATAAATTTATTGTATTTCTCTAGGAGCAACAAGACCTAGTGACTGCTCGGATCACGGATCTCGGTCACGCGCGAGAAATGTCCAATTGTTACCGCCGAGCCAACCCGTGCAACCTGTACGTGGTTTGGCATGCCAGCCACCACCCTACCAGACCAAGGAACAAAATGCCCAGAATTCCAAGCTGCTCTGTCAGGAGAACTTTGCTGCAAAACACTATTGGCGAGTAACGACGTATATTGAATATTTAAGATCATAGGCGGCGTGTCGACTGGTGAGTTTGGTAGCTAAAAGCTTTTAAACAGTTCGACTATCTTCTATTCCACAGATCAGAGAAATACATTCAATTACATTATTAAACATACTAATTTCAGCTGTTGGTGTATGGATGCAAGATTTGTAATAAAATTATATTCTTATATGTGTGAAATTATTCAAGTTCAATGGACTTCTGATTTCCAAAATTGTAAGTTTTGTTTTTAAATGATTTATTTATTCAGTTGGTTATTACATTTGTATTTTATATAGTGTCTTACAAAACTGAGTAGTATTCAGTTTGATTGTAAGAAATCTCTCAATTTTACAATTTTTCAATAAACAAAGTGTATGGAACGTGTTTGCCTGCACAAGAAAAGACTGTTAATAATAAGCACCGGCACACATCAGCCCTCAACCTGAGGGAAACAAAACACCGTGATGTGTTCTATCCAAACCATCATAAAAGAAAGACGATTCAAATCAAAATTCACATTTTAATTACAAGTATTGTACTGGTATACAGAACGTACAAAGGGGTGCAGCGTATAGGTACTTACTATTTTTTTCAGCCAACCAAATTCACAAGAAATAGTTATATGTAGTTCAATACAACTGGGATTTAAAACACAGATAGAAAACTGAGACAATCAGAATTCTTTCAGCGATAATTTCAGATTGGAGCACATTGTGCATCATCGCGCCATACAATACAGCAAATGGCGTAGGCGACTGCTGGAGCAGTGGCCAGTTTAATTGGTAGCCAGCAGGAATCGGCCAGCCTCTAGGCTTCAGCATCAATGGTTAATTCGGTCGGTAGCCAGGAAGAATTGGCCGGCCTCTAGGTTTTCAGCATCAATGGCTCATTTAGTTGGTAGCCATGAAGAATTGGCCGGCCTCTAGGTTGTCAGCATCAATGGCGAATTTAGTCGGTAGCCAGGAAGAATTGGCAAGCCTCTAGGTTTCAGCATCAATGGCTAATTTAGTTGGTAGCCAGAAAGAATTGGCCGGCTTCTAGGTTTTCAGCATCAATGGCTAATTCAGTCGGTAGCCAGGAAGAATTGGCCGGTTTCTAGGTTTTCAGCATCAATGGCTAATTCAGTCGGTAGCCAGGAAGAATTGGCCAGCCTCTAGGTTTTCAGCATCAATGGCTAATTCAGTCAGTAGCCAGGAAGAATTTGCCGGCTTCTAGGTTTTCAGCATCAATGGCTAATTCAGTAGGTAGCCAGGAAGAATTGGCCTGCCTCTAGGTTTTCAACATCTGTGGCTGGTTCAGTCGGTAGCCAGGAGGAACTCATCAGCCTCTAGGTTGTCAACATCAATGCAGCAGGGATTGGCCAGCCTCTAGGTGGTCAGCGGCAGTGGGCAGTTCAGTCGTTATCCAGCAGGTATTCAGCGGCGGAATGGTCATTTGATTATAAGAGCCGGCACACGAAGACGCCCCATTATTGTAATGATGACATATGCGTCTGGCTCAGCTGATAGAGTGCCGGCCGTAAAGAGCTCGTTTCAAATAGTTGTAATCTTTAGAATGCTTGTGCCGTGATGGAGGAACAGAAGCGACTACAGATTTCAGTTGACACTCAGGAATTGATAATTTTTAAATTATTATTAACAGATCGCGTTTTAACTGAACAAGCGTACAAAGAAAACATAAAAACTCCGACAGTAAATTCTTCACTAAAAGCTTTCAACAGTTTAAAACTTGATATTAAAATTGAGGAAAATAAAAATAAATTCACACACAAAATTACAAAATGGATTAAAGAACAAAAAAGACAATATTACCAAAATTTCATAGCATAAAATAAAAATAAAACCTACACGTAACACACAAAACCAATATAAAAACACATCACTCACAAACACACAAGATTATTTTAAATGTACTATTTTAAAAAAAAAAATTAAATATATTATTATGTATTTTCAATTTTAAATGTATAATTTTTCTCATTAAATGTATTATGTAGTTTTTTATATTATAAAATGAAGGCCTCAGCACGGGCAAGCCACCCAGTGAGGCCTACATTACTGAAAACCTTGAATTGTAAAATATATTGTACCTAATAAAAAAATAAAAAAACTGGAGGTGTTCCGTCCACTCGTGTCAATTTTTGAAACTTGACTGCCAATATTTTGTTTAAATGGCCTATGTATATCTGTCTCCTACCAGCGTTTGTGTCACGTCAGCTTGTAAAAACATGTTTACGTTTTCAAAAAGGCAGGTATTTTTAGTGCCAATAATAATTTCGCTCAGCGACTGGTTTTATATTTTGATTTCGTTTTAGAAAATAGGGTTATCGAACTGTTTAAGGTTAGACTCAGTCTTTTTGCGGCCTGGTAATAAGAATTTTCAACTGGTAAATATTATGATTTGGATAAAGGGGTCATCAAACTTGCAGGTGTTCAACTTTAGTCGCAATTAAAATTAAATGCAATAAAATAATTGTTCATGTTCGATACAAAAAGTATTATAATATTTTTTTTTTCTAACATATAACTTTAATTTATGCATTGGTACGATGCATTATGAAAATTTTTTACAGTATACTAAAACTAGGTTTGATTTCTATGACGTCCATCTTATGGGAACGGTACATCTTTTTACATATTGCATATTAGGTATTATATATTAATTTATACTAATGTATACGTTTTCACGTTTTTTCCACTGACAAGCATGAAATCAGACACACCATAAAGAAAGTACCAAACTAGTCATATTTGTTATGTAAAAATATTATTTAAATTTACGTTCAATTTTTACAAACAGATAAATACTAAGTACGGTAGTATGGAGTAGGTTCGTAATTATAAGTTTCCCTTTCTTGTGCTTTAATATAAATCTAAAGCATAATATTAAATAGCTCTTAGAATAAAAAAAATAGTTTTACCTAATTTCAGAATAATTTTTTTTGTTTGTATATTTTCGGCACTCACTATGCATACATAAAAATTTTCAAAAATTTTATTTTATGCTGTAGGTACACTTGTTAATTGGGAGTAGTCAATACTGGTGGTGAATTATAAAAAAAAAAGTAACAAGTGTATATTGACATAAAAGTCTGCAAAAACAAAATTAACTTTACTCTCGGAGCATATTTCAAATAGGCACAAAGGATTGACAATAGAATGTTTCGTCAAGAATTTCCATTAAAAATTTCCGCTTGGGAAAAACATTTTATCAATGTCTCGGAAATATAGGCCACATTCAAGAGACTAGTTTAATACTGGAGTACTCTTTTTTCAGCGTCAAACTTCAAAGAAAATGTGTCACACGAAAATGTCTTCGTGTTTGTTCAAGTCTTGGACGGGGGAGGAAAGCTTTTGAATTCAGTAAAGCGGAATGAGACCGACTTTTGCGCAAGCTACAAGCAATTTGTCCAAGTCAATTGCTATTTCAGTAATGCATTTTTTTAAATTGCCTACGGTTGTTTGATCTTTTCAGAGAATAAGACCTCAAATTAAGAAGAGTTATGAAAACGGAAAGTTATAAATTATATATATCTTGTTCCATTATTTTTTGGAGCTTGATTTATTAGTATTTTCGGACTTGACTGATCTACCACCAATACAATAATCTTGTACGAGGACAAAGAAATTCAGGGCAATAAGCTGGCTGATGGACTAGCAAGGAAAGGGCGATAATACCACTTGCAGGATCCAAGCCGGCCGTAGAAGTAGCAGTTTGCCACACCAAAATACGTATTCAAATGTGGGTCGAATCCCGGCACTCGGATTAATGGGAAAAGACACGCGGAATGAGGCAATCCAAATTACTCAGTACAAAGTACTACAAATTACTCAAGGTAATCACCTTAAACGGATCAGACCCAAACGAACCAGATAACTACTCAATATGGACAGAAACTCACTAAGAGAACTAGTAGAACTACTAAACGGATACTGCCATCTCAGGAGACACATGCAGTTGTTGGGAGTGGAAAACACCAACTTTTGCAGGAAATGTGAAGAGAATGAAGAGACTCCAATTTGCCTTTGGTACCAATGTCCCCACTATTGAAATAAGGCCCAGATACCTTGGAAGACACATTGTAGAACCAGAAAACATAGCCACATATCCAATTTCATTGGATATGTGGCTTCCACAAAACCCTGGTGAACTTTATAAAATGGAACCGGGGTACTGTCAAAAGAATAAGGTGAAATGAAATATAAACTATGGGCCTATTGCCTAAGTGCTCACGGGAACCATATGTCAACCGTCTCATCTTGAAAAAATATGTAAATTATAACTACACTGTTTCATTTTATTTTGGAGCTTGATTTATCAGTATGTTCAGACCTGGCTGATCTGGGTATTTGTGATCAGTCTAATGTTTTGGTGCAGTGGTGAGCCGCCACACAACTCTATCGTGGCACACACTACCGCCTCATTGTCATTCACGCATTGTATCATATATAGTCTTCTGTTATTCTGACTCTTGGCAAAACCTGACTTAATTTATGATGCTTTCTTCTACCATTCAATATCCTTGATATTTGTGTTTGATCGTCCCATTTTTAAGACAACACAATTTAAAATAAACTGGGAATCTTAACGACGTAAGTGAAGAAGGCGTGTACAGAAATAATCGCCGCGCGGCCCTGGCACATTGGACCGTCCGTCATTGAATATGACTAAACAGGCCTTGAAATCTCTCTGCGGGCTTTATTTGAACTCATTAATAAACGTATTGCGAAGATATATGTTGAAAATAGATATTTCAAAACAAAACCTCGGGAAGATAATTCATAATCTGAAAATATAAAATAATCTTATGCTTACTAATGTAATTTTATAAATAAAAACCGTTGTATAAGGTTTTCAAACCGTTTTACGTAAAATATGTTAATGTTTAGGTACTGTTCGGGACTGCTATACTTTTTTCATTGAACAACTGTTTTGGTTTAAAATAAATAATTAAAATGTTTAAAAAAATATATACCATTTTTTTTTTTTTTTTTTTTTTTTTTTTTTTATTATCAATATAAAGTTTCTTTTACAGGTTTTTTTTTTCGATGTCTGTCTCACTAGGATAAACCTGTGTCGAGACAGACGTATTTGATACATTAAAAATGTTTACATATTTTTTGATACATTAAATATTTCACTACATTAAATGACATTGTGAAAAAGATAGAAAATAATAAATAATAATAATAAATGATACATTTGTTAATCAGCATCTAGTTGGAGTACATACTTATGTAGGGATTTTTATAAAAAAATTTATCATGGATCTGTCTTGACTGATGATCCAAGATTTGATGTCTGTTTTATATTTCAGAAAAAATTCGTTCAGTCTAATGGCTAGTGGGAGAGCATTATATAGCCTTGTTGCAAAATATCTAAAATTTCTCTGGCCAAAAGTTGTTTTAGCGAAAGGGATTTGTAAGAAATTATGTCCTTTTGTTCTAGTATCACGAGCAGTTTGGATATTGTCAAAAGTAGTTTTGTGTTTGAAGAGGTATGTTAGTATGTTTTTGGCATAAAGTTGCCTAATGTCCATAACACAGATTTTCCTAAAGATTTCATCCGAACTGCTTGTGATTGGTAGTTTGAGGATAATCTTTATTATAAGTTTCTGAGCTTTAGATATTGGATCAATGGCGGCAGCGTTTGCTCCTCCCCATGCTATGATACCATACTCTATTAAAGATTGACAAAGTGCATAGTAGATTGTTTTGAGCTGGCTTAGGTTGAGAAAGTTGCGAGTTTGTCTAAAAAAATAAAAGAATTTTCTAAGTTTGTTTGCTGTAGAGGTTATATGTTCTTTCCACTTTAAATTGCTATCAAAAATAATACCTAAGTATTTAATTTTAGTTACCTGTTCTAAATAAGGGCAATCACATATTATCGGATTTGTCAGGTTGCAAGCACAAATTTTAATTTGATTTTCTGGGTTTCTTAAGGAAGGATTAATACTAAATTCAATGTATTTAGTTTTGGTCACATTCATTGTTAGTGTATTATTGTTTAACCATCTTTTAACTACAGTTATGCCCCTGTTAGCTTTTATGTATACATCATTCCAATTGCTTGATTTGAAGAGGAGAATCGTATCATCAGCGAAACTTACAATTTTGGCATCTATTTGAAGATTACATAATTCATTTATGTATATTAAGAACAGGGTAGGACCTAAAACACTTCCTTGAGGCACGCCGTAGCTAATTGGTAATTGATTGCTATTGCAGTTGTTGATTTTCACACTTTGCTTTCGGTTTGACAGGTAATCGCTAATAATAGTAAGTTCATCACCATTTATACCAATATTAGATAGTTTTTGTAAAAGTTTAGAGTGAGAGATAGTATCGAATGCTTTGCACAGGTCTAAGAATATTGATATGCATTTTGATCCCTTGTCTAAGTTTTCATTTAGAAAATCGGTAACTGTTGCCAGGGCTTCGGAGGTGCCTTTATTTTTCCTGAATCCAAACTGGTTGTGTGATAGTATGTTATTTTGTTCAAGGTATTCAATTAGTTGATTATTAATAGTTTTTTCAAAGACTTTAGATAGTGAATTTAGTAATGTAATTGGACGATAGTTCGTTATGTCCGCTCTAGAGCCTCCTTTATGTATTGGGATTATGATTCCGTGTTTTAGGTTGTCGGGGAATCGGCCTTTTAGGATGCTTAGGTTAATAAGATTTGTTAAGGGAGTGGTTATTTCTGATACAAGTTTTTTTAAGGCAATATTTGATATATCGTCCAAGCCAGTTGAAGACGAGTTTTTTAATGAGTTTATGATCAATCTAGTATCTTCATTTGAAATTTGTTTTAGACTAAAATGCAAGTTGTTGGGCAAATTTGTATTACAGCTTAGTGAACTGGAGTTGGTATGGTTTACATCGATATTTTTTGCGAGTTGTTCACCTATTTTTGAGAAGTATTTATTTGCATGATTAACAATAATATCGGGATTACTAGAAAAACTAAATATTTTATCATTTATTTTTAGTTGTTTTAAGTCATTCGTAGGATTAGGTTGAGAGTGGGTGGCTTCTTTAAGTGTTTTCCAAAGTTTTTTAGGATCATTATTACAGTTTTCTATTTTCTGTTTTTAATATATCTCTTTAGCCTTTCTTATTATTTGGGTACAAATGTTTCTATATCTTTTATAAAAGTTTCGAAGTTGTATATCATAAGGATTGTTAATAACGTTTTTGTGGAGTTTGTTACGTTTACGGATAGATTTAATAATAGTGTGGTTAATCCATGGCTTAATTGGTAAAATATTATTTGGTATATGTTTTATAATTATGTTTGTATGTTCGTTAATGGTAGTCTGTAAGTAATTGATAAAGTACGTCCAGGCGTCTTCTGGATTTATAATGTTAAGTAATTCTGACCATGATTTACTCATCAGAGATTGACGAACACAATCATAATTGATTTGAATGATTTTTTTCTTATTTGTTGTGTTTTTATGTTTGTCTTTTCTGTTGCATGTTTGTATGGAAAGAATAGTGGTGTAGTGGTCGGTAAGTGTAGATTCATATACAATAGATATTACTGGGCAGTTGGATTTGACCATGATGTGGTCGATGCATGAAATGGAGTCTAATGTAGCACGTGTGGGAGTGTTTATGGTGCTTTGGAATCCATGGTAAGTGAGCGTATTCAAGTATTCTTGGCACTGAGAATGTTCGTTTGTGGGCAGAATATTTATGTTGAGGTCACCAGCAATAATACAATTTTTAATATTACATAATTCAGTTAAACAGTTATTAATTGATTTTAGGAATGGTGAAATATTATAAGAGGATGGAGAACGGTATATTGCTAAGATACATGTGTCATTTTTGAGAGTTATTTGCAAACAGTTTGCACCGCTGACTTGGATTTCCTTGACAGATAAACCAATCAGGTCAGTTCTGGTATAGACAACAACTCCATCATTTTGTTTAGTATGTATTGAAGTGCTGTAGTGATCATACCCTTTCAAAATTTTAGGAGCATAATTTTTTGGTATCCAGCATTCAGTAAGAATAATTATATGAAAAGAGGTTCCAATATTATCAAGTTGTAGCAAGAATTCGTCAAAATTCTTGGAAATTGATCTAATATTTTGCTGTAAGATTTGAAGAGAGGATGAGTGTGTTTGTAGTACATTTTTACAGAATTTAGGATTTGACGTCCTATAATTGGTAATACATTCCATTTTTAATAATATCCATTACAGTAAGGGTTTTCTCTAGAATTAAAAATCTACAATACCATTTTTTTAATGTCACTTTCATGTTTGACTTGAATGATTTTTTCCCCCGGACCCTTACGAACGAGTAATTTATTGGCTTTAAACCACACAAATTCGAATTTTGTTTCTTTAGCCTTTTGTTTTGCTTTCCACAGCAATTCCTTATAGTAAGGCGTAAGCACTTCACTAATATAAATAGGTGATTTTGGGTTAAGTATTTTGGCTGTATTTTTGAAAGATAAGACCATATCTCTCGTTTTCTGGTTGTAGAAATTTACTTGCAGTTTATCGGGGGCGTTAGTTCTGCGGTCCTGGGTCCTGGTCACAAGGCGTAGATCCTGCTGCAACAATGGCATACCAAGGGAATTGGCTACCCGAAGAACGGCTTCAGCTGGTTGTTCTCCCGGCCGCAATTCAACACCCGCCATTTCCACACAGTCGCAGAGATTATTTTGTTCCATAGTGGCTAGTCTGGTTTCCAGGCTTGAAATTCTTAAGTCATTCTTTATATTTATTTCACGTAAGGATTGTGTATCTTTTTGTAGGTCTTGTAGTACTTTAAAATTTGATAACAGATCTTCATATTGATTACTTATAAATTCGTTGCTTCTCTTCAGTTCCTTAATTTCGTCTTCGAACATTTTTTTAAGTTCAGTGACCTTTTGGTCAAAATGTTTGGTCAGACGAATAAAGAGCATATCATCATCATCGGTATTTGCAGCCGAGGATGTAGACGGTGATCCTGGTCTGATTAGGCATTTTGGGCATTTCCAAGAAGTTTTATTTTTTTCTGCCATTTTTTTGTATTTGGAATCAGAGATATTGAGGCAATTATTGTGAAATGTTATTTTGCACTTGGTACACGTGAACATATACTCATCTTTATTTATTGGGTTGAGGCAACCTTCACAGTTAAACATTGTGGTTAATAATCCTCAACGCCTAAAAAATAGTTTTCCGCAAAATTTTAGCACGAAGCGATCTCACTTTTGACCAATAGCGAGATAGGTATATTGTTTTGAATTTTGTTTAATGTCAAAGTAATTATGGACACTGATAAGATGATCCTAAATTTCACTTAGATTCAATCTTAAAACTTAAATAGGTGTTAACTTTTCACTTATCAATATGGGTAGCCACTAACATCCATTAACATCCTTTCAATTTTTTCAGATATATCACGTATTTTATATTGCCAATGACCTGTTCAGTCCATTTGTTACTCCATGTTCGTAAATCTTTTTGGCATCATGACAAAAGCGTAAAAACGAATCCATACGTCGTACGTCGCATTTCAGGTTTTCTGGAGGCTTATTGGACTTATTTTTAGCTATGACGAAACGTTCTTAATCACCCACTTTTATGTTTATCGAAGTTGATAAAAACAATTTGATAAATTATTTTCTTCTATATTGCGCATTGGAAGAGGGGTGCAAGGGTGAAGAAAAAAAAACTGCTCATTATGAAGAGATAACATTGATTAAAACTATGTTTCTATTGATTCGACAAAAACTTTAAAAATCTGAATCGGCATTAGAGTCCAAGCTGCTCCCAAATGTCTGAAGCCAGTGAGACTATGTCATTCCCAATCGAGGTGTGTTGTGAGGCTGAGATTAGTAATGAGATAAAGGATATGAGGAAGAGGAAGGTGGCGAAAGTATTTGGCTATTCAGATCTGATCACCAAACATGGCCAAAGCCATTTCAAGCAATTTTCAATACTGATTGGTGTCTTACACCACGGTGATACTGAAAGCATCTTCCACTCGGAAACGTCCGCAAATATACTATATATCATTTTAAATGAGTAAATGGTGAGAAATAACACATATTAATCAAATACAATTTATTTGCGCTCCCCGGAATTTGAACCCGCAACCTCCAGCTTGCTAGTCGAGAACCTTATCCCTCGACGATGGCGGGCGTTGTTTTAGCAATCAAATCTCTCAGTGCAGCTTAAAATACTTAACAAACAAAATTATGCCATTTACATGAAGCCATAACTCTCCGTTCGAAATTTTATAACAAAGTTGTAACCTACGGATTTTCTATTTTTCACTAATGATTGCTATATTTAATCCTCAGCCTTATGTTTTAAGACAGGATTTATTCAGAACGTTTAGCTGGCTTTTTTTTATTGACAAAATTTAAGGAATTATAACGCAACGAAATACAACAATATCAGCATTTATAAAGCGATTTAAAATCATTGTTTTGTTCATCTTTCAACATCATTGATCACTAAAAAAATAAATTGTTAGATTTTCGTACTAATAATCAGACATGAAACCTTCTCAGAATACTTCCAGACGAAAGCTTCTTTACGTTGGAATTTTCAAGTATTTTTAAAAGCTCCTTAAGATTCGGAACATCATAAAGAAAGCCTATTTGTGGAGATTACAGCCTGCAAAAAAAACCCAAAGTTTTGACCTTTAGAAATAATTAGTACCTTTAGCGGTAACATACCAATTATTAATTATCGAAGGACTTAAGGAAGCCCTGTTCCATTTCAAAGCGACCTCAAATAATGAAACGGATTTTCAGAATTTTTCAGAAGTCCGTTTTCTTTATAACCCAAATTATTTTGATTTTCTTTTGATAACGAAGTATTTTTTATTTAACAAAGAGAGATGAAATTGCCTTTGGGCTTATAGGTGGAAGATACAGCGTCAACAGAACGAACCATTGAGAACGAAAAAGGCTTTTGAAGTATCTGTTTTTTTTGTTAATGAATATTAAAGGCAGATATATAAATAGCAGTACATAATTATGTTCACAATCCTCCTTCCTAGGAATTCCGGTTCTGAGGTGGACGGTGGTTTGTAATATTGATGTTTATTCATAGAACTATTGAAAAGCAATTCAACTGTTCGTCTAGGAGGTGATTTTAAATGGTTGATTATGAGTTTCCCACCTGTCTGAATACTGAATTAAGATAATTTATTTTACCTTATATCATTTGAGCTACCGTACTAATGCAGCACTTTAACAATGCTAACCGAAAGCCGGTTTTATAACTAGGAAACCTCCAAATTTTTAGCATAAAGAACTTTTCAACGATAGCTTCCTACCAAATTAAAACGTGAAAAAGACAAATATTTTTTTCACAGAATTTGAACAATTCATCAAATTTCAAAGTAAAAATTCAGTTCTGCAAAAGTTTTGTTATTATTTCACAGTAACGAAAAAAATAACAAAACCTGAATCGGACTTTCACAGAACTTGAATGTTAAGTTTAAAATGTGATTAAACCTTTTGAATTGTTTTGTCAAAAATTGATCAAAAATTCTGTTAATAAAACCATCATTTATGATTTTTTTTAAATTGAGATTACGCAGATGTCACCTGCTGAAACATATTTTATATCAACATAAATTATATCAAAGCTCAAAAGATATATCACAATCCATCATCTTGCTTCTACCTTTGGTGCCTTTAAAGTGAAGGTAATAATGCGGGTAACATTTTTTACGGTTAACTCCATGTGTTATATGTAGGTATTTTATTTTAATAGTGATTAATGTCTTACTTTCACCTACTGAAAAATTTACTTTCCATTTACTAATTTTTATTTATTTAATAAATGACCCACTAAACTAGGTGCATGCCCGTAGTAAGGTGATAGAATATAATAATGAAATAGCAAATATAAGAAGAATATAATATAACTACAATAATAGCAAAAAAAATGAAAAATTATAATGATTCGACATCTGCGTTCTATTGTTTGGTATTGGTTTCTGACAAACTTGGGTTCCTTTTGGTAGGCAAGTCTGGAGATGACTTATTGGATAACAGCAGAATCCAAATAATCTGCTTCTTTAAATCCAGTCCTCCTCATGGGATAACAAAACGCCAAAGAACACTGCCTTGACACACTCCTTGCATTATTCACATGCACTTATCATAGATTGAAAGATTACAAACTTCCATATAGTTCCCACTTTTGGATGAGCAAATGAAGTGAAACCTGGGGAGTCGTACAATGCGTACAAATCATGCAAGCTTTATTAAAATCGTGTTTATTACGTTTATACAAGTATTGCATCCAATCTGATTATTTACATTCGTGCTACGTTTTACTTAACTCTGGAATGTTTATATTCAACACCACACTTCTTAAAAATATTTATAAGTAAAAAAAATATTTTATTTAATTTTTGGAACTTTACTTAATCCATCTATTTTGAAAATGGTAAGCGTGATGTGTCTAACAATTACACTCGTTGGAGATCTCATGAATTTTTTATTCTCGGAGAACGGAGACTTCTATGGGCCAATCAGAATGCTCCAATCAATAGAGCCACTTAACTACTTAACGGTTCAGAATCGAAATTTTACGGACAGTTAAGCAACTATCTTTTGACGTTTGTCACAAAGTAATAAAACTATCCACAAGACCATTTCATACAGACACGTACCTCAAATTTTGCAATCTTCTTCTTAAGATATTGGTGTATAACCGTTTTATAGAGATCATGAAGAAATACATTATTTTTTTTTACATATATCTTCCATCATTCTTCTTCAATTATATATCTTTGTTTTAGATAAAGTTTTCAGAATAAGAAAACAAACATACAACGATATATTATTATGAAGAGTAACGAAAAACTTCTTAAAATATGCAGTAAAAAACAAACTTTAAGATTAAATTTCTTAAAGTGGCAGTTCATGGCTTATCTCATTTAGATTTCAATCTGAGGGAAAAAAAATCCTTCTGATATACGAATAAAATCCCGTGTTGGTTTCTTTTCAATGTTATAACATACTTTTTCCATTGATCTACAGGAATTTCATCACATCAATGCACCAGAGCAACGAAACACCAACATACAATTTGACGATTCAACGACTGTGGCTAATGAACATAATGTCGTAAATAAAAGAAAAGTATTTTTTAAGTAACGTCTTCAAAAATTAAATTATTTTAATTATAAACGATAATCAATGAAAATAAATTTTTGATCTTTTAATTTGCTATTTCGTACAAATTTGGTGTTAAATAATCAAAATTCGGCGCACACGGTCTAATAAATATCATGTCTTAAGTATCAAAAATAGTTTTAAATACGAGAAACGATTTTTTTAAGTAACGTCTTCAGAAATTAACTTATTTTAATTATAAAAAAATGTTGATCTTGCAATTTGATACTCCGTACAAAGAGGTGTTAAATAATAAAAATTGCGGCGCACAGTGCGGTCTTCTTGTAAAAAACACAAAGTTTGCTCTGCGCCGCTAGTGTTTGGAACAAACTATTTCCTAATAGAAGTTTCATAGTCGCTGAAATTCATAATGCATAAAATGGGTTTCATTTTGGACTCGCTTTTGGGCAGTATAATTCGCGTGCGGATATTTTCACATAGAATTTGAATCGCGCGCTGTTTAAAGTTTGGTAAAACTAAAATACAGATATATCTTATTTGTTATATATTTGATGGGAGTTCACTGCACAAAAGCATGTTAGAGAAAACTGACACTCTTAATAATGTTTTAATTTGGAATATTTTACACAAAACTGAACTAATTGGCCATCACAAACTATCTCCAAAAAATTCAAGCCTTCTCCTCCATATAATGCCGGAATAAATTCAATGAAGGTGAAGTCTAAGGCAATAAATCACGGGTCGGTAGAAAACACAGCTTGCCATTTATCTTAAGAGAAAGGTATAACAAATTCTAAGAAGTGTAATATATTTTGAGCGAATTTCACAAAAGCTGTTAAATATATTATTTAGGGTTCGCTTAGAGAGCGGCCGAGCACCCAACCTAAGAAAAGAAGGCAATTTATTTTGGGCTGAATTTTAAACCGGACTCTCGGGAAAGGGTGCCTTACTGAGTTAATTAGTGGATAAAATACAACATTTATTACGCGTAAGTAAGCGATAATAAAAGTAAATTATGTATCTAATAAAATTAAAGTGTTTCTTATATCCGTAAGAGTATTTGTAAATGTATTTTCACCG
The DNA here is from genome assembly GCA_026573805.1 of Hesperophylax magnus. Classification (NCBI taxonomy): domain Eukaryota; kingdom Metazoa; phylum Arthropoda; class Insecta; order Trichoptera; family Limnephilidae; genus Hesperophylax; species Hesperophylax magnus. The sequence goes on from JAIUSX010000012.1 coordinate 11,443,990, forward strand.
ACAAAAATAAATTAAGTTTGTTTGAGTTTTTTTGGAAGAAAGTCTGAAAGGAAACCGATTGAATTATAATATCGAAGTGACTAAAATAATTTACTTTGTGTTTTTCATAGTTAAAATATAAAATTACAATTAACGGTTTTGTTCTGACTATATATTGGGAATAGTAAGAGACAATGAGTTCCTCGTTCGTCATTAGTGTACTTTCCATGATGCTCGCCGCGAGCCGCCACACGGTGAAAAACGAGTATTGCTAATTTATTAAGAATCATTTCAAATTATTTATAATATAGTTTAAACCGGACAAAAGGTTTCAAAAATGAGTTGACATTGCGTTTGGATCCGACCCAGGCGTAGTGGGTTCGATTCCTCGATAGGCTAAGTCCTCCATCACAACACAAGCATCATTTTTCTAATATTGTCAGGTTATCCCTTACCCAGGAATGTTTGTCTTTCTTTAAAAAAAAGTTAACGATCGCAAGGAAGAATCGAACTGAAACCTAATTATCAAAGCGATCTAAAACCGCACAATCCGAAACATTTCCAACTGGCTACAACGACATTATGGCATAGAAAATGCCAATTTTTGGTAAGACTGAGGTCACCAACGTCGCCCGGTGTGACATCAGAGCCGCCGAATTCAGAAATAAAACGGTATATATCATTTTGGTGGCAAAACAAAAATGGAAGGAAAAAAAATTATTCAAATATTTCGCACAATCCGAAACGGTTCCAATTGGCTACAACGACATTATGACATAGAAAACGCTAATGTTTGGTAAGACTGATATCACCAACGTCGCCCGGTTTGACATCAGCGCCGCCAAATTCAGAAATAAAACCGTATATATCATTTTGGTGGCAAAACAAAAATGGAAGAAAAAAAATTATATAAATATTTTTATAATCCCTTATTATTTTTTGTGTGAGTGCAAATATATTTGCAACTTAGAAATAGTCTCGAATATACCTACCACCTTTTTAAGTAAGAGGATCTGGGTTCGGTTCTCAATTGCAACCGTTCACTTTTTTTTTTTTGTGCCATTTCTGTTTTACGTTTCAATGTCTTTTTCTGTCTGAAATTTGTAAAATTTTTCTTCAATAATTAAATATTACAACGAAGTTTAGAAGCTTCAATAATTTATATCCATACATTGAATAATCTTAACTTTTTAATAATTATTTGTCTTGTGTTTTGCAAACTAGTCGATTCAAGTTAGGAAAAAGATTGAATCAGATAACATGAAGACTATCGATTCATTAAGTAAATATCATAATAAAGCATCAAGTTTAACGAGTAGATAACCAAAAAGATCTGTTCTTTTTCTGGGTAGGCATTGGAGTAATTATCTTCTATTAATTCGTTATCTACAAATGTTATAATACTGTTAACGACAGCTGTAACGTTATTTTAGGGGATCTATAAAACATTTACTTACGTCAACATACATTTAATATCTTCAAAACACCTATAAAATTGGCAGTAGGTTGGGGAGACCGAGGGGAGTTGAAACAATTTTCACATTTTGTTTCATACACCAAATACTATAGACAGAAATCGTATGATATTAGTACCAATCGATAGGTCTTTTTTTACACTTGCGAATGACTAACATAAAGAAATTGTAAGCGTTAAATATTGCGGTTAAAAATCGACATAACCGTAACAAGTCAACTTGTTTCAACTCCCCTCATACCGAGGTAAGATGAAACAGGGGTCGAGGAGAGTTGAAACATATGATTTTTGAGAAGTATTAAGGGCTGTAAAATAAAAATGATGATATAATTTAAAGGTATTTATTAAAAGTAAACTTTTCAAGTAGGTACAAAACAAACTGACAAAAATAAAAATATTATTCAAAATAAAAAAACATCAATCTGAAAAGCAGTTTTGGCAAACATAAGAAAGTTCCTCATTCCTAGTAATAAAAATTAAACTTTTCAAGTACAAAACAAACTGACAGAAATAAAAATATTATGAAAATAAAAAAAGTCAGTCTGAAAAGCAGTTGTGGCAAACATAAGAAAGTTCCCCACTAGTGCAAGCTTCATGAGCCCAGTTGCTGCATTCCACACAAATGGCTCTAAACAACAAAGGCAAAGGTATTCTTCTTCTTCTGCACTGTCTGTTCTGCACCTTTTTAATTTTAGTGCCTGGTTTTGATCTTTTTGTTGTTTTTGTTTCTTTAAAGCTAGGTTTTTTCACCTTTTTCTTAGCCGTTCTAGCTGCTTCGATTGCAGCTAGTTCATCCTTTACGGGAGTGTCGGTTAAGAGAGCGGATTTCACTTTGCGTCTGTTTGTTTGATATCCTTTCCTAGGTGGAGCTTTTGGCAAAGGTCTAAGAGTTTCAGGTGAGAATGGAATTGTTGTCACAGTAACTGAAGTATCTCGTGATGTAGATGCTACAGGTATTATATCCTCAGTGGTTGAAGGCATCGTGGTAGTATTGAGCATTACTTCAGATATCGCCAGATCAGGTGAATTCTTATCAGAGTTTTCTGCAGACTTGGGTACGTCTTCTGTTTCGTAGCTGATTTGAAGAGGAGTAGCCGGTAAATTGAAGATTTAAAAAACGGTCTTTTCGGGATATCCAACCGTTGGAGCAGTCGCCATTTCTTTAGCTTCATAAGCAGTTTTTTTTTAATATACCTGTAGAGGGAGGTATCGTTCAGATTGTAACTTGAAGCCGCGTCACGGAGACTTTTCTGTCGCAAAGTTACTTCTTCTGCTGCGAGATCATATATTTCCAGACTCGTCATACCTCTGTCAGTCTTTCTTTTATAAAAATTAGGCATTCTGAAACAAAAAAAAAACAAATTAAATCAACAACAAAAAACATTTTATTTTGTGCCCGTAAAATAATAAACAAATAAAATTGAAAACGAGGAGAGTTGAAACAGTCTGTTTCAAATCTCCTCAGTACGAAAAAACCTCCCATTTTTTATTTAATCCACAATCAAGAAGCAAATACACAAAAATCAATTGTACCAAACATATGTAATAAATCGTTAGTTAATGAGCTTTCGAAACACATATAACTTAAACCAAAATACAAAACCATTATCAAAATATAGGTATCGTAAAAAAACGTAAAAAACTTACTTTCGACGATTTTTGAGACACGGCACGCACAACTCCACAATCGCTCGACTCGCGGCACCGAAGCGAACTGACGAGCCAGCAGGCGGAGGTAAACGGTTGAAAAGCGACGTTGCCAATTCGCCAACGGTTTTAAGTTTGGAGAAATCGGTACTGTTTCAACTCACCTTTGTTTCAAAACCCCTCGGTCTCCCTACTCATTTTATCTCTATAAAGTAAAAATCTGAACTTATGAAACAGCAAATGCTCTCCAACAGTAAGCTTTGAATAAATGCACAGATTTTTTAAAAGTTATTTAAATAAATATTGTTATTGGTAATTTTTATGGAGCAATTAAATGATTTAATCAACTCACATGCGCTTCACAATGGTTTGTGTATAACTGATAGGTTGCTTTATCAAAAATATTGTTATGAAATTAATATTAAAGTTTTATATATCGATTTTTGACCTCCAATTGAAAGGCAGGTCATTTCAGGTATATGGATCCAGTGAAAGCTCTGTCTTCAACATTCTCTTCTCTGGCAACATTCTTCAACCCATCAGACTTAATAAATCTAATAGTGAGTTGCATCGTATAATGGTGCAGCCAGTTCAAGGCCTTGTAAGGCAACATTTAGAAGTATTTCTGTGGTCAATGTTAGTGTAGGCAATCATGTAGACGATGAGTTAAATGATTGCGTAACGTTGTTAGCACTACCTACATGTTATTATAAGATGATCTGCTCTGTTAAATATCCATTAAAATGATAAAAAATCATATAGAGCTTGAAACAACAGGGCGGTTGTAAAACCAGCATTGCTACATCGGGGTTGCGGGTGACAGGTCAGATGTGTGTCTTATATTTAAGCCTTACATTAAGAATTGTTATATATTATAAAGTGAGGCTGAATTTAACATTCACCTTGATATATCGAGAGATCACAGAAAGTTACAAGAATGGTTCAACAATTTGCCACAGCTTTTTCATTTGACGCTGGGCTTGAAGTTTGATAATAGTATTATAAAAACATAGATGACTTATCAAATTATCTAGAACTTCTAGACTGTAACCAAAGCCAAGCTATGAATAGATTGAATAGTTTTCAGTTTCAAGCGCCAGTAGCTTGTACATAATAATTAATTATTACGATAGCCAGTAATAATTGAATTTACCCAAAGGTTTTGCTAATGTAAGATCTGAAACCTCTGGGAAAATGTGGGTAGGAATTTTCTTGTGAGATTCTCCTTCCGATATGAAATTATCCACTTCATTTGATTACAGATTTTTAAATTAAAATCACAAATGTTTTTTAATCCCTTCAACGGGCTAAGAACACTACTTATAAAGCTTAAAAAATAAAACTGTTTTGTAGGTTACTTTTTATACTCATTCAAATGGTAATTGGGGAAAGCATGTCTCAAAGTATGCTTCGCAATTTGATTCGCGTTTCACTTTTTTTTTAAAGCATCTGACCACCGTTTAGAATCGAAGATTTGCTTGAAATAGCTTTAGCCGTGTTTGGTGACGAAATGTGGATAGCCAGGTACTAGTCTATCTTTCTATTCGTCATCTATTTTTCCTCTCCTCAGCCTTTAGTCTCACAACACACAATCGTCCCCAATTATTGGGGATGTCATAGTCACACTGGCTCCAGACAGTTGAGAGCAATTCCAGATTATTGTGCGGTACTTGCGGAAAAAAGTTATTACGTTTTATTTCGTGTTACATATTTAAAATGTAGTCAGGCACTAAACAAAAGTTAAACAAATGTTTTATCAGTGGAGATTATCGAAGGTAAAACAGATTTTGTTTTCTCTTTTTTTCGAAGTTGAAGAGGTAAACCGCCTCTGCTGTAACAAGGAGATTAGAGATGTGCTTCATATTGGTTGGATGTTTGAGGAAGTGTTGCGTTAATTATGTAACAAGTAAACGTAATTTAAGTTTATTGAAGAGAAGGGGAGGATAAAACATCTATTGGTAACATGCAGCCAAACCTGCATGAAACATAAATAATATTATTATACTTTGATAAAAATGATTTATATAGCGCTGTTTTCATCATCATCATTTCATTATTATATAAGGATTACCAGAAAGAGTAGAACGCTGTAAAACAGTATTGTATAATATGTTGTATTAGTTTATTTCAGACTTACACATCAGGCTTGATCGTTGCCATCTTTAAATTGCTGCTACTACATTCGGTTCTCCATTAATTGGATTTGGGAGGCAAGTTTGGTTACCGCCGCCCGGAGACCGTATTGGATAATCAACACCCCTGCTAAGGTCAACCCAAGTAGTTTGCCATGTTTGGTGACTTAACGGGGGTGCCTGGTTTCATGGAGTGAGGTTTATTCAGGATGCGCCTGCCCACCAGTTGCGAGGTGTGCAGGATCGGGAGAATCTGGTTTGGGTTTGGTTTGGTAGACCCTTTGACCTCTCCAACTGGTCTCTTGACTCTCGATCCATCGCTTCGCGCCGCAGTGAGAGGGGCATATTCATACTTCCGTCACTACTGGAACCACACTAGTCCCTAGATTCCTACCCAACCCTCATACCTTATACCTTCTCAGAACTTCCTCCCCCAAAGATGACATACATAGACCCTGAGAGAAATGATTTTCCTCATGGCCTCGTGTATGGGGTTATTATAAAAAATCAATTGTTCATGCTTTTTAATAATGATTGTAATGCATTTTGAAAGCTTTACGGCATGTGAGAGAGCAAAAACCGTCTTTTGGTCACAAGATTCTTGCGTAAGTGCCGCCGTATCAAATCGGCACAATTCGAAAATTTATTTTCCTGTGGCATTCTGGAAAAACTGTATACCTAAGGTAGATTATAATATATAGTGTGTCCGGGGGTAAAGTGCGTTAATTTCGGGATTTGATTCTATATTATGGTAGAAGTAAAAAAGATTGTTTCGAAAATCCAATGAATATTTTCGTCATATAAAAATATTTTTCGATGGAAGAATATTTATTTTTCCATACAAACAATTCATCTTTATAACCTAAAACTTCATTAAAAAATTGAAATTGCGAAAAAGGTTTGGTACTTTTTAATTCTGAAATAGTATAGTAATGTAGAGTACTTTTGTATAAATATTTTAAGATATCATCTGGTTAGTGGGTATAATTCACAGATACATCATTTTGCAAAAAGCAAATGTACTAAAATAGAATCAACTGACGGACAACGAAATATTAGCGTAATCATACCAATAGTTGAAAAAGCTTATTTTTATTACATTTAATTATAGTTTAAATGTAAACAAAAACTACATTCAATTATGTAGGTACCTATGTACATTAATGTCCGACATCATGATTTTCGACGCATATTGGAAATTCGAGTGTTAAATAGTGAACCAAAAAACACATTTGTCATGTGAAAATGTAGAAAAAAATCTAAACGCCCTAAAAGAACCAACCAGAACCCAACAATCTTTATGAAAATCTTCATCAATTTTGTGCTGCTTGACCTTTGGTGGTGCTTGGTTAATTTGCCTATATAAATATCAAGGCACAACGTCCCAAAGCCAAGAACGATAAAACAGTTACGGTGGCTGTTTTACAGAGGGCCAGATGAGATCAGACCGACCAGATAGCGACCCCAACGTAGGCCGGATCATGCGGAGCCATTTGTTCGTTTGGCGAAGGGGTCAGGTGCTCGTACATAGAACAGATGCTACCCCTAAACGGGGAAGTTGTGATCGATTTGTCTTCATTTTGGAGGATCTGAAATAAAGATATATCCATGGCTTTACCGTTTAGGCAGATTTTGAGATATATTACCTAGCTTCTCTTTTCCTGTATGGTAAGTAGTAAAAAATTATTTGAATATATGGTGTCCAGAATCCCGTGGAAAAAACGGGAAGCTGGTAAATCCATATAATCCTAAAAATTCTTAATTTTTTCCATCAAAGCATTTCAAGTTTTTTTTTCAATATATTTCCGCTATTAAAGGGTAAAAATTTCTTTTTGGAGCCGAGTTTTTGACTTATTTTAAAAAGACATCGAGTAAGTGATTATGAGCGAACGAAATGTGATTTAAAAAATTTCAACTCAGGATTCAATTTACTCGAAAACGAAAGCTAAAATTTCAAAAAAGTAGTACCACATAATCGAATACAACTATGATGTATGTTCACCAGTTTCCGCTTGCAATATGAGTCTCCGACACCGCAAATATTAATTTAAGGTACCTACTACAGTAGTCGATATTATATATATATATATATATATCCTTGTTAAAGCCTCAAAAAAGCGCGTTATTAAATAAATTAAGTAAAAGTTATGTACAAAGAAAAAGAAAACAATTGAGAAGAGAAAGTTGCTTGAATTAGTTTTAGCCGTGCTTGGTTACCAGATCTGAAAAGCAAAGCTCTCACTCACCTTTCTCTTCCCCATTCTCCGCGTTCTCACTTAGTCTAGTAGTACTTAGTCTTAATGAGTACAGCACAAAAATCTCAAATCTGCTTCCAAACTATATTAATTTAATATATGTTGTGAGGCTCACAAAATATACTAAATTAATCCTCTGTTCCCGGTCCGATTATTTTTTCGATCGTTCAATACGACAAAGATGTAAATGACTCTACAAGTAAATATCCAAAATGTGAGAACATGTCATGGAGCTGAAAACCTTATACATAAAACTTACTTTGTTTTAAACCTAAAACATATTTTAATAAGGGAGATTTAATAAATGCGCAATTCACTGATTTCAATATTAAAGTAATATAAATATGCTCAGTTTTCCTCGAAAAATAATTTGGCGTAGATGAGAGAGAAGCCTGATCGGGATTTACTCGGTGGAAACAGATTCCCCGGGATCTCCGGCGAGGCAAAAAGCCTTTTCGTGATTTCCGCCTCGCATCAGTTATCAGATGTATTTTCACCTTTCTCAGAAAATATGAATAACATATCAAATTTAGCGAAAACCTATTTATCCGCCCTTTATTGTGTGCCTAAATCCTGAGCTATAATATTTATATTTTCGTAAAACACGGTTACAATTAATACCTACGCTCGTAAATAAACTAAACACTTTGTATAACATACATGAAATTATTGATTTAAATAATTTCGAAAGATCTCGTCCTTTCTCAGAACAAAAATTATACGAGTATTTGCAAGAAATACTGAAAGCAATAGTAATAATTGAATACCTCTCTGGAAGAATGGTCCACAAAATAATATGATAATTATTTTTTTAGGAGAGGTAAAAAACAGTTTCACGCATTCATATACATAAAATTTAAAAAATAACAGCTCTATTTGCAATAAATGTATAAACTTTTTTTTTTAGTTTTTAAACATTTAAAATATATATATATTTTAAATGTTAAAAAATTAAAAAAAAAAAGTTTTTGGAAAATGGATGTAAATTGTACTAGAGTAGGGTACTATATTACGTTTACAAACTTGTGATGTTAGAACAATGCTTTCGCTCAAAATATTTAAACAAGACGGTCAGCCATATACGCAGAAAAACGAGCTCACGCTGGCAAAAATCGGAATTATTTTGTAAGCTTCAGCGTGCTGAAATCTTTGATTAATTATAAAACTAACATAGAAGTTTTGCACTCTAATAAAAGATGTCTCGCATCTCTTCCAACTTATTTGTTATTGAGATTCCATGAAACAAAATTATTGAAAAAAAAATCTTAAGAATCGATGATGCACGTGCATGTTAGAATGCACAAATAGAATATAGAAGTGCATGTTAGAATTTAAGTGCAGTAATTATCAACTAGACCATAAAAAATACACAGAAGTCATAATATTAATAATGCTCTAAGTAGGTACTACAAACGGCAATTTTAGAGTAAATAATAAGCAGAATTCACAAATCATTAATTTTACTATTTTTAAAAAAATTTCATGAATCCTAAAAATTTACGATAAAAAATTAAATGTAGTTATTCAATTATGTTTTTGAGTTGAATAACACATAAGCATGACATAACATAGTGCTTAGATTCATCAGTTGTCGACGTACCCTTTGGTTATCCCGTCTCAATACTATAGTCAAGGCAGACCGTTTAGTGCCCTGTACCGTAAGGCAAAACTTTAACTGAACTCGATCTGTGGCTGGAATTATTTATGAACAACACAAACAAGCAAAGGGCAAACAGAACGCTCATTTGTTGTGTTAACCTATAGGTGTGTATCTATTTTAATATTAAAAGAAAGTTAGTACGAAATGGATCTATTCTTCTTTTTTTTCTACCAGGTCTCTGTATGGACGAGTTAGAGGCAAAGTTGGTACGAAATTAAACTATACGTCTGGTATTTATCTCTGTAAGAAAAACTTGACTTATTACCACGGCGCGGCGTGGGTATAGTTAAAACAGCCTTAAACCGAACTCAAGGAAACCTTAACTGTAACAAAAGCTGAACCGGCGCGTATTAGCTTTAGCAGTGTGGTTGTAATATTTTATTCGAATCAGTTTGTGGTGGACAGTAATCAATATTTTTATCTTTTCTAATTGACACAATTACTTGGGGTAGCTGGTTAACAGTAAGGTACAATTAGGAAGGAATTCTGACTAACCCCTGGTCTTCTGAAATATTTCTTGTTGCAAATCGATATTCTGGCCCTGAGGGACAACGCGGGTGGTAACCACTGCACATGATTTCCGTAATAGATTCAATACCATACATACTTAGAGAACATGTTCACTTCAGCGGTTTTCTTAACATACTGGTCAGGTGTAAATAAATTGTTGCAAATTTCACTAATGTAGGTATTTCACACTGTCAGACAAGGACAGGTAATTAGGTAACAGGTTTGGTTCAGGGAATGCATGAACATACATTAGAGGGAGATGCATTAAGTTGCGTCAACAAGCAATGTTCAACGAAATAAACCAAAATAAAATAAAAAATTAAGGGTAACACTTATGTATAAGTATGTATGTTTTTCATTAAGCAATATTTGATGTGAGTACCTACGATATGCGATTTTTATTACATACGTTTGGTTGACTTACATTTTGTAGAAACGTACTCCCATCTTCCAGATATTTTGTAAATATAATTGTAACTTAGTAAGTCACACATTTTATTTGGTACAATATTTTTTTACATTTCAAAGTTTTCCAGTAATGTTGGCCTCACTGGGTGGCTTGCCCGTTTTGAGGCCTTCATTTTATTATATGAAAATATAATCTAAATACAATCTACAATATAAGATAAAAAAATACATTTAATATATAATCTGTGTGTTTGTGAGTGATGTGTGTTTATATTGGTTTTGTGTGTTACGTGTAGGTTTTATTTTTATTTTATGCTATGACATTTTGGTAATATTGTCTTTTTTGTTCTTTAATCCATTTTGTAATTTTTTGTGTGAATTTATTTTTATTTTCCTCAATTTTAATTTCAAGTTTTACACTGTTGAAAGCTTTTATAGCATGGTATTGGTAGTGTCTTTGTCCAAAGCTTGAATTTACTGTCGGAGTTTTTATGTTTTCTTTGTACGCTTGTCTAACTGGTCTGTTAGTGTTATTTTGTGTATGTTGAAATTTATGTTTTTGTCAAATTTATTTTTATTTTTTTTATATTAACTCCACACAGGAGGCCCTGAAGAAAATAATTTCCCTCAGGGCCTATGTCATCTTTGGGGATGCTGTGTGGAGGGTCTTTTTGTGGAGAGGAAGGAGTGAACATGGGTCTTGAAGAGTCCCATGTTGTAGGAGGGAGGAAACACAGAGGCCGGCAGTTCGTTCCACAGCCGAGCTGTTGAACTTAAGAACGAATCGTAGAAGCGACCCGTTCTTAAGATTGTTAAGATTGGGGAATCTATCAAACGGACCGCCCGTTTTTGCACAGAGTCAAGGGTTGTTTTCAGGTATTAGGGGCTCCGGACCAGAGATGGCTGCCAAATTCGTCAGTAGGGCGCACTTGCGATTTGTACAGGGTCAGCAATTGTGTACTATTAAAGTATCTGCGGGCCCTGTACAGTACGCCCAGCTTCTGAGAGGCCAACTTTACTCTGGTTTCGATGGAGCCCCCGTACCTGAGCTGGTCACTTATAGTTATACCAAGCATATCAATGGAAGGCCTGTTCGGAAGATTGCTTCCGTTGAAGGAGACTAGATTATCATTTGGATCCCTTTTAGACGTATCAGACAGGATTGGGTCTTTGAAACATTAAATTCGACAAGATTATTTTTACCCCAGGAGGAAATACTCTCGAGATAACCGTCCATTCTCTGCTTCAAAGCCCTCCGAGCCGTTGGAGTTTGTGTGCCCTTTGGGGGCTTGTCAAACAAAAAGCAATCATGAACTGTACTGTCATCCGCGTAACAATGAATCGGTGCACATGTCAAAAGGTCATTGATGTGCAACAAAAACAAAGTCGGAGACAGAACCGATCCCTGTGGGACGCCAGCATTTATGGAGTGCGAAGAAAAGGTGAAACCGTCAGCAACCGCCTGAATCGATCTATCCCTCAAAAAGTCAGCAATCCACGTACACAGGGATGCGGGAAGTCCGTAAGAATGCAATTTGTTGACAAGTCCTCGGTGCCAGACCCGGTCAAAGGCCTTGGATATGTCTAGTGCGACCGTTTGGGTCTCACCGTGACGTTCCAGGCACCGCCCCCAAACATGCGTCACATACGCGAGAAGATCACCGCACGAGCGGTTCCGCCGGAATCCGTATTGACGATCGTTGATAATTTTGTTCTTCTCGAGTTATGTGAGCAGTTTGTCGTTGATCACACGTTCCATCACTTTGGACAGAACTGATGTGATCGCTATGGGGCGGTAGTTGGCCGGGTTGGAGCGGTCACCTTTCTTGGGAATAGGGTGAATGACCGCTTTTTTCCAACCAGAGGGCACAGTGCCACACTTCAGGGACATTTTGAAGAGCTTTGTCAAAATTTAGAAGCCGCAGTGAGGAACCGACGGCGGAACAGCACCTCCGTCGTCGAGGGGCGATTTTTCCGCAAACATTTTCCCTAATAGATGTAGTTTAGTAGTGTTTTAACGTATAATTGGCGTATATCTAGTACGTCACAGCTGTTGAATATTTGGTAGGGTGTATCGATTTTTAACTTTTTTATTGTTTTCAAATTCCAAGTTGAAAAAAAGTTGCTACTAGGTACCACAACTTACTACAAAATTTTTTGGATTTTTAAAAAAATGTTTAGGTCTCCCGCACAAGGCCTAAAGCTTTAATTTTTTTCAAAAAATATCAAATTTTTTTTAAATTTAAAAAAATAAAATCGTAACTTTTGTGTTTATTCAAAGTTAAAAAACAGTAATTTTAGGGCATAAAAATAAGTAAGAAACGATTTTTTTTTATAAAAAATGTATTTTAGGTCTCCCGCACAAGCCCTAAAGTTTGTTAATTTTGATGAAATTTTGTAATTTTGTGTACATATATGAACCATGTTTTTTTTAAGTTTAAACCACTGGAATTAATTGTACTTTTCTTACAGAAGGCATAAAATGAGACAATATATATATATATATACATATAGTATAAATATATACTACATATATACTATATATATATACAATATGTTTTATATCTGAAAAAAGATAGTTGGACGGTGTAAATTGTATGAGAAAGGTGTTGAAAGAAACTAATGTTATTTGCTATTTACTGTTGTTTATTACAAAAGTATAAAAGGTTATAACATGTCATAAAATGTAGTATAATAACTAAGTACAACATGTTGCTGATTACTTTCCATACGACATGAGTTGCAGTTTTCTTATTCTACTGCAAATTTACTGACTTGTTTAAGTATTCGTCCTTTCATCTTGGCTTCAAAACCTTAAATCAAAGTTATGTATAGTGTTTACATAGGCCTAGTGAAAATTTTATAAATGTTATTACAGTTCCCAAATGAAATTTCAATTTAATATGGAAGACAGTATGATAAAGACGTTATTTAGAAACATTATAACTACAAAATAGTCGAAAAAAACATACTTAAATTCTAATCCTTTGCAGAGGTTTTGTACTGGCTCTTGGTCTCGAACGTAGGTAGCTCTTTACGGTCTTCCAGTCTGGCACGGATAAAACCATCTCTTTCGATCAGTCCACATACTCGCTTCGAAGCTTCTGTGACTTCCTTGACAATTCGTTCCACCGCTTGAGTGTGAGAAGAAATTTTAAATTCAACCCTTCCACTTTTGCCAGTTTCCGCAGTTGACTCCAACTCTTCTAGACTCATATCAGTAACAAGAGGGGGTTCGGTTACTAAAGTGGATTGCCAGTCAATCATATCTATACAGTCTTCGGCATCAAAATTGTTATGTTGTTGTTATGTTAATAGCTATGCTGTTCGATGAACGAAAACATATCAGAGCCTTGGCTTATAAGAGAATCCAGGAAAGGGGTAAGAGTATTTAAACCCCCTCAGATCAAAAGAGATGAAAGAGATGGTTTTATCTGTGCCAGACTAGAAGACCGTAAAGAGCTACGTTCGAGACCAAGAGCCAGTACAAAACCTCTGCAAAGGATTAGAATTTAAGTAAGTTTTTTTCGACTATTTTGTAGTTATAATGTTACTAAATAACGTCTTTATCATACTGTCTTCCATATTTAATTGAAATTTCATTTGGGAACTGTGATAACATTTATAAAATTTTCACTAGGTCTATGTAAATACTATACATAACTTTGATTTAAGGTTTTGAAGCCAAGATGAAAGGACGAATACAAAAACAAGTCAGTAAATTTGCAGTAGAACAAGAAAACTGCCACTCATGTCGTATGGAAAGTAATCAGCAATATTTTGTACTTGGTTATTATACTACATTTTATGACATGTTATAACCTTTTATACTTTTGTAATAAACAACAGTTATAGCAAACAACATTAGTTTCTTTCAACACCTTTCTCATACAATTTACACCGTCCAACTATCTTTTTTCAGATATAAAAAATAGTATATATATATATATAGTATATATGTGGTATATATTTTTACTATATGTATATATGAATTATGTTTATATATATTGTCTCATTTTATGCCTTCTGTAAGAAAAGTACAATTAATTCCGGTGGTTTAAACTTAAAAAAAACATGGTTCATATATGTACACAAAATTACAAAATTTCATCAAAATTAACAAACTTTAGGGCTTATGCGGGAGACCTAATATACATTTTTTATAAAAAAAATCGTTTCTTACTTATTTTTATGCCCTAATATTACTGTTTTTTTAACTTGGAATAAACACAAAAGTTACGATTTTATTTTTTTAAATTTTAATAAAATTTTGATATTTTTTGAAAAAAATTAAAACTTTAGGCCTTGTGCGGGAGACCTAAACATTTTTTTAAAAATCCAAAATTTTTTGTGGTAAGTTGTGGTACCTAGTAGCAACTTTTTTTCAACTTGGAATTCGAAAACAAAAAAAAAGGTAAAAATCGATACACCCTAATATTTGGTCTGTATCAGTCAGTCTATGTCTTTTTAGTATTACCTTTAAGATCGTTTTCTGTGCGGTTTAATATTTGTTTTTTATATTTTTTTACACTATTACTAAAGCTTGACTAACACAACATTTTTACGAAAAAAAAATTACTTGTTTGAAAAAACATTATTGATATACTAGCGCCGACCCGCGAAAAATCTCGGGGTATTTAATTTATTTATTATTAGTTTATATTATATTTATTATTATATGTTATTATTTTTTTTTGTAGACAAATATAAATTAACCTTTAGAAAGAACACCGTTAGCTAATTTTAAATCATCGAATCTGAAAAAAAATTAATGGAGAAATCCACATTTCAAATATAGAATAATTAATTATAAAAAAAATAAACTGAATAAAGGTAGGAACTACATTGAAAATGCTAGATAAATTTTAAGTAAATTTGAGGTATGGTTTGAGATTTTCAATATTATAGTGATTAATTTTTTAGTTAACACGCCGTGTTGCGCTACCTCCTTCTTTAGCATAAGTTTCGGATAGCATTACAGTATCCATCATCAGGGCAGATATGCCTCAAAAATAAATAATAAATTTGAGTTCATTGAACGTTAATACTTCAATTGATTCACACAAGAAACCTAACCTAAGTCACAGACTTTCAAAATTATTATATTTAATGATTGATGATGAGTTCATTGAACGTGAATAACTTTGAATTGACTAACGCAAATCATCACAGAAAACTGAAACAAGAATGTTTAACAAATGATTAAAATTATTTTTTAAAGCTTACATACTATAAATAAATAATATTCCCTGAAGTTTCGCAATATGAATGTTAACCTGATGTGCATCATATCAAATACATTTTGAATGTAGGTAGCTATTTTGCCTGTGCAAACATAATTTAACGTTTTTAGATTTAAATGAGCCACGCCATACCTCATACCTCAAAAGCACACAGCTCCGAAGTAGGCCGCCAATCTTGTGCCTATCAATATGGGGCGCCGGAGGGCGGGAGGCAGGAGTTGGCTCAAACTCAGTTACAGCCTGCTGTTATTACAGAGGAGAGGAGTTTGCATTAGTCATACCTACCCTTACAAGGCGTACGTACTCCATGTGCAAACATGGGTGTACACAGTGTGGAGTGCGCATACATCAAAGTCTGATGAATGGGATGAATAATTTGAATTAAATTAGTATTTCTTAAAGTTTTTGAAAGCAAACATATTTGTTTTATTTATTTTGTACGAGTGGACTTCTTCTATGATTCACTACTGTATACGACAATGTTACTGTTTAAAAGCTACATTACATTGACTTTAATTCGGCTCGGTAACTCATTCCAGAGCAGCGATTTCTCGGGCGTCATCGATTTATTTTACCATCCAAACCTGTCTTCGAAAAACTGCTGGAACTAATAAAAATAAACTTTGAAATTTCGAGTTTTGCGATCACAAAAATACGTAGGATGAATTTGTATATATTGAGATAATGCAAACAAACAGTAGGGGAGACCGAGGGGTTTTGAAACAAAGGTGAGTTGAAACAGTACCGATTTCTCCGAACTTAAAACCGTTGGCGAATTGGCAATGTCGCTTTTCAACCGTTTACCTTCGCCTGCTGGCTCGTCAGTTCGCTTCGATGCCGCAAGTCGAGGGGTTGTGGAGTTGTAGGTGCCATGTCTCAAAAATCGTCTAAAGTAAGTTTTTAACGTTTTTTTACGATGCCTATATTTTAATAAGGGTTTTGTATTTTGGTTTAGGTTATATGTGTTTCGAAAGTTTATTAACTAACGATTTATTACATATATTTGGTACAATTGATTTTTGTGTATTTGCTTCTTGATTGTGGATTAAATAAAAAATGGGAGGTTTTTTCGTACTGAGGAGATTTGAAACAGACTGTTTCAACTCTCCTCGTTTTCAATTTTATTTGTTTATTATTTTACGGCACAAAATAAAATGTTTTTTTTTTGTTGATTTAATTTGTTTTAAAAGAAAGACTGACAGAGGTATGACGAGTCTCGAAATATATGATCTCGCAGCAGAAGACGTAACTATGCGACAGAAAAGTCTCCGTGACGCAGCTTCGAGTTACAACCTGAACCATACCTCCCTCTACAGGTATATTTAAAAAAAACTGCTTATGGAGCTAAGGAAGGGGCGACTGCTCCAACGGTTGGATATCCCGAAAAGACCGTCCTTACAGCTTTGGAGGAGAAGGTACTCTGTGAATATCTTTTAAATTGTGCTGCTGGTAACTTTGGCCTAAGAACAAATATTTCAGGACGCTGATTATCTTCCGAGTCAAATTACTGATCGATCTTTGGCATCTTCCGTTAGTCCTGGTCCATCCAACTCTTACTTGGTGGGAATTTCAAGAAGTGAAAAACCCTCGCCATGTCCTACTTCTAGCACAAGTGATGAACGTCCCCCTGGAAACAATATTTTAAATGATCGTAGTACACCAAGTCTATCAATCTTCAATTTACCGGCTACTCCTTCTCAAATCAGCTACGAAACAGAAGACGTACCCAAATCTGCAGAAAACTCTGATAAGAATTCACCTGATCTGGCGATATCTGAAGTAATGCTTTATACTATCACGATGCCTTCAACCACTGAAGATATAATACCTGTAGCATCTACATCACGAGATACTTCAGTTACTGTGACAGCAATTCCATTCTCACCTGAAACTCTTAGACCCTTGCCAAAAGCTCCACCAAGGAAAGGAAATCAAACAAACAGACGCCAAGTGAAATCCGCTGTCTTAACCGACACTCCCGTAAGAGATGAACTAGCTGCAATCGAAGCAGCTAGAACAGCTAAGAAAAAGATAAAATAAAACCTAGCTTTAAAGAAACAAAAACAACAAAAAGATCAAAACCAGGCACTAAAATTAAAAAGGTCAAGGTTGTCAAGAAACGAAGACAGTGCAGAAGAAGAAGAATCCCTTTTCCTGTGTTGTTTAGAGCCATATTCAAATAGCAGAGCCAAAGAAAAGTGGGTGCAATGTCTGGAATGCAGCAACTGGGCTCATGAAGCTTGCACTAGTGGGGTGCACTATTAACTTTCTTATGTTTGCCACAACTGCTTTTCAGTTTGATGTTTTTTATTTTTAATAATATTTTTATTTTTGTCAGTTTGTTTTGTACCTTTTTGAAAAGTTTAATTTTAATAAATACCTTTAAATTATATCATCATTTTTATTTTACAGCTCTTAATACTTCTCAAAAATCATATGTTTCAACTCTCCTCGACCCCTGTTTCATCTTACCTCGGTATGAGGGGAGTTGAAACAAGTTGACTTGTTACGGTTAAGTCGATTTTTAACCACAATATTTAACGCTTACAATTTATTTATGTTAGTCATTCGCAAGTGTAAAGAATGACCTATCGATTGGTACTAATATCGTACGATTTCTGTCTATAGTATTTGGTGTATGAAACAAAATGTGAAAATTGTTTCAACTCCCCTCGGTCTCCCCTACATTGGTTACAGTATTGAACCACCTATGATATGTTTCCTTGTAATGTATTTTATTTGGTAAGTATATTTAGAAAGTTCCGGGTGACGTGTGTAGTATATAGGTGTGTGGGTATATATGTGAGTGTTTATGTATATGTAACGCATTGAACAGTTTATATCATTATGACATGATGCTCCTTTTAAATTTGGGCAGCTTTCCAAAAATAATTCTGACAAATCTAATTGAATGTATGAAGAGCATGGTTAAATATTATATTATTTTTTCTGACTTTACTATGTCATAGTTTTTTTTACATAATTTGGATACGTCATGCCAGGCGTGTGCAAAGTGCATATTTTATCTTTAAAGAAAAATAAGAGCATACATGTCTGGTGTACGAGACGTGTGGGCCTGTACAAGAAAGAAAAAACACTGTAAACTGCACCGGCACACATAAACCCTCGACCTATGTAATGATTTAAATAAAACACCTTGATGTGTTCTGTTGAAATCATCATAAAATTAAAGACAATTCAAATTAAAATTGACATTTTAATTACATTTATTTTACTAGTGTACAGAAAGTACACTAGTAAAATAAATGTAAGACATGTACAAATAGAGTGCCCTCAGTGATGACTTAAATTGAAGCACATCGTACCGCAGTTGATTGGATCAGTGCCTCCGGGTCGGAGGCATTGGCAGATTGCCATCAGTAGACGTCAACAGTCGGCGACCAGCCTCAAGTGGCCAGCAGCGGTGGCCGGCAGTCGTTTGTTCCAGACCGCCAGCGGCGGATTGTTCATTTGATTATAAGGACAGGCAAACGGAGACGCCAAACTATTGCAATGTCTTGATAGAGATGCCCTCGCCCTGTCAGTCGTTGGAGTGCCAGCATTAGGTAGCTCGTTGCATGCAATCAGGCAGCGGGCGGTCCGGCTCAGCTGCCCAGGATGTCAGCGGTGACTTTGGCAGGTGACGCAGCTTTCAGTTGAGAATCATAGACGGCAAGTCAAGTTTTTAGAAAACGATCGCATTTGTAGGGTGTTGTCTCTACCAGCTGCAATTTTAGAATATCATAAATATTTTGCGGCTAGTCGGTCGTGCAGTTGTTCGTGATCTTTAACGACGACTTAAAAAAACATGTTGTTTCTCCCAGTTTGTGTAGGTGTTCAGGTGTGCGAGTAGTCCGTACCATATTCGATTTAGACGGCAATAATATGCTGTTATCCTGGAAAAGGGGTCATCGAACCCACAGTTGTTATTTACATTACTGGAAAACATAAATTGTAACAAAATAATGTACCAAATAAAATAAATAAATAAATGTAAACAGCAGGTTTTTATCTATTCTAGCATTTTCTATTGTTCATTTTATTATTCAAGGAATAATATAAGGCTTCCACGTTCGATATACCTGGCTTTCAAATAACCTGACAAAATTTGTTAAAAACAACTGCTTCCATAATTATAAGTGGAAAATGTTGCTTGTATAACAAATGAATGCTAGGAAAGGATAGTACTCACAACTTCTGCATGAGAACCAGACGCATTTATCAACTAAGCCTATAAAATATCCTTATCTGGATACAGGAAAAATTGTAAAGAATTGTAAAAGAACCTTTATAGAAATAATATAAATAGATCGCTACCGTTTGATAGTTCCTTTGGAAGACAAATCAGCTGCCACGCCTAGTAATAATAACACAGCAAAACTAGTTTACATTTAAAAAAAGTATATCGAATTATGATTAAATTTTATAAAAAAAATAAAATCAGGATGGAGTTCTACAAATTGATTGATAAGAATAGACATGATTTGAAATTTTCACGGCGGAAAGAATTGTAGTGATTTATTTTTGGGGTATTACGCCGTGTTACGCTACCTCTTTTTTTTAGCCAGCCTTCTTGAGGCTCAATATTTATTATGTAAAATGAAAAATACAATAGTATACAAAGGTACATGAAAGCAAAGACATAAGGCAGATATAATAAAGAAAATCAAGTGACAAGTCGAATCAAGTCAAGACTACGCCGTGGGTTAGGACCACGGGACACTTATAATATTCCATCACTTGTTTAGCGACCGGCAAAAATCATTCAGACTTATCCCAAAAAAGTTAAGGTTTTGACTTGAGTTGACCAGTCTACACATTCTGGAAAATGGTGAATAATATCCAAAATTTGTCGAATGATGGTTGAGGAAGAGCAGTTCATTATTTCTGAGTCTGTGCGAGGGGATATTGAAGGGAATGAGTTGAAGTAGAGTAGGTGAATCAATAATACCATTTATAATTTTGAAGAAGCAAATGAGGTCATTTCTTTCCCGACGGACTTCCAAAGGAGAGAGGTTTTGAGTTAGTTCAATTTCATCATAATATAAGTATTTGCCTTTTTCTAATCCTAGCCTCCTAGCAATCCCTCTTAACAACCGATGTTGAACAAACTCAATGCGTCAATGAAGGTAGAGCAATACAGCATATCGGAATAGTTTGATTAGTTTAAACTAACTAACTAACTAACCATCACACCGTTTCCCCGCAGGGGTAGGCAGAGAGGACGGACCGCCAAACAACTCGGTCTTGGCACACACTCCTTGCCTCATTCACATTCATACATCGTCTCATACATACTCTTCTATTGTTCTGACTCTTGACATGGCCCGACTCAAGTATCTGATTCACTTGGTCGTGCCATGTCTTCCTCGGGCGTCCCCGACTTCTGCTACCATTCACATTTGCATCGTATATTCTCCTTACACTCCTTTCTTCGCTCATTCGCTCTACCTTTCTTGATCTTACTCATTACGCTTACATCAGCCTTGCACTCTTTGCGGATATCCACATTCCTCACACGATCATACATGGTTTTACCACACATACGCCTAAGGGATCTCATTTCAACAGCATTCAATCTACTTTCACCCTTTCTTTGCCAGTTCCATGCCTCACTTCCATACATCAGGGTAGGTACCAGCACTCCATTGTGGACTGCTAACTTCGCTTTTTTGGACAATTTTTTGTTAGCGCCAACTGCGTTCAGTCCTCCATTAATGGAGTTACCTGCATTTACTCTTCTTTCAATATCTCTGTCCGCCTTCCCATCTCTCGTAAACATGCTTCCTAAATACACAAATTCATCCACCTGCTCCAAGTATTCCCCATTCACAGCTATATTGCACACTGTTTTCGTACTTTCTCTTTCAAACACCATTACTTTAGACTTACTTACATTCATCATTAACTCATTCTTCACGCATACTTCGTTCATCCTAGACACCAGAGACTGCAGATCATCCATACTATTAGCAATCAGCACCGCATCATCAGCATACAACAGGCAACATACTTTCAGATTACTAAAATTCGCGCCCAATCCCACATCTTTCAATTCTTGCATACAATTATCCATGTATAGATTGAATAACCACGGTGACATTACGCAGCCTTGTTTAACACCTTTTGTGATATCAAACCACCCCGTAAAACCACCGTTCACTCTAACACATGCAACGCTTCCCTCATATAGAGACGCAATTGCCTGAGTCAGATTCGCATTCACTCCATACTTGGACAACACCTTCCATAGCTTTTTCCTGTCGACTCGGTCGTATGCTTTTTGTAGATCTACAAAGGCACAGAAAAGTTTCTGGTTTTTTGCCAGAAACTTCTCGGTGAGCATACGCAATGAGAAGATCTGGTCCATGCACCCCCTTCCACTCATAAAAGCACCTTGCACATCCCATATTTTATCCTTTGTTTCCTTTCTTACCCTTTCAATCAAAATTCTACCATACAGCTTGCCAACTGAACTTAGCAGGCTAATAGCCCTATGATTCCCACATACCATACGTGACCCTTTACCTTTGTATAACGGCATGATCACTGCCCTTCTCCAATCTAAGGGCGTGTAACCTTCCTTTAAACATTGGTTAAAAAGATTGCACAACCATGTGAGAATTATATGGCTACCTCCTTTAAAATATTCAGCAGCAATATTGTCGAAACCGACAGCCTTACCATTCTTCATACACTTAATTGATCTTTCTATCTCATCCATGCTAATTTCGGTAACATTCAGTCCATCATCATTCATATCTGATTCGCCGCTAGAATCACTGTCACTCACTTCGCTTTCAAAGACTTCCTCGAAATACTTCATCCATCTCTCTTTTATTTTTTCCTCATTCGTCAACATTTTTCCATCTTTCGATTTTATTACTTTCATGCTTCCGGTTTCAGGGCCACACCGGGACCTTTTGACTTCCTTCCAAAACAACTTAATGTTTTCTTGGAAATGGTTTGTCATTTTCATTCCTTCTTCCTCTTCCAGGCGTTTCTTTCGCTCTTTCACTCCAACTCTTACTTTTTTCTTACATTCCTTATATACTTCTTTCGCTCGATCCTTCTCTTCGCTGGAAGCACTGCCAGCCGCAATCAGACATAACCATGCTTTCTTCTTCTCTGAGACCAGTGTTTTAATATCATCATCCCACCATGCATCACCTTTCTTTCTACCTTGCGTACTTATTCCACACACCTCTCTAGCAGATTCACAAAGACTCACTTTTATGTGGTTCCATGTTTCGTCTATGCTTAGACCATCCATTTTTTTCTCATTCAATCTCATCTCTGCATAATTCACATACTTACTTCTCTCATTATCGTTTTGTAGTTTTTCTATTTTGATTCTAGTTGGAGTTAGTACCGTTTTCACTTTAGAGCGCCAACCGCGAAAGAGGTTTACTCTCGACACCACCAGAAAGTGGTCAGTTTCAACCTCTGCCCCTCTGAAAACTCTCGTGTCCTCGGTAACGGCTCTCAACCTAGAGTCAATTACTACAAAATCGATAATTGACCTCTCATTTCCTCTTTCCCACGTATATTGGTGGATACCTTTATGATCGAAAAAAGTATTGGACACAAACAGGTTCCACTCTAAACATACTTCAAGTATTCTGTTCCCGTTGTCATTCGTTCTTATATCCCCAAACATACCTAAGGCCGATTCAAATCCGTCACGTCTAATTCCTACCCACCCATTCAAATCGCCTGCCATTATAATCCTTTCATTAATATTTTTCAGTCTCATCACATCATTCACACCAGTCCAAAAATCATCTTTCTCTTCGTCACTCTCAGAATTGACAGGGGCATAACAAACAACAAGAAACACCCTTGTCAAACCGATTTTGAACCTAATCCACATTATTCTCGGACTTACACATTCATACTGCAACATACATTCAATCATTCTGGGAGACAGTAGTGCTGCAACACCCTGACACGCCCTCTCTGTATCTGGTCTCCCAGACCAAATGACGAGCCTATCATTATGCTGCATTGTACCGCTCCCTTTTTTCATACTCTCTGTTACACAAAGTATGTCCAAATATTTGCTAACCATCGTGTCACACAATTCATTAATCTTTCATTCCATACCTCCTCTAATATTCCACGTACCAATTCGACATTGTTCGAGTTCCTTCCTCCTCTTTGCGCCACCGAAGGGTTGGCGATGTGATGGATAGCGAGCCTCATCGACACCTGTGTCGGCCATTCCCTTCTACGAACTGCTTATCTAGTCCAACATACTGATACTTAGGTATAAATCACTAACATACAAATTAGTATAATATTTAACTTAATCCTAACGCCATCAAAACTATTCCAGATGTCCAAATGAAAAAACTTAATTCTAAAACAAAAAGTATTATAATCACTATAACAATACACTAATCACTGCATAATTGTTTGTAATAGTTCATATTGGCAGAAGACAAAAGACGCGGCTTCATTTCGATTTCGTCCTTCCTAGGGCGTAGGGGCACGGGGGCGGTGCAGCGGGGGTGTAGAAATTGCCAGATGATTGTTTTGTATGGGTCATCTTGTAGGGGCGATGGTCGTGAGCGAATCAGTGACCGAACCACGGACAGGTCGTATAGCCGACAAACGTCTATAACGGAGCCGGTAAAGGTAACGGCGAGCATGGTGGCGGCAGCGGGGGTTGAGATATCGGTATGTGACGGTCGATCGAAGGTCTCCACATCTGGTAGAAATTATCAAATGCCAAACTCGGGCTCACTGACACTGCATTTTTTTTTGCGGCAGCGGGGGTCGACGTATCGGTACGGGGTGACGAGAGACACGGGTAGGTTGCTGCGACCGCCGATGAGATGTCCACATCTGGTAAAAATTCCGGACTCTGGCTCACTAACACTACACTATCCCTTGGGATAAACAATCTTGCTAATTATTCTTAAAACTCGTCATTCTTCCACACCTGTCACCGTAAAATTATTATAACTGCACTAACGTAACTGACAGACAATAAGGCACATTTACGTGTACTTTTAACGGCGGAATATATTAAATATCCCTATAAATTAAAATTAAAAGAAAGTTATTAATAATATATTAAATATATTATTAATAACTTTCCATATCACCAGATTTACAACCCTCAGTCTAATTATTATTGCATCAGACTACTTTAAAAAATACATTATGAATTTTAATGTTAAAATTTTTTGATTTTTTATTATTATTATTTTATTACATATCTAGTTATAGCATAAAAATCACTTTCTTTCAGTTGGCCTTGTATTGAAGCTGGTAGGGAGGTTAACGAACTCCCCCATCCCTTTTCCGCATCCTGGGAAAATTCTTCCATGATTTCAATATAAAGCGACAACAGCTTACATTTTTACCATCTTAAAAATAAGAAAAAATCTAAAAATATTGGAGATGTCCTTCATAAAATACATCTAATTAAAAAATTGTTTTTAACGTTTAGGGAAGCAAAATAGTTTTATAATAATTATACATAAATCTCAAAGCTGAAAAGAAATTTTAATATATTATTACATAACATTGCACATTGCTTTCTGTTTCAACTGTTTTTGTCGAATATAGTCGAATGCCACACTTTATGTACATTTTCTGATTGTATTTTATTATAAAATTATACGTGATGAATATTTTCCGCCCTCAAGTTTGTTTATCATTTTTTATATGGTGTTACAATTTTATTGGACACCATATTTGTAGTACTCGTAGTATAAAATGTATTTATTGTTCAGGTAGAGATAATAAATAAACTTATTTTAGGCAGGCAAAGGGGATTGTCGCGGAATCAAATTAATAACCTTATAAACTTTAAATCGAGCAGAAGTAAGCAATAACCAATTTTATGACGGCCGGCATAGTCCAGTGGTAACGCATTGGACTGCCATTCCGAAGGTCGCGGGTTCGAACCCGGCGTGCGCAAATAAATTTTATTTGATTGATTTGTGTTATTTCACAATTAATTAATTAAAATAATATATAGTATATTTGCGGCACGTTCCAGAGTGGAAGATACTACCAGTATCGCCCTGGTGTAAGACCACCATTCAGAATTGAAACGTTGCTCCAAATGGCTTTAGCCGTGTTTAGTGACTAGATCTGAATAGCCAGGTACTTCCCCACCTTCCTCTTTCCCTTCCCCACTTACCTTCAGCCTCACAAAATCCCCCAATTGGGGATGCCATAGTCTCACTGGCTCCAGACGGGAGCAGTTGCGACTCTTGTGAGGTATTCATTATAAAAAAAAAAATAAAAAAAAATCATAAAATTAAGTGTTATTAACATTTATATCAATTAGTACTAATCTAAATAGATATTTATAAATATGATTTAAGATTATTAATTAACATAAGATATCAGAAAAAAATAAGACCATTTCAGTAAATATATGGAGAAGGGCCAAATTATATAAATATAAGCCACAAATTTATGGATTGGGTCCATTCTGTCAAAAAAATATTTCTTAAAATAGATTTTCAACCCGCAATAAACATATTTTCTCCTGCACCCCAATAATTGAGCCATTCTGAAACCGAATCACGTATCGTCACTAAAAAAATATCAACTACGATATTCATAACTGACTTTCCGCAAAATGACAATAAGCGTCAAGGCGCACGCCCTGAAAAACATAGCCGGGTGTAGATATTATATGGATCAGAATATTCTCTACGGGAGAATTTCAGTTGTGGCTACGCCGCTACGAGCGTAGACGCTTCTTCGGTCTCTACGCTGCCCGGTCCTGTCAAACGCCGCGTGGTAAAATCTCCTGATTTTTCTCGAGTTTCAGCCTGAATTTGATCGAGTTTTATGGAATACTTATCGAGCTTAATTTGGATAAAACACGAGTTTTAGAATAAAATTTCGCATCATTTTCATGTGACATTAACTTTGGAAAGGTATTAAGATACATATGCTCTATTGTATTTATTGCAATGAAGGGTATTGTAATACTGTTTGGTGATAATTATAAGTGTTTTTTCTAAGGGAGGTGAACTATTAAAAAAGGTGCTGTTTAATGAGAGGTAATTTTAAATTATTTATTGTACGATTGCAATTTTTAAATGTTGAAACAAATTCATTTGGCATTTATGGTTTGTTGTTATTTTAGTTCAATGTTTATATACCTACCGTCTTCTTTTAAAGATAATCTTTTTAGATATTACTTTTTTTTAACAAATTAAGGCATGCTATAATTTATAGTTCTTAAAAAAAGTTTGCCGCATTATATTGAGCATTTAAGAGCTGCAACACATAAATTGGCAATATAAAGACTTGTCTAATTTTACAATGCAAAACTAAAGTTCCACAAGTAAACCTAACTATATAGTCTACTTGTCTGGAGATGCTCGTAGCAGGTTGAAGACGATCAGATTAAAATAAAATCAAATGACATTCTAAAATCTAATTTGCAGTGGAATACGACCGTAAATGAACGATTTAAAATAAATAAAGATAAGTGGATGAAGCATTGTTGGGAGCTTAACAACCTACTTAACATGTTTTTTTTTATCAATTTATAAATTTATTTCCAAAAAAATATTTTGATAGCTTAAAACTTACTTAAACTTCAATAATAATTTCACTAAAACTTCAATAATTTACACTCAATGTAAACATGCATATCTTTTCCTTGATCTTGGAAATAATACAGGGTTTTCCAATAAGAGATGTTATTTTGAATAAGTGTTTTGAAGCTGTCATTTTTCAACATTTGACAAGTAGAAACCACGTCATTAATAAAAATGCAACCATACACGCTTCAACAACGCATTGAAATTATTAAAATTCACTTGGATGAATCAAATGAAAATCATCTTGAATGATGAGGCCCATTTCCACTTCGGTGGCTTCGTCAACAAGCAAAATTGTCGCATCTGGGGCTCGAAAAACCCAAGAATTATTGTTGAAAAGCCTCTCTATCCTCAAAGTGTGATTGTTTGGTTCGGTTTATGGTCCGGCGGAGTCATTGGACCTTACTTTTTCGAAAATGAGGCTGGAGCAACAGTTACGGTGAATGGATTGCGCTATTGAGAGATGATTAACGATTTTTCAAGGCCGGAATTGGATGGTATTAATCTGGACAACGTTTACTTTCAACAAGACGGCGCTACGTGCCACACAAGCAACGAAACCATTAATCTTTTACGATTGAATATCAAAATAACACCTCTTATTGGAAAACCCTGTATATGCAATCTGTTAAATTTACTGCTCCCTTTCGTTTACAGTGGAGGCAAATGTCGAAATACTGTCATCTTAGTTGGATAAGGTTCTAACTGACTAAGTTTGTGTTGTATTTCAGTAAATATTTATGTGACGAAGTTCTAACATCATCTTTTAAAAGCTTTAATTTATTTTACAAGGTTCTGCATCTTTTTGAAGCTTTTGCAATTGCCATTTTGTTTGTATTAGATATTATTATTTTTACAGTATAGTTTGTCAATTTTGTTGAATAGGGTTCTAACATCGCCTTACAATTGTTTTCTGAGATGTCAAAGTAAAACTTTTAAGGACAAGATTCTACCTATAAATCAATAATCTGTAAATATATGATAAGAAATGGTATTTGCAAACATTGATATATCATATTTCTGAAAAAGGTAAAGTGGAGTTAGAACTCTGTACAAATGTGGAGACGACATATTAAGGGTCAATGTTCTGAATATCAGCAGCCCGTTTATTTAGCCGTTTGAAAGTCTCTGGCCCTAAGCCAACGCAACTTTTAGATCCGTCGGATACGTTCCAAAACTTGATAAAGTCGTATTTCAGACCATGTAAAAATAATGAACAGTTTAGCCAAAATAGGCTGACTTTTTTCCATTTATCTTCTTTCTATATGTATTAGATAAAAACTTACTCCAATATAATGATTTATTTTATTGTATTCTCATTCATTTTTTTTCTACTTAACGAATAAATGGACGTAAATATCCATGAAATTGAAATTTTGTTTGAAATATTAATAAAAAAATAATTTTCGCCTTTAAGGGTTTATCGTTATCATTTACTATGACTATCTCCGAAATAAAAAACAAAAACTGTGTTATATATTTTCCGGTTGTAGGTACCTACATACTCCTATATTAATTATAAATGTTGATGAGGTTCAAACTCTCAAAAACTGTAGTTAATTTTTTTAAATATCATATTTTTAACGCCGCCATATGCAATATTCCCCAAACTGTTTCCATTAATTTCAACTTCAATGATATTTAATAATGTTGACTGCCCCGTGTTCGTGGAGTAAGGCTCTGGAATAGCAATTTGAAGGTCGCGGGTTCATATCCCAGCTTACGCGAGTAAACTTGATTTGAGTAATTAGTGTTTTTTAATTTGCTCATTTAAAATAATATGTTGTATATTTGCGGCACGTTCCAGAGTGGAAGATACTCTCAGTATCGCTCTGGTGTAAGACCACCATTCGGAATTGAAACTTTGCTTGAAATGGCTTTAGCCATGTTTGATGACCAGATCGGAATAGTAAAATACTTCCCATCTTTTTCCTCCAACTGGAGATGCAACTGAGTCTCTGATCTCACTGGTTCCAGGCGTTTTGGAGCAGAAGGGACTCTTTGGCGGTATTCACATAAAACATATGTATATATTAATATTTTAGTCTCACGCCCTAAATACATAAAGTTGATATTTATATAAAGCTTAGCGCTATATTTATTGTAACCATCACAAAATACATAATTGGTTGAAAATCGAAGAAAATCTGCAAAAGATTTGGAAGTTTGGAAATATTTTCTACTCCAGAACGAAGCCACGTAAATAAGCTAATATTTTGCAAAAATCCAAAACTATACAGGGCGTTCCGGAGTAAAAAAAAGCGCAAGCTTCGGGAGGTGAGTCTACATGTCGGTAAAAGTTTAAAAAATTTTTTTTTCGAAAATCAGTGGTGTTTTTCCCAAAATATTTTTCAATAGAAGACTATTATTTTTTCCATTCAAAAAATTCAAATGTTGTACCTGAAATCTACCTCAAACATTAAAATTTTGAAAAAAGTCGTTCTTCCTTTTTACTTGCACTTTCATGTAAAATGACCTCCCGAATTATGTGCAGTTTATCCCCGGACAACCTGTATAATACTGAATGCAAACGCAACAGTTTGTCACTGTGTTCGGAAACATTCGATTACACGATACACGGTATTTTGAAACATTCGGTTACAGTGAAAAATAACAAGAATGTGATACTCTTACCAAACGGACTAAAATTTGACATCTTTAAATAATAACAGCCAAATAAAACCAATTAAAAAATATAACGAATAAAATTAATTTGCTAATTCATGTATTCAGTTTTCCACGAACCCATTTATGTTATTCAGCATTGACCTGACGTTGATTTTTACTACGTTAGTTATTTGTGTGACGCACGTTGAAATTGTACCAAACATTCTGAAACCTTACGACACGAATAGCAAAAATAATCCTAGTTCCGGGTTTAAATAAAAATAAAACAATATAACTCTTTGAAGCGATAATTAAAATGCTTCTTTTTTTAAGTGCCTATGAAGGAATTATCACTAGGTAACCGAATTTTGGTTGAATTACGAGACTTAAATGTTCATCAACACTTTGTTGTGTATGAAAGATTAAAATAAATCACTTATTAAACATACTAATTTTGTATTGAATTTCAGTTCATTCGTGACGTGGTGAATATTCTTGCGTAGTATGTCAATTTATTCATTCACAGTTCAATGAACTCTTAATTTTTATTAAATTGGGACTATTAGTATAATTGACAGAGGTACTAAAATAATTTTTACTCTTTATATGAAGTGAGTAATTCTTTTGTTAAAATATTTGAGATCGTAATTATTCATGGTTACTAACATTCGGAAGATGTCTTTTTTCTTTCGAAGGCAAATGATCCTGATGCAAACAATTTTTAATAAATATGTTTTCGTGAATACGTTTATTGATAATTCTTCTGCAACAATAATTGTCGTAGTTATGATGTGTTATTTAAACTTTAAGCTTTCAAAATCCTTTAATTACAATATTCCGTGATTTTTCATGGATCTCATTAAATTAATATTATACTATTCGACTAAGGGGGTCAAAAATAACATAGGGATTGATGGAAAACCTATGCATGAATATGATATTATGTAATCATAACTTTCGAACCACCTTTACGTGGTTTTGGTCGATGGTGTGTTGAAGTGGGAAAAATGGTAGTAGGTATATGTTCCAACACGCCATTGTTTTATACTAAATAATTTGATATCCTAACGGGTCCTAATGTCACGTGTCAAAGTAAACCTGAATTATTAATGGTCAGCATATTCAAGTGGAAATTGGCCTGAAAACCAGGTAGAGTATGCCCTTCACATCACGGATATGACTAAAACGTGCGTGATAATTTTGCTGTCTGAGTATGATTTTCCATTTCCATTATGGTCAATCAAGTATTTTTTTAAATCTATTCCGCTGCTTATATTATTACAAATGTATATAACATATGGATCTTAAATTATTCGCTTTCCTCGTCAATTTTCGTACGTAACAAAGAGTTTACATAAAAATCACGGTGAATTTTTCACGAAAAATTTGTTTTCCTTCACAATGTAAATCTAATCATGTCAGTGAGATTGTTATGCCGGGTTTGTTGTTCAAATACCAAATTATGGATTTATTTTTATATTGTTCATGTTGCAAATGGCAAACGAAATAATAATTATACAATAACGAGGATAGCTGATCAAAATGAGTTTTATGATATGAAAGGAAAAATCTTTTGTCTGATATAATTGGACAAGGCCATTAAAATAATTCCCTGTAATGAATAAATGTTGTTATTTCTCATAACATAAAAATATCATTACAGAAATCATTCTATATTTTTGTATTGTAAAAATGTTTCAGGCAAAGTTACTTTTAAAATATCTTTTTTACGTAACCATTCAAAATTCCCGTGAAGTCTTTCTTTACCTGAAACATTTCCGGCCGAAAATTTTGAATGGCTATTTAAAAAAGAAATTTAAAACTGAATATTGAGAGGTAATTGAGATTTTAAACTTCGCAAAAGCATTTACATCACGTTTTTATGAATAAAATTACGCATAAGATTAATTGGACGTGAAGCTTTCTTTAAACATTAATTTTAAAAAATCTATACTTAAACCAACCTTTAGACACTAGCAGAAAACTGTTTTATATTTAATTACTAATTTAACTTAAATTATTACATATATTCAATGGTTACATTGTATGTATAAAAACCATATAATAATGAAGCATTTAATTAAATTTTTGATTTTAACACATTTTCCCTTTTTATATTGATGCAAAATGTTCTTCCTATCAATATTATTTTCAAATGGATTCATTTTTAAAATGACGTTGTATATAACATTTGATTATTAAATACTCAATTTGAAAAAATGTAAGTTTTCCACTTAACAATTGACAACTCTTATTTATTTTAATGGGACACAGAATTAATTGTCTCCATGAGATATGGAAACGTTAGCTTTATGCGATATATGAAGTAACTCAACCCCGTATAATTAAAATCCATTCATATTGCGGAATTATTTGAGATTTACGTAGTGGAACTAATTCTACAAAGGGTATATTCTTACCACAGTGTAAAACCGTACAGCTACCTTTCACATTACCATACTATCAAGAAAGCTTTCTAGAACGTAGAATTATTTATAGGGATCTCATACAATCATGAAAAATCTCCGAGAGTATGTAATGGGGTTTTGGGAAAGGAAATGAAAATAATAAATCTCACCATTCACCCGTAGAGCAGAAGACAGTGAAGTGCTCGGTTGACGTGTTTACGACTTCTTCATACTAATGTAATGCGTTAGTATGTCTTCTGATGGAAGTGGGAGCTTTTTATGTTACATATGTGTATCGTTTATTCGTGACTCTCTCGTTCTGAAGAAAGTAATCTGAAAGAAGCAGCAAAGCATTGAATAAAATGTTATTTTTTCGCTTTGGGAGATTTTATTCAGTTTTGATACCCTCTTTTCTACATAATATGTATCATTTTTCTTTACATAAACTCTTTTTCCGATGCAAAGATGATAAAAATATATTTAAGAAACAACTTTAAGCAACTCTCGAATAAATTTTTTCAGCTTTTCATTACTTTAGTTTCTTTCAGAAACATACTTTGACACTTTATCAGATATCGGCGTCCGGCTTTAAATCTCTAACAACAGCTACTATTTGCAGTTTCATTGTAGTCGATAGTTGTTCTCATATTTGAATCAAATCGGCATATTTGATTTTTAGACAACTGTGTATGTATCTCTTCCCCGAGCAAGGAAGTAATTGGAAGATACCTTTAATGCATTTGTGGTCTAACATAAAGTTTATTTTTCTTCACCGCAATAAATAGCCTTTTCAGAGTAATCGTTTTGAATACTAATATGTATTGATGACACAAGACTAAGTTGCTTGATGCCAGTAGAAAATATGAACCACTATCTTTATCAGCTATAAAACTTATATCTATATCAGGTCTTGGCGTCCGGATTTGAATATTGAACGAGTGCTTTTATTTGAAGTTTTCATTATCAAAAGTTGATAGTACTTTTCGTCATCGTGAATCAGTGCATTTGATTTGTAGATAACCGTGACTCTTCTCCTTGCAACGAAGTAACTGGAAGGCGTTTGACCTTTAAAGCATTCTAGGTGTAACATAAGGTACATAATTGTAAAATTCACCAGACTAAAATGACCACCCTCACAAACCACTAACACTTCGCAATCATAATAAGATCAATTATATTATGATTATCCAATCCTGTTTATATTATTTGTTAATGATGTGTTATATATTTTCAATGGTGTTCAAGTATTTATGTTTGCAGACAGCCTAAAATTATTCAAAGCAATCAGAAACATTAACGATTGCCATATATTGTCCAATAACTTAAGATTTATTATATGGTGTCGTGAAAACCGCTTGCAACTTAACATAAGCAAATGTAAAATTATGAGGTTTTATCGAATAAAGAATCCAATATTTTTTGATTATTCCATTAACAATATGTGGTTAGTATCTGTCTCGGAAATTAATGACTGAGATATTTGGTTTGACACGAAACTCAACTTTGTAAAGTATATAGAAATAATAACCAATAAAGCTTTAAAAATGTTGGGATTTATTTTAAGTGTATCTAGTGATTTCAATGATTTCAATACTGTAAAAACATTATATATGTCACTAGTAAGGAGTCATGTAGAATATAATTCCACGGTTTGGTCCCCAAATTATGAGCTTCATTCACATGCGATTGAAAGAATCCAAAATAATTTTTTAAGATATGTAATTTTTAAAATGGGCATTTCTAGAGAATGCCTAAATTACGATAACGTACATTAAATTTAATAAAATTATCTGATCGCAGAATCATTTACCTACCCATTGATACCCCTGATTTATTATATGTAATCTCTTCTCATACTCCAAGCAGGTCAGTTACAAGACAGTACCTACCATATTATTGTAGCAATTCTACATCAACGTCCCAATATCACACTCCTATGCGACGGATTCAACAGCTAGGAAAAAAATACTCCAATGTTTTTGATATATTTAGTACATCAATTTCATTATATAAGCGTACCTTATTGAAGTTTTTTCATCAAGTAAGGGAATATATTGATAAAGCTATTTAAAATGACAGTATTACAGTATTTTGCACGTTAACAGTATTTTGTCGTATGAAAGAAAAAAATTGTATTTTGGATTTTTTATTTTTATATTTTGTACCTACATACTGTGTGGATCGAATTCGAAAATATTTGTATTTATATATGTGTTTTAAAAAGTAATTTTCTGCACTATTTACAAGTATAATTTCTTATATATATATAAGTATTTATATAAGTATATAAATATTTACAAGTATAATTTCTTATATATATATATATATATGTAAAAGCCTTAATAGGCGTAAAATAAATAAATATGGATAGCATTTTGTTGATAACTTTTTTATGTGAATGTATTTTGAAATAGGAAGGTAAGACCGGTCGGTGACTGAGTTGACATCGCGTTTGGGTCCCACTCAGGCGTAGTGTGTTCAATTCCTCGGCTGGCTAAGTCCTCCATCACAACACAAGCAACATTTTCAG
The DNA here is from genome assembly GCA_026573805.1 of Hesperophylax magnus. NCBI lineage: Eukaryota > Metazoa > Arthropoda > Insecta > Trichoptera > Limnephilidae > Hesperophylax > Hesperophylax magnus. The sequence continues at coordinate 11,478,428 of JAIUSX010000012.1, forward strand.
CTTACTGTGGTGGTAGTAGGAGAATTTCAAATATTGTCAGGTTATTTGTAACCCTGGAATATTTGTCTTTCTTTAAAAAAAAAATATATATATACGTTTATAAATACTCTTTATTGTATTTTGTGATTTTTAAGTAAAAATTTAAAAAAAAAACTATTTAGTGAATTTTATTTTAATGTTTTATTGTATACAAATACAATTCATAAAACTTCTCTATACAGCAACATAATAATTTGTAATCTATGTATCAATATATATGTTTGTCAAGGTGCTTTTAGTAAGCCAAGATCAACTTGCATTCATTGTTCCCTATGACGTCGCTCAACGGAGGACAATGCACCGTAAACAAGTCGTGGAACCAGCGAATTGGCAAGTAAGATAGTAAACAGCATAGTATGTAGCTCTACGACAACTCGTAGCTCGTAGCTTCGTAGCAGTAACCTACAAATTTTGTGTGCTGAACACAAGAATTTTGGCGTTTGTAAAAACTGTACTAAAGAGCGATAAAAGTTTTTTTAAATAAAAAGAACGCTTTTATAATTTCCACGAAAATCGCACCACGATGGCACGGCAACGGTAGGTGCCGTAGTACGGCATTTGATCGTTTATATAGTTTTCAAATTTTTGTAATTTATAATTTCATGTTTCCTTTAAAGAAACAGCAAACCGTACATCATTTGTCTCATTTTCAACATAATTATTCTAAATATTGTATGTTTTATACTTTTTGTGCAGTTGCCGTGACGTAGCAGTACGAATTATAAAGCCGCCCATTCAAGGTACAAATGATAAAAAAGCATTGAGTAAAAAATGATTCCTTTTAGGCTGAAATGGTACAGTTCTTCCTTATTTAAAAATTGGAAAATGCGCTGGTGCTATTTATTTACAAAACCTTTTATTTGTGTTCATAGATGAAATTGGATCCTTTTCAATCTTCATTTACAATTAATAGTTAAAGCCAAGCCGTTAGCTTTTATTGGTCTCAGGTAGGTTTGTAAATAAATAATGTATCCAATAACCTGAGTAGGATTGCTAGAAATAATCAACCGTTTGCAATTGTAACTTTGATGAGAGCTTTGATATTTCTGAAATTGCTTAAAGGTTTTTCTTTGTCGTTGCAGAATACAAATTTGTTCCAATTGTTCGTATTATAATAAAACGTTTATTTTAACTTGGCTTTTTATTTACATTTTTATCCATTTTCTATATAAATATTTATGAAATAGCAAATTTAAAAAAAATGTTTGGTCGAAAAATCGTGAAAAAATTCGCTAATTCGGTGATTTTGCACAAAAACCGCGCTATACAAATCATTTAAATATTATTACTATAATTACGTCTGCGTCCGGTCAAAACTTGGTGTGGTAGTTAGCGCGAGGGGTATAATGAAAATATTATTTGAAAAATTCTTACTACCACCATAATCAGCGTAAGGTGTTGCTTGTGCATTTTGAATATTTTAAAATATATAATTGTATTGAAATTGAACCCACGACGTCCGAATAGGATCGAACCTATTTATCTACACAGTTATCAACCGATTTGCATATTATTTTTCCAAGAGGGTTAAGATTTAAAATACCATAAAATTCATAGTTATTTAGGGTGTTTCACCAATAGAAACTTCATTATACGCCTGATATAAATGTGTTTTCGGGACAGAAAAATTAAGATCGTTGATTTTCAATATTAGCCGATTAGTAAAAAAAAATTCCAAGCAATAGGTCACACATCCAAATCTGCTTTTGGTGGAGTGAACGCTTAGTCAAATTTCACATTAGAAAGCTTTAATAATTGCGATTAAATCAATGTAAAAAAATTACAGAATTACTCTGCTTGGTACAGATATTATCAGATTTGAAATGTCCATTGTTACGTTAAGTGACTAGTCTAAATTAGTTATCTCTTAAAACCTTTTACAATGTCTCATTTTTCTCCCCATTATTTTCGCTTCATTGCATTTTCCATTGTACAACAGACCCGTTCGCCTCGAGTCGTTGACAGTCTTATGTGTTTATCACATTAAAAAAAATATATGTTTTTTCAATCTGGATAAAAGTTACAGCACCACTACACTATACAAACATTGTTCAAACATTTTCTGTGATGTGTTTGTTGAATCAATCGATATTGATGGGTGTATTTTTGGACGTTATTCATGTTACGTTTATGTTTGCAAAATTATTCAACAATAATATATTTTTTTACAATGGGCTTTCATTTTTTAATAAAAACTAGTTGATATTGAAAAAAACCTCTGGAAATAAGAAAAAATATTTTTTTCTTCTTTTTTCTCTCTATTATCTCATCCTATTCACCACTACACAAGCAAGGTTATCTAAATAAAAATTTCTCTATACCGCATATTTTATTTAAATTTATATCAAATTTTAACTGCTCCCAACCGTCTGAAGCCAGTGAGACTATGGCATCCCCAATTGGGGTATGTTGTGAAGTGAAAGTAGTGGGGAAGGGTACGAGATGGGAAAGGGAAGGCTAGGAAATACTATTTAGATCTGGTCACAAAACATGGCTAAAACCATTTCAAGCAACGTTTCAATTCTGAATGGTGGTCTTACATAAGGTCAATATTGAGAGTATCTTCCTCTCAGGAACGTGCCGCAAGTATACTACATATTATTTTTAATTAGTAATTTGTGAAATAAAACAAATTAATAAAATAAAATTGACTAGCGCATGCCGGGATTCTAACCCGCGACCTCCAGCTTGCTAGTTGAGAGCATTACCCCTCCACGGAGGCTGTCATTACCAACGCACATAAGATTTTTTACTGCTTTAGTCTTTGTGAAGAAATTTGTGTCATTTTTCTTCGGTTTATTCAAATGAAACCAATCCGGTTGTTTTAATTGATTCGATTGATTGGTACATTTGCTTTCAAATTGGTTAAATATATAATAAACTGAATCTTCAGGATCCAGATCATAATAGTTTTCTATCAGCAAACTTACCGAAAAAAAATTGTTATTGCCTACGAGGTACGTTTCTCAGACATATTATATTTCTATGATAAAATTCATCACTTATAATGACAATATTTCCTTCCTTATAATATATTTAGCTTATCGTATTATCATTCAACATATATGCATAATTAAACGCTGATGCTTTTTAAAAGCCCTAAAGAGGAACATCTGCGCGATCTTTTTCACAATAAATTTTAAATTTAATTTTAGGCCAAAATTCTTGACCAAAGAAATTATTATTTTATCAATAGAAAATTATAGAAAACTAGTGATGATATATCCTTAGTATTTTTTTTCCTCGGGGCCTCTTGTGTGAGATTAATTAATACAAAAAAGAAAAAAGAAAAATATATATAGAGAAAATCGTTTCCCTCCAGGTCCTATGTCATCTCAAGGAAAGGAAGGAGAGAAAGTTTTGGAAAGGAAAAGGGTATGAGGGGTGGGTAGGAATCTACGGATCAATGGACGTATGATCTATCCTTCCCGCTGAGTGCAAGGCGATAAGTCAAGAGAGATCTGTTGGAGAGGTTAAAGGGTCTTCCCAAACAAGTCTCTCCTGATCCAGCACGCCTAATAGCTGGGGGGTAGGCGCATCATGAACACACCCCACCTGATGAGTGATGAAAGCGGGTCGCTTCTACGATTCGTTCTTAAGTTCAACAGCTCGGCTGTGGAACGAACTGCCAGCCTCTGTGTTTCCTCCCTCCTACAACATGGGACTCTTCAAGACCCATGTTCACTCCTTCCTCTCCACAAAAAGAACCTCCACACAGCATCCTGAAAGATGACATAGGCCCTGAGGGAAATTATTTTCTTCAGGGCCTCCTGTGTGGAGTTAATATTAAAAAAAATCTCTTCTAAATTCTCAAACGTAGCTCACTACTTGGGGTGATCTATGGCAGAGGTTTTGGTTTTCCAATAAATGGTTCCCGGGGCGGCGGTACCTAAACTGCAAATTGGTAATAAGGTACTTTATTTATTTGTGTTTTAATTACGAAATTAAGGCCATTAAAGAATTCATGTTTGTGTATTATTCGTAATTATTAAAAAATATATATTTTTGAATTTATTACGATAATTTAATCAAATAAAAATATAACACGAAGTAAAAAATGTGTTTTTTGGGTCGAAATTTTTCATTTATATATGACAAATTTGTGTTCCAGAGTAAATCGGTCGTTTGTAATTTAAATATAAACCCATCAAAATGCATTTTCATTTGTATTTAATAATTCAACATATTTGTACGGCGCCCTTGAGGTGTATTTTTACGAAAACGGCGCTACATAAATTAGCCAAATATTCTTGGTATAAATTTTTTTTAATTATTATTAACCGACAAACAATTGCTTGTAAAATCGTTAAAATCGATTTCTTTACTGGCCTGATTTCTTTAGTATTTAAAACACAAATAAATTAAGTAGAACATATCCGTATTAGATATTTGCTACACCTTCAAATTTAAAAAAAGACATTTGGCTCGGTAGTTTGGCCACAATTCAAAATTAAAGTTTTGTTTGAAAAAGGCCGCGCAGCCGTTCCTCTTAATGCCAACTCATTGCCCGTAGTTTAATATTGCGGGGGCTTAAATATTATTCTCCCGGGGGCGGCTCTTTGTAATAACATGCCTGAGCTTTATAAGTTATTATTATTTGCAAGACTGGAACCACATACGCCTCGGTAAGCCTCCACAAATGAAAGAAGGCTGTCGTATGTTTATTGTCACAGAAAAATGCTTGAAGCCTTATTATGCTTCCAGAATGTTTGTGTATATTCAATAATATCTATATTTGTATAACTTGATTGAATCGAGAAATATCACGAATTTGGTGCTTTTTCGTAGAAAACAGTTTTTGCAGTTTAAAAAAAAAATTGATGTGAAATCAAAAATTATCCACCATTGTGAAATATTGAAAAAATCGCAGACAGAGAGGAAAAATTGCAGAGTCAACTAAACTTTGTGAAACGAGGAAAATTTCAATTTTTATATAGTTTATTGTACTTCATCGTAATTACAATCCGATTTGATACTTTGCTTTAAAAAATATTTACTTCAACCTAATTCAAGTTTTAAACGCTCTAGTAAATGCAAAACTGATTGCTTCTACAATGGTTTTGAAACAATTTTTATTAAGTCTTCGAGCCTAACTTTTCAGAAAGCAATCATAAGTTTGGTACTGTTGAATATTCATTTGTTGGTTCCTCAGTTCACCTAACGTTATTTACGAGACCGCGTGAGCCAAACAACTTTAAGGATGGTGGAGAAATGAATAATATGGAGGATATGTAGTTTATAATTGATGTCTTAATTGGCACTCATCACTGTTTTGACAGTTTATTAAAAAAGTTTGAAAACCGATAAAAAAAATTTGAACCTTATAGAAGACGTGTATTTGGACATACAAGTACATTAATTCTCTGTTTTCATTCAATAAAAATACTTAACGTGTTTGCGTTTTTGGTATATTTTTCGCCTTGATTGGAATATCCCTGATTTACGTTGGACGTATAACAACAATGAGAGTGATGATCTGATGATCCTAATTTTTTGAAACAGTGATTGTGAATAATCTGTAGGAATATCAGAAAAAAATGTAACCTTGATCTTCGAAATAGATTATGACAAGTGTCAACATTAAAGGCTACCTATAATTAAGGCTCATGAAAATCGAAAACAATTAAATCAGGCCGATGTAAGTTTAAATGAACAAAGAAAGGCATGCTTAGGAAAAACGGCTCAAGTCATTTTTCGTAAAAAAATTTTGAGCAAACTCAAAGTACCAAAGAACTTAAGTTACTTAATGGTAAGTTAGAAACCTGTATAAAATATTTTCATCGCCTTTCTGAATCCTCCACACAACTTTGACAACAATAATTGTATGCCTTTCTCGGGAAAATGTCAAACTTCCTTACAACTCAAACAAGAAGTGTTGTATTCTGACGTTATATAAGTCAATGATTGTAATCAGGAACATACAAAGGAATGAATAATTTAAATCTATTCATTTCGGACGTTTCTAACATGTTATTGTGTTTGTCAAGTACCTACAAAATTATTCATTGAAATATTAAGGGTAATGTTTTATGTAGATTGACGCCTTTTATTTGTCACCCTTTGCAAATCGAGTGATTAAAAAAAAAAACAAATTCATCCAGAGTTTTTTTTAAATGAGTTCTTCGAAGTGGACAATCGAAATATTTATCAGTAAAACATTGTTGGAAAATACAAATCAAAATCATTATAAGCGATTCCAAAATATTATAATTACTATTCTCTCGTTTGTTATCAATTATAAGGAAATACATTGAAATAAGTTTGGTCAAGTAAAAAAAATGCTGGGATGTAAATAACCTTTTATTAGAATTTAATAAAATAAAGCATGACTACTAAAACGATTGTAACTGCAATATTCAGAGTCAACCTCCAATTGTGAATATTCGCAAAAAAATGTAATTGTAAACAAGATTTTCGTGATGATAAGATAATGTTATTATATAAATAATGGAACAATATTGGGCAAATCCCAAAAATTTTAAACTTTGAATGTAACAATTGATGCTATTCTGTTTCTTTCAAAACCTTTAAGAAATATTTCTGTGCCATCAAACACAATCGCTTATCTTGTAATTCTATCTAACGCATGTTTCCAACCAGTGAATTCCAATTAACAACAGCTCAAGAATAATAAATTAACCGCACAGGTAATAATTTCCCTCAGGGCCTGTTTCATCTTTGGGGGTGCTGTGTGGAAAGTCATTTTAAGGAAAGGAAGGAGAGGAAGTTCTGAAAAGCAAAAAGGTGTGAGGGATGGGTAGGTATCTAGGAATCAGTGTATCCAGGAGTGACGGACGAATGAATGTATCCGTCCCACTGTGGTGCAGGGCGATAGGTCAAGAAACCTGTTGGAGAGGTCAAAGAGTCTACACAAACCAGCCTCTCCCGGCCTGGCACGCCACGCAGTTGGTGGGCAGGCAGATTCTGAAAACACCTAATTTGATAAAACCGGGCACCACTGTTAAATCATCAAACTTAGCGAACCACTTGAGGTGACCTATTGCAAATGTGTTGTTTATACAAATGCGTTGTTTATGCAAATGTGTTGTTTATGCAAATGTGTTGTTTATACAAATGCGTTGTTTATGCAAATGTGTTGTTTATGCAAATGTGTTGTTTATGCAAATGTGTTGTTAATGCAAATGTGTTATTTATGCAAATGTGGTGTTAATGCAAATGTGTTGTTAATGCAAATGTGTTATTTATGCAAATGTGTTGTTAATGCAAATGTGTTGTTAATGCAAATGTGTTGTTAATGCAAATGTGTTATTTATGCAAATGTGTTGTTTATGCAGTAAATGGTTCCCGGGTGGCGGTACCCAAACCCGCAACCTAAATGAAACAGTTAAAAATAAACCATAAATATGACTCAAATTACAGAACGCGAAACTTTTATTATATTTAATTATTTTACCTTTGTAATTACATATTTCAACCGTGTCAATCTAAGTACGTATCTTCATTAGTGAGCCCAATCGAAATTAATGAAAAATAACTAATAATCCATTTCATTAGGTTAAAGTGCGTAACTGTAGTGCAATGCAATATATTTCATAAATTAAATAGACAACGCATCAACTAACAATAATTTAAACGATAACTACGAAAAAAATAATATTTCGATGAACACACTAGATATATTATATTTAGCAATAAACATTATTTGCGTGGGTGTGGGAATGAAGAAGATAAATAAATCCTTGGGATAGATATTAAGCTCGCAATTGAATAGAAATGGTTTTATCCAAAATTATAATGGTTTGCTGAATTTGTAAGAGCTTTCATGCGCGTAATTGCTTTAAACCCAAGCAGAATTCTTCATCCGAATATTCCGTCCTTTTATAATCATCAGTAATATACCATGCTTTATTGTAAGAACTATTTTTTTATTCAGCTTATTGAGAAATTCTTACAATTCTTCGTTATTTCGACTGAACGGTTCCTTAAGGTTTTAATTAGGTACGAACTTACTATCATGCCTTTTCAACGAAGGAGTAGGCAGATAGGATGGCTACAAAACTCGTCTTATATTTATTCATTGACGCCCTATTGGGCTTTTAAGTACATAAAAATTACAAATTTCATTATAAATTTCATATGTTTTGTTTCTTTCACTCATATTGTAACAGTATTGCATCGAAGATGACAAAATTTAACAGTGATCGCCAAAATGTAGTATATATATATATATATATATATATATATTATACACTTCAACGGGTTATAAAATAAAATATAATATAAGACAAAATTAATTATGTAGCAATAACCACTCGAGCGACTTTGGGGTATTATGTCAAATTTGCAAAAAGTTTTTAGAGATCGCTTGCCATAATGTGCCAAATTTATTGAAGATAAAAATATGGGATAAGCGGCAAAATCTAGGTGGATTCACTCCTATTCAGCTTAAGAAAAAAAACCGTTTTTAAAAATAGTTCAAAAATAAATTTCACCTGAAGTTCGGGAAAATTTATAATTTTTTTTTTTTTTAATTATTATTTAATATTAAATTTACAATACATGTTATTACATTACATTAAGTTAATTTTATTTTTTATTATAGTACATCGTGATACACCTTTTTTTAGAGCAAATGCTCGTGTTAAAAAGGCGGAGAAACGCGTGTAATTAATGATTTCACATATTTTTTCAAAGAGTGTAAAGATAATGAAAGAATTTTTATTTTTTAATATAACAAAATAATTTTTTTAAATGTAACAAAATTTTATCAAATAGAAAAGAGAAAAGGATGTAAAAGAAGGAAAGAGATAAGAAATAAGAAATAAGAGAGAAGGATTTCAATATAATAATAATTGAAAGATTATATTGTATTTTAAAAGTATAAACGATTTTAATATGCTATTGATATAGTGTTTTTATTGAGCTTTTGAATTTTTTATAATTCGTTTCCAATCTTTAGTTAAGAGGTAATTGGTTAAACCATTTGACACCAAAATATTTATAAAATTGTTGGGCTGTGGTGGTGTTACAGCGCGGGATAGTTATAGAGCCAAGAATACTTTGTCTATTGCTGTTCGAAAAAGTTATTAAGTTGTCATTGTTGAAACAATCTTTATGTATTTGAAAAAGAGTTATTTTTTTATAAATAATATGAAGTGAAGGGGCTTTAAATTCTTGAAATAATCTAATTGTGGGGTAATCATACGGTTTTTTCAAAATTATTTTTACTAATATTCTTTGGATGATTTCTAAAGGTAACAGAGAAGTTTTGAATGCTCCACCCCAACCAACAATTGACCTTTCTTCAGGGACATAAGATTCGCTGACACTTATATCGGTTTATCACAGTGTTAATATGGTACATGACTGTTATACAGACGTCAAATACCTGTAGTAATCCTAAAAAGAGGTCATACGTGAAGTCATCAGTACCTACTAGAATACGGGTGGGGAATATAGGCTTTTCGGTGAGCCCTGCGAGCGCCCTGAGTGCGTCGTGCTGAAATCACTGCAAAAAAATCACAACGCGAGAACAGTTTTATATCGCTTTTTTTACATTTTTAAGTTATAATATTTATTTATTCACCCCTCGAAGGCTTTACATGTATACACTGTTATGGGTAAGTTGTTTAGCAGCACAATAATATCTTCGATGCAAGTTATCATAGAGTTATATTCTACAGAGGAGTATATATTAAATCATCTTCGTTTAAAACCAGTCGTGGTTTCAGAATGTTGAAGATTTAGATTCAAATTCCAATCGCTCAACACATGCTGCAATATGAGAAAAATCATTTAATTATAATCATTTTAGTAAACCCAGGACTTTTTTGCCGTGGTAGAGCTCTACCAACTGAGCTAATGCACCTATTTATATACTTTCCTACTTCGAATAAGAACTACTTACATTAACTTCATTTTACTCACCGCATATTTTACACGCCGCACTTTAAACCGCATTAAGTAATTTCATATGTTTCCGTATTAATATTTTGAGGATTGATATTAATTAAATAATATGGTGAATGTATACATAAATTATCAATCGCTGTGGTTAAAACATAGACTCATATCACTACAGGGTTTACAAAACAAGATGAGACTTTATCAGTTAATTGTCATAAAATTTGATTCATGTAATTGTCACATCAACCTATTTATTGGTCATAATTAATTTCAAATATCAAATAAGAGCTCTCTGCTCTATAGGGCGCTATATCATTTAAACATCTTAAGAATGATTAATAATGCTTAAACTAAGCTTAAAGTTATCACTCACCATAAAAATATAGTTCGTTAAAGTGATCCGCTGGCGTTCAGCTCCCGGTGAATCCCGTATTCCGTACAACCGTCGTATTCCGTACAACCGATATTGTTTTAGCGGCAGCACGAGGTCTGAAGTTTTGATTCGCTAAAAAATGAGATATACTTCAAATAAGAGTAAAATATCAGTAGTTTTAATAAGAAAATAATATCACGATAAGAGAAAGGTTATGTGTTACTTTTAACATATAAAACTTGACAGATCATTTGTACAACGTTGTTTTTCTCTCCCGCAAAACTTTTTTTTACCCATAATCTAGGCGTTATATTTCCACCCTAGTTATGTTCACACTCGGATGAAATAACATGACACGATCCGACTAATTAAGTTTTACCTTGTCAAGACTTTTATTCACTATGTTTCACGTTCCGTAACGCGAACAGAATACAATAAAAATATTATAATAATATTAAAAATGCCATCCTAATTTATATTAATAATAATAAGTATTGTAATAATACAGTAGGAATATCACGCTGATATAGAGTAACCTGTGTGAGCCTTCTAAAATAATATTAATTTAAAATCATAAATTACAATACGTAAAAAAATTAACACGGTGACATATTAGTTTTGAAGTTTAATCGTCTGGTTAATAAATTGTACGGTAGCAGATTCACCTCTGTGTAGGATAAAACCACTCTTGAAATGATTTAATAATAATAATTGGATAATTTTTTTGAAGAAATCACCTCAAATATAAAACACAATAGAGTCAATGTGACTTTATCATACCTATTTGGGGAATGTTGTTAGGCTAAACAAAACTGCTGAGAAAGGGGTTTTTTTATTGAATGAATAGTTAATAGTCGTACATATCAACAAACAAGTCCTGGTAAGCCAATTGGATTGGCTTATCAACAGTTGCTTAAAGTTTAGTTACATATACATTTTACAAGTTGTGATTTATATCTTATATCTACATTTTCATAATTTTTTCAAACATATTAAAGTTAATTTATTTTTCGATAGCCAATTTTTTACCATATATTTATACTTATTCATAGACTAACATTACTTTATAGTGTCAGGTAATAAATTAAGTTTTTTCGGTATGTTGTATTCAAACGTTCTCTGTCCGTACTTATTATTAAATTTCTGAACTATTAACCCGTTATTTCGCGTGAATCTAGTGTTGTATTTATGTTCTAATTTATCTTTATGATGCGGGTAAATATATGTTGAATTATAATTTTTTCCCATAGTATAGCCTTAACAGGTAAAATTTTGGCACTCTGAAACAGCAACGACTTATTTTGTCTCTGCTTGAAAATATTAGGGATGACGAGTAATTTTACAATTGCGTTTTGTACAACTTAGACTTGTTTCAGATTGGTTAAAGTAGTATTTCCCCATATTGTTAATCCATAGTTCATAATAGATTCTGCCATTGACATATAAATTATTTTAAGTGTTTCAAATGATAGGAAAAAATTTGATGTGTACATTCTGCCAGCAATTGATCTGAGTCTTTTACAGTTTTTTTTTAATGTTTGTCCCATTTGAAAAAGCAATCTACTGTAACACCAAAATAGACATATTCCGTAACTAATTCTAAGCTTTCACATTTACAATTAGTTGGGATATTTTTGGGATATAAAATTATGAAAAATGATATAAGGATTAAATTAAAATTTGGCATAAGGTGATCTTTTATGCATTACTTAGGTTTTTTTAGCATTTATTAATAGTCCTGCATAATGTGACCATTTACAAAGTTGATAAAAGTCAATCTGCATGAGTTCAATTTCAATTTTAGATCTTTATGTGATATGGCTAATGCCGTATCATCTGCGAATACAAAATGTTTAACAAAAGAGAAAAGTTTTTTCATTATAGTTACATAAATTATATACAGTGTAGGTCCCAATATGGAACCATGTGGAACTCCTGCAGATACTTTCTTTGTTTTACTAAAAGTATTATTTATATTTGTACATATTTTTCTATCTCTAAGATAATCTTTAAATAAATTTAACACATTTCCTCTTATTCCAATTTTAGAGTTAATTATGTCTAATAGAATTTATTTACTTACGTAAAACCATTTATTTGATTATCCTAACGTTTTTTTATCCAAATCGGTGCAAAAGAGAGTTCATAATAATAAAAATGTTTTCAAAAATCTGTATTATTTACCTTTTTTTAACTTGTTATTGGTATTTTCAATTTTTTAGATGGTGTTTTACATTGCGATGAAGCCATTATCTGTATTATTCTGCAGCGTAAATTCTTCACAACGAATATCAAAGTTGGCGACTCCGGGAACATGAATGTGCTTTGTAGGCTATTCTATGTCTTTCAATTTCAATAGGAAGAAGCAGCCTACGGCGTATAATAAAACGTATCACAGGGGTACAATTTTACTCCAGAACTAAATATGTATGTACACAGAAACATGTATGCGAAGCACCTCACAGAATAGTGACTCACTTGAATGTATCTCGGTTCTAGTGCGTACCCATTTCTGAAGCTGAATTCTCTTTGGATTATCACATTTTATCATACGTTTACACATATTGGTGTAATTCTAGTGTGGTGGAGTTATATGAGTGCTACAAAGCCAATGTGGGGAATCCAACATTGAAGTTGTGGTAACTAAAGTTCATGTTTTCGTGAAGAGAATCTCTGAAACTTCGAAAGGCATCTTGTCAAATATAATACAAAACTCAAAACAATTATTTATTTTTACAAAAGTATAACTATGCAAGAATAATTATCAAAATTATGATATTGGTGCTTAGATGGTGGGGATGTTAAAAGCTGTAAAACAGTGTATTTTTAAGTAAATTATAAAATTATTAAATATTCCAAAAATAATCATTGACAACGATAAAGCCAAAAACTTACTGTTCTCAATGAAAATGTTTAACAGACTGACACAGAAAACAAAAAAAGTAACTGCCTTATCTGGGACTCGAACCCAGGTCTCTAGTATTACCGGGATCGGCACTCAACCACCACCAACTTAAATTGCCACCTTATTCCAATTCGTCATTTTTATTAATCTCATACTTCAATTTTTGAATTAATGATATTATCTTCAATTAATTATAATCAATTTGGGAGGCTGTATGGGTATCACCGCCCCGGGAACCATTAATTGAATAACCAACACCTCTGCCATAGGTCACCGCAAGTTGTTCGTTAATTTTTGGTGACTTAGCAGGGGTGCCCGGGTTCATGGGGTGAGGATGTTTTTCGTGTTGGTTGCGGACGCGGGCACCTACTGTGTGACGAGCCGGATTTGAAGAGGTTGGTCAAGAAGATTTTTCTACCTTTCCAGCAGGACTGTCTCAACCCATCGCCTTACACCGCAGTGGGAGGGATGCATTCAAACAACCGTCAATCCTGGACAGATTGACCCCCAGATTCTTACTTAGCCCTCATAACTTTTTCTGTCCGAGATCTTCCGCTCCTTTATTTCCTTAAAAAAACGCTCAACACAGGATCCCCACAGATGACATGGGTTCTGAAGGAAATTATTTTCTACAGGGTCCTCCTACGTGGGACTAATGTAAAAAAAAAAATTGGATGCCGTATTTTTTTGGTGTGATTTTAAAATTCTTCCCGAAGAGATTTACAATCTAGATAGTAGGTATCTTGGATTTCCTAACCGCATTTACTTGTATGGGACATTTTACTGACTCAAGTCAACTATAAATACAATGAATTCAACTTATAGTTATAAAAACTTCATACGGATTTCCACAAATAAAAATTTACCTGATAAAAGTGCTTATTAACTATATTTAACCTTAACTTGGAAAGGACAGAAATATTCAAATAAAAAAGATTTGTTATGCTAGGTAATCTATATTTGGCATTTTATTTGAAATTTATTTTGGAAAATATCACTTTTAATATTATTTGAAAATACACTATCTGATTTGTGAACTTATTGCATTTTAAAAAAAGGCTTCTGCAAAAAACTTTTTGAAATGAAAAAAGTCAAGTTTGACGGTGAATAATGTAACTATCCGATAGATGGCAATCAGTAAAAAAAAATTCGTATATAATTAACAGTAGTTTAATCCCACAGTAAGATAACATTAAAAAAATACGATGGACTTTGTTAACGAACAATTTTATTCACTGTATCTTAAAAGATACAAAATCATGTTGAGGTTAAAAAAAGGTTTCGGAATAATACAATAACTTGTATGAGATTACCTATGTATGTGAACGGAGCGGAATTATACCTGATTCCATCGTTTCTCTGAAATGGCATGTTTGTTAAATCCTTATATATTCTTTTAAAACACTACCTTCATAGAAAAAAATTGTTTTAAAGTTGGTGGGTACCTAATAAGCAAAATTATTTGGAGGCCTTTTATGTAAGGTACTTTCGCTTTTCGGGTGAACAAAGGGGATATGTATTTCTAATAATGTTCATAATCCAGCAATGATGAGTTAGGAATCTCTCTCTCTCTTTCTCTCTCTCTCTCACGCACTCACTCTACCCAATGAATATAAGCTCTTTTAATTCTGTTACTTATAATGAACAACATATCATTTAAGTAACACGCACAGCGATTAAATATATATATATATATATATATATATATATATATATATATATATATATATATATATATATATATATATATATATATATCTCTGGCAAATGTTCCACAATTAAACTTCAGTTTGAACATGCTTTTGTAATTATAGTGAATTACTTTTGGAGTGTGAGATGTTATGCCGTGTTGCGGTAACTCCTTCTTTAGGCAACATTTTGGAGCTTCTAAAGAAGGAAGTACCGCGACACGGCCGAATAACCTAAAAGTAAATAACCATAACACTTTTGTCCGTGAAAATCTCAAATCAAACCATGCTTAAGTAAGAATATCATGGAGCAATTCAGTGAAATTCAAAACAAACAAACATTCAAAAGCCATTACGAGTACCTGCTCTTTAAAACATGTAAATGTTTTCTCGTCGTAGAATATATGCGAACATTATTCAGCATACAGTCAAAAGATTAATTTAATAAAATATGTCTAAGTTAGCTTTCAAACATACTAAGCGCTTTCCAGCGAGTTCTAAAAATAAAATATTACAACTACTCTATATTATGACACACTACTCTATATCTGAACAAAAACGTCCAGTCCCAGGATGGAGATAAAAAAAGCTTTAAAGATTTTTTATCTTCAAATTTACATGAAAATGGAATTCATATTTTATTCTCAGTAGATTTTATTAATTTAATTCAAATTCATTTCTGTGAATCTCTTTCATATTTTCAATATCAAAAATATTTATCAACCCCTCAAATCTCCAGATAGTGAAATATTCCATCCTCGAGAATTCTTCTCTACCCACCAAGTAAAATTGTGCAAAGAAACTTTTCTCATTTTATACTTAAACTCCAAAGGGTCCGCTTTTATGATTCCATTTTTTCTGCTACTTTAAATCTTCCTTCTCCGGATTTATTTTATTTAAGATAGTTTCCTGAAGAAAAAGTCACTCTCTCTTTGAATTGAATGAAAAAGCACCAACTTTTTCGCTTTCTCGCATAAGGAAGCCTTGTTGCTTTTATTTTTATATTTCCTGTTTGATCAGAGCTTATTTATGCAAGAATATTTTATTGATATGATAATTGCGTAAATGTAGGCTATTAAATTTGGCTGGTAGCACTTAACTTCTATCGAAGAATAAATGAAAAGTCTCCACATTAATTGACTTATTTACCTTCATTTTATCACTTTTACTTTTAAGTACAAACCCTTCAAACTTTATTTGTGACGTCGCACTATTTTTTTATTTAAATTTAGGTACTTACCGATTCATTTTGAAAAGATTGTAAAAGAAAAAACGCTTCCTCGTTTTGCTGAAAGCAAGAATCTATTTCTGTTCCTCGTCAGAGATTTTTTTGCTCTTTTGTTTTCCTTTTCGCCAAGCTTTTGGACCTAGAATTAATTTATTTAACAGCTCGTTATACGCAAGTTAAGTGCATAAAGGGTGGAGTAAATGCCTAGTAGTAATTAGTTCCTACCAACACTAACGGCTAAGGGTAACCCCATTTTTCTTAAACTATGTACATACTTAATATCACTTTTCATAAAGAAGGGTGAAACGCATACTTTCTTCAGTACGTATTAATGTGGTATATCAAAATATACCGAAAATGGCAAAATGCACGTGTTGCCTAAAGATGTATTGTAACTAATAAAACATAAAAGTTGTATGAAGAAGTTGCAGAAATTCTCCAATGATTAGCTATTTCTCATGATGAAATTTAAACTGTTTTTTAGTACGGATTTTTTTTAGATCAACGCAAAAACTGCATTTGTTTTAGATCATTCATACTTATACTCAAAATACAAAGAAAAATTCTTTTAAAAAGTTTTTTAATAACGAAGCAAGCTAATGAATATAACATCTCATTGATTCATTGGCTTTAAACCGCAGTAACTAGTTTCATATGTTTCCGTATTAATATTTTGTGGAATGGTATTAATTAAATAATATGGTAAATGTATCATACGTATCCAGACCTCCAGAATTTTGCAAGAGAATTCATATTTACGCCAAAACTTTTTTTTTTTTTTTGATTTTATGGATTCTTTCGTAATCCTCTAACTAGGTAGGGCTTATAACAATACCCTTCATGTTTCTAGCTGACTAGTACTGCGGCTCATTTGGCCTTATTACTATTACCATCTGATGGTTGTATTTAATTGACTGAATTTATGTTACATTAATAATAAGTTTTATGAGGAAAAATTCTTTACTGGATAAAAAACCTCATACAAATAACAAGAAAAATAAAACAATAAGTTCTGAACTTTTTACGCTGTTTGACTTTGTGATTTACTGAATTTAAGTATTTCATTTTTTCATATTTTGGCTGCGTCCTTTTCGCTTCGGTGGTCCTGCATATCTACCTGTTGGGAGAAAAAGTTTGAGAGAGAAATCCTGTGGAAGAAAAACATTTTGTTATATAAAAAAGGATACTATTTCTTCACCGTCGCTTGTCATTTTTCTCATGGAGCTTCACGGTGAGGTCTCCATGAGAAGCTCCATTAGGATGACCAGTTTCTCTGCTTTGGATGAGCAGGAAGCCAGTCTTTCGCGTACCCTGATGAGGCCTTGCAGTAGTATCATTATGTCCTCGTCATCAGAGGATCCGGTGTTTGGCGCTTGGCGTTGTTCCGGTATGGCTCTTCGTGGTTCCTGCTGTTCAGGAGCCTGCTGCTGGTGGTTTCTTCGGCCCGCTACGTCCGCCCAGGATCGGCCGTCTACTTGGGCCGCGGGTCTCTGTGCCCGGGGCTCTGCCTCTTTACGCCTCTGGGCGTTGGACTGCTCCTGTCTTCGCTGGAAGCAGCTACATATGCCACCCTGTTGGGGCATTTGCCGTAGTTTGCGGGATGGGCTCCGCCGCAGTTGCAGCAGACGGCCGGCTCTTCTCTATTCGTCTTGGGGCACTCCGGTGTGGCGTGAGGTCCGTCGCATTTGACGCAGCGGGCGACGTGTGCGCAATTTCTGGACCCATGTCCGAAATTTTGGCATCTGTGGCACTGTGTTCCATGTTGGAGGTGGTTGCTTCGATACTTCCTCATTGTGATCCTGCAGTGGCACAGGTAGACCACTGCGGCTCTTAGGTGTCCCATGTTAGTTTCCTGGCCAAAGTGTGCCAGGTAGAGCGGGTATTCAGTTCCCGGGGTGGTCATCTTGACCACAGTTCTTGCCGGGAAGCCTTGATTTTCAAGGTCTTCCATTATCTCCTCTGGTGACAGCTTCGGGAGTCCCCTGATGACGGTCTTCTTTATTTTATCCGCTTCTGTGGTGAAGGTGTGGAAAGGCTTCTCCTCTCCACGCAGGGCTGCTGTCAATTTTTTGTGGGCTTCTACTGTGCTCACCACAACGCTGATTTTGCCTCCTTTGGCATAACGGAAGTTGAAGTGGGCACTTCTAATGTGCCTCTGAACTTCCTTCGTGATGTCTCCGTGCGTCATTGACCCTATGGTCATGATTACGGGCGGGACTCGTGTACTCTTCCCACGAGTCGGTGCAGTCGTTGGTCTTCTGCTGGTGGGCGCTTGGTCTCGGCTGGTGGGCGCCTGGTCTCTGCTGGTGGACACCACTGGTCCTGGCGGCATCGGGCGTTTCTTCGTCGGTGGCGACGCGATTTCCTGGGCTGGTTCTCTTTCTTGATGTAGGGCATCATATTTATTTTCGTGTACCACACGAAATATGGGCTTTGGGGGGGAATGGGGGCGCTTTGAAGCCGTAGCCCTAGTCCATTCCTCTTCCATAGGTGAAGTGGCTCTTGGTGATCCGGTTGCCGAGCCGGAGCCGGTCTGCGATCCAAACTTGAATTCTGGCTCATGTGTGTCTGGATTTAATCTCCATCCAGTGGCTCCCTCCGGGAATATCATAGACAGGGGCTTGTTGCGCTTGAATGTCGCTTTTCCTCTTGGTGCGCGGTTGAAAGGCATTTTTGGGTTGAATTATTCTGAAACGAGAAAGAATAAATATTATTTGAGTATTTTGCGGTATGCCTTGAAAAAGGCAGTTTGGGGCGACGTAAGTGATTTGCGAAGGTTGCCTTGAAAAGGGCAGTTGGGGCGCGTTGCGCCTGTTCCAGGCCTGCTGGATTTCTCCGGCAGGCTGAAAGGTGTTGGGGCCTGGCTGTGTGAACACAAGCCAGACGGAAGCAGTTTTGTGGCTATATTACAAGCCACGAAAAATCCTCAAACTGCGCAAAATCCACAAACTACGCAATCTCCTTTGTCTGTCTCCTCTTTTTTCTCTCCTCCTCCTCCTTCTTTACGCCAAAACCACAAAAACACTCAAGCCCCGAAACCGCTTGATACCGTGTCGCCGACACAATTGGAAATCTTTACATCACGATTACTAAATCAAATGATGTGCTATATGTGATTAATCAAGATAATTACATAGCAATATAACAGCAGAACCTGAAACACATCTGAAAATAACCATCCACCACCTCACTCGGACACACCAACCCACGAAGTGACCACAGCTAGGAAGGCGACTCCGTATTTACGTAGGACCCCCTCCACTACTCCCCGGATGGAATTCCATGATGGCCGCCGTCTCCAACTAATCACAGCCCAGCATGTCACCTTAAATTTCTTATCAAACACTGATAACAGATTCAAAGGTGATTAAATGTGATATCATCAGACTGGATTTACGGGAAAATGATGCAAGATATAACTACGAAATAAATGTCAACATCAAGAAATGATTATATACTAATATAATAACATGAAAAATTATATCCAAATATATTTGTTACTCTTTGGGAAATGTTCAAACCAAAGATATTTAACTTCGAACCCAATATGAAAATTTGTATAATTATTTATAAAATAAATAAACGGGACTGGGGGAGATGGTTTTGGTAGATTGAACTGACTTGGTTAAAGGTATCATATTAAAATATAACTTTCCTCTCAACAAGATAATTGCAGAGAGGAAAAATACCTAACCATTTTACTCCTCACGAAAGAGGATAAAACTCCTCCGAGAGGGCTCGATTTGAAAACGTTCTATAAATAGAGAATCGAATCCCATACAAACTCAGTTCAACAACTACCTCTGAAAGAGAATCGTCTCTCCTGAAGAACCATCTCCAAGTCTCCAAAGTCTCAAGAAATATTTTCAAGTGTTTTATTCAGTAGTAAATTCAGTTTTTGCCAGTAATAAATTCTTTTCGTCAGTTCAGATCTGAAATAAATTCCTCTCTGATCGTGACATTAAACTCCACCACAAAAGCTCTACAACATCTACCAAGACTAAAAAAGGCTGAAAAGTGTACCCAGCTACCTTCGTATCTACAGTTATTGTACGGACGGTATATTGTTTCGTACAGTAAATGTATATGTATATTTCACATTGTATATGTACATGGACACCAATCACTTGATTGGAAAATTTACATATCCATAATCAGAATTTAGAAATTGTTGTATTCAGCTATAGAATAAATATAGAAGAAACGGCTTTTCCAATCATTTTAAAACAGGTATCCAATTAGGTTTAAGATAATTTCGTAGAAGATCGATAAGATGACTATAATTGATCACTGGGTATATTTCTACAAAAGTTTTGTAGAGGATCGATATATGGCACTGAGGGATCACTGGGTATATTGTTGAGGATGGATATGATGGCACTGAGGGATCACTGGGTTTATTGTTAGAAATCGATATGATGGCAATGAGGGATCACTGGGTATATCGTTGAGGATGGATATGATGGCACTTAGGGATCACTGGGTATATTGCTGAGGATCGATATGATGGCACTGAGGGATCACTGGGTTTATTGTTAGGAATCGATATGATGGCAATGAGGGATCACTGGGTCGTTGAGGATTGATATGATGGCACTTAGGGATCACAGGGTATATTGTTGAGGTTCGATATGATGGCACTGAGGGATCACTGGGTCGTTGAGGATTGAAATGATGGCACTGAGGGATCACTGGATATATTATTTGGATATATTACTGCACAAGTTTCCATTATAGATTGACCGGTACAATTGTCGCAAGGTCACTCAGGTATGTGTTCCAACACTTTCAGAACGGGACACGTAATTGAGTTATAGGTTGAGTGGGTCAATTAGGGAACATATGTTTATATTTATGAAAAAAAAACTCCCTCACTACGATTAATGTGAAATTAAAATGGGAGTCTGCTCAATCAGATGCTTCCAGATAGTAGGCTATTTTTTAATTTGCGATCAATTACTGCTGGCGCTTCTACAAGGCTAAGTTAGTAATTACATAAAAATACAATTACTGAGTTAAGTATTCATTGAGAGTCAGTATTTATTGGTTATGATATTCGAGTTACTACTTACCCTTAAATGCATATTGTTGCAAAACTGCAACATACCGTTCAAACCACCTTTAACTCTTTGGTGTATACTTAATGCCTGCCGTTTTAGAATTATCAAGTTCACGGTAATATATTTTATCGAGTGGCATCACCTTTTTTTCTTTCGCGAATGTCAAATGTCACTTTTTCTTTAACAAAGTGAAGATTCTCGAAAATTGGTTGGAGGTTAGAATTACAGTTTTGTTTTGCTGTTATTATTTTAATTTTCTTAAGTAAGTAGATACAATAATATAATACTTATATGTAATAACCCGTATTTTTTCCGGTACACTTATTAGTTTTGAGAAATTGTTTTAAGTTTTTTTTTAAAGTAAATTGCTCATATTAATTTCTATTAAATACATGGTGTTGTAAATCTTGTTCAATTGTTTTTTTTAATAAAATATCATTAAAAAATTACTTTTTTTTTCTTTATTTTTACTTGCATATGCATGTACATATCTACCAAATATAGTTTTTTCCAGAAAAATAAATAAATCATGCATTTAAGGTTAACGGCTGAGAACTTGAATTGCCTTAATTTTTTTATCTATGGCTCAAATACCCAATCAAGCAGAATGATCTTTTTAAAATCATATAAAAATAATATCAGTCAAATAATAATATCGAAGTACAATAATTTATTATAAAATGTTTCTGCATGTAGAGAATAGAGAAATAGAGACAAAAAATTACTTCATTCCGGACAGCTGCAAATTTTCATGAATCCAGAGAACTTCACCATCAACGTGCCTCTTGTCAAGAGCGCCAAAAAAAAACTAAAACTCTGCCCATGAGGCCGACCGAATTAACATCTTCTAACTCAAAAAGAATTAGTAGTGTGTACTGATTATTTACAACCCACCCGTAATAAACAATTAATATATACTCGTAAATTCATATGTTTTATCTGTTATACTTTAGAATGTGGCTGATTTTTGATAATTTTAGAAGAATTTCGGAAATTATATGCGAATTCATGGTAATTACTTTTAAAAGCGATATATCTAGATTAAGCTAAAACCTTTCACTCAATCTGCCACAAATCACTTTTAAAAAAATTAGAAAACATGGGTATCAAAGGCAAGGATCTTCAACTATTAAAAAAATATATTAGTAACAGAACACAACAAGTCAAAATTAACAAACATACTAGTAAACCACTGCCGATTATATATAGAGTTCCACAAGGAAGCATACTAGGGCCCGTTCTTTATACTATTTACATAAATGAACTTTGCAGCACGAAAATCGACGAAATGCTGTTGCATTGTATCGCTTACCACGCTGCATAACCACCTTGAAGGACACATCCGAGCATATAAGTGAGTTGAATCACACTTTATTACATATTTCGTTTATCCTACGTTTGATCTTGTAATGTTTCCGTCCTGCTACATTTATAACTACATTAAAATAATGATTATTTCTCCTGTCTGATATGCAAAATGTTGTAACATCCTGGTCATTGTCCTTCGATTTTCCTAAGCTGTTGGTGGCGCCCTTTAAAAGGACTACCTTAAGAGGAAACCCTAGCTAAGCCTTTCGATCCCCGTATGGAACATACGGCAAAAAATCTTAAGATTTAATTCGCAATAATGCCCCTTTTTCAGCGTTGTGTTTCTTTTTTGGTTTTGAAATTCATATGAGATATGAACGGGCTATTAATGCATGTATTTGTGGTAATCCTGGTTCGTTTAAATTAGAGTGAATGATCCACTTACCATTGAATTTTTTTTTAACTTTCTTATAAGACCGCGTGTTTAACCTACTCCTGTCCCCTACAGTACGCCTAACTCTAATACAGTGGTAATCGCTTGCAATTTTTCCTTCCTGACCCTAAATAAATCCGAGTACATGAAATAGTTTCGTTATTGCACCAATTAGTATAGTACAGTATTGACATGCATAGAGCGTCGGCTTTCGGTATCTCAGCTCCGGGGTCGCCTCCATCTATTTTAACATATATTAATTTTGTTACTCGACACTTAATCTTTTATAGCGAAGGGACGAGAGGGGGGGGGGGGGAAAAGGTAAACTATATGATCGAAATATTTTTTCAAATTACGTTGGCTCCTCCACTGACCAAATACGAAAACGGTGGATGGTGATCAGAGATCAAACGCTGACTCCGACGTGGCTAGACTATACCCCATAGCTGGCAACCTATTTCATAAAGGTACCCTGACCTATCAGATCCGTTCACGTCCATGAGAAAGCGAATTAAGTCATCACGCCATTTCCAAAATCGCTCCAACGCCCATTCCTCCGGACGAACTACTTTACTGAGTCTAGATGGGGAAGGTAATTGCATCCCATATCATGATACTAACGCGAAAAGTGTGTCGTGTAGGTTTCGCCTGATGAAGCTCAAACTCCTACGTGCTGTCAGACCTACACTCCACCTCAAAGAAGCTGCTGTAATTCCGCCAAGGGAGCGCTCCAGTTGGCTTACATCAGCTTCCCGGTCGACACCATTGGATAATGTGATAGAGCTACGGACTTATTCCCACGTGATATCACGCCGTCGCCCCTCCACGTGGATTTTCACAGATGTCCGAAGTGCCTTCATCCTATACGCCCCAACTGCTGACCATGTTCCCGTTCATTACCAGTTGGCATCATAATTTTCATTCCACTTTCGCGCCCCTTTTTCAACACGGCCCCGTCAGAGGGAGTAGTCCCCCAGCGCCCCGTCGGTCCGATCCGTCCGCGTTGGCAACCCCTACCACGTGATAGCGTGAGAAAAAAAATTCTTCTGACTAGTCCGTATTTGTGGGATACGGATTTGCAGCGACACTATCAAACATTAACCAACTATGAAGTTTAGTCGAGGGTTAAATTTGGGAATGAGGTAAGGCTCGAGGGTAGTAATATTGATCTTGTCGGGGAATCCTGAAAATTGACATGTTGGTTTTATGTACATATTAAAGTGGATTAGTAGTAGCTGTCAGTCGGCAGATATCAGCACCGCGCGTTCCAAGTTAATCTGGGAATTTGGTTGTATTGAATTGGAAATAAAAACACTTACCAAGCCCCTACCCGCTAAATAGCAACATCCAGGTGGGATTTTACACAACCGTTGCCATTTAGAACGGGGTGTTCGCAAATATCACTAGATTTACCCTGAGTTTATACCTAATATTTTTTCTTTACCTGAGACATCCTCAATCTTATTTTCCTAATTTTGATTGTGTTACCCTCTTTCTTTGCCGTAATGAATGTACTTCGATCTTCCCTCCCTAACCTAGTAATTATTGAAAAAAATGTGTTGTAACACGGCTTCGATCGAGCCTAACACGCGATAGCAAGACACTTAGGTATATAGATTTCCAATTATAAATTTTACTTTAGTCCGAGACTTCATCAAAGTGAAGCGAGAGATTTTAACACTTGCGTTCTATTTTATTCGAGAAGAAATTTTGGGTTTATTATTTTTTCATTATTATTTTTGTTTATGATCCGTGACTTTATTTAAATCCATAACAATCGCGTTCAACTTTATTCGAGAAGGAATTTTAGGGTTTATTAATTTTAATCACAATTCATTTATAATCCGTGACTTTATTTAAATCATAGCAATCGCGTTCAATTTTATTCGAGGAGGAATTTTAGGGTTTATTAATTTTAATTACTGAATTTAAACCAATTAAATTTTTCAACCTGAATTTATTATTACATCAAGGACACTGAGTCTAATTTCTTCAAACACTTAATTGAAATGTATGTTTTTTTTTGACCAGAAAATTTCTAAGTCCAGAATAAATTACCAAGTGATAATAAGACATAGCACGACGTGTTTATTTTTTTTAAAGTTACGGCGACCCGTGATCCACTGAGTTTAACTAATTGTTAGACAAGAAATCTTGCCAAGTCCAGGATAATTACCAAGTGGTATTTCCTCGTAGTGCGACGCGTATACTTCCTTAAAAGGTCCCCGGCGATTTGTGACGAACTATCTCAAAATTCACGAAAAGACCCCCAGTTTTTTCTAAGTTCAGCCCTTTTATAATTGTTCCGTAACGCCGATTGCTTTTGACAGGCTGTGTACTAACCAATCGTACCGTCAGAATTTAAACTGTATAGTTTAAATTTCGCACACGTCAGCTGGATCCACGGAGGCCGTGGGCCGAGCAGTCGCACAAAACCGTTCGTCCCGTCAAAACAACATTGTCGGTTCTTTATTGAAATAATTATCTTACGTATCGTATCGCAATTTAATTTTAAATAACGAGTGCTAACAACCACGCTAAACGTTCCGGTGCTGACAGATAATGCTCACTATGCAGATTTCACCATCTCCTCCCGGTAAGTTGATTGTGAATTAACGTTATGCATTTTGTTCTCGCATCGCCTGTCACAAACCATAGAATTCATTTATACTTTATCTGTGTGGAATAGCCTTGTAAAGGGCGGCTATTCCAACCCCTGTTCGTTCTTCGAACATTTTGGTGCCGAAACCAGGGAACTTTAAGATTATAATCTATCTATGCCAAAACGGATAATGCTGTGGAATGTTTCTTAAATTTTGAATAATAATCAATTCGAACAGTAATTAAGTAGGTACCTAGCTCTTGAGTATTTACGACCTACCGCGCATATAATTGTAATAGATTATATTATTATTATTTATTTTCGTTTCGTTTTTGGGTACGTTTCCAATCGTGTTTATTCAACATGGCCCCAGCAATTCAAATATTGCGCCGGAAACGGACATTAGCGAATAATAGATTACTCAAGACACATGAAATAGCAAAATGCGCTTTGCACGATGCAACTAAGTGCAACTTACTGTAAGCGCATTATGCTACTCTGGAAAAGATAGTTCTTGAATTTGAAACGTCTCACGCGGAAATATTAGCTTTAGATGACACAAACGAAATTGATGAGGATAAAATTCGCGAAACCTTTGATGAGATGTATTACCAAATTGTCGAAATTTACCAGGAGTTAACCAGTCAGCCTCTCGATTGTAAGACCACGAATGCGTGCACAAACGTTAAATTACCAAAAATAAACATTCCAATATTTTCTGGAAATGTCAAGCAATGGCCCGAATTTTACGACATGTTTAACGCTCTGATTCATGAAAACAAATCTTTATCCAACATCGAACGCATGCAGTATTTGTTTTCATGTTTATCTGGAGAAGCTTTAGGGTTAATTCGGACATTTCCAGTACAAGGAGCTCACTACGTTGAAGCATATCAATGATTAATCGCGCGCTATCGTAACGCGCGTGAACTCGCATTTACGTGTTGGTGGGAAATGCTAAATTTAAATTTTCCGCCCAACAATCCTATTGAATTCAGTCGCGTGTTCGATGTATTTAATGTGGATTTAACAATTTTAAAAGAATTGGATCTCCCAACAGATAATTGGGACTTCGTGCTTTGTTATTTAATTCTGTCGAAATTAGATTCACCTACAAGATGCGCATTCAAACAACTTCAGTCTCCTACCAAGCTGCCTACATATTTGAAACTCAAAGAGTTTCTCTATAACAAATGCGAAGCTCTTGTACGAGACGTACATTTTTCGACTCGCGATAGCAGTAATATTGACAAACCTCTTGCACGGAACTTTAATCAGGCTGCCAAAAAACGCACTTCAGCGCTTCTTTGCGATCTTAAGAAAGGACAGCCTGAAACAAATAGGTCCTCGAACTCCACCACTTACCTGAAATGTTCCTGGTGCGGGGAAGACCACTCCATTTCCAAGTGCAAGGTATTTGCACTCAAGTCAGTTCAGGATCGCCTACAGTTTGTTCAATCACACCGTTGGTGTTTCAATTGTCTTCATTCTTCTCATTATCTTAAAGATTGTAAATCTTTGTTTACATGTAAAAAATGTCAGCAAAAACATCATACTTTGCTCCATCGAGACGAAAACGCTTCTTTAGAAGATCAGCATCAACACCCCACGACGTCTACGGACCAGGAGACGTCTTCCGACTCTAAAATTCAGGTCCTCACCAATTTAGGAGACAAGTCCATAGTACTATTGTCAACCGCCAATGTTGGCATTCGCGATTCATCCGGCCGTTTCCAAACCTTTCGCGCATTGATCGATTCGGGCAGTCAAGCTCACTTCATCACCGATCGTGCTGCGAAGCTCGTAGGCATCCCTCGTCAAGCCAGTTCTCAGAGAGTTACAGACCACTACAACACGGGCATGTGCCTAGTGTGGTGGCCAAAAATTTACCCGTTTACTGTAATGTATAAACTTTACTGAATAAAGAACATATAAAAAATTTAAAAAAAAGTTAGCGGCTTAGACCAATCTTCCGCAAGCACGTCAGGAGTCATTCAATTAGAGATCGGTGTTAAGGGACGGGTTCTCTTCAACATCAAGGCACTTACGCTGCCTAGTATCTGCGGCAACATGCCAACTGTTCGTCTAGATAAGTCATCGTGGCATCAGGTGAGAGACTTGCCTCTTGCCGATCCTGACTGTCACAAACCGGGACCGATTGATCTTCTTCTGGGTGCTGAGGTTTTCTCTTCTCTTCTGAGACCTGGTAATTTGAATGGTGGTCCACGTCAGCCATCAGCTTTCAATTCTGCATTTGGTTGGCTTCTTCTAGGTTCAGTTGGTTCGGACACTGCTCACGAAACGAAATCTTTCATCGTTACTAACGAGGACCGGCTTCACGAAGAGGTCCAGTGACTGTGGGAGTTAGACACCATTCCCCAGTCTTCACACCTTACTCCTGAGGAACAACTTTGTGAACAATATTCTGCTTTAATGACTGATTATTTACACAGTGGTCACATGACTCGTGTTCCTGGAAAAGATTTGCACAAGGGAAAGTATCACATACCTCATCATTGCATTCTTCGTCCAGGCAGCGCTAGCACTACATTAAGAGTGGTTTTCGACGCCTCAGCGACGGATGTGAACGGACCCTCGTTAAATGATACCTTGCTTATCGGTCCAAAGCTTCAAAAGAACCTGCTGGAGCTTTTGCTATAATTCCGTACACCATCGGTAGTGTTTACTGCTGATGTACGACAAATGTATCGCCAAATATTGGTTCAAGAACCAGATCGTGCTTTTCAAAGAATATTTTGGCGTTTTCATTCGTCGGAACCCATCCAAGAGCACCAATTGCTTCCGATATCCAATACATTTGCGTGGTCGGATTCAACCATCGTGCTCGCCTGGTTACGTTCTCCTTCGTGTCGCTGGAAGACTTTCGTGGCCAACCGTGTCAGTCGCATTCAAGATGCCCTCGAAGGGACTCCTTGGCATCACGTGTCATCTGGAGATAATCCAGCGGATGTCGCTTCTCGTGGTCAATCTCCAGCCGATCTAATCGATAACACGTTATGGTGGGCGGGGCCTTCGTGGCGGATCCAGTCATTCGATTCTTGGCCGTCTTTCGATGGCAATGTCGACGAAATTGAACTTCACTCTGAGGAACGAGTTCGATCGTTATTTGTCCAACAGGACGAAAATCTGGTGGACCTATTACTAATTAAATTTTCTTCGATTCAGAAGATCCAACGCATTCTCGGTTACTGTCTTAGATTCATCTACAACCTACAGAATAACGAATCTCGTCGTTTGTATCTTCCATTAAACCGTGCCGAAATTCACACTTCAATTTTGACAGTAGTTAAACGCACTCAACATCTATATTTTAATGATGATATCACGCGCTTGAAGGATGGCAAACTTTTGTCGAAACAAATGCGGAAGCTTAATCCCTTTATTGACGACCACGGTGTGCTCAGGGTGGGTGGCAGGTTATCTCGATCTGGGCTCGAATTCGAGCATAAACATCCTGCCCTACTTCCTCGCGAATCTAAGCTTACTTCTCTTGTGATAAACGCTCTACATCGAGAACATTGTCACCCAGGCATTAACAAAAAGCAATATTTCTTGACACAGCAGTTCTGTACCCCAAGCGCGCCATCCGACATTGTCTGTCAAGGTGTATACAATGTTATTGCATAAATCCAGCACCTCTAGAACCTTTTATTAGTGACCTACCCGTCGCTCGTGTTAATCAGGTTAAACCATTCTCGATTGCAGGCATTGATTACGGTGGTCCGTTTCGTATAAAGGCCGGCAACTATCGCAGCGCTAATATAAAGAAAGCTTATCTTTACTTATTCGTCTGTTTTACCACCAAGGCTCTACATCTTGAAATATCTTCTGACCTGTCTTCCGAAGCTTTTATTGCAGCGCTACGTCGATTTTTCGGTCGACGAGGTCGTGTAAACGTTATACACTCAGATTGCGGCACGAATTTCGTTGGAGTTAAAACTCATCTCTATCGCTTAATCGGTAACCAAACGTTAACTTTCGAGGAGCTGACGACATTCGTTCAGATTGAGGCCATGCTAAACTCTCGGCCTCTCTACCCGTTGAGTTCTGACCCAAACGATTTGCGCGTGTTGACTCTAGGTCATTTTTTGACTTTGGAACCCTTGACTTCCGTGCCGGACGAGGATTATACTGATCTAAAAATCAACCGTCTGAGTCGCTGGCAACTCATTCAACGTTTCCAACGGGATTTTTGGAAACGTTGGAAGTTTGAATATCTCCAATCGCTAACTCAGCGCGCCAAGTGGACCAAAAATTGCAATTCACTCTCTGTGAATGATGTAGTGATAATCCGAATTGAAAATACTGTCCCTTTGCACTGGCCTCTTGCGCAAGTCGACAAATTGCACCCAGGTCCCGACGTCATTGTGCGTATCGCTACGGTTCGTACATCGAATGGTTCTCTTCTCACGAGACCATTAACTAAATTATTAATAAATTATTATATAGTCAATGTGACTAATCATCTTCGCTTCCGCTGCGCATTCTCTCTTATCGATTTTCGTTATTCTCATTTTCATTATTATCATTAATATATATATATATTTTTTTTCTTTTTCTTCTCTCTTTTCACTGTTTCTTCGTTCACGCAACATTCCACAGCATTGCCCGTTTTGGTTTCTAAATTTTCTTTAAAATACACGTTGTTGTATTTTGGTGGGCGGAATGTTCCGTAACGCCGATTGCTTTTGACAGGCTGTGTACTAACCAATCGTACCGTCAGAATTTAAACTGTATAGTTTAAATTTCGCACACGTCAGCTGGATCCACGGAGGCCGTGGGCCGAGCAGTCGCACAAAACCGTTCGTCCCGTCAAAACAACATTGTCGGTTCTTTATCGAAATAATTATCTTACGTATCGTATCGCAATTTAATTTTAAATAACGAGTGCTAACAACCACGCTAAACGTTCCAGTGCTGACAGATGATGCTCACTATGCAGATTTCACCATCTCCTCCCGGTAAGTTGATTGTGAATTAACGTTATGCATTGTGTTCTCGCATCGCCTGTCACAAACCATAGAATTCATTTATACTTTATCTGTGTGGAATAGCCCTGTAAAGGGCGGCTATTCCAACCCCTGTTCGTTCTTCGAACAATAATCGTGTTTCCTTATTAATCACGTTAAATATATGCTATTTTAACCTTTATCGACTCGTATGTCCTTTTCTATTTAGGTCATAGTTGCATCATGCTAATTAGGCCATTCTGATCATTTCAAAAAGGTTAACACCCTGGCGTTCGTTTCATGTGACCAAATGATCAGACGTGGAAAGCGGTTCCGAATTCCCATACGGCGTTTTCTATATAACGCTCTAGTGAGAGCTGTCCTTTTGAAGTGTGAATTCCGGACCTTTTATTTTAAAATGCTATTGTGTCCGCACAATTGCTTTAATGACTGTCGTTTATGATGTGGTACGCTTTGTTTTTAACGCCTTCACGAGCTTAGCTTCGATCATCTTCACTTTGCCTCCGACAATTTAAACGGTGTACACGTCCGTTCCCCCCTCTACCTTCCAAACCAATTACCTCCGACAATTTAAACGGTGTACACGTCCGTTCCTCCCTCTAACTTCCGAATCGATCACTTCTGACAATCATTCCCATTCCACCGTATGCTAAATCCCTTTCGTAAGGTCGTCTCCTACATTGCACATTTATTCACCTTTGACCGCTTCGATTTGATATCCTGTTTATCTCTCCGGCGAGTTTTATTTCAAGATTTATTACTGAATTTTCACGGTCCCTCGCTGTGATTACGGTTGTTAACTCTAAATATAATAGCACACGCATATCTTTTGTCTTTGTCTCTCCTCTCACCTCACATTAATCAGAGGCTTCAAGTCCCTGTCAAAACAAAACCGAATGTACTCTCCTATAATTCCTCTGCTAATCGTTTATCCATTAAGTTTAATGTATTTTCGTCTTCCATAAGCCTCGGGTAAATTTTATCACTTTCGTTAGTGATTATTACTGTCTAAATGATGCAAAACCATGTTTCGAATTTTTTCCAAAATTAACCCTTTCGAGTGCCAGAAATCGACAACATTTCTACTTCTTTTAACCTCGAGTTGCCACCAAATCCCGCTCCGTTCCAGTGATGCTATGCCTCTAAAAAAGGTTTTGAACCCCCAAATGTCAAGTAATTCAACCTTGAATCCAGCTTCGTTCGTTCACCTAATCATTTGGTGGGAATATTTCCAAGGTCGATGCCATATAAATCAAAGCATAAACACACCCCCTCTCTGTAATTTCCTTTGTCCTGTCAGAAAGTCGCGCCCCCCTTTTTTTTATGTGATCATGATTGGGCAATCCAACCCCTCCGTCGCAACCCTAAAGGAAACCTCCCACCTTCGTATGCAGTTCCCTGTAATTCATATGTGTCTGTTCCGATAGATGGCTCTACTATGACGGTTTATATCATTTACCTCGGGAAAGACCTTGGTCCATCACAATCTCCAAGGCATACGATGCTAGACACATACCGTGCAGAACTGTTAAACCCTTTTAATTTTATGCCATTCTGGCTACACGCTCATCTGTAACCACTGCAACACCATCTTGGAGGTAAAATAGTTAGTTATGCTAACGACTTAGTTTTACTCATTAAATCTAAGTGTACGAGACAATATACCGTCCGTACAATAACTGTAGATACGAAGGTAGCTGGGTACACTTGTCAGCGTTTTCAGTCTTGGTAGATGTTGTAGAGGTTTGTGGTGGAGTTTAAAGCCACGATCAGAGAGGAATATATTTTCAGATCTGAGCTGACAAAAAGAATTTATTACTGGCAAAAACTGAATTTACTACTGAATAAAAACACTTGAAAATATTTCTTGAGACTTTGGAGACTTTGGAGACTTGGAGATGGTTTTTCAGGAGAGAGGATTCCCTTTCAGAGGTAGTTGTTGAACTGACTTTGTATGGGTTTCGATTCTCTATTTTTAGAACGTTTTCAAATCGAGCCCTCTCGGAGGAGTTCTATCCTCTTTAGTGAGGAGAAAAATGGTTAGGTATTTTTCCTCTCTGCAATTATCTTGTTGAGAGGAAAGTTATATTTTAATATGATACCTTTTACCAAGTCAGTTTAATCTACCAAAACCATCTCCCCCAGTCTCGTTTGTTTATTTTTTAAATAATTATACAAATTTTCATATTGGGTTTGAAGTTAAATATCTTTGGTTTGAACATTTCCCAAAGAGTAACAAATATATTTAGGAATAATTTTTCATGTTATTATGTTAGCATATAATTATTTCTTGATGTTGATATTTATTCCGTAGTTATATCTTGCATCATTTTTCCGTAAATTGAGTCTGATGATATCACAATTAATCAAATTTGAATTTGTAATCATTGTTTGATAAGAAATTCAATGTGACATGCTGGGCTGATTGGTTGAAGACGGCGGCCATCATGGAATTCCATCCGGGGAGTAGTGGAGGGGGTTCTACGTAAATACTGAGTCGCCTTCCTAGCAGCGGTCATTTCGTGGGTTGGTGGCTCCGAGTGAGGTGGTGGATGGTTATTTTCAGATGTATTTTAGGTTCTGCTATTATATTTCTATGTAATTATCTTGATTAATCACATATAGCACATCATTTGATTTAGTAATCGTGATGTAAAGATTTCCAATTGTGTCGGCGACACGGTATCAAGCGGTTTCGGGGTTTGAGTGTTCTTGTGATTTTGGCGTAAATATGAATTCTCTTGAAAAATTCTGGAGGTCTGGATACGTATGATACACTAAGGATTGGAAAAATGTATATAACATAGCGAATTTTGGAATCTCGCAAGTGAAAACATAGCTGGACTCAAACATACTTACACTAAACATATCTAAAACAAAATTCATAACATACAGTATAAATTGCACGGGACAACCGAAAAACAACACAAACACCATAAAAGTACACGAATGTTTAAACACCAACATCTGCAATTGCCCTCCTCTAGAAAAAACAGAACAAATAAAGTATTTAGGAATCTTAATTGCTCATAACCTAGATGGACACCTCACATCAAACAAATCACAAATAAACTCATCAGAACAATAGACATTTTCTTAAACATACGAAACATATATAAAATAAAAAAATTGAAAACAATATACATAGTTTGCACATTTCCAATCAATAATAGAATATGGAATTATTGTTTGGGGAGGAGCAAAAAACTCGGCTATCAATTACATATAAATCGCACAGAAAACGATCTTAAAGGTAATACTAAAAAAACATAGACTGACTGATACAGACTAAATATTCAACATCTGTGACGCACTAGATATACGCCAATTGCACGTTAAAACACAAAATTTTTGACAAAAAAAATAAATTTAAACATACACAAAATATCACTAATAGACCAGTTAGACCAACGTATAAAGAAAACATGAAAACTCCGACAGTAATTACAAGCTTTGTACAACGACTTACCAATACCATGCTTTAAAAGCATTCAACAATGTAACACTTAAAAATTAAAATTGAGGAAAACAAAAATAAATTCAGACACAAAATTACAAAATGGATTAAAGAACAAAAAAGACAATATTAAAAAAAATTCACAGCATAAAATAAATTAAAAAAACCTACACGTAACACACAAAATCAATATAAAACACACATCACTCACAAACACACAAGATTATATTTTAATTGTATTAATTTCTCTTTAAATGTATTATGCATGTAGATTATATTTTTATATAATAAATTGAAGGCCTCAGTACGGGTAAGCCACCCAGTGAGGCCAACATTACTGGATAACTCTTAAATTTTAAAAAAATATTGTACCAAAATAAAAAAAAAAGAAGTTATTTGGTGTCATATAGTTCGTTCCTCGTTTGACTACCTGAAACATTATATATCCTACATAATATATATCCTCATCAAATTTTTCTAATTGGATTTATATTATTCCAAATCTGTCTTATACCATGGGATGGATCACATTTAGGAAGATGAATTCTGATCAAAACCTTGTACTGTAGTACCGCCCATCATAAAGTTTCATCAAAGTTTTCTAAACCCGCTCAACCCATATTTCGCCGGTTACAGAACATAAATGCATATTATTAAAATAAATACCCGAAAGTCCAATTAGGTCCTGTGCGTTCGAACCATATCTAGATTTCTCTAATCAACAATAAACGGTGTTAATCTCAAGCGACTTAACAGGTAAGTATAGTTCATTCTAGCATCACGTTCATCAATCAAATGCATTGTTCATATGGATTTGCATTGGTGATCGACAAACCGTTGGATGTGATCTGCTATCCATAAATTGATAATAGTTTTACCAGTCTATAGTTAGTAATAAGATGGATAATTGTAGAAATGTATCATATATTTGTACAGCGCCCTTGAGTTTCAACGGCGCTATAATCATGTAATCATAATCATCCAAATATTGTTATTTATTATAGCAAGACCAAACATGGTCGATGATTTCATATGAAAACCTTAATGTAATTGCTAAATACGTTTGTTATGGCAGGAACTGGCGAGGTTAGAGCTTAATCTTTGTGTTACGATGTCTGAGCCCAGCAGCATTATTGTTACGACGGAATACAACACAGTGGTGATGGAACTCAACTTTTGTTTTTATTTTTCGTCTTACGTTAGAATTGCTGAGTAGTACATTCCGGAACTGGAGTCTAATAATACTGAGTGTAAGCCTCCCATCG
This sequence comes from Hesperophylax magnus, assembly GCA_026573805.1. Classification (NCBI taxonomy): domain Eukaryota; kingdom Metazoa; phylum Arthropoda; class Insecta; order Trichoptera; family Limnephilidae; genus Hesperophylax; species Hesperophylax magnus. The sequence goes on from JAIUSX010000012.1 coordinate 11,513,644, forward strand.
GTCAGAAAATCTTACGTTTATTGGCTCCTAATGTCATTGCGGAGAAAAAAATATAATTTTCTGTTCTTCTTTCATGATAAAATATGTTTTTAATATTAATACAACTTATAGAGGTTGTACGAAAGTAGGCGTATTGCTTGATAAAAATTTTAACCTAACCTCTCCGAAGAGTATCGAAGAAAAATAAAATTGGTTTAATTTGTACCCCAATGATGGTCGGGTTAAGCGAAATCGGTCGGTCGTAATACATTAAAGAAATTCGTTGTTGTAAAACAAAGATATTTTTTAGTGGTTTGGGGTATTATGCCGTGTTGCGCTACGTCCTTTTTCAGCCTACATTTAGATCTGCCCTGATGATGGACACTGTCATGACGTCCGAAACGTTGGATAAAGTTGAACGTTTATTTCATTAACATTTCAAACTACCAAGTGACTGCTTTTAACCAAAACATAAAAAACATTATAATAAAGAAACATGTTGAAAAATGAATTATTAAAACTTCTATATATTTTATAATCGCTTTGAACAGCTGCCACATCTTTATTATTTGTTTTAAAGTATTTATAAATATGTCAAAAAAGTTAAAAATGACAATTTGCTATTAATATGTACCTACCGAAATCATAATTACCTGTACCACAATGCATATATTAACTGTTTTTTTGTTTGTTTTTCAGGGTCATTTGGATTAAATAACAATTAAACTCAAGATAATTTGTACGATAAAATAAAAGTCGCGAACCTCGTAATATTTTTCTCCTGGAGTAGATAGATAACATATGTGTGTGATACTCAATCCTCGTGGTCCTTTTGACATTGCCGGTTAAAAACTGTTTTTATTTGTGATGTAAAACCACAGTTTTAGCACATGTGCTTAAAAATAATATTCAACAAACAAACCAACTTACAGGTAACTGGAGCTATAAAAACTTAATTCGGTGAAAGTTTGAAGACCAAATATAAGTTTTTAACCTTTCGGGATCAGCAGTGATTTTTGAAAATTGCTCCGCCAGCCACGTCATGTCCCTGGCCCTGCCCGGCGGGGGAGCGGGCGCAGATGCCTCTCCCCGCAGAGCAGTCAGTCCACTGCTCGAAGTGCGCCGGCCCCACTGCACGCTAAACTGCGACCACTGCAACACCATCCTGGAGGACAGATTCAAGCATATACGTGAGTTGCATTATACTATATTATGTCTTTCGTCTTTCCTACGTACGCATGATCTCATAGGCATACCATGTTAGATATATACCGTGAAGAGCTGTTAGCCCCTTTTTAGAGTTGCGTCAGCTTCACTGCACGCCTAAATGCGACCACTGCAGCACCATCCTGAAAGAAAGATTCAAGCTATGTGCTTGAATTTTTCTTTCAGTATTTGCTTTATTATACCATATTAGGGCTTTTGTCTATCCTGTATATGATCTCCTAGACAGAAATGTTCCAATGATCCACTTCAGAATTATTGGCCTATTTTTATTGTATCGCTAACCACCTTAAAGGACACATTCGAGCATATAAGTGAGTTGAATCACACTTTATTACATATTTACACTACACATACCGTGTAGAACTGTTAAACCCTTTTAAGTTTATGCCATCCTGGCTACACGCTCATCTGTAACCACTGCAACACCATCTTGGAGGACATATTCGAGCATATAAGTGAATCGCATTATGATTTATTATATATTTCGTCTATCCCACGTACGATATCTCAGACACATGATGCTAGGTACATACCGTGCGTGGATAGTAACCCCTTTCTGTTATAAGTCGCGCCAGCCTTACTGCACGCTCAACTGCGACCAATGCAACAGCATCCTTGAGTAAAAATTCAAGAATATTATACATTAGTTATATTACACTGCAAGTACAACTTATACCCCGCTAGCCATGTTGTATTAGGCTTATTAGCTCAGATAACCGTCAGCCCCCTACTCGATAAGTGCCTTACCCATTGCACCTTAACGCAACCTTTCATGGTAGTATAGACTCATTAACATGAGTTGTTTACAACGTAGGTATTTGAAGGTGTTTACTTTGATCCGCATGCTCTACCACGTTGAAACGCCTACTACACAACATAGGTAGTCCCCAATTCAAGGTGCGCCAACTCCACTGCACGCTCAACTCGTACCACTGTAACATTGAACTGTAGGCAATTAAACACCACGTTTTAGATGACTTTTTGCTATTGAAATTCAGAGTTTTGTAATGAAATTCATGAAACAATTTTTCAATTATAAAATTTATTTGTATAGGCTATTTTTTTTATTAAATTGGTTTTCGACTACCAACCTAGGCACACGCCAGTGTTATTGCTAGGTTTGTTCGTTATCGTAAATTATTTATTGAACAACGAATTTTTGACTAATTTCTTCATGTCATTGATTTTTTTCCGTCGGTTGCAATACATTTTTCCAACTGTTGATACTTCATAAACTATTGTGTTGATTAATTAAAATGTTAGTGACTGAGAACTTCATCCATTAACTTATAAAGTATACCGTTTATTTTAAATATATCCATTAAATTGCTATAATGTGAATAACGATGATGATTGGATTATTTGCATAGTGCCGTTTTCGTGAAAAAATCACCCCAAGGGCGCTTAACAACTTAGTTTATACATTTAATGTATTCCTATGACTTAAATATTACCCGGAAACATGCATAAGAAAAAATATAAATGTTTACATTTCAGTAAAACATGTCTATGTAACAAAACATCATCTTGTACAATCCACACAGTTTAATTGTGTTTTTTTTTAATTAATTTACAATGCCTATTAAAAAGTTTCATATGAACCAACGTCACCACTGACATAGTACCTTTTGGTTCTAGCGAACTTAGAATGCGCTCTGTCTGTTGGTTAAAGTGAAAATTTTTCTATTTTTTAAAATTGAAGTAGAGAATGGTCTGTCTTTTGGATCATAAAACACACCCAATACCGCATGTCCTTTTTTCTTCTTTACGATGGATAATATCCAATTTCCAAGTAAAAAATGATGGCTGTCTGAAAATACATTCGCACAATGTTGTTCAATTTAGTTTTCACAAACTCTCAACCAATAGCTTGTTTTACTCTGCCTGAAAGTTGTACATATTAACACCAAACCTGCGCCTGCAGTTGATCTAACCACGCCTGTCAACCCAAACCAATTGTAAAATAAATCCGGTGCAAATTGAATTGAAAATGAACTAACAAGAATTTGTTTTATTATTATATCCACTCGAGCGATTTTATGTACATAATATGTATATATATATATTAATTATCCTCAAGATATTAATATTGAAACATATAACCTGCTTACTGCGGTTTAAAGCCAATTAATTCACATAGATTTAACCGTTACCAGCTGTACCCCGCCACGCGTTGCTGTGGCTCCTTCCTTCATTCAAGAGCATTCTTAAACTTTCTGGAACCTTTTAGATTCACCGACACACTCCGCCACTCAGTTTGAAACCTTAAAGAACTTTCTTTTTCGATTCAATTCCCCACAAAAGAAATCTAAATAAGTGCTCCCCACAAAATATTTGAAATCCATGGGGGGGGGGGGGGTTGTTAGAGAATTTCTATAAAACATAATTCCCCATCGACGCAAAGAATATTATGTCGAAAACCGGTGTATTTTTGTTTCAAAAGTAAGTTCGACAGGTTAAATTTTTTCGTCGCTGATTCTCGTTCTGAGTAGCCTAAATAGCGATAAATCGCCGTCGTTGGCAACACTGGTGACCGCGCGCAAGCTGCATTGTTTGTTTTACCGCGGGCCCGCGACACTTTTTCAAATTGGCGGAGATTGGCGGGTTTTTTGAAAATGTTTCAGGCAGGCCACTTATAATTCGTTCGCGGGCCACATTGTGGCCCGCGCGCCTGGGGTTGGGCAGCCTTGATCTAGAGCATTCAAGAACCTTCATGAACTTTCTGGAACCTTCCAGATTCAGCAACACAGTCTGCAAGCCAATTCCGAAATAATCTGAAGTATTGGGGGCCGTCTCATAAAAAAGCTAATTTTCATCACTCACTCCCACCCATGCTCAGCCACCCACACCAAACTCTATTACTTTCGATGTGACACCAAGGGCTATCTACCACTATATCACCTGGTCAGTGGCAATGGCTGGTAGATAATAAAAATGGAAGATTAAACTCGTTGGTGGACAGAGGAGCATCATAAGAAAATGTGTTGAGTGTATCAAAGATAGAATCGAGTACGTCGCAAGAAGAGGATGCATTAATTATTAAAATTCTAAATTATAATTCAGCGTACCGTTAAATTTGGTACAGTGGGCGAGATTTTTCGAAAAAATATTTGTATGTCAATGATTCAAAGTTTTGTCGCGTTTTATCATATTCACCTGTGCACTGGTTAGATTTGGCGTAGAGGTATTGTTATATAACTTACGTAGTTATATAAATAGTATCTATAGATAGTTATAAGTGAGTAAAAGCCCCAAGTGGCGGGCGCCAGTGTTATATAACCATTAAAGTTATATAATGTAGTAGGTGTGTTAACTTAGGACAGTTAAAGTTATCAAGCTATACATGTGGGTTTCTGAGTACATACACCCGCCATACTAGACGGTCAGCAGAGCTTAAAACTGTATCTTTACAGGGGGGAACTATACAATCTCCAATGAAACAGGTTGTTGTGATATGGCATGTTTATTAATACATATAAAACGGAAGGCCAGGCAGTTCTATAATAGTTACATGGCGATTTAAGGCCTATATTTTACTATGGCAAACTACGGAATTTAAGGTTCTGTAAGAATTAAGTACATTAGAAGCTCACGTGTAAATTAACGGTGGGTGCCTTAGGCGGGCGCCTAAGGGCGGCGGCAGAGCGAGGGTGGGAGCTATTGCTCACCGCACGGGACGGCAAGGTGGGCGGCAGAGCGGCTTCTCCGGACTGGACTAGAACAACGGGTCTCAGCCTCAGTCGGGCCAGAGGCGGAGACGGCATGGACAATACGGCGCCTACAGGGCGGCGGCAGAACGACAGAGCGGTGGCAGAGCGGCATGGGCGGTAGCTGGCAACAGGCAGAGACGATGGCGATGGGGCTGATGCACTGGTCGGATTGCCAAGGGGCTCTTCGCGACCAGGCTGAGCTGGCGGACGCTTAGGACTGAGGCAGGGGTCTACGAGTTCACTGTCTCAGCCTGACGTGGACGGTATGGGCGGCAGAGCGGCATCAGACAGTGGTAGGAAGCTGGCGGCGAGGGCGGAGACGGCGTGGATGAGGCTGATGGAGACATGACCCAACTGTATAATGTAATGGCGCTGTGGTGCTTGGTGATGGTCCTGAAGTATTGAACAGCGTGGGCGGCTGTGCTGGGCGGGAAAACAGTTCGCCGCCTCAGTCTGATGAGAACGATGGAGACATGACCCAACTGTATAATGTAATGGCGCTGTAGTGCTTGGTGATGGCCTGGAGTATGGAACAGAACTTCGTGATACGGCACAGTTATAAAACGTAATGAGGCCGGTACTCGCGGCACCCGCAAACTCGGAACAATTCCATAGTGTTGATTTCTACCCGGCCCGTCGAAGACTGAAGTAGAAAATCCTCCGGCAAGCACTTCTGCCGTTGCTACTCGAGGCGAGTAGAAGGGTGTCGCATCGCTCCTTATAAGGACACGTTTCTTGCTTCGGACATCTGATTGGTTGTTAGCCGGCGCTGGCCGTACCAGGCAGTGATGTCGCGAACTCACGCGTATGTATTGGTGTGTTGACATGCTATTGCTGCGTGTTCGGTTTCCGGCCACGTGCTGATATATTCAATAACTGCGCAGTAAGATGCTCGTTGCTATGAGCAATCATAACAGTATAGCAATCACTTATAGTCAGTTACGTATTTTAAAAACTCATAGCATTTCAGTCAAGCTTTTACGATACAACAATACAACGAAATTGGACCGCATTGGATGCGCTTCAATTCTATTTTAATCATATTTTCACTGACCTGTAATAACATAATAACAATCAAGGACCAGAGCAAGCAATTTTTTATGTGCTGCGGTTTTTGAAAGCTGCTTTGTAATATTGACCTTATTTTTCTTGAATGTGAGACCTATTTACATTGATGTAATATTTAGAAGGGTATTAATTATATTATTCAACTATAATTTAGTTACACAACACAGATCGCACGTTTCAGTGTATTTTGTGTTATTATCAAAAATATTGAAAAAGTTTTTTTGGAACACCGTTCGCAGTCCCCTCTTACCCCACAGTGTCGCGAATTGGACCGTTAAAACATCTTTTCCCGCTTCTAAATATGAATCTCACAAGATAGCGATAGATAAGCCGTCAGGATGGCTCAGGGTTATACAAGATCTCTAGCGAGCAGTTCACGACAAGTACAGAGCGATTGATTGACGAATTCGCCGGAATATGAACCAATATGGCAAAGCCAGCGGAACACGTAAAACACAATTTATTTAATAGTATGATGTATTATGTACTTGGTTTTACCACTTTAATCATTTATCATTATGTCTAAATGATATGTGCACTAAAGAATCAATAATTGTAATTTGATATTCAATATTCTTGACCAGTGGATTATTGAGACATTGACAACGAGATTTCATTTAATCTCTTTGAGTTTTGTCTACTCCGTGGTTGATAAGAATATATAAATAGTATTTATTTCAATTCTACACCTAGAGAAATAAACGTTGGAACTATTGACTTCATATATACGCATCATGGCTTGGCCTATTTCTGCACATCGCTCGCCATACACTACAAATTGGAATGTATGACGAGCGATATTCTAAAATAGGCCAAGCCACAAAAATATAGCACCATTATAGCGTGGTCTATCAAAGGCTATAAACCTGTCATGGTTCAAAGATAATGGGTGTATAGCGAAGTCTACAATTTTTTTATTTATTAAAAATAAAACAATTGAATTGATTATAATGATTTGCACCTAGCTGACGTAATTTTTGAAATATGTTCGAATGTTAACATGGGTCTTGAAGAGGCCCGTGTTGTAGGAGGGAGGAAACACAAATCCCGGGAAAAGCTGTTGAACTCAAGGACGACCCTTTCTCATGTGAAAATTTTCAACTGTGTACATACGATGGGAGCGCGTTTGGCTTGTTGCCCAACTATGCACCGGTGCTGAAGGGAACAAGCTAGTTTCTCGGAGTATCTTCCATTGTAATACCGATAGAACATGGATACCTGACACCTAAGCTCTATAGATCAAGCAATCCGTTTGTTAAGATAGGGAAATCTATCAAACGGACCAACCGTCTCCTTATAGTACACAAGAGTTGTGTACATACCCCGGTACTTGTACACAAGAGTTGTGTACATAACTCGGTACTTGTACACAAGAGTTGTGTACAATTAAAGTATCTGCGGGCCCTGTACAGTACAGCCAACTTCTGATAGGCTAACTTGACTGGCTTCGATGGAGGCCACATGCCTGAGAATTGCTTTAGAGCAGTCACCCTATTAGCAAAGGATCACAGAGTTCAAATCTATTTGCCTGTTTGTAGTTTGATTTTCTTTGACGAATAATTTGATAAAAAAAGTTAAAACTAATCTAAGAAGTGCTAGTAAAATTACCAGAGCTCATAAAAAAGCGTCATTTTTATCCACGGCTTCCGGCAATGGAGTTGTTCCGACAAACGGCAGACCACGAAGATTTATTCGTTTAAAAAAGTTCGAGCACTTAGAGTTAGTGTTTATCTCTTGAAAATATTTTATAAACCAGGCTTTCTAACTAATTACTTGACGAGCAGTCTCTGAGGAGAATTATTTTCTTTGTTGTAGAATTATCACCCAACCCCATTCAAGTAAACGTAGAAGGGGTAAGATTTGTTTTCAGAAGTTATTTAATTTTAATGGCACATATTTTTTTTCACTCAAGTGAATGCAAATTTGAAATTTTTACTCATCGTACAAACATTAAACTAGGCACGATTTATGGTATCTATTCGAACCTCGAACCTAGTATATATTGCGGTAGGTACTTGTTTGTACTAGTGTATATGTGTCAGCACGGCAGAATAAGGATGTTGTCGGTTTAATTATAAACACACAGGGTTTAATAACCAATCTGACACCTTGCGACTATTATAAACAGATTTTGCGTTCTAATTTGCGAAAATAATATTTTCTAAATAATGACGATTTCACCTTGTGGCGTCAAATTCAATTTGATGGTGACATTTTTAATTTTGATTTTTGATAAAATATACCTGACTAATCCATATTGTTTTAATCATTGAACTAATATTTTAGTTAGATATCTAGAAACCGAACTCATTAAATAATTATATCCAGTTCAGAGACGAATTATTTGGAGTAAAAAATGTTTTCGAAATTTTGAACTCCGGTAACTTTTTTAATGTTTTTTTTTAAATTTCTATTATTTTCTACAAAACCAAACATAAAAATTCTTCTACAGGTTGTCACTGGTCACTAATCCGAGTAACCACCTGACCCCTAACCACAATCCTTACTGTGTTAAAACATACTGATTTATTAATGATGATGAAAAAAACAACATGTCACAAAAATTAAATTTTTTTTTTTTTTCGTTTTAATTTACTCCAAATAATGTCAGTAATCGCCGGTTAAGAAAGTCAAGTACTTCCATTTATTCCCTGTATTGTATACTATCAATTGAGTAATTTTTTTAGATCTAGCAGTTGAAAGAGTAATAATAGACATACTTTTAAAATATTTAGAAAACCAACTTTTACACTACAATAAATGCAAATTCAACTCATCTTTGGTCTCATAAATTATCATCATTACAATGGTACATAGACTCATTAACATTTGCTTGGGCAATAAAGCTTACGAGAAAGAAAAGGTAACGATACAAAGCATCGCGGTTAATAATGGCTATGACATAAATAACATTGAAAAAATTATAAAAAATAAGAAATATAAAAATAAAATTAATTTAATATATCCCGGAAATAATAAAAATATATAAAAAATTGCTTATATCGAAGTAATCGATTTAACATCCATAAAAATAGCAAAAGAAATCCAAAAATACTATCTAAATAAAGCTTTCAAAACCAATAGTAACAAAGGAACAAACCTCAAAAACTCTAAAAGTAGAAATCATAAACTAAATAATAGGGGCATATATGAATTAAAATGTGACCACGCCGACTGCAACGCTACTTATATCGGACAGACGGGAAGGGCTTTCTCAACTAGATTCAAAGAACCAATAAGATTACCACTTTTTCAAAATTCTCGCTTGACAACAATGAACTTAAACCCTTACATATAGAAAGAAAGGGCCTTAGATTAAATTTACTTGAACACTTAGAAATCAATAAAAGAACCAATGACCCTAATATAACATTAATTAATAAAGTAAGGAAAATTATTTATTCTAAGTATGTTCACAAAACCTAAACAATATTAAACAATGAAGATAACATTAATGTGGGGAAAACAGACTTCAAAATACCACCACAGAATATGAAATCTACTGTCACAATTATTTTATAAAAAAAATCCTTAAAAAGGGATACCAGGTAAGTATCTACTTACAAATTGATAAATTAAAAAAAAACTTTTTTAATTGTTTAACATTTTTCTTTGTTTTTTTTTTCTCATTATCAGTTGAATTTTTTGATATATTGTACAAGAACTTAAATATTATAAATTTTCTATCACCTAATAAATGAAATCTTATCTGGCTGGTCAAAAATAATTAATTATTACTAAACGACAGCAAACACGCGTTTTTGTAAAGTTTTGATGTATTCAAATCTATCGTCGGCTTTGGAAAATGAACCTATAACATTGAATACATCACATTTGAATACATCGTCCTTTACTCTCTCGCGTTATAATAGCCCTCGGTTAAAGCTTTTTTATGGCCAAGAAATTTTATTAGAAAAGCTCTTACATTGGTTTATATTGGCATTGACTTTAATATGACATTTAATAACTCACAAAACAGAAGGTGGAGTTCCTACATCCAGAAGTCTCGAGAATTGTGAGGAACTTAAAAAGCGCGATTAATCTGAGACTTTAGTTTTCCGACAGGGACGTATTGTTCCTAAGAAAAGATCTGAAGTTTAAATAAGATTTAATAATAGGAGGTTGATATTACGATGGTTTTAAAAAAATATGTGTTTTTGTAAGATCCACTGCCTTCATTTTTTTAGATTTTATTTAAAAAATCAGGCATATGGGGCTCTTTTTTACTTTCAAACCATAATGCGGCTTTAGCAGGAAGGAAAATACATTAAAAATAGTTCGTATTACATCAGTAATACAAATAAAAAAGTTAGTAAAAGTAGTACCCTTTACAAAGTGGTTTAACGGATTAAACATTGCTTAAGCCGATTCTGGAGGTATTATCACCGCAGAGGCCACATTCTGAAGGACCAGACCTCCATTTCTTTGGGTTATACAATTTTAATACAATATAAAGTTCTTTTATTACTGAAACATGTTTGTTTCTACCGCATTAGTAGAGTGTGTTCTTGGGTAGAATGGAAGCATAATATCACGTTACGTTTTGAGTTAATATTATAATTCAATAAAATAAATCATATTTATTGCGGAATATGAAATTTAACATATCTGGGTAAGTTGATAAAAAATTAGGCAGACACTTGCCTTTTTCGGATAAATGAATTTCAATAAACGATGTCAACGAAATTAGGGATCTTGGAGTTATGTTTGATAGTCAACTATTTTTTTTAAATCACATACAACAAAAAAACTAACACAGGCATGAAGACACTGGGATTTATAATCATAAATATCAAATACTTTGATTCGTAGGAAGTAATAAGTATATTTGTCGTTAGTACGCAGGTTGTTAGAATACAATTAAATAGTGTGGTCGGAATACTATTAAATTCGAATAAGAAATATTGAACGCGTTTATTTTTACGATTTAATAAACTACACATTTCTATTCAAAACACATACGTATTTAAGAGATACATAGATAATATTTATTACGTTACATAATATTATAATTTGGGAGCATCACATAGCATCGAGCAATTGCATTATTTTATTGGTCACGTGTAAACTATTTATTATATACCTATATTTTTATTTTAATGCCATTTGCAATTCAAAAACTGGTTTCTGTTCATTTTCTTTCTCTTTTCTATAATTTCTTCTACATTATTTATATTCAAACACAACTTTTTATGTACCATGTGCTATGTTTATATTTTTGAGAAAAATATTGAAAAAACTCTTTTTTTATCTCTGTATCGGGCAGTCAGTTATGTAAAACATAAAACCATGTAAATCCATTGGGGCGTTTGTAATTAATAAAATAAAATAAAATTGAATATCAATCTATAGATATAAATAAAAATGTATATGTACGTTTGTTCAAAATCTTAAATCTCCGAAAGTTCTTCACTGATTGCTTTGTAATTTTAACACAACGTTGCATTCGAATACGTATGTGTTTTTATATATTTATAGATGTCACCTGTGACGGGTAAAAAAAAAAACAAAAAAAAACAGTGTCATCTGTTAAACGTAAAATCAACACGCGCTATTGTTTCTCAATCTGCACAGACATAATGAGTCACAGCAACGCGTGGCACGATACAGATAGTAGGATATAAAATGCACATTAATTATAAACTATTTAACACTTGCCTTACTGTGACTGGAAGAAAATTCTTCATCTATGGTGTAGGCAGTGGTAGGCATGGTTTAACACACGCCTCAGGAATCTAAAAAAACTTTCATCAGGTTCCGCTGAGGATTAGACGTTTTGACCAAAACATACCACAAAAAATTTCGTATAAAGTAGACAAAGAATGGTTACATCCCTTCTTCACACTCCTGACAATCACCCAGCTGTGTAATTGCTCAAAAGAGTTTATTGCTCATTCTAAATTATTTCCGGGATGGAACATCCAAGGGAATTTCAGTAATATCATTTAGTTATTTTACCAGTGTTGTCGTTCGAGCGGGAGCTATCGACCGTTCGACAACGTTGACCTGGTAACCTTTAGGTGATTGTATGCAATCACAGGGTGCCTAAAATATATTTCTGCTTTTATCAAGTAACTACTATTTAATGATTTTCTAGGAGCGATATTTTTTTCCATGAGTTTATCACTTAAAGCGTATTACCCAATCTCTATTGAAATAATGTTTTATCCAATTATTGCTCTTTAAAAGTAATTTATACAAGCTTCAAATATGTGTATACCGAAAATGCTTACTTAAGTAAGCTTTTGAAAATGATATCATAATACTGTTCACAAGAAAAATGTCTACGTATTATTTATGCCTGAGCGATATTGTTTATTTCGTCTCTATTATTTATAAAATGATTAAAGTTTTTGAATGAAGATATCCAATGAAAATTCATGTGGATTTCAAGTAGGTACCTACTTCTTTCTTATAAAATACATTATTCATCGTTTCTGCCGGTTGGTTAAAATTATGAAATAAATATTATCGAGTGGGAGGTGAAAAAAAAAAGTATTCAATAATCATATTTTATTATTTAGCTGTACGCTGTAAGCTTATAATGAATAACTAATAAGCTGATCTTCCCCATCTTTCTATTTTCCATCTCCTTACCCTTTCCACTACTTTCAGCGTCACACTACTTTCACACTTCAATAATTCTGGATAGCATTGTTTTAACTCAACACAGGCTTGTTCTAGTGAGGTTAAAAATTCTTACGTAAAAAAAAGATACAACGTAAAAAAACAATAAACAATAAACATGCTCTAGACGGCCGGGGGCAGTTTTTAACTCACATAAAACTACCGCACCTAACCTAACCTAATTCAACTGCCCCCAGCCGTCTGGCACCAGTTGGAACTCTTGTGCGGTACTATTTTTTTAAATAGCTTTTGCCTTCCTTTTTAAATTAGTCTCAAAATATTTCCTGATTTGGGGATGCCATAGTATGCCAATTGGGAAGCCATTCGAGAAGAATCTTTACGAGAGTTGGTGAAGCTGACGGAGATTTTGAAAGAAGGGTAAATGCAGGTAACTCCATTAATGGAGGACTGATCGCGGTTAGCGCTAGCAAAAAACTGTCCAAAAAAGCGAAACCAGCGGTCCACAATGAAGTGCTGATACCTACCCTGATGTATACTAGTGAGGCATAGAACTTGCAAAGGAAGAATGAAATTAAACTGAATGCTGTAGAAATGAAATACCTGAGGCAAATGTGCGGTAAAACCATGTTTGATCGTGTGAGAAATGTGGATATCCGCGAAAATTGCACAGCTGGTGTAAGCATAGTTCAAGCGTAAGCAAATAATAATAAAAAAATTTAAAAAATATATTTTACATATTTTTTTACATAAATTCTATTGACAAAAAGTTCACTGCTCAGCTATGCTTTCCGGATCTCTCCGGGAATGCAGCTGGTTTTCATAATAATAATAATAATATATACACATTTAGGTATAATAATGAACAAAAAAATAATATTAGCAATACAAAATCAAATCAACACAAAAAAATAAAAATAAAAACAGAAATAATAGGTATACAAATCAGTGCAAATTAATAATATAGTCAACAAAAATTCAAAAGAAACAATAATCGCAACCACATGTACCTTAGTATCCCCTTCATTGTAACGATAGCAACCATTCGCAGCAAAGCTTTTTGAAGCAATACAAAGATGTCGATATTCGAATTGACAGTGGCACTTCGTTCCAAAGCTTTGACGAAGAATAGCTATAACTACCTTCAAACACAGTAGTTTTATGTTTGGGGAGAACGAGTAAGTGGTTTCTTTGACGCGTACTATGTGTATGAGAGTCACGGGACCACTGCAATCTGTCAAACAGATAGGCAGGAACCTTTGAATTCATCAAATTGAACATTTGACACAATTGGTGTAATTTCCTTCTGTTCGACATATTTAGAATCTGATGCCGATAGAGGTAAGGCGAGATATGATCCCATCTCGGGACATTATAACAATATCGGACACATGCATTTTGGACTCGTTGTACTTGTTTTTGGGTTTTTATCAGTAAAGAGGGACCATATACCGTGTCTCCATAGTCCAATATTGAGAGAACAAGACTGTCAGTAATAATCTTTCGTAATTTCATTGATATATGATCTCTTATATTATACAGCAGACGAAGTCTCGAATGGCACCACTGTGACTTGTTTTTAATATGTTCCTCATACCTCAATTTACCATCCACCACTATTCCAAGGTTGCGCGCAGATTAAACAAAGAGAAAAGTGGTTTCACCTTTTTTTACATCATGTCCTCTATCAAATGTGAATGGTAAGTGGAAGCCATCAGATCCTGGAGTCGGACCATGTCAAAAGTCAGAATAATATAATACTATGAATGAGACGATGTATGAATGTGAATGAGGCCAGGAGTGTGTGCCAAAACAGAATTGTATGGCGGTTTGTCCTCTCTGCCTACCCCTGCGGGAAACGGTGTGATGAGACCGGTCAGCGGCTGAGTTGACATCGCGTTAGGGTCCCACCGAGGCTTGGTGTGTTCAATTCCTCGGCTGGCTAAGTCCCCTACCACAAAACAAGCAACATTTTCGCTTAATGTGGTGGTAGTGGGAAATCTCCAAAAATTATCAGGTTATTTGTAACCTGGGAATGATAGACTTCTTTTTAAAAAAATGTTAGTAAGTTAGGGAATCTTGTGCAGTATTGAAAGCAACAAAATAATTTTATGATTTCACTATTTCAAATTATTACATAAGCGGGTATCTCGACTGTGTTGAAATATTTCGGTATTTTTTTAATCTTTTTCTAGAATGAAGCTGGGTTCGCTTTAGTTTTTAATTATAATAAAATGTAATTTTAACGAGAATCCAGGCCGTAAACACCTGTAAAAGTTCACTGACCGCTATAAATTGGGGTCATCATAAATATTTACTCTTATACGATAGTAATTCTTTTCCACGTTTTTTTTGTGTCCACATAATCAAAGTACGAAAACAATATAATGTGTTGATTTTTATTTCACAATGACACATTAAATTACCGATACGGCCATTGGAGGAAAACCGGTAAATAAAAGGTCATTGCTCGACAAAGTTCGTATCAACCACAAAAAAGAAAAAAAGACTAATAGTGTTATCTTTACAGATTTGATGGAAAACTGATATCGACTCCTAGGTTCCAGACAGGCCAATGACATTATTTATGTGTTCTAGAAAGAATTTTCAAATATCAAAATATTTTATAAATTTCACCTGAAGTATTTTTTTTTTGTTTTTAATGTGAAACTGTACAAGAAGCAAATTCCAACTGCTCCCAACCGCATAGAGTCAGTCAGACTATGGCATCCCCAATTGGGGTATGTTATGAAGCTGAAGATAGTGGGGAGGAAAACGAGATGCGGAAGAGAAAGATATGAAGAAGGGAAAGATGTGAATGTAAGGGAAGTACCTGACTATTCAAATCTGGTCATCAAATACGGCCAAAGCTATTTCAAGCAACATTGTTGATTCTGAATGGTGATCTTACACCACGGCGATATTCACTCCGGAACGTTCCGCAAATATACTATATATTATTTTAAAAGGGTAATTTGAGAAATAATACAAATTAATTAAATAAAATTACCTTGTACACTCCTGGATTGGAACCCTCGACATACAGTTTGCTAGTCGAGAGCCTTACCCCTCGGTATACGTGATGGAGGGATAAGTAGATAAGAATG
Source organism: Hesperophylax magnus (assembly GCA_026573805.1). Lineage (NCBI taxonomy): Eukaryota > Metazoa > Arthropoda > Insecta > Trichoptera > Limnephilidae > Hesperophylax > Hesperophylax magnus. The sequence goes on from JAIUSX010000012.1 coordinate 11,529,320, forward strand.
ATAGTAATGGAACATTTACGTAATTTCGGACACACTGACACGCCCACCCGTATCAACCCTGATGAAGTAACTATCCGGACCTGCCCGTCATTCAGCTGTAAAATTATTATAGCCCTCATCAAATGTGGCATAGTTTCCAACAAACCGTTTCATCGTGTATTTCCTAATTCAATCATTTTCGTGTGTGTATTAAATACATGTATTTACCAAAGACATATGGAATCAGTAATATTGTGATAATATTATATTACATTGCTCTCACGAGATTATGTTACATAATATTGATATTGACATCTAACGCGCAATACATTATATTATATAACATTAATAAATTAAATAACGCAAATAACATTAATAACTACTATCATAATAATGTAACATAATACTCGCCTTTTTGCTGTCATTTCCTTTCCTGAAAGGTTGTTTATTTATTTATTTTCTGTTCTTTTCAGAACTTATGACCGAGATATTATGGTCATAGATATTACAAAGATACGCATTTTTAAATGTCCTACGGAAAATTATTTTTCGAGAAAATATTTTTATCTCAAAATATTGCTCCCATTTTTTAAATCTATTAAATACAATATATTACATACACCTCTTTAAGTCGGATAGTTAGCTTTAAATAAAATTTCATATCATATCTCTAATTCCCTGAAAATTATTTAAAAAGTTACAATAATACTTGTAAAAAATGGCTAAAAATCATGTTTACAAAGTAACTACTACTGTCCTTTATGTTGTCAGGTTAAAAGCTCGGCTGAACCTCCTGTCGCCTTACTTAGACTTCACTGATTATATGATAAGGCGGTGTTCCCTACTGATAAAGCAGTTTTTTATTTTTTGAAAAGGTGACACTACTCAGAAATTATCTTAAGATAGCCTTCTGTCATTACTTTGTCATTGTGTTAGTTGATTATTTTTTTAAATGAATATTAGCGGGTAGCTTCTTTAAGAATCACTTTCTGTATTTAGACCAACGTTACAAAGTAATCCTCGACAGAAATAGCAAAAGGACCTAGCCGTACTTTAAAATCGGGTAGATATTAAGAAGTGCATTATCGTATAAGTTGTACCTGTGTAAAAAAACTACAAATAATATTTAAAAAATACCCAGAGTGTATCTTTATTTAAGTGACCTCAAGTCCTAATAGTCCTTGATTATGATCGAATTGTTATGCTAATGGTCAGTTTTATATCGCAATGTTGTAACCTTATTTCCTTATTAAGTTGTACCCTTTAAAACGCCTACATTCAATAGCCAATGAAACAATCATCAAAAATCGCATTGTCTGCGGTCAATTACTTGAGGATATTATATAATTTGGAAGAACAAAGGCCAGACCGGGTTGGAATTTTGGTACTAGCATTAATGTAGTAAAATTAATCGTCTGCAAGCAAACACTTTGTGGTGTGACATTATAAATAAAATAAAACACACAGACCATGTATTTGCCACAACCATTTATAAATAATGGTGTAGAACTTTGTTTCATGAAAATATTTATTGCGAGATACATTGCCCGGTTCAGACAAAGCGTGAAAATAAATTTCATGTAAATTTATTTTTCATACACGCTTGTCATTTTTCGGTTTCGTATCATCTGTGGATGTTATGCTACGCAAAGGATTTTTGTTACGGCTACAGTATTTTTAAAGATTTTTTTACACGTATAGTTCAATTGAATAGTTTTATCGTTTTTTGAGACTTCAAATGATTTAGCCAGCTTTTCCATTGTTTCTTTTTATGCTTTTCTAGGAAACAAAACACGTCCACTTTTACAAACAACACTTTCAAGTAATTTAATTAATACATAAACATTTAAGGGAAAGCCTGAACACATGTGGACGGAACGAATTTATTTATTTATATATAATTTGTACATTTATTTATAACAATTACAGGTAATATAGCCTAAAACCTTATAATTGTACCATTTATGCAGTGTATATGCAATGCCAAAAATCTCGCAAATGCGCTATAGGACACAAAAAATAAATCTATTTTTTTATCTACTGCATTCAAAAAGCACGTAGCTCTCTCCACAGGTGAGTTCATAAATAATGATCTATAAACGCCAATAATTGAAATGGCAACCCTTAGTCTAAAATGTTATACATTTGAAAGACAAATATGATTACTTTTATACCCAGCAATAATCGAAAAAGACTAAGTAAATAGATTTAGGGAAATTTATACCTTCAAACAAGGATATTGGTCTAAAATACCATTAAAGCATCCCAACTATGTAAATAAGTGCATAAATTAAATTTTTCTGAGCAGTAAAAGACAAGCAAAAAGTATTAAAAACAGAGGCGTTAAGTGGGCGTTAAATATCAGTTTTGAGTTCATTTTGTGTCTTAATATAACTACTGCCTAAATGAAAAACGTTTTTAAATAAGCGGTGAAGATTGGATTGCACTACCTCCACTGAAACGTAGTGTCTGCCGCCACAATTGTACTTAACTAGTAAGAACTTGAAAAAGTAAATTATATTTTTAAATGTCAAAGGAGGTATTTTTCAAACAAACTTTCTCAGAATACGATGAAAAATGAAGCTCAGACTTCGGAGAATTATATTTTTATATTAAGGTCTTCAAATTCAAGCGTAAGCACATACTATAAATCGTGCTGTGGTTTGTCTGTTCCATTTATAAATTTGTCTTTGTGAAATTTGCTGTATCTTTTAACACACTGAATATATTTACAATTTACACTCGAAATGCATTCCATGTAGATTGTAATGGAAACCAATATCGCCAATAATTTCATAACTTTTCATTTTATAATTTTTTCAATAATTTAATAACATGCGCTCTGCCTCTCTTATATCGCATTCTGAATTAAATTTTACTACGATTACAATTGTGTTAATTTTTTTTATTTTTGTAACACAATTTTTGTATTGGAAATCAAAGGCCCCAAATTTTGGATCAAGAAATACGCCAAAACCGCATTGCTTGTTTTGTTTTTTATTCTATCTTTTAACAAGTATTCTTAGGACGGGTTGTTTCGGAGTATTTGAACAATTCATCAAATTTCAACGTTCATTTTCAAGTTCTGTGAAGGATTTTTTCAATTTCTGTTTTTATTTCAGTTTTGTCAAGCAACTAGACTATAATGATATAATAACAGAACTTGAATTGGACTTTCACAGATCCCAGAAATGAACGTTGAAATTTGATGAATTGTTCAAATACTCCGAAACAACCCGTCCTAAGTATAAGTATTTTCTTAGAAAGAGAATGTAATATTAGGCACAATAAGCTTTTGAATTTTCGTGAATCATTAAACTTCTGCGTTTGTTCTCGTAATTTAATATGCCCTTAGACATCAAAAAATGTAATCCATTGGATGTTTTTATTTGAATTTGGAGTTGTTCTTAAAAAGGTAATAAATGATAGTCAAAATCATTACTGTTTTCCAATTATCCAAATCAAAACTTTTACTACAGTGTATTGTGTTTCTTTTTTAAAAGGCCAAGAATACTAAAACTAAAAAGTGGCTCTGTATATTATTTCACACTTTTCCTAGACTTCATAAAAAAATGTTAATATTTTTTTATACTTACTCCACATAGTAGGCCTTGATTAAAATAATTTCCCTTGGGACCTATATCATAATTGGGGATGCTATGTGGAAAGTGTTTTCGAAGAGAGTGAGTGGAATTTAACTCAACTAACTGGCCTGTCGTTTCCCCGAAGGGGTAGGCAAAAAAAGGACCGCTAATCAACGCGGTCTTGGAACACACTCTTTGCTTCATTCACATCCCTGTATCTTCCTATACATACAATATAAAAAAAAAAAAACTGGCAACGTCGCATTTCAGCAGACTGAAAGGATAAGTGATGTTATATCAGACATATTTTGTTGTAATTGACTATTACCGCGTGAATTTAAAAATAATTATATGAAGGAAATATTTTTTATTTTACAAGCAATAATTATTCGCCTGAAACACTCATCCACATTGAAAAATCTCCTGATAAAAGATACATGACGCCAACGGGACTCGAACCCGTGTCCCTTCGATTTCCGGTCGACAGCTCTGAGCACTGAGTTATGGCGGCTTATCTTTTATCCGCGAAATAATTCAATATATACTAGTGTTTCATTCAACAATTACTGCTTGTTACATTTTTTCACCTGAAAACAACCAACTTTATTTTATATGAGAAAGGCATTGTAAGTGCTAACTCTCTCACTAGATGGCGTCGAGACAAATTGTCTACATTTTTAGGTGAAATACTTGCACTTGTCAAATATTAATTATGAGTTTACCAAAAAAATAATAATGAAATATTTTTTATTAACATCATTTTTTTTAAGTTAGTGTAGGTGACTTTAAATCATAGAAATCAACATTTATATTGTTCAAGCAATGAATCCAAATTTTAATTTTTTGTTTTATTTTATTTTTTGGGAATTGTTATAATATTTTTATTGCATAAACGAGATAAAAAGTGAGGTGACAGTTTTCTTGCAGATTTCATAAATAAAGGAATGTCTTTTCAAAAATTTGCATTCTGTACAATTTTAGACGTTTGAAGTAAAAATAAGCATTTGTTTTACGAAATCTTCAAAAAGTATAAATGTATGGCACATTTAAAATACCTTGGAAATATTCCAAAATTCGATGATGTACGAGACGTGTGTATGTACACAAAAAATATAAATAATTATAAGCACAGTCACACATCAAACCTCGATCTGTGTAATGATTTAAAAAAAACGCCCTGAGGTGTTCTGTTCAAATCATTATTTATTTAAAGACGATTCCAACTAAAATTAACATTTTAATTACATTTCTTGTAGCCAGCAGTAATTGGCTAGCAGCAGAGGTCAGCAATCAGTAGCCAGCAGTGATTGGCCAGCCTTAGGTGGCCAGCAGAAGTGGTTAGAAGTCGGCTTTCAATAAGGGCCGGCACACGAAGACATAGACTATTGAATTGTCTTGATAGAGATCTTCGCTGTATCAGCTGTTGGAGTGCTGGCAGTAGGTAGCTCGACTCACGTATTCAAGTAGCGGGCAGTCCAGTTCAGTTGTCCAGGATGTCAGCGGTGGCTGTGGTAGATTTCAGTTTTAATCAGAAACAGCAAGTTCAAGTTATCCAATACAATTATAAGGGTGTTTGTACGGTGTTGTCTTGACTAGTTGTCAATTTTGATGACAACCATTAATATTTTGGATTTCGGTTGATATATATATTGCCTGCTGTGCAGGTTTTTGCGTGATGCCTTAACGTCAACTTGCAAAAACATTTTGAGCAGGTGTCAAATTGAGGTGTAAAAAACATCAATTCGTTTTGACTTGTATCGCCTAGTATCAGTAGTTTTAATGCATTAAATTACTCAAGTACCATCGGTTTTTCAAAATTATGATTCGGTTTTGGAAAAAAGAGGCCATCGAACCCTGCACGAACCCTGATTCAGGTCTTAATCAGGTTGCATCATATGATGTTCTATACAGAGGAAAAATTACAAGTTTTGTACAACAGAGAAACAACCCTCTTTGACTGTGTAAAATATTATGTATTAATATAATAATATTTATCCATGTACTATTTTATATCAGTTTATATTATATAAATAATGTTTTCACATACATGTTTACTAATTGAATTAAATTTTCACCGTGTTTTTTAGTAAGGCTGTTAAAATATTGGTAGAGATTAATCTTCGTCAAACAACTAAAGTCTAACACGTCAAAACAGATTGATGAACGGTTTATAATATCTGAAGTAAAATCGGATAGGTTCTTAGAAACTTGCGAATAGTTTCGTCAAGGTGATAATCATTATAATTTCATCTATGTAAACGAAAGTTTTTATGACAACGAAAAGACCTCCATCAATCTATATAATTAAAAAAATTAATGTTCGTTTGTTCAAAATCTCCGAAAGTTCTTTACTGATTGATTTGAAATTTTGATACAACATTGCGATTGAATAAGGGTGTGTTTTATATGCATTTATATTAAATAGATGTTACCTGTGATAGTTAAAACATCATTTTTCTGTTTGAAATATGCTTTTTTTTTTAAAAACGTCATATGTTGGACAAACATGCTATTTAAAAAAAACAGCGCCATCTGTTGAACGTAAAAGAAAATCGCGCTGTTGTTTGCTATTAAATTTTTAATTATTTTCATTTTGCTATAATTATTTCGTGTGACATTGCGTTGGAATTGAATTGCGTCGTTTGCAATAGCGTTCATTTTGTTAGTACTCGTATAGATTACTAAGTTCGTCTTTCATTGTTTATTTAGTTTTCGATGTTTATATATTTTTATTAAAACTTTCTTTCTTATTCAGTCCGGGTTGAGGATGCACGGTTTCGAATACGGCGATTGCATTTTGCAGCTTCAGATCTGTTTTGCTCTCAACAGAATGAACGAAACAGGTTGAGAGTGGCTGATAGAAGACAAAGAAAAACAGAAGATCAGCATCAAAAAAGTCTCCGTGTTCAGCAATTAGGTGATCACAATCGCCTTGTATTCCAGTACAACCCAGTTGATGACAATAGTTTGACCAGCCATGTTCCCATCGGCACTATGACTGAAACGTGTCCTTATTGCAAGGCTCTGAAATTTAATGAAGAAACGAAAGGTATGTATTGCTCCGCCGTTAAAATTAAACTGCCTCAACTTGAAGAACCGCCAGAGCTATTAAAAACTTTGCTTGCTGGATATACCTTTTAAAGTGAAAGGATAAATTAATCACAAAGCTGGCTCCCTGGTCTCTGCTCTGGCACATGGTTAAAATAAATTCCCACAAATTTATTTCATCGTTGTTAGTAATGATGAATTGATTGCACCAAAATATATATCGTTTCTCAACTGCAAGAGCTTCTTCACGAAAAAAGGTATTTAGTGCATTTGATAATGATTGAATGTTTGTACTTACAAATCGTAAACAAATTTTACAATCAATTGGGAATGTCATCAGCGCCTCGATCTGCTGCTACTGTATTCGATGTAGATTTGGGTTATAAACAAAATTAAAACACGGGTGATCTTTTGTTCTATGAGAAATCTGAAAATATTCCTAAGCTAACGCTGAGAAAAATTACATTTACAATCAAAAAATGCAAGCTGTCAATGACGGGGTTGTAGAATCTTTTTTCATAGATGCCCCAGGAGGAACTGGTAAAACCGTTTAAATAAGATTGATTCTTGCAACAATTCGATCCCAAAATGGCAAAGCCTTAGTTCTTGCGTCGTCCGGAATAGCTGCGACATTGCTACCAGGCGGAAGAACTGCTCATTTCCGTTTTGAAATTGCCGTTGAACATGCACTTCATTGAAAATCCCACATGCAATATTTTCAAAGCATCCTGCATGGGAAATTTTATTGTTTTGGATGAATACACAATGGTAAAAATCGGCTCTTGGTCAATCATTATGAGATTTGGGTGGACACATCAGACCATTTGAGAACGTATTATTATTGTTTTACGGAGATTTCGGCAAAAATAACGTATAATTCCTCGATCGACACCAGTGGACGAAATAAATGCAGGCCTATAATTCTCTGCTTTGTGGCGACACGTAAAAACGTTAAAATTAACAAGAAATATGTGTCCAGCTGCAAAACAATTAATCAGCTGAGTTATTAAACACAATAAATCAAATAAAAACAAAATCACAGCTTTTTAACTGAAAGTCGTACTCGTCAAAAAAATATATTTCCAACATAAAAATGAAACACCACTTTTGCTCAACATCATTAAATATATCTAGGAAAAAAATACTTCAACAGCCTACCCGAAAATATCAAAACAATAGAATACGATAAACACCTACTAAAAGCAATTATAAAGAAGTTCAATGTAAAAATACCAAAATGATTAAACTATCTTTGTAATTAATTATAAATTTTAATATTCATAATTACAAACACAAAATATTCGACATCTTCATACTCACCACTCTTTTAGACAAATGCGCCAGCTTTTATAGAAGGGGAACATTACAAAAAATCAAAAGCAGTGAAAACTCATCGTATGAATTATCTTTGTTATCAATTGCTGGAAATTGCAAAGGGAAAGGTGCCGGTTCATCTGATCTCAGAACGAATTTCATCGCCTCATAATTTCTGCAATTTATTGACGTCAAAAAGAACTATCAGATAAAGACTTTCCTAATTTTCAAACCAATTATAAGAATCACGATTGGCTGAGTGAATGAGCTGTTCTTGCGGCCACAAACAAAAAAGTCTACGAACTTAGCAATATTATTTAGTCTAAAATTCAAATCAGACAGCTCTTTAACAATATCTTTACCTTATAGCTGGTTATAAATCATTGATTTTTTGGATTAATTGAAAAAATTATAAAAAAATTACGATGGCAAAGGAATTTAATGTTTATGTTGGCGAATTCACTTTCCATGAGAATTGAAAATGTGCCATTTTTGATTTCCAGCCAAAACAAGATGTTCGCTTTCATTCGTGAATTCAGTGGCATTGACGTCACGCCGGGCGACGTTCGTGATAGCCGTTTTACAAGTTGTTGGAGTTTTCTATGTTAAAATGACGTTGTAGCCAGTTGGAACCGTTTCAAAATGTGAGGTTTTCGATCGTTTTTTATGAAAAATTGAAAATTATGCAATTTAGTACAATGATTAGAATCAGAAAAAAAAACTTTAAATATTCCTTACATTTTAATACTCTTCATAGTTTATTAAAATACCCCATTGTGTAAAACCAACCATCTTAATTAAAACTTTAAAATAATTCACTTAAAAGCTATGAATATAAATGCCACCCGTGTAGATTTGAAAGAAAACCAATGTCACCATCGACTTAGTACCTTTTGCTTCTAACCCATTTAGTACGCGCTGTGTCTCTCTTACGCTTGCCTAACATCGTATATCGCTATTCCATTTCATCAAATGAAAATTTTAAGGTGACGATGAAACAAAATTCTGATTTTTTAATTTTAAGCATAGAATATTCGTACATTTGGACCAAAAAATAACTCCCATCGCAGGTCTTGTGTACTTCTTTAATGTTTGATTGAAAGAAGAAGCTTGAACTCACGTCATTGTATAATTTACCTTGGTATTTTTCCTTTATCTGTTTCCTTTTAAAATTATTTTCCTACCGTCAACTACAATTTATTTTTTCCTAACAAAGTCAGCGCTTTCATCAAAAACATAAATTAAGTTAAGCCATGGGATAACGAACGAAAAGCTCCCACCCTTCACCCACATTTATAATTTGTGTCAAAGCAATTAAAGTCACAATCAGCAGGCGGGGTTAATTAATTGACTTTGACCAGTGGACCTTGGGAAAAATATCCAGTACAAACACTGAAGAGATCACACTTATAGAAGTGTGATTGAAAGAAAACTGATTCCTAGGCAAAATAAAATTGAGTGTTCTAGTGTTCTTTTTTTATAATGAATATATCACATGAGTCCCAACTGCTCACAACTTACGGGAGACTGAGTAGTCGGACTATGAAATACCCATTTGGGGTACGTTATAAGATTCAAGGGAATGTGTGTTAGGAGATTGTAATTAATTATTAATTACTTTATATGTAAGTATTTTTCCGAACAATTTTTGTTTTGAGGTAACTCTATTAGCAAAACCCCAAATTGTAATATTGACTCATTTAAGACAATATTAGCTACTCTCAAACGAAAAATTGACACACTCATTTTCTGTTTTTTCTTATGCAAATTTTCGTTTGAGAGTTGATAATTGCACTATGTAGTAATGCAAAATCATGTGTCTTAGTTTTCCAAGATCACAGTATCCAGTTTCAAAACACTAAATAAAACAAATTGTAAACATTTGTACTATCAAATTATTCAAAACTAACGCAACATAAATGATGTGATAACATTAATGACAAGATGCTAATATTTAACCAAGTGTTCTTCGATGTTAAATGTTAATAAACTTAAAAACAAAAAAATATCTTGACTCCCATACAAAATACAGCACCGGTTGAAAAATAACTGAGGCATTTTGAGATTGGTCATCGTCCGTAGATTTGGTTTGTTTTTATGGAGACCTGAAAAATGAAAACTTTGAAAACTGTTAAAACCAATTTAACACTAATTAAAGATCATGTTCATGACATTAAAGTTAAAGGTCATGTTCTGAAAAATGAATATTGTATGTAGTTATTTTTTTAGTGTGAAATGTAGAATAGTTTGCTCGTTTGGGTGTTTCGTACTGGACAGTGGAAATAAATATTTTCGATGTTTGACCGTTCTTTATCACAACGAGCAAGAGTAAGGAAAAAGTGAGCTAACTTCCGGCACACATTTACGCCCACAACACACTTCTATCGGCTTATACCTTGATTGAGTACAATGTGACCCCCGACTGTTGTTATGAACCGGAGATAGAATTAACCCTCGTCTAATTTTGTGGTACTATTGATTGATGGGAAATATTAAAGCGTTTATTGTTGTTTATTGCACATATATATAAGTAGGGTTTACACATATTTTGACACCTGCTTCACTCCTCAAGGACATCCTGTATCAAGGAAGGGGAAATATTTTATTTTAACAATTTTACCTTTGCAGAACTTCCTCCAATTCCTTTACTTAAAAGAGACCCTCCCCACCGCATCCCAAAAGATGTCATTGGCCTTGGGGAAAATTATTTTTTTCAGGGCCTGTGTGGAGTTATGTAATAAATTTTATTTTTAAAAAACATGTACATTTTTTGACAATTTGGAAGCAAAAATACTTGATAGATTTATTCGATTCTGTTTGGTATTGGTATTTGGTGACAATAAAAAATAACTTTTAATTTTTGATTGACTGTGAGTTGATTAATTATTACAGGACCTTTGTTGATGATCCAATGATTTAATTTCAAAATTGTTTAGATTTTTATAATTCTCTTGTTTTGTCAGGTAGATTATATCGTGAAATATTGTTTGTTTTAGGTATTTGTGAGAATCCGTTGATTTTATACAGTGTGTTTTGTGTATTTAAGTCAAATTGACTTGTTTTGTTTGTAAAAAAATGGTTGTTGTGTAATTTTGTCGAACATTATACTTGAAATCTGTGGAATATATCTACAGTGCTTGTTATTATCTGGACTTTCAGTATAGTGATTAATTTTTGATCCTTCGATATTGAATCTATGGCTGATAGTATTGCGCCTCCCTATGCGATTGACAAAGAGAATAGTACACAATTTTCATGCATTTTATGTCTCAAATCCTTAGTGCATAACAACGTGTTTATTTGAAGGTGGTATTAATTGTCAAATTGACTTGTTTTGTGTAATTTTATCGAACATTATAATTGAAATCTGTGGAATATATCTACAGTGCTTGATATAATGATTATTTCTTGAGCCTTCAATATTAAATCTATTGCAAAGAGAATAGTACACAATTTTCATGCATTTTATGTCTCAAATCCGTGTATAACAACGTGTTTATTTGAAAGTGGTATTAATTATCAACGGTTATTTTTATAAATTTACCTAAAATATCTCCTACTAACTATTTCAATTATTTTTGTTAGATTATAGATTAACTAATTTTCCGTTAAATATTCAACTTGGGAAAAATTTTTTTTTTTTAAATACATCTATTTAATATTAATTAAATTAAATTAATTTCTGTTTTCGAAAACGAAAGAATGCAAATTTTGAAAGCGTAAATTAACACACTTCCCTGAGCTGAAACTAGGCAGATAGACTCTTTTTCGATGACGATGCATGCTACATACATGTACACATTTATCTGTACTTGGCGACAGCCCAATAACAGCAGTTAAATATTCGAAATAAATGTCAGTCCTACCCAATTGGAATTTGGCGAGGTTATTGGTGTGTTTGACTCTAGTCCTTGGGAAGAAAGGTACAATCCTAATAAAAACTATTTTCTTTTTTAATATTCTAAATAGTTTAAAAATAGACAGTGTGAATTTCGAATGTTTGAGGAAGTTTACTAGGATCTGGGTTGAGAGATGGCCTGTGCTTAGAGTCGTTGACTAGTATAATAATTGGGAACCCCCGGTGTACTGCTCCTGCGCCATGACTTATTATTTTGCAACTCTTTCATTATTGTATATGCTATTCTGTTTTTCTTATTTTATTATTCTTATCTTATTTCTTTTTCTTACTGTACCAGCTGTTGCAGATGATTTCCATTCGTTTATATTTTGTTTTTTTTTGTTTTTTTAATTAACTTGTCTTGTACTTTTTAATTCTTATTTTCTGTTTTCTCTTCATATGTTTCTTTTTCCCTGTCTAAGGTTAACACACTGTTTTTCTTTTTACAGACACTGTAAGCACTCTTATATATTTGTGTTTACTAATTATCTCTCTTACTTTACTTTGTTATCTTATTCAATACTTACTGTCCTCTTTACAGACCATGCAGATCTTATTTTTACACCTTTACTTTTGTTTTTACTTATTTACCGTTGCCCATATGTGGCAATTTTTGGATTGATTATTGTTTTTCATTTTTCATCTTATTTTCTCTTCTTTTTACATGTATTTTTTCCGGTTTTCTTTTCTTTTTTTTAGTAACAGCAACGAGTTTACAGGCGAGAACTGAACTCCGTTGTCTGTTTTGTTTTGTTTATTTTCCCCATTAGGGGTTGGATAACGGGCCTCGTCCCCGCATGCACGACTGGAGCTTCTTATTATTCTTTCTTACCGGGGGACTCCGCCAGTCACCTGCGCCACCCCTGATGAGCGTTGGTGGTCAGAGGGGTGACTGTGCGGGCTGGGGTAACCTCCGCCCTGCCTCCGACCTCCTGACGCTTCTTTCCCCTAGGTTCTTTAGGGTTTTATCCCTCTTTTTTTCCAATACTTATCTTCAGGGCACCACCGGGTGGTCGGCTAAGGGGTGTGGAAGTCCTGACCTGCACTAGTCGCCCCAACCACCACCAATTTCTCAACAGGACTGCCAGTCGTGGTTCGGCAAAACTCCCCCGTCACTCTATTGTTTACTTTACTTTTATGTGTTTACAGGTACTGGAGTGTGGGTCCCCTCCACCAACTATCTGCCTGACACTTGAACTTGATTGTTTTGTTGTTTATTTTTCTGTGTTGTCCTTAGTTTAGTACTTGTAAGCGCTTGCATACCGCTTCATAACACCGTATGCGGGGACTTTGAAGGCCTAGCTTCATTTATATAAATTGTAGAGCCGTTTATTCAAAAAAATTAGATTCATGCGAGAGCTCCGAAGGGGTGACCATAAGTCACCTATACCGGGGTGGGACAGGGTGGGTGTACCTTCAAGTTTAAAAATAGATGAATTATATTAGAAACCCTTTTTACAAGTAGATTTTTTCGCTTTGAATTATCCGCGTAAGAGTAGGACTTCGGCCCATGCTACCTGGGCCAAGGTTTTACCGGTCTGTCACTAGGAATCGTATTTAAATTCATTATTACTAAGAGGGTTCGGAAATTTTACAGCAATCCTAAATAAACATGACTAAATAACACAAAATTTTGCTTTGACGCAATAGCAAACAGCTTTATTAATAAACCTTTTTTAAGCTTTTAAACTACAAAGTTGTGGTTGCATTAACATTATAAAAAGAAGGATTTTAAGTTTTTAATTATCTTAACTAAAAATAAAAAAAGCTTGTTAAAGCAACGTGATGGCGCTTTTCTAATAAATGAAAAGCTCTCGAGCTGACAAAACAGCTTATTTTTATAATGTAGACTGCAACTTTGAAGATTGGCCGCTTTTCATTAAAAACACGTTGTATGGAATGAAGCAGCCAGCAAATTAAACTTTTAATTGGTTCTGGCTTCCTCTTTGGCGATAAAATATACAACATTTAGTAGGCGAATATATGACAAGCTGTGCGCATATTTGTAATTTCTTTAGCCATGTTAAGTGAACAGATCTAAAAAGCCAGGTATGAATCATACTCTAATTAATTTAATAATTGAGATAATCAATTTGACTGGCCTGTTTGGGAAAGGCTCAGGAATCTAAAAGTCCAATCTAAATTACACTTCTATGGATCATCTATATTCAGTAAGGATGATATAGTCCCACAGCAAGTGGGTTTGGGGAATATTATGCGGTATTAACATTTAAAAAAAAATGATTTGATATAAAGACATAATTTATTAACAAGACGTTTTAATAATTTTCTTTAAAACTCAGCGTAGAAATTTGATATGAAATAGGCCACAGGCTATCCGTATATACCAAACATAAAGTTGACATAAAAAATCCATTATCTAGTGACGTTGGACACCAAATAGAGTAGGTGTATTTTCCGACGTCAACACTTAGTCGCACCCCCTTAGCATGGGGTCAAACCTAGATAACTTACGTACATAACTTAAATGTCAATAACATTTCCCTTGACGTAATGCGTCGTTGTCTTTTTAAAAGGTTGTCAAAGAGAGTGAGGCTACCAGTCTATAGAGGAGTCCTGGAGCCCACCCTGGTATACCTCAGAAACTAAGCCTACTAAAACCAGATTTTCAGCCGAAATCTAATTACGGCTTCCATTCTAGTTTTGGTCGAAACCGAAAACTATTTTAATAAGTTTTCGAAAAAACAGCTAGTCCAGTTTCTTCACCACCAAAGATTCTTGCTGCAGTCTCCATTTTCTATCTTCGTCGAACGTCACAGCGGTGCTGTCAAGGTCTGGTATCTGTGAGAGGATATTGTGTCAGCTCTTTATTAGCAGCAGACACATACCTGGATGGATGACGAACCTCGTGCTGGCACTGTTGGTGGACGCGGTGGACTCTTTCGCTGGAGCAGCTGGACCAGTTTCCTCACCACCTATGATTCTTGCTGCAGAGTCTCCATATTCTATCTTCGTGTCACCTGTTCCTGTACTTCATTTTACCTAATTTAACTTTATTTTTGTAATATTTTTTTTTTGTAATACCTGCATCAACTGTAAGGCGCCCCTGAGGTGACCTCACAAAATCGGCGCTGTAAAAATTGTCCAATAAATAAATAAATTTACTCCGGCATAAGGCGTTTTTTGCTTTATAACTTTTAAGAAATTGGTAGAGTTGGTCTACTTATAGACTTAAAAACTTCTATTTTTTGCAGAAAATATCAAATTTTGATTTTATTAGTGCAAGAAATGTTTAAAGAGTTTGAATGGTAGAAGTAGTCGTGGATGCCCGAGAAAGACTTTAGCATTATCTATGCATGGGAATAATGTAGGAAAAGTCAAGGACGCCCGAGGAAATAATTATTTGTGATAAAATGAGGCGTACAAGAGGAAGAACAGGTTTAAGAAGAAACTAAGATGTGGAATAAGAAAATGGTAGAAGAAGTCGGGACGCCCGAAAAAGGCTTGGCACGATCAAGTGAAACAAATACTTATGTTTGGTCAAAAAACTATTCATACCTCCGAGAAACGCTGGGTATACGTCAGCCATTTTGAAATAAAACTTTTCATACCTCCGAGAAACGCTGGGTATACGTCAGCCATTTTGAAATAAAACTATTCATACCTCCGAGAAACGCTAGGTATACGTCAGACATTTTGAAATTAAAATATTCATACCTCCGAGAAACGCTGGGTATACGTCAGCCATTTTGAAATAAAACTATTCATACCTCCGAGAAACGCTGGGTATACGTCAGCCATTTTGAAATAAAACTATTCATACCTCCGAGAAACGCTGGGTATACGTCAGCCATTTTGAAATAAAACTATTCATACCTCCGAGAAACGCTAGGTATACGTCAGACATTTTGAAATTAAAATATTCATACCTCCGAGAAACGCTGGGTATACGTCAGCCATTTTGAAATAAAATTATTCATACCTCCGAGAAACGCTGGGTATACGTCAGCCATTTTGAAATAAAACTATTCATACCTCCGAGAAACGCTGGGTATACGTCAGCCATTTTGAAATAAAACGTACGATGAAATGAAATACTTCAATTTAACGAGTAAATTGGTTTTCCTTTGTCGCTTTTGGTTCATTGTTATATTCTCCGATGTGGATACGCTACAGGTACTTTAACTTAAAGAAATTACAAAAAAACACAAAATACCTTAGAACAATCAATTAATAAACAAATCAGTCAAGTCTTTTTTATGTGAATACTCCACAAGAGCCCCAACTGCTCTCAACCGTTTGGAGCTAGTGAGCGTATGGCGATTGGGGTCCATTGTGAGGCTGAAGGTAGTTGGGATAGTGAGGAAATGGGGATGAAAAAGGTGAGTACCTGGCTATTCAGGTCTAGTCATCAAACACGTCTAAATCCATTACAAGCAACGTTCCAATTCTGAATGGTGGTATACTTAGAATATCTTCCACTCTGAAAAGTGTCGAAAGTATAATATTGCATAATGTTTTAAATGAATAAATTGTGAAATAACACAAATTTATCAAATATAATTTACTTGCGCACGTCGTAATTTAAGCCCGCTACGTTTGGATTGCTAGTCGAGAGGTTGACCTCTCGACCACGAATGCCATCAAGTAGTATTTTTCTCATACAATGTCAACACAACAACAATGTAATTATTATTTAAACGATTAATTTTGACAACTATAAACAGTATTAGAAAACTTAAATACAACTTTTATATCAGTAGTAGCTTCATCTTATAATGCTTAAGTTAGCTAGTCAGTTGTACTGAAGAAACGATTTCTTTTGGACGAAACTTGTTTATTGGCCAAAACTAGTCAAAACCGCAGTCGAAACGTCGGCCAGTCACTTTAGTTCATACAAATGGCAGAGGAAGATCCTAAATAAACTGAGTACATGGTAATACATGAGAGCCAGCTACGTACGACCGTATAGCGAATAAAGAGATCTAAATAAAATGCATTTCCAAAAAAAAAATCTGTTTATATATACCTACTATCCGGAAATAGTGTGAAAAAGCCATCCCTAAACGAGGAAAGCTGGAAGCACCTAACTGTTTTTTTTTACATTAGTTCCACACAAAAGGCTCTGAGATAAAATAATTTCCCTCAGGGTCTACGTCATCTTAAGAGATGCTGTGTTGAGGGTATTTTTTGAGAAAGGGAGGAGAGGAAATTCTGGTAAGGAAAAAGTTATGATAGGTGGGTAGGAAAAGGTTAAGGTCCTACTGGAAAAGTCAAAAGGCCTCCCTCAACCACTCTCTTTTGATCTGGCCCGCCACGCAGCAGGTGGGCAGACGCATCAGCCGCCAAGACCTAGACAAACCACACTCCCATAAACCTGGACACCCATTCTAAGTCACCAAACGTATCGAACCTCTTAGGGTGACCTATAGTAGATGTATTGGTTATCTGATAAATGGTTCCCGGGGCTGCGGTGCCTGTAGCCGCCTCCCAAATTGGTTATTCGGATCTGGCCATAAAACACAATCCAAATATATTTCAAGCAACTAACAACAACGTTTCAATTTTGAATGGTGCTCTTTGAAATAATGTCACATAACACTTTGCAATAGTTATGTTAGCGCAATTATAAAAAAATAAAACGGAAGCTTGGATTGACTGGACATATAGACCGGTCGGATGCGAAAAAAGGAAGACGTGAAAGTTAATACACCACCAACGCCAGTTGTCGGGATGAGCTAAGAAGCATTTATATGTTACTTCAAAACTTTGACTAGATCAAATGAACTTTAATCGGTGGTCCCGCATTTTCGTTTCGGTCATGAGTCGGTTTTACTCCGGTCCTCGAAATTGCATGACGCGCGTAAAGAAGTTTCACTTCAATAATAGCTCGGAGATACTCCAGGAAGACACAGACATATAACATATTGCATTAAGTTGTCTCCCTTCATAGTATTTCCTGCCTTCAATCATAGTATGGATTCATTCAAATTGAAAATGATAGCGCCCGTTTTGTGATATGATAAAATAATATCGTGCGTATTTCAGCTAAGATCGTGCACGCTGTGCAGCTACATAATCTTTTGCTTTTACATTGTCCAAAACGATACATCAAATAGTGATCCATTTTTTTATTATTGATTTTTATCTGAATAATTATTGCACATACGTAAGAAAAATATTTTTTTTTATTGGAAAAAATAAAGAAACAAACAGTAATAAACACGACCGATTATCGCCTATATCCTAACTATTTCTCATACATTAACATAAAAGCTGTTCAAAATAATACTAATAAGCCTTTAAGCCAAATATTTTACATAAGTTTAAAAAAAAATTGTACATTTTATGTAAATAAGAAAATATCTTATGTGAACAAATGAGAGAAATTATACAATATCAATTATTTTTTAGAGAATAGAGGGAAAATAATCCATTAATTCGAAAACGTTGTTAAACAGAAAAATGAGATAGTATATAATGTATGAAGGAAGCAAATCAAGATTATTGTTTTTTTATAGGGAAAATTTCAATTGTCTGCTAAAAGTACTGCATGGATCAAAAAAATTCTAAGAATCCCTGAGGTGTTGATTTTGATTGGACATTTCGCATATTCTTATGTTCTTCTATTTGTTGTTCAAAAAGAAAACGTCATTACTTTGTGTTTTTCGTATAAACACCACAAAAATTCCCATCTGCCAGAAGCTTATAATATAATACTACGGCATGCCAAATTCAAGCACGTGATATTGATGAGTAAGTTTTGAAAATGTCTTTACAGGTATTGTCCAATAGTTAATGCCATTTCAAGCTACATTTCATTTCTAAATGGTGATTTTTTACCAGAGCGTCATTGAGAGTACCTACCAGTCAAATCAGATCCGTGAAAATGTTTTCAAAAGGCAAAAGTTTTAGAAATATTTCTGAAACTCCGACTAGTCCAACAAGATGTTTTCCTCTTTTAACAGACACTCAATTTTACGAAAGATTGACATCATTCAATGAAGGTTTAAGTACAACCTTCTCATTCATTCATTAGAAAGTGATTGATTGGACTTTTCGGACATATTGGTTAGATAGACCGATAAAGATGGAGGAAATTCTATAAGATCAGTTCATCAGCAGCTGGAAAAGAGCCTTAATAGAGGGAATATTTCATTCCTCACAATTTCTGTTCCATTCCATATCGGTACACAGTTAAATAGTTTACACTCTTGTGAACATGAAAAATGTCGGAAATTAAAAAAAATAATGCGAGAGGAAAGAAAAATTATTCAATAATTAATTTCATATTTTATTTTAGCTTCTGTATACAACATTGTACATAGAAAATGTGGTAGTGAATATAGGCATACTAAATTGTATTTCTTAGTCCTCTTCACTAGGGTGACCTATGCTGAGGCGGACTAAAGTTATTTAATTATATTTTTATTTGTCTTCTATGTCGTATTTGCTATTGTTTTTAGAGTTTATTCACTGATCCCTTTCAGCCAGATTTTATTCTTGATTTGTACTCATTAAACTTTTCTATTTGTTTTATAACGGGGCGAAGGATGTTGTAGACTTTTGTTTCAATATAAATGTACTTTCTTTGTCCGATTGTGGTTTTAATAATTGGAACATTTTTATTCAATTTAGTGTGATGTATATGCGGTCTAGTAGAAGATTCATGTATATTTTGTACATTTAGTACGTCAAAAACTATCGAAAATTTAAATCGAAGGCGTTCTTAGTTCTTATAGGTACCTTTTAAGTATGATTCCATTTTAAATTAAGGTATTTACATATAAACTTAGATGTAGCAGATTCGAGAATGGCCTGTAATATATCAATGTACTTCACGACAAATGTAAAGTAATCCAGGTCCATAGTTTTTTGAGTTGGGGCTATAGTATAAGCCGCAAATTCGCAACTTAAATTATTATTTTTTAATTGTCATGACTTCGAAGAAAAATACCTTCTATGCACAAAAACATTACCACGATTTGTATTCAAGGTATTTTAAATTCAATTAATTAAATTAAATTTAAGGACATTAAAGACAAAAAATGTTGATCAAAATTCACACATGAATAGCCAACTAAGGCATTTATTTATTCAAAAAACAGTTTTTAACATAAAAAACATACTCTGCACATCTCACTAGGGCATTCCTGTATCAAGATGTGCAGCTTTACAATTACATCCTTTAAAAAAATACGGTTCCATGATAACTCAACACAGTGACAATTCAACACACTTTTAAAAAGTGATATAAAGTCATTGTAAACTATGAAATTTTATTTTTTTTAACCTAACCTACCCTACATAACCCAGTTACTAAAGTTTTTGTTTCATCACTTTCCATGACTTTATATAACTTTTAAAGATGTTATGAATTATCATTGTGATGATTTATCCGGTTACCAAAAATGAATATATGTAAACTTAATATAATAATAACATAAAACTTAATAAATAACGTAGTCGGGATACAAACCCAACATTTGTACACGGTTGACATTTGTCACATGAGAACGGGTCGTTTCTACGATTCGTTCTTAAGTTCAACAGCTCGGCTGTGGAACGAACTGCCGGCCTCTGTGTTTCCTCCCTCCTACAACATGGGACTCTTCAAGACCGAAATGTACGAAAAATAAAACAAAAATGTCAACAAAAGAAGCACTGGGCAGTATGTTATATACTGCGGATAGACAATTTCTAGAATAACCTTTTTTTTCTTTTCTTTTATTCTGTATCTTTTCTTTTCATTTCTTGTATGTGTGAAATTATTTTCCTCATGGCCTGCTGTGTGGAGCTAAAGTAAAAAAAAAAATATTTTCTGTACAATGGCTGTTGACAGCTCTAATGAATAAACATCACTAAAGCAGTTTCAGACAACAATGTGTTTTTAGATATTATGATCCTTAGATAATTGGAAATTAAAATATTTAAAACCATTTATCTTTTTCCCCTTCACTGTGTTTCGAATGCCTTCTACAAACCTTAAACATAGTATATTCTGCTTCAGGATATTCCATGAAGAATTTAAATAGGCATTAATTTTGGTTTAACTCTCTACGAAATAAGCCTTGGTTAAAATACTTCATAAACAGTTTATTATAAAATCACTTCCTTTGTAACGAAAATTAC
This sequence comes from Hesperophylax magnus, assembly GCA_026573805.1. Taxonomy (NCBI): domain Eukaryota; kingdom Metazoa; phylum Arthropoda; class Insecta; order Trichoptera; family Limnephilidae; genus Hesperophylax; species Hesperophylax magnus. The sequence goes on from JAIUSX010000012.1 coordinate 11,550,236, forward strand.
TTCCCAACAAAGGCAAAAAGTATCAAATTTCTCCGTGAAATTCGCTTGAATAATATTTTAAACGTCGCTGAAAATTTTCGAATTTCCACCAAAGGAAATCCCTGGCAGCCTTTTCCAGGCTTCACACAATGAAGGTATTGATTCCTACGGAGGTGTTGGAAGCATCCATACATCAATTTATTGTTGCCGTAAAACGCGCCCCTTTAAATCGAAATCTTTTTGGGACCTCAATTTAAACAAATTGTTCAATGATATTATATTTCACGGTTTTATACTGGGGTGAAAATATTCAATTTCTTCAAAATAACGGGTGTAGTAGACTGTAGATCCGTTTTTAAATATACTTGAATGCTCAATCTCTAGTTTGCTGTGAATGGTTCTTATTGCGTGGTGGAAGAGATTGCGAGGCGGGAGAGATTGCGTGGTGGGAGAAATTGGGTAGTGGGAGAGATCTCATGGTGGGAGAGATTGCGTGGTGAGAGAGAGGGCATGGTGGGAGAGATTGCGTGTTGGGAGAAATTGTGTAGTGGGAGATATTGCATGGTGCGAGAGATTATATGTTGGGAGATATTGAAAAGGTCAGCGTTGTAAAGGTTAATAATATCTGGAATAATTCTTATATAAATCATTTCTTACAAAAAAAACTTGTCTTTATTTTGTATTTTGGGGTGTTATGTGCTTAAAGGTTTCATTTTAAGATATTATTTTTTAAAACAACGGTAAAGTTGTTAGTTCGCGGCTAAATGGGGACCAATTTCACAATACTATCGAATTGCGCTTTTGTAATTAAACCATGTCGCTTGCGATACGTTTTCAGCAGATGAACCCCCCCTCCCCTTCTTTCTAAACCACCATTTATATTGGAGAAAAAGTTGAAATAGTATTTCAAAGGTTTGTAACTTACTATTCATTCCATCGTTACTTGAAAAAGCATATTTACCTGTAGATTTCAAGGTTGATCTCAGACCACGACAAATAAAGCCTCTAAAAGCAGGGCGGTTTTTATTCTTCATATTTTTGACAAACACGATCTATCTGACCGGACTTGGTGCTCGCATTATAGAAAAGTTTCTGCTCGACCCTACCAACCATAATGTTCCATGGGGATTTTCAGAAGAGGTAAATTCACATATATCACAGTTCTTCTACGCTAGTAGCTTTTCTACGTCAAGAAAATGAGCCCCTCTTAGAGAATTTATCGTGATCGTTAGTTTAATGTGGTCTACCTCAAAAATGTATATTTCCACACACCGAAGTAAAAAAAACCGTGGATTGTTTCCATTGCAAAAGCTTGTCAATATCTTAAGAAGCATATCCTCTCTGCATTACCCTTCGGAGATACTTAATAAGTTATATTATAAATATATGCAAGTAGATAAAGCGTATTTTCGTAAACAGCCTGCGTAATATAAGTAATATAAAGTCTTTAATAATACACATAATTGTACACTTCAAAATCACATAAAAACAAAAATAACAATGCTGACTAATAAAAAAATGTCATATTTTGTTATTTGGCCGTATGTTCTCACTGCATGCTCCTTCGGGAACACAGCATAATTATCGGTAAAACCATTTAAAATGCAGATTTTCACTCAAGACGCCTTCAAATATAAGTATATCGACTTTTGTTATAACTACGGCAGTAAAACCGGTCTGAGGCCGAGTTGACATCGCGTTTGGGTCCACCCAGGCAACCCGTAACCCGGGAATGTTTGTATTTCTTTTAAAAAAATAAAATAAATAAATAATATATCGTATTTACTATAACAGACTTCTAACATAAAGCATGTCATTTATTTTTATTCGGCCTATATCTTCTCTGTATACCGCTTAAGGACATTTAGTTATATTATGTGTTAGTAGATATAGCGTATTTCTCCTAACAGACTGCATATGTAAGTATGTCATATTATGTTATCCGGCACGTAAATCCTCTGTTCACACCCCTTCGAGAGCATTTAGTTTTATTATAAGTAAGTAAATAAAGCGTATTTCCCTTAACAGACTGCATATATAAGAATGTCATATTTTAATGTAAATCCTCTCTGCATACTTTTTTGGGGACATGGCATTCTTGTTAGCAAATATATTTGAATTACGGATTCCCACTAAGACGGTTGTAGATATAAATGTATCGACTTTTGTAATACGGCCGTCTATCCTCTCTACAAACTTACTTTACCGATAAGGACATTCGGAAGAAATAATCATTTAGGGGATCAACTGTCAGAGAGATCAACTGTCCGAGGGGTCAACTGGCAGAGGGATCAACTGTACGGGGGATCATCTGTACGGGGGATCAAGTGTCCAGGGGATCATCTATCGGCGGACTAAATGTCGGGGGGTCAACTTTCAGGGGATCAACTGTCATGGAGCCCTAATGATCTACCCATTCTTGAAATCTAACTATCGTCCCATTCTCTTTTTTTTTACCAAACTGTGTACTACAAAGACTGGCAAAGGTTCTCGTAAATATTTAATTAATTAAAATGAAACCTAAAATTATTACCTAGTAATAATTTGTACCCTGAAGATGCTTGAGTAAAGCGAAACCGGTCGGTTCAAAAAATTATTAAAAACTCGTGGTTTTAAAAGAAAAATTATTTTATTTCATTTTAAATATGTCAAACCACAAAGTGATTGCTTTCTACAATAATATTTAATTAATTCTTCCCTTATATGGTTTTAGGCATCACTTAAATTCAAAACATTTGTATTCCGTCAACTGCATCCCCATTTCATCATACCCTCCATACTTCCATTTTCTACATTGTCTTTCTGGTATTCTCCTTTTTTCAGGATCTCTCTTGGAAACTAAAATTGGTCACCCCTTTGCAAGTGTTTCTGTAAAAGGCAATCTTCAGACACACGATGGATGTCATCAGTTCACATGTTAAATTGGCTCGGTTCCAAACTTGGACGCCATCAAAAAACGTTTTTTTACTCGAAACCTATTTCCCAGGACCACGAAAAGCTTTTTCACACACCAATGTATAAAAATTTCAAGGCGAGTAAAAACGTATTTCAAAAGTTTGTAGTTAATAACACGTTGTACTCTGAATTACAGTAATTGGGTATTCGAAAATAATAATTAGTTAACATCCGTCTTTGTGATTAAAGACTCAATGTACAATATAATTCCCCAGATTTGACGCAAGGCGTACGTAAACCCTACAAAGGTGAATATGTTTGTTTGAAAGCTAATCGCATAATTCATCTACCTGCTTCCCTGTCTCCGTAGCTGGGGTCATACGAGATGGTTTACAGGTTATTGCAAGCAGACAGAAAACGGACCAACCGCATCCCCTCAAGTACTCAACCCTGCCGAGCCTGATTTATAACGCCTTAATCGTTTGAAAAAATATAATATATTTTGGCTCACAATATAAACAATAAAATATAAATATTGAAGACAATATTAGTGATTTCTAAACGAAAATCTGAAACAGAAAAATCAGAAAAGGAAACGGTCACATCTGGGACACGAACCCAGGACCCTTGTCTTTCCGGGACAGTGTTCTACCAACTGCGCTAATGGGACCCTATTCCCCTCGGTCACTTTTAACTGTATCATACTTCGAATAAGAACTACTAACATTGTCTTCATTTTTTTTTTTTTTTTTTTTTTTCACCGCACATTTTTATTGGCAACTATCTTTATGTATGATCGCAAGATTCAACCCGAACTAAATGCAATCCAGACAGCGTCTTTTAGATAAACCTATCTTATTTTTTTTATTTATAATGTGCGACATCTGTTGACTTTTCTGCATGTCTAGAATGAATATTTATTTTTCGGTATAACTTTATTGAGTAAAACCTCAAATTGTAATATTTAAATATTGAAGACAATATTAGTGATTTCTAAACGAAAATCTGAAACAGAAAAATCAGAAAAGGAAACGGTCACATCTGGGACAAGGGTCCTGGGTTCGTGTCCCAGATGTGACCGTTTCCTTTTCTGATTTTTCTGTTTCAGATTTTCGTTTAGAAATCACTAATATTGTCTTCAATATTTAAATATTACAATTTGAGGTTTTACTCAATAAAGTTATTCCGAAAAATAAATAAAATATAAGTTTTCTATTCATCAAATAGAAAAATTCACGAGAATTTTTACTAAGGTGGTAGTTTTTTTCTAGCCTAAAATTTATTTGAAACGTTTTTTTTCCGTTTTATGACAAGATCTAAGGCAAGTCTCAACCTTTCTCTTCCCCGTATCCATCTCTTCTCCACTTCGTTCAGTCTTAAAACAAACCGTAATTGGGGAAGCACATATTAAAAAAAATCTATTTCATCAAATCCTTCAAACTACACTCGAAGCGATCATCACTTCCGTCTTATCTCTTACTCTTCCAAATTAAGCAACCATCCTCTTGAAACCGCTAGAAAACTTGTCAAACGACTAACCGGCTAAAGTTTAGTTACCGAGCAACATCACACTGTTACATCCCTGATTGCAGTAGTGCCACCACTTGAGCGGCTTCGTGAGCAGTGGTGTCCATTTTAAGGGGATGTTTTCTAGCGCTAATTATTCACGTGTGTCCTCTTCAACTATCTGATAATGGATGACCTACATTTGAATAAACTGCTCCATTTATAGTCCTAGAAGATGACACAAGTGGCACCTGTACATTACACGCGCAACAATTTTTTAACGTGCCTACTCGGAAAATATGTATCGTTTATGGAATGAAGAGGTCGTTAAATGTACTTTAAATTGTTATCAATATTATCTGAGTTAGATGTATTGGCACGGGGAAACTTATTTTCGAAAATTTGCCGTTTTTGTGAAGTCGGGTGTGTTATCATGACAACCACTAGTTTTACTTGACTTGGTCTTTTTTACCGAATTTGTGTTTTAACATTGACATTTTTTTTCAGCTTTTTTCTAATTTCGGAGGCACCACGGAATAACTCGCAAACTCAGAACTGCAATTTTACTAGTTGTGTTAAATTTGTCCCCTTCCATAAATGTTTCATTGAATCATCTTTTGGTTAATTTAAAATTATTTATTGCTACATATATGATGATCGCGATATAAAAATTGCTCTATTTTTGACGGCCGGCATAGTCCAGTGGTAACGCATTGGACTGCCATTCCGAAGGTCGCGGGTTCGAACCCGGCGTGCGCAAATAAATTTTATTTGATTAATTTGTGTTATTTCACAATTAATTAATTAAAATAATATATAGTATATTTGCGGCACGTTCCAGAGTGGAAGATACTACCAGTATCGCCCTGGTGTAAGACCACCATTCAGAATTGAAACGTTGCTCCAAATGGCTTTAGCCGTGTTTAGTGACTAGATCTGAATAGCCAGGTACTTCCCCACCTTCCTCTTTCCCTTCCCCACTTACCTTCAGCCTCACAACATCCCCCAATTGGGGATGCCATAGTCTCACTGGCTCCAGACGGGAGCAGTTGGGACTCTTGTGAGGTATTCACTATAAAAAAAAAAAAAAAAAAAAAAAAAAAATCTACTAAAGTTAGTCAGTTTATGACCATTCGATGAAAAATGTTTATTTTTTCAAATACATTTATTGAATTTCGATTTTGTTTTCATCACTGAATGAATGCAAATCTTGGAAGTGCAAAATAACCAACTTTCCAACATTCCACCTAGCTGAAACTCTGCAAATATACTCTTTATTGACGGCAATGCATTCTAATAACTTTTGGTGGCAATCGTGCGTATATACGCATATCACGCAATTCTCTGAAATCTGATGACATTGCAGCAAATAAAATACGATAAAATATCGCTCCAATCCAATCGGGATTAGGCTCAGGTGTTAGCGCTGTTCAATGGTGGTTCAATCCCCAGTCAAACCAAAACAAAAAATATTTTTAAAAACAATTGTAAATTAATATTTTAAAAAAATGCACGAATTATCTATTTATTTATTTATTTATATCTATTCTTGAATAAACATTTTACAAATGATTACATTGGTTTATATTGTAGCACAGACATATAAGTGTATGTATTTTTGGATAATTTTTGAAAAAAATAAAAATAATTAAAAACCTATATACTTATACTTTACAGAATAAAAACTTTTTCTTTACGGGTTGTTTTTTATTATTTTATTGAGCGGGTCTTGTGGTTAAACGTTGATCTGTGTACGTTACTAAATTTATTATTATTTTTATACTTAAACAAAACTCATACCTCTCTTTCTTTTACCAATGCTCTTTGTTATGTATAATGCACTTAAATAAATAATAAATTATGTATGTAATGTGAACCTGCATTTTATTATTATATTTATGCCATTTGATTTAAAAAACTGTTTTCTTACATTCTGTTTTCAATATTATATTAAATAACATTATTATAACAATGTAATATTATTTTATTATAAGTACTATATTATAGGCACCTAAAAATGCCTTGTTTTCTCTGCATCACTCACTATATCATGTAAAATGTAAAAATAAAATCTTTTAAAAGATGGCGTTGATAATTAAAACAAATAAATAAAATTGATACCAGGCATCCAGAGGGTCGAGACATGTGTCGTTAAATGCTTCATTGCACTCAACATATTATTCAAAACTTGGATCCCTTCCAAAATGCCTTTGAACTCATTTTGAGGATGTCAACCCCATATTCACAGAAATGCAGTTTGTCCAAGACAGGGGTCAAATTCTTCGATGTCCAAAACATTCCATAAATATTTATCGATTTGAATTTAGTCGGAATGGATCCAACAATGTTATTTGCCACGATTTTGGCTTCCATAAAGACTGGCAAACAAGTTAAGCGAATAACCACGCCGGAGATAGTTAAGCTCCTTGACTCGAATCCTTGAGGTCACGAGTTCAGAAACCGGTCTAGCATAAGTTATGTTTACATATTATTAAATTAGTTTTTTCACAGTACGGTGTTGTTCCATAACGGGAGATTTTTTTAGTATCGCCCATTAACACACCAGGATTCAGAGATGAAAGATGATCCTTAAAATTGCTTTTCTTTTCTGATGAGTTAATTAACAATTCAATGCGATCTGTAAAGTGAGGTAATTAAAAAACTTAATTTTTTCGCATTCTTCCCCATTTGCCATGCCTTGTACTAGCAATACTTTTTCATGTCATCTGAAGAGTGTAGCACTAAAAAAACTTTATTTAGTCAATTTTTCAACCTCGTGGTGTTGACAAAATATTTGTTCTTAAATAGTTAAGAAAGTAAATTAGTTATTGAATAGTAATCACAATCGTTATATCGCGATTCGCAATTTTATGTGCATTTAATTTTTTTTTGAAACCAACCAGTAAAAAGCCTCCAGGGACTGGCTTTTAACTGTTATAAACATTTTAAAAGTACAAAATACTGTAAAAAAAAATAAAAATCATTACAATGAGGATTGAACCTTCCTCCACAGGAACTGGAATCAACCGCCCTTACAACTGAGACAAGTCCTGATTGCTGTAATGTCATCAAATTTCAGAGAAATGTGTATTTCCGCATGTTATGTGTATGCGTTATTGCTACCAAAATGATAGTATGTATTGTTATTGACAAAGATTCTATCTGCCGAGTTTCAGCTCTATCAGATCTCAGGAAGTGGGTTAAGGCGATGCAATACGTCGTGTAATATTTTAAATTGAGCCGCTATCAATAGCAACCCTTACGTAGATGGCGATAAGGTTTAAATTCCCGCTTAACACCATCCGCCTGTTTTGATTTATGCAAGAAAAAAACATGGCCAAAAAGTACCTTTTATTTTATTTTGGTGGATGTTCTGGCATAAATATTTTTTTTTTTGATCATTTTATAAATAACTTAATTTGCCACATTATACAATAAAATTATAACCGAAAATGGTTTCGTAAGTAGGAGATTTTGAACTTTAAAGCAGTTTCATAGGCCTTATACATTATTTTTTTCTGGGCTTATAAAAAGACTTTACTAGAAATACTCGATTATTTCAAAGGTCAAGATGTATTCTACTCACAGTATTTAATTAGAGCATCTGAAACATTTCTAGACGACCAAATTTTCAAACCAAAAACACATGATTTTGTATTACTACGTATTGCATCGCCTTAATTTCAATTTCAAAGATTAGCATTTATTCACGAAAACAAAAGTAAAATTCAAATAGATGTATTTAAAAATAAAAGCCTTTACCGAGTATAAATATTTTGTTAAATAATAAATCAAACCATATTTTAATAATATTATATTATAGTTCAATAATAAAAAAATAAAATAAAATAAAAAAACTTTCTTCACATTCTTATAGTTGTTTTGAGATTTTCTCGTAAAGTTGATGCAACGCCAACGAAGCGAAAAATTCCAACACAGGTGCATTATTGCCGTTCACAGCCAAGCAATTCTAGGTTTTACTGCCTTGATAAATAGGGGCTGCAGTACTGAGGCAAGCTTTCCACTCATGCGTTATATTCACCTCGTGTTTGCTGTATTTGATCTCTTTTACGAAGCTTGTTTATTCTGTATGGTAATTCGATGCCCTATTATAAGTAATGTTTTTATTTTATTTTTAATGCCGTCTTATGTGAAGCAAGATTCCTGAAACAAGATCTAAAAATACGCGGAGGGTATTACTTACACTATACGTGAGCGTATTTTACGACGAAGAAGAAGTAAATTTTAAAACATATTTCAGAAACTGAGACGTATTTTCTATTGCTCATTAATTTATAGTGATGGATTTAGTTATTTACTTAGCTGCTACAGTGAAAAACAATTTAAGGGTAAACATAACGTACGTTATAATCTGTGCGTTCATAGATGGCGTTTATTTAATTATTTTGTCTAAATGAACTTATTGATAGTTATTCTTTAAAATATTGAGACGAATCAATTGTTGGCGCCCGTGCATATGCATTATGAATACGGATATATGATATTCTTAAAAATCAATTCTTTCAAGAAAGGCAAACAAATATAATATTGTATCGATAATTCAATATTGTAGTTGAATGCTTTTCTTCAAATAAGTGAGTTTATTCGTATTAATATTTATAAATAATTCGTCTTAATAATTTAAAGCATTATTTTCAAAAGGTGTATTTTCATTTTCGAACGAGTGAACGTAATATACGTTACAATCTACGAGTTCATAGATGGCGGTAATTTGATGACATTAAAACGATGTACATGTTTGCCTCCGGAAAAACGCAATATGAATGTAAACAAATAGTTTTTTTCCATTTAAAAACCTCACTCTTTCAAATACGATATTGCACCGGCGATTCAATCCAATATGGTGTTTTTATTGAAATAATTGTGTTTTTATAAGGAAAATACTATTTATTCATATTCATATTGCGTACATTCATATTTTAGAACATAACTTGCAAAAGTGTATTTAAGTGAAATAATTTAATTAACGACATCTATGAACGCACAGATTATAACGTACGTTATGTTTACCCTTAAAGTTTTTCTAAGAAGATAATACTTTACTTTTGAGCGGCTTAGAATTGCGAGAAACGTTTAATTTTGATATATACACCATTTGCCCAAAGCTAGTTGATCTTTGGCATTTGAAAGCATTTGAAATGTAGGAGAGGAAAAATAAAAGGGGATAAGGAAGAGTACAAATGACCTGTTCTCAAATCTGGTCGCTAAATTTCCATTTGAAGCCAAGTTTCCGTTACAAATGGTTGCCTCTCAACAGCAAAATACTAAGAATTTCTTCCAACCCTTATAAAAAAGGAGAATGAACTGTCAATTATCAGATACTCTTTAATTCAGCATTATGAAAAATCTTACAAATTGAAATCTACTTTTATTTGCTAATATCTACCAGGGTTTGAACCCGCGATCGCAAAAACAACAAGGTAACTTTATACTTTTACACACAAATTGTTCCCCAGACGGGGAACAAAATAGCAGTACTGGTTTTGAGAAAAATCACCGGATGTAGATATTATCGTTGAATTTGTCAAGCTGGAAGAATTTACATAAAAATGGATTTGCCTCTGGATAATTGTTTTTCAAAAGAAAAAAACTTATAAGTTTGTGAAACTAAAAATATTTGCAAAAATATACATTTTCTTCTGAATTATTGCCCATTAAAAGAAAAAAATTACGTTTCAATTATTGGTAAACATAAAAAAATACGACTTCCTTCCAATAACATAAAACAACAAACGACGTAATATTCATACTGATTGAACAAAAAATGGAGCAAAGCTTATAAAAAGGATAGCTGTTCAAAGAATATGTACGTTCGTATGCAATAGCTAAATGAACAGCCCACTAAAATATGTCCAATGGAACTACTGTGAAACCATGCGCGTTTTATTAGGTATACTCAATTTATCAATTCATCTAAATATCTGTCAAACATTTAAAGAAAAGAAATATACATTTTAAATAAACTATTATTTTAAATTAATTAAATTTTGATACCTTTTTTATGGGTTGTCTGATTTCTTGATATATTATCAGTTCCAATTTTTATAAATAAAAGATTACTGAAATTGAAAAAAATTATGAATTACGCAGGGATTGAAATCACTTACGCATGCACTGGCAGCCAAAACTAGTATGTTTACTAATGCAGAAAATGTTTTTTTTTCGCTAAGCATTATAGATTTTCTCTACCAATCTGCTTTTTAATTCCACCTACTTTACTTAATAATTGTTCTTCCGTTCGTTTAAGCCTCTCTCGTAAGTAATTTTAAATACTTATCACAGCTGTGAAGGACAGATTTTCTTCTAACAATTAGATCTTCTCGACCTTCTTTCGGTTGAAGTTTTCTTGAGTGTAGATCAGCTGAAGGGCGCTAAAGCATGTTAGTTTTCAAGGAGATTTTGTTGGCTTCAAAATATATATTTTACAACCTTAAACTTTAAAAAAGTTGAACAAAGGAGTAATACAATCGTATTTTCAAAATACGTTTTAAATATTACCATTTTACGACCACGGTGGATAAAATTGTAAGGCGATGATTCAAAAATATATCTATAATTATTATTTTGAGATCGAGAAATAATCAAAAACAATAATTTCGGATATGTGTCTGTCCTGCGAAACTCGGGTTCAATGAAATCTAGGTCTAAGATTTGCTTTTTTTAAATTTAAGTCTCATTTTAAGAACTGGATATTTTTCTTTGAATAAGAGCGTTAAAGTATCTACCTTTTATATGATATTTTTAACAGAATTATTATTATATTGAAATTGAATTGAAATTATAATATCCCGTGATTTCTCATGGGTCTGTGCTTGTTGATTAATATTTTTTTATGCGCGTCTAACAACAATATGTATTAAGTTACGAAGTACCTACCTATCTAGTTTTTAATATTTCACGCAAAGTGCTACGATAAATCAAGTCAGGTGTACTTTTCGTATTTTTCAACTTAAACAAAGAGTTTTTTACCAGAAAAATCAGGTGTGCTCGTAAATTTTGCGATGTTTTGCACTGAAAATTCTTTCAAGGTTTAAATTTTCTAAAAATATGAAGACAATAATACGAAAGACGCAATAACAACTTAGCCAGTAAAAACCTCTAATGGCCACTTTGACTGCTTATATTTAAGGCGGAGGACTTGGAGTGTAACGGAACAAGCAAATATTATAAACACAATGAGTTATTTTTATATATTCCTAAGCTCTGTGGGAATATTTCGACAATTTTTTTTAAGTAACAAAAATATTAATAACTTCTTAAAATATTATTTGTGGTTTAAGCAAAGTAATCAAATAATCCGCTATACTTTGATCGTCTCTGACACTAATTTGTTGCAATTATGTAGTTATACCTTAAGGACGCGGTCGTTATTGCATTAGCAAAGTTTTCGTGCATTTTTATAGAAGTGACGCAAAGCTAATTTCGACAGGTTTTACATCAAGCTAGTTTTAATTGACAAGGGAAGCTTTTATCCCGAGTAAAATGCTATCTTCTATGGCCGAGTTGAGCCGTTGTTTCGATAAGACAGAGATCATGGATTCGATTCCCAGCTGAGATCTTATCTTTTTTTTCTATGTTGTGTTCTGTTTATTAGCATTATCTTCTTATTAAGTGATATATATATATATATATATATATATTGCATTGATGTGTTAAATCTTCAATGTTTATTTATTGATTCATAAGTTATTCAAATAAAATTTACAATAATTATGTTTGTTCAAACCCCTATTTTATTTTTTTTTTAATTTTGCATGTATCCGAACCAAAGATTCATTTATCAGAATACTAAGTATGTTTTTTTACTAAACATTTTTATTTTATTGAAATCATGCCACAATTGATTTTTTTTTAATTGCCGGCAACCCAGGCGTTTATTGCAATAACACAATCTTAATTACAAACATGAAAGTAACCCGCCTTACTAGAAGATTTCTGAATGAAAAAACATACACTTAGTAAGACACCACTTTATTTTTGAATCAATAACGATAGCCAACCGGGTTTCGCTTGTCCCAAGCTTCATCAGGGCTAAATATCAACGTTGATATTTAGCCCTGATGAAGCTTGGGACAAGCGAAACCCGGTTGGCTATCGTTATTGATTCAAAAATAAAGTGGTGTCTTACTAAGTGTATGTTTTTTCAACGTTGATATTTAGCCCTGATGAAGCTTGGGACAAGCGAAACCCGGTTGGCTATAGTTATTGATTCAAAAATAAAGTGGTGTCTTACTAAGTGTACGTTTTTTCATTCAATATGTCACACCCCAAAGTATTTGCTTCCTTCGAAAATAGAAGATTTCTGTTCTGAGGCGGGTACTATATATTATTATTACTGTCCAATACAACATAATAATTCAAATAATAAACGAAAAACAAAAACACATCTTCTTAACTAAAAGTCGTACTCGTCAAACACATATATTTCCAATACAAAAATGTAACACCTCTTTTGCTCAACATCATTACACATATCTAGGGATAAATACTTCAACAGCCTAACCGAAAATGTCAGAACACTCGAAAACGATAAACACCTCATTAAAGCGATTAAAGAGAAGTTCAATGTAAAAATACCAAAATGATGAAACAATCTTCTTAATTAATTATAAATTTTAACATTCATATTTCCTACAAACACTAAATATTCTTCATCTTGATGCTCACTACTCTTCCAAACAACACAAGTGCCAGCTTCTATAGAAGAGAAACATTAAAATATCAAAAGCAGTCAAAACTAATTTTATGAATTATTTTAGTTAACATTAATAATTATACCCTGCAAATTGATTAATTATTTAATAAATAAATAAAATAAAAAATTTCTGTGTTTTTAAAAATACTGAATGTTGTCACGTGAAAACTATGAATCAATCCATTTTCATAATGTTTAGACTCATCAATTTGTTTTTTGTAACGTACACACTACACACATAACTTAAAATCAGATGAATAAACTTACTGATCTCCTATTTTCTTCGATGTCACTTCAACGGTATGATACTGTGTAGCCGTGAAAATCACTTGCAAAAGTCAAAATTAAAAATGTATTTATTGTGGTTTATTTTGGGGGTATTCTGCCACGTTGCGCTACCTCTTTCGCTCATTACAGTGTCCATCATAAGGGCCGATGTGCAAATGTGTAAAGTTTTTCACATTTCCCCGATGATTGACACTGTATTTGGCATAACTCCTCAAAAATTTACCTCTATAATTCTTTTGGCCGTGAAAATCTCAAATCATAAATTTATAAAATGTATTTAAACAATTTTGAATGAAAAGAGATTTTTTAAAGTTTCTGACTTTTTGTACCGTAAAATATAATTAACTTAAAAATGATTTCCAACAGCTGAAATTGGACTGTAAGGTTTATTTTCTTTGAATATGATTTTATGTTAAATGTTAACTGTTTTTCTCAAAGTCGGGGTTTATTCACTTTAGGCTTTTACAGTTAATAACTTAGTGATTGAAAATACACCCGATTTCTCTCTGATAGATTTAGATTTTTGGCCACGTTATTGCGCACTTTTAGGAAAAGCTTATTCTGTAAATTATGTTGAAACCTACATTTTAAAATAATATTTTCAAAGCTCTTCGATAAAGCTCTTTAGTAGTTGAAGATGTTCAGAAAATGTGGAGACATTCAACACCCACAACTTTGTTTTAAGCTTACAAGCCACTGAAAGCAAAAAATGGAATATTGGGCAGCTATTTGTTCTTGCTATTTACGGATGTACAGAGTTTCTCCACTTTGTGAGCCGTGAATTTTTTTTAAATTAATTTATTTATTTATTGAACACCATTTTTGCGACGAAGCTCGTTAAGTGAACTAAGAAAGTCCTAAACAGGTAAAATATTACGTTAAGTAAAATTATGAAAACACATACTATATATAAAAAAATATATTAAAGAAATGAGGTAAGTGAATAAAAAAAGTATTTCTATTAGGTTTATATATTTCATGATACTTATATGAGATTCATGTACTCTATATTTATACTTAATATATCCTATCTATATTATAGATACATATTATATTTGAATACTACTCTTCTGTGAAATCTTAAGCTTGTAGTTGGAAGAGGAGTGTATATAACACGATTGTAGTTATTTATCAGTTAATAATATTACAGGTATTTATATTGCTGTAGTGAGTACATTGCAGTGAGAAAGTAAAAATATTTTTCATATTGTATTTGGCAAATCTGCGATAAACGTAAGTAGTAATTAGTTATACGTCTCTAAATGGAAATAATGGAAATAATACACTATAATGTTTGAGATATTGTCTTTTATGGAAAATGTTTATTTATGTACACCGTGTTTCAAGCTCTTACCGCTAAACTTTGGGAGGTGATCTAAGAAAAAAAATTATAAAGTTTTCGCTAAGCAATTCTAAATACCAAAAAAAGTCGTGATAAAATTGTCAAGCACGTGTTCAGTTAACATCCGAGATGGGCGGCTACAAGCAATAGTGAAGCTACGATTAAAGTCACCCTAATACTTTGACATCGATACAATGGCCGCCAAGTAAAAATCGTTTTTAATTTTAACAAAATAACTATTAAAATGTGATATTTTCCATTTCATGAAACTGAAATAATTACTTCTTAATATTTTCTTAATACTACAAAAGATATTTAAATAAAATTTGCATATTAAACGTGTACCAATGTTCTGTATATCGCTGCATTAGTTCTTGCATGTTCAATAGACCATTTAGCAAATTTTACAGGAGACGTTTTTTTTTGTTTTTACAGGCAAATTCTAAAAAAATCTCGATTTTGGTCATTTCGTTTAATACATATGTGTAACAGGAAATTATTAAAGATCATTTTTCGAAGATTGAAGCTATAATATGCCCATATTATGACTTTAAAGGTGGACGTTGAACATGGCATGAAAATAATGAATGATTATTTTGGATATTGAACATATCGTCTGGAGATTGAACAATTCGGCTTCCATAAGTTTGAGGTATTTTTTGTTCAATTAGCCAATTAGTGGTAAATTGTATATACAGGGTCATTTTCAGATTTCAAATACTTTACTTTTATCTTAGTTAGTAGTAGACTTAAAGTATTACTTTAAAATATACAAACAGAGTCCTTGAGTTGATTTTTCACAAAAACTGCTCTATGTAAATCATCCAATATTTTGGAAGTTTGAAAACAATGCACAAGTACAAAGGTACCTACCGCTAATATACTACTATCGGTTGTCGGTGCATGCGTGATGTGAAATATTCTTACATCGTACGTATTACGGCCTCCGTGGTATAGGGGTACTCTTGACTAGAAATCCGGAGGTCGCGGATTCAAATCCCGGCGTGCGCAAGTAAATTTTATTTGATTCATTTATGTTATTTCACAAATTATTCATTTAAAATAACATGTAGTCTATTTGCGGCATGTTCCAGAGAGGAAGATATGGTGTAAAGACCACCATAAGAATTGAAATGGCTTTAGCCGTGTTTGGTGATCAGATCTGAATAGATACTCACATACCATCTCTCTTCTCCTTCATCCTCCTTCCTCTCTTTCTCCTCTCCATCTCCTTCCCCTCCACACTACCTTCAGCCTCACAATATACTAATATACCCCAATTGGGGATTCCATAGTCTCACTGGCTCCAGATGATTGGGAGCAGTTCAGACTGTGTGCGGTATTTCATAAAAAAAATCCCGAGTGATGCCTAAAATTATTGAAGTTCAATTTTCAGTTGAAAATTTGTTTTTTTTATTGTTTCGTTACCTACATTTGATAAATGTAATTTTTAAAGTTTACTAACTTTAGAAAGATTTTTTTTCTTTCGGAAGGTCTTATTTGCCGTGACCTTATTATTTATGTTGATTATCGTGAGTACAATATTATTTTTTTAAATACTTTCAGCTCTTAAAATCCTAAAATTATAATATCCCGCGATTTGGGTTATGGGTGTACGCTATTTAACATTACATTTATTGTTGTTAGTCGTTTGCCTAGTTGGTTTTATTGTAGTTCCTACATAAAAATATGTTTATTGTTTTTATGTGACTAAAAAAACAAAAAATCACAAACTTTTAATTGAATAAATTCAAAATTGAAATATTTGGACTTCGTTTTCATCAGCGATCTCAGCAGTGATAACGGACAAAATATGTGTCGTAGATGTCTTTCAATCAGACTATGAGGACAGTCGACTTTTTGCACATTTCCATTTTCTGGCTCTTTTGTTGTATTTCTTGAATAAAAATAAGTTTTAAAGCACTAATATAAATTATTAATACTCATTTTAGGTAAAAGTCTTAAGTTTGTAAATAAATAAATGAATAAATATATAATAAATGAAGCATCCTGTATAATTGCCTAGCAAATTCAAGAAGTACATGTAAAATAGTTGAAAAAACCTATAAATGACATAATTTTAAGACTTACCTTTCTATTTGAGCTACTGTTCTTAGGTTTATTGATTCTGGAGTCGGTGAAGTCATTTTTTAGTTCAATAACAGTATATATTCGCAATTAAACGTATTTTTAGTGGAACAATTTCGTTGTTAGAAAACAAGTAAAAATCAACATGGCCGCACATTTTAACTAGCCGGCTCCTGATTGGTTGACAGTGGAGATTGAACTTTCAAGACCTCAACCTTCTGCGGGATGTTGAACAAATATCTATGAACTTTTAAAAAAATATTATATTCATAACTTTGAGTGTTTGAATGTTCAATATCCAGGAGATTGATCAAATAAAAACTGAAACATTATTCCGTGAGTGGATATTGGCACTCAAAAAATGCTGAAAATGTCACTTAAAATCCAAAAAATGTGTTTTTTTTAGCTTCATTAATGCACTAATAAACATATTGGCATTCATAACTCAGTTTTGCAAAAAAGGTCTATTGAACATACAAGAACTAGGACAACGATATGTATCGTGAATTTCTACCGACGTGTTTTTAAGCTCTTTAAGAAAACATAAGCTATTTTTGAAGACGGGTGCCGAGTTGAAAAAGTGATCACATGAAATTCCCTCGAGAGTAAAAAATTCATTGATTCAATGATCGTTTTTAATATTAGCGCGTTTCCTCTTTCTTTACTTTCTTTTTTTTCAAAGAGAGACAAACATACGAAATCCTGACAATATTCAAAAATCTTCTACTACCAATAGAGCAAACGGAAAATGTTTGTGTTGCGATGGAGGACTTAGCCAGACGAGGAATTAAACACACTACGCCTGAGTGGGACCCAAGCCCAATGTCAACTCAGTCACCGACCAGTCATTCTCTGTCATTTGTATTGACATCACATCCTCCCTTTCAAACAATGTTCAATAACGTGTTGTTTCAAAGTGCTTTCACACAAAGGAAATATTGAATTTCATCAAGTCTAAACTTAAACTTAATTTGTATTTTTTGAATGCTTATAACGGAACTTTAATCGCATAATACTTAATAACTACAATTATAAGGTTAATTTATCGAAAAACGAAAATATAGAAGAACTAACAATGAAAAGTGAAATGTTCAAAGATCAACTATCTAATTCCCAAAAAAACTAGATTGCCTAGATCAGACACTAAAACTCGGACATTCACAGCGATTAAATTTAATTGGATGATTCATTATCAAAATAAAAAAAAGTTCCTTATACTCCTTTATTTTAAATAATGTTTGCGGGCTTTGACGTTGTAAATTTTTTACTTCTGAATGTTGTTTTTTTTTCAGAAAAGTAAACAAAATTTTCCAGGAAATTCTTTTGATTCGTATACGGCTGTATTATAATATATACTCTGAATTTGACTTGAATTTTAATGATGCCTCGCCTTAAGAAGAAGAGAAAAAATATTGGAGGATAATTAATTTCAGCTCTCGTATAAAATCTCATGTTTAATGGACATTTTATTTGCTTTTTCTAAAAAGCACAACATTTTCATGAAAATATTAATATGAGCGTAGATCTGATGGAATTTTTAGTATTCATATTATATTAAAGTCATAAAAAAAAAATATTTCAAACGGTTCAGTGTTACGTGGGTACAATAATTAAAACGGATAAGAGGGTTGTTTATTTTTCAATGTGATCAGGCATGTGGTACATTGATATCATTACAAAAAACAGATTTAATTTGTTCAACCTATTCAATTAACAAAATCAACAAATTTCAGTTTTTTATTTAAAGGGTCAAAACATATTATTTAAAAAAAACTATAAATATTTAAATGTACACATTTTAAAATCAATGAATTAAGTTAGAGTGGTGTATTATAGTGTAGGGAGGTACTATGTTACATTGTAATTTTACTGCATTTATTAGTGAGAGTCGTAATGTTTATTTTTAACACACTAAAATTGAAAAATCAAATTTCAGTTTTCACTTTTTACATACATTAATTTCATCGTTTCACATAAATACGTGAGAAAAAACGAGATGTGCCCTTTCTTGATAGATTTTTCTTCGTGATTCTAAGGGTATATGTGGGAACTCATATTTCTTTTCAATTAATTGTGACGTTCTTCTGATATTTATCAGCGTAATTTCATTATACCTGCCTTACTTATTCAGGCGTGAAGGGTGGAAGGCGTTTACAAACAACGCTTTACCGTGTGAAATTAAAAAAATAAAGAGATAAAAGGTTTTATTAAGATTTTGACCATAGCAACTGTGGACGAGTTCTTGTTTAACATAGTAGGTACAAAATATAACAGTGAACAACATTAATATTAATAGATTTTTTTTTCAATGCAAAGATCTAAAGAAAGTTAATGAAAAAATAACAAATGAAATTAAAGAAAAACAAAATGGTGGTATTTCATGCAATAAGGGTGAATAAGATTTTTTAATACCTTTTCTAAAATGATTTATATTAAATATAGTCCTGTTTGTAGTTTTGTATATCAAATGTATCATGAAACGCAAAAATTCGCTCTATATCTGTTGTAGAAAGATAACATTTTTCTGTCACGTTTGAGAAATGGGTGTCGGTGGAAAACTAATTATATTTGCGAAGAAGAACGCAGAGTAGGGTATAATTTTAATAAGAAAGTAGCTCCAACATTTCACAGCCTTCAAATACCATTACTCAAAAAGTTGTACCCGAAATTGAAAAAACGAAAATGATTTTTTCAGGAAAATTTGTCTTAACTAATGTAGTAAAAAAAAGTTCTTATTGGTTTTTGTAACCCGATATAAGATAATCACTTTTTAGAGCCATTTTTGGGGCAGCATTCTGGGAGGCAGGTTTGGGTACCGCCGTCCCGGCAACCATTTATTGGTTAACCATCACCTCTGCCATAGGTCACTCCAACTGGTTCACTACGTTTGGCGACTTAGCAGGGATGATCCAGTTCATCGGGTGAGGTATGTTCAAGATGCGCCTGCCCACTGGTGAAGAGGCTGGTTTGATAGATTCATAAGTTCGTCACTTCTGAACACAGTGATCCCTAAATTCCTACTCACCCCTCATACTATTTTCCTAACCAGAACTTCCTTTACTTCTTTTTCTTAAAAAGACCCTAAACACAGTATCCCCAAAGATGACGTAGGCT
The DNA here is from genome assembly GCA_026573805.1 of Hesperophylax magnus. Taxonomy (NCBI): domain Eukaryota; kingdom Metazoa; phylum Arthropoda; class Insecta; order Trichoptera; family Limnephilidae; genus Hesperophylax; species Hesperophylax magnus. The sequence continues at coordinate 11,570,164 of JAIUSX010000012.1, forward strand.
TTGAGGGAAATTATTTTACTCAGGGCTTCCTGTGTGGGGTTAATTTAAAAAAGTGGGACAATGTAAATTGAATAACCGAGGAATATCGTGAGAGTAAAGGAATTTAAACCGTCAAGGTAAAAAATACATATTTTAAGTGAAGGTACTATCATAACCAAAAAGTTGATTTTATTAAAAGTGAATTTTTAAGCATGACGGCAGCAAAATATCAAGGTTAGAAAAGGAGGTTTTAAGTTTTAAATAATGTAAAAATATTCTGGAGAAAAACTAAACGAACTGGTACCGAAATACTGTAAACGTTTAAAATGGTGATATTTTTACTTTAAAAGTTGCTCTCCTGAAAAAATAACTCCATCAAATAAGTGCCTGAAGGAATTCGTTTCTCCCTCGCAGAAGAATTTCCTTGACAACGCAGCTATGGAATATTGAATTCCAATTTTTACACGTTTTTCCTACCTTTTTTATATTTCTACAAGTGTAACGTAACCAATTCATTACAGAGGCATACCTTAATTTATACATTTTGTACGGTAATTATTGCGAATTAGACATTTTAGAAAAATTATAAAATATAAGATTAAATTTATTCTAACTCAGTTATACTTACGGAATAATATAGTAACTAGCAGTTAAAAACCCGCTCCGCGGATTTTTTTCTGCTAGGCCCTGCGGGCGGCTCTTAATTGGGCTTCGCCCATTTTAAGTGATATTAACAACAGTTACATTTAATAGATAGATATTAGGACATTCAAAGAGAGAGGGTGAGTATATATATTGTTAAAACACGGAACAGGAAGGAGTTAATTAATAATAACATGCTAAATTTACGCATAATAAGAGAGACAGTTGTTTGAATTAATGAAATTTTACGTATTTGTGATGGATTATTTCAAATGAAACACTATTATTGACTACATGCCTACAACTGATATTAACTGTTATGGTACCTAATATAATTAGCTCATAGGAGACTTGCAGTGCTTAAATATGTGTTACAACCATCAATGTCTATAAGTTTAATCAATATCGTTTAGTTTGTCACAATTATAGTTATAACAAAGTTGACTTAAATAATAGATTATTACATATTGATTAATTGTACCCGTGTTTATGAATAAAAGGAGGGTAATCATTTTCGGTAATCATTTGGTAATTCTTTACCTACAACTGTTACTGTATCTAATAAAGTTTAAAGTTAGATTACATATACACCTTCATCAGGAGAGTAAAAATCTATATATAAAGGTAGATTATTACAATATAGCGCCCCTGAGGTGATATCTCACAAAAGCGGCGCTATGCAAATTGTCCAATAAATAAACAAATATAATGTTTACATTTTATTGTGTATACACCGAAGTCAAAAATTAAATATAGATTGCAATTGGGAAAGAAGAAGTGGAAGGAGGGGGGAGGGGTTAGAGTAGGCTGGGTTTATAATAATTAGGAATTACAATATCGTTAGACGGGAAAGACCAGTTAAGTGGGAAAATATTTAAAAGAGAGTTTATAAAAAAAAAATTGTTAATTATATCTGCTTTTATATTAACATGTTTCCTCATTTCTAAAATTTCAAAATTATTTATAGTGAAGTATTTTAAGACCTAAAAAAAAAATAGAATATAACCATAAAACAATATATTCATAAGACAAATAGCATTTAATAACGGTTATTCTAATAAATTGATAGTTGAAATACTAAATAAAAAAAAAATTAAACATATTCTCTTCAAACGGTCTTTCTAAAGATAGAAATAAACAATGGCGTAGAATTCTGCTTGTGGATAACGATACTTCTAAGATATATATAAAAACAATTCTGGTACTATTCAACTGGCGTTTTACACTAATAACAATGAAGAAATATATTCTTAATAATAAAGATAGCAAAATTCAAACGAAAAAATCAGGAGTTTAAAAACACAATTGGGATGATTGGATTTACTTTTACAAAGGTAGAACCAATAGTAACTTTGAAGTCAGAACTAAAGAATATCGCAGGGCTCTAAATGGAAATAGTGAATTTAAGTTTGCAAATCATCTTTTGAATAATGATCACACTTTCGATAAAAATTCAGGTCTTAAAATACTTCACTCAGGATATAAAGCATCGCAAATAAATAATTTTGATATTTTACAAATTAGAAAACATGTCAATATAAAATCAGATATAATTAATAAGCAAAAAAAATATAAATAATAATGAAAAATGCCATTACAAAGTGATAAGCTTCCAGAAGAAATCTTCTTATTAATGCTTGTTAATCGTAAGTAGTCAAATATTGTGAGCTGCATATTTAAATATTCGCGCCATTCATTTGGTTCGTTTTTAAACCGCCAGAGGTGCGCTCTGTCGGCCATCTATAGCCGCGCGTATCCGCCATATTGAATAAGGAACCCGTAATTTTTTATAAACGTCAAACATAATCACGTAACTGTGGATAATTTTCATTGTAATGTAATTAATCCAATGGATTATAAACTTTCTAAAACATATTTTCTTCGATATTATCCATAAATTATATGAGCAGAAACGATGCTTTTGAAGAAATCTCGTATTATTATGAGGCGATCCTATTTTAGTATGAAATCGTGTCTTAATTTTCAAGTTAGCTGAATTTACCCGAAACAGACAATTTTAATTCGACCAATCAGAGGGCTTAGATTGTCCAGACGCTGGCGTAATAATACTATCAGATACAATAAATTTTAACCCGACATTTTAACCGGAAAAATACTCTACACAATAATATTTTACTATTCTGTAAATGATGCGTTTGTAATAGTTATTCGGTTTGTGTGTCTTGACTGTTTTTTCTGTGTCTTGTTCTGTTTCATTTTTTGTTTCGATTTACTTGTATTATCTTCTTCTTCAATAATGTATTTCATTGATAAGATGAAACCTTCAAAATAAGTTAAAAATAAAATTTATTTGTGAATATAAATAAAAATCCAATGTTTTTCCAAGACACTATCTAGGATACAAAACAAATTCATTGGTATTTTTTTTTCCATTAAAAAAAGCAGATCCCAAAAAGTATGGGAAAAATTATTATGATAATGTTAAATCTAAATTATAAATATGAGATCGACAAATATGACGTTTAATAAATAAGACCCAATGGTTAAGTTGGTTAAGACATGTCCCAGTAAGAAAAGAGGTCCTGGGTTCGATTCCTATTTGTGACCGTTACCTTTTTTATTTTTCTGTGCACTGCTTCATATTTCGTTTAGATTTATTAGTATTACTTCTTATTTAATGATAAATTACAATTAGTTTATAAATAAGATATTAAGAAAAAGAGTTTTCAAAGAACACCAAAGAAAGAACATTTTCATTGTCCTGATAAAGTTGAGTGCAACCAAAACCGGTAGACCTATATTACTAAATAAAAGTGGTTTAAAACAAAGAAATATAAAAATAAAAATTATAATGTAAAGCCACAAAGTGTTTGCTTTCTTTGATAATATAAATAAGATTCGAGTCCAAACGTAAACGAATCCATACTTCTAAGCAGTGTTCGCCGCGAGACCAGCCCGCACGCGCATCCCTGTTATATACAACGTAGAGTATAGTATAGTATAAAACGTATAGTACATTGAACATAGTATATGTAGTATAGCACAGTACGGAAAAGTATAGTATTGTAGTGTACAATGCAACACCCAGTTGGCCCCGCATCCCTTCAGACGGGGGTTATAGTTCGACATTGGAGTTCGTTGACCTATTTACCAGGGTTCAAGATGAAAACTGGGTGGTTAGACGTGCTAGTATAAATAGCACACTTTATATTTCTGCGCGCTGTTCATATTTTTTTACAAATGTTTTTGATTGGTACAAGAAGATGTGGAGTACAAGAGATTCTGGAAGAAATGATATGAATTAATAATAATGTAAATGAATTTTCATAAGAAGATGTTATTATTTACTGAAGTTTTTCAAAAAGCATTTATTTCAACTTGATTATTCAGGAAAAATATCAAAAATGGTTAAATATGTAGGTAGTCTGCGCATGAAAATTCATATCATTTGTTTTTAGTTCTTACAAAACGCCAACAACCGAGTTTAACACTCTCATTATTTCATCGAAAAAAATGGAATAAGCAATTAAAGTTCATTTCTTATATTTTTACAATAAAAATGCTGTTAAAGAAATTGCATTATATACAGTCAAAATAACAAAATAAAAATAACTCATTTTTATGAAGCTTATTCAAAGGATAATATTTTTTTCTTCTCTGGGTGTTCCTTCTTTACGAAGAACACTACACAATTGTAAATTGTAACAATTTATTTTTTTAAATCAATCAAACAAAGCTCCCGAATAGCGAGCTCTGGTTTCATGATCCTAACATAGATTATTCCGAAGGCAAATTAAAGGAAATTATTATAAATTAGAACAAAACTTTGAACAGTAAACGAAATCGATATTCAATCAAAAACTAAAATTTAAAAATTACGTTATAAATACTTCATAAACTGATTGTTAAAGATCGCGATGTCTGAACTGGCATTTCCGTCTGCTGAAAATCTTGAAACGGTTTTTGTGTTACTTCTCCTCCCCGTAGTAAAATCCTCGTCCGTGACTCGCCGTTCAATTCTGTAATCGCTGGGAGCTAAGCCTTAATGCAGGACCCGTCCAAGTATAAACTACCCCTAGTTGGGGGTGCGTTCTACGGTCTTGAATTTAAAGGTAACTAAACGAATCAGAGACGAATAGTAAATTTTAACATTTAGGTTAGTGACGTAAATATCGTGTGAGTCGTTTCGTAAAAATATAACAACAAAAAATTTAATTTCGGTTGTGTGTTTGTAACCCTGGTTCAATGAACTCGTAATAAAACTTTCGCTTTTTATTTTAATTACAAAATTTTAAGTGTTTATGAGTTGGACTGCATTGTAAAATAAAATCTTAAAATTACCATTTTCAAAATTAAAACTGAGTTGTCAAGAATAATGTCGTCTTCTACAGCAAAATTTCATGTTTTATTTTCAAATGTATCATATTAATTAGGTACATGCAGTGATGAATTATAATGAATCATTTCTCTTGTGACGACTTGAGATAACATTACATAATCCTTAACTAAATTTATTTTAAAAGCTCGTAACTTTGTCATTTTTGGAGAAAGGGAAAAAAACTTTTGCAGTTGTTATTATATTTTTTTTAAATAATAATTATATAAATCATTCATTTTCTCTAAAAAAATACCCCATGATGCGTGTCTGCGCTAGTGTATTATAAATTTGAAAGAAAATAATAACAGACAGTTTCTAAAAGTGCATGCAAATGATAAACCTTTCCTTATCTGTGGTGTGTATTTACTACACACTGCTTCTAATAACTTTAATAACTCTATAAATATAATAAATTCTGGGTTCAGATTTTAGTTATTCCTCCATTATATATTTATGCACTGAATAATTAATATTTTACATAGTTTTCAAATTCAATTAAAAATTAGAGATTTTTGTTAAAAATCTGAAACAAATACACCAATACAATCAACCGTGTGATACTGCTATGCGAAGAGTGTGCGAGGAAACGACACGATATTAATGTCCCTCTTTAGTTAGCTACGCGGGAACATGAGAAATCTACACGTCCGCAGTTGTATTTTGATTTAGATCATCGATACCTACGACCACACAGCTGTGTGTGCCAGCCGTCCAACCGCCAGTTAGTCGGACGCGAACCGTCGTTAGATGTGGACCCCTCGCACGTTTTTTTAGCATCTGCCGATGGTTTTTTCATGTTTTCAGCAATTAAATTACAATTATTATCATTTTTGATATAAAATATAATAAACATAAGCCATAAGCTATGAATATTCATATTTTTCCGATATTAAATCGCTTATTTTGAGATGTGTATTGACTACACAGCACCAGAAAGCGTGGATTTTTTTAGCAAAGGTTAAAAACAAAGAATTACAATCAAAAACGGCGCGATGACCTCAGAGAAAGCAAATTCTAATCCCGGCATACTACATATAATGCAAGCATGAAAGGGCTGATAGATTACGCTATACGCATCATGACTTGGCCCATTTCAGCAATGAAATCGGCCAAGGCACGAGAATATAGCGGATAACGTACGTGTTCACGGAAATCTTAAGATAATTTATGATAATAAATGCCGGGTTCCCGACAGTAAATGCCCAGGTTGGCGACATTAAATACCCGGGTTGCCGACAGCAAATTCCCGAGTTCCCGACAATAAATGCCCAGGTTGCCGACAATATAAGCCCGGGTTGCCGACAATAAATAACCGGGTTGCCGACAGTAAAAATCGAATTGAATTGAATCGATGTAAAAAACACAATTGAATATTCTGCAAAATGTTTTTAAATTTCTTACGTAAAATATACAGTTAATCCGAAGACTTCTCAACCGAGGCACGCGCCTAGTAAATATCTTACATTCATTCTTATAAGTCTGATTCACATAAAACTAATTTTGAGTAGCATTTTTATTGGACCAAAAATTACACTAATCCATTCAATAAATAATTATTTTGTTATCACCGTACATATTTTGCGATAAAATTTTATTCTGATATTAATTTTAAATAAGGACAATGTACATTACGAGTAGGTAATTATCATAATAAATTATAGCACGTGCTGTTTGTATTTACTTTTAAAAGTATCCATTAAAGCTTTTCGCGGATATCGTTAATACGGTTACATTAACGAAATTTATTTTTTATTATTCAGAATATAAAATTTCAGGGTAAAGAAATTTTTATTGCGATTGATCGATCACCTGCCTCTTCCAAAAACTCCAGAAATATTAATTTGTAATAAAATTTTTAGAATTTTTTATCATCTTATTTCAAACATTCCTCATATTTGTGGTTAAAGCAATGTATGAAAAACGTTAAAATAATTGAAAAAAAATTTAAAAGTTTTAATGGAAGATTTAACATTCCGTGTAACAAAAAATAGTCCATGTTATGTAAATGAGAATGGTAGTATCTCCCTGGTAAGACTACAATTCATTATAGAAATGTTACTTGAACTGGCTTTAGCTGTGTTCGGTGACAAGATTTTAATAACCCTTAACATCCTCCCTCATTTCCTTACCTTATACCCACTCCCTACAGCCTCACAGCATATCCCAATTGGGGATTCCATAGTCCCGCTGGCTCCGTATAAAAAAAAATATTTTTTTTTGGCTATTTTAATATTATTTTTAATACTACTTGCGTGTTTACCGTAAACTTAATGCGTGGATTGCATTGAATAATATTTCCATGTTCAAAACTAAGATAAAGTTTTCTCAAATGTTTACAAATAGATCAAAAAAAATAACACAGGTGAGCGTGTTCCGTAATCCAAATATAAGCCCAATTTGGGGCTATATTTTCATAGAAAACTGTGTTCACCTTGATTACGAAACTCAAATGAGATGGTGATATACAATTTCAGGCAAGAGTAACAGAGACAGGCCGCAGCCAAATGGTCGAATTTATTTCCATTCAAATTTGTATGGAAGACACTTCTTGTTTTCTTCTTTATTCTATTACTAAACAGATACCAACACCAATTTTTATTCATGAATCAACATTATAATTTTTTAAATAATGTTCTTTACATGTCCTTTGAATAATTTAGCGTACGAGAAAAACTCTTTCAGGTTCACTATAAGAACATTTAAATAATTAAGTAATATATAACCTATTTTAATATTTATAAAATAAATAAACATATTTTTTTTAATGTTGGTAATTCAGTCATTCGGTGGATAAAAAAAGAATTAAATGTAAGAATTTAATTTATTTATTTTCATAAAACAAATTACGGAATATATAATATATCATGAGTAAGTAAAATACCTATATGTAAGTTAGTAACAATGTCATTGTTGAAAACTGACAACTTTAGTTAGTAACAATGACATTATTAAACTGACAACATTATTTCAATGACGGTAAATATATGATATGTTCTTTGATTAAGACGATGAAAAAAAATCATTTTTGAATTTTATTTGCAAGAGTTCAATTAACCAATATTTACTAGCCGGTTTCGCACGACTTTCAACAAACTTTTTCCGATGTCGAACAAACGATACGCAATAAACAATGCTGCTTCGTTCCTATTTTTGACAGTTTGCGATAACATCTTTGGAAGCTAAATAGATCCCATTAAATCTAGAACGAAAAAACTGTGCAAATTTCATGACTCTAGAGCTCCAACAGAATAAATAAACAGATTTTCTGCTGTGAAACTAAGTGCTTTAATATATTTAAAATTTAATTTGCGTATTTAACAGTTAGTTTGTATTGATTAAAATTTGTATTGTACTTCCAAAACATTACATTACATTACATTATTTTAAATACCTTGCATAAGTTCAATTATTAAAATGAGAAGCATTTATTTCAGTCTCCAGATAAGAAAAATAATCCGCTTTACGTGATAGATTAAAATTAAAATTCCGTGTTCGTAAGTTTTTTTTTTAATTATACCAATCTTAGAACCTAAGAACGTATTTTATGTTCTTAGTTTCTTAGTTTGGATTAAATTTAAAATAAAAAGAAAAACTTGCCTGACAAACATATTTTCATTTTATGTCAAAACATGTCTTGAATATTTATTTTTTTATAGAGCGGAGACGGTTTGCATATAGTTCCCGTAAGCACAAAGGCCATATGCACATTGTGCTTTCTCCCATTTTACCTCATTCCTTTAACAATCACCCTTTTAAAAAGTTCACCAGGGTTTTCATTGGATATGTGGCTATGTCTTCTTGTTCCTCAATGTGTTTTCCCAGGTCTCATATTTCCTCTCCAATCTCCCTTGGTTCCCTGAAGGCCCCACGAGGGAAGAGAGCCTCATCTATCCTCTTTACTCCAATTTGGTTCCCTGAAAACTCCACAAGAGAAGAATTCGCTGAGGTAGCCTTATCTCTCCTCTCCACTCCTCCCTTTTCCTTGAAGACTCCACGAAGGAAGATAGTCTCATTTCTCCTCTCCACACCTCCCCTTTCCTTGAAGACTCCACGAAGGAAGAGAGACTCATCTCTCCTCTCCACTCCTTTTTAATTACCAAAAGACTCCACAAAGGAAGAGGGCTTCGTCTATCCTCTCCAGTCCCTTTTGGTTCCCTGAAGATCCCATAAGGGAAGAGTTCATGGAGGTTGGGTTGAATAAAAAACTTTCGTATTATCCATAAGTTAATTTTAACAAAATAGCTATTAAAAATAATTATTTTGCTTTTTCTAGAGCTGAAATAAATGTTGCTCATTGTATTTAAACTGAATTGCATTTTAAATAATTTATGAGTACTAAGGATATTAAGCCAATCTGGATTTTTATCCATTAGTTTTTGACATTAGCTTTTCTAAATTCAGATCTTTCAGAAACATGGTGGATGTGAATCTAGCTTAGAATAACTGGAACAAAAGTATTTGCCTATCTTCTATTTAACAGGCCGTCGGAGGTCTGTATGCATTCTTCTCGGAAATACATCTACAAAGCATTTTCTTTTCGAGTTTAAATAATGAAGTGGGGAGTTGGAGTTTGGAAACAAACAGTACATAATTTACAGAGAAGAAACAATAAACAGGAATAAGATACATCATGTTGGGTACCTATGATATGTTTCCTTGTAATGTTTGCAATGTAATATAATGTCTAAGTGGTATGTTTATTCCTTAATTACCAAGGGACGTGTATAGTTTATAGGTGTGTGTGTAATATAAGGGTGAGTGTTTGTGGGTGTGTGTGTCTGTAACAGTTTAAATTATTGACATGTCACGTTTGAATTTGGGCAGTGAATCCGAAAAATATCAATGTTAGAGTTAAGACAAATATTATTTAGAGTATGAAGGGCTCGGTGGATTGGCGAATTAGACGCTGCATTTATTTTTAGTTAAAGGTGTGAAATAGCACTGTATGTCGCGTACGTCTCAAAGGTATGTTAGAGTTAATAAGGGACAGAAGTTCGGTATAGTAAATGTCACTGTTTAAAATTTTGTGTATAAATATTGAGTAAGCTACTGCTCGTCTTCGCTGCAAAATTTAAAATGTACACTCAAAGTTATCGTTGAATTTGTAAGTAATATATGTTATAAATTTGTCTTGAAAACGTTCTATACTATCTACGTAATGTTAATATTGTGGAATCCGATTGGCGATGCATTATCCAGTGTACTTCTGACTAATGCGAAATATAACATTATATATAATTACAATTAATATACAATTGTACGTGGATTACTGAATACTTTATTTACACGTAGCACGAAACCAAATATTTTATACGATCTATTAACGATTTAGTCAATGTGCTAATTAAATATTAATTTGATATCAAGGTAAATGCAAAGGTCTTTACATTCCGGTTTGGAAATGACAGGTTCATTGTTGAGTGAATATGAGTACTTAATTACGTGTTTATTTCTGGTGAATGTCATAGTGTGACATTTATAAACTTTTATATCTAGACAGTTAACGTTGCAATATTTGCAAAGCCTATCTAGGTCACTCTGTTACTCTTCGAAGTTAGAAAGAGAGTGAATGACTTTGAATATTTTCATGTCATCGGCATAAAGTTCATATTTGGAATTTTTAAAACATGATCCAATGTCATTTATATAAATGTTGAACATTAGCGGACCTAGGAGGGACCTTTGGGGTACACAAGATTTTACCTCGATAGATTTCGAGAAGACACCATTGATTAAGATTACCTAATTATGGTTACTAATAAGATAAGAAAGATTAAGTAAGATTTAATCCATCTAAACAGGTCACCGTGTATACCAAGTAGGATGAGCTTTTACAAAAGAGTTGAGTGTATTACGCGATCGAAAGCCTTAGAGAAGTATGTATACATAGTATCAACCTGCTCTTTGTCATAATGTTACATGAATAATTATATAAATTATTTAATTGACTTAATTATAAAACATATGTAACCCTCTTTTTTCTTGGCAGGGACAGAATTAAGCAATTTTTTTTAAATGAGGTATTTGACGGGTTTTGATTAGGCTTCTGAATAACATTTTTTTTTAAATTTATTGTATGTTATGTAGTTAGATTAGATTAGTTATATTTTAGATGTTTGTTGACAGATCAGCAACGTGAGCAATTAATTCAATACTTTCTTCCTTGTATATGTAAGACAAAGTTCTAAAATTTGTTAAAGGCACTGAAGAAGAATCATTTTGTACTTTCTTTACTTTTAATTTGTGAATCTGCTGCCAGTATTGGTATTATGCCGGCGCCAGACATGTCTTCACATAAGTGAACACTTATTTGAAGACTTTGCTCACACATTTGGTCACTTATGTGTGTCTCTGCCAGATATGTGTTCAAAGATTTGATCACTTCTTTGAGCTCACAGTTTTCAAATAGACCTCACATAACATGGACGACGATTTGGTCGACACAGTTTGCTTATATTATTTACGTGCTAGTAATTATTTATTGCACGTGCAAATAAATAAAACAAAAACAGCCAAAACGAAGACTTCTTTTGCGCTTTAATTCCTCGATAGCGCAAGGTATTGAGAAATTCCGTTGAATACGGCTCCAGGCGTCATTAATGTTATTTCTGTTTTTATGCCCTTTTCGTTTTGGGTCCCATATGTCAGGCTCTCCTTGTAATAATTCAATGAATTCAAACACGCCCTCATTGTTTCACTCCATCGCTAGTTCGCTTGGTTATGGTTTGTTTGTGTACGCACGCGGCACGACAACTCTCCACGGCGACGCTCACGCTACTGGCCTTCGCGCAGTGTGGCAGTAATGCAAACATTTTGACTTTGATCCCTTTGATGTGCGCCAAAGAAACCGACACGGAATGGCAAAGCGCACTTAAGTGCGCAAATAAGTGAACACAGTATCAAATGCCCGTGCCACACATGTGAACACTTATGTGAACACTTCTTTGAACACATGTCTGGCGCCGGCATTATAGTGAGCATTCCTTCAATTTTGCAAGTCTGTGGACATGTAATAACACAACATATTAGAGTATTCCGAAGATAATTGTTATTTATTTCAAAATTAAAGAGTAAATAATAAAAATTGGAGGTACGTAAAACAAATAACTTGGCATTGTATCTCAGGGGATTCACAGACTCATTTAAATAAATGTAATTCTCTGCAGACTTGGCAGTGCATATGATTGGATGCGTACGATTTTGGATTGCAATATAAACAAGATTCATCACATATCTGCTCTAATATTGTATTTCTTATATACATTAAAATCTTATAAACTTGGATTTATTTCCGAAATGACAAAAATCCAATAATATTAAAAAAAACACAGACAAATTAGCCGTGCGTCATTTGTTGGCAGCCTTTTTGCCCCGATTCGAAATTTAACTATCACCGTGATGGTAGTTGGCTCTAAGTATTATACTTATTCTCAAGTCAAGAATATAATTTCCAATTGTACATGAATATATAATGACAATGGTACATGAATATAAATAATAAATTATTATAAGCAATAATTAGTCGCCTCTAATATCAATACAAATTGAAAATATCTCCCGATTATAAATAAATAATTCAATATGTACTAGGACTTCAATCAACAATTACTGCTTATTATTTTTTTTCACCTGTAAACCTTATACAAGCGACTAATTATAGCTCATAATAATTTACTATCCTTTGTGCTATGCATAAAAACCTTGTCTTACAAACATTATTTTATCATTAAAAAAATATATATCTCTAAATAGTTTAAATAAAGTCGCTATCCGCGTTTGTCTGTTTGTGCGCCTAGTTCTTCTAAACTACGCAACAGATTTTCACAGGGTTTTCACTATCATTTAGAACATTTTTTCAGAAAAGTTTATGTACATAATACATGTATATTATATTTATGGAAAGTAGAGAAAAGTCGAACAACGTCTTGTACACGTCAGCTAGTAATATACTAAAATAAAGTCGCTATTCGCATCTGTCTCTTTGTGCGCTTAGTTTTTCTTAACTACGCAACGGATTTTGATAGGGTTTTCATTGTAATTTAGAAAATTTCTTCCAGAACGTAATGTATAATATATTTATGTATATTATATTATAATTATATTCATATATAGTAAATGTATATTATATTTATAGAAAGAAGAGAAAAGTCGAGCAACGCCAGGTACACTTCAGCTAGTTTATCACTAAAATGTAAGTGAAATGATTGAGTTTTTTTTTCTTTCTTAACCCTTCAGGCATCTGACATATAGATCATCATATTTCTTAAATAAGCTAAAGTCGGAGAATATGTGTGTAATTCTGCTTCTAAATAAAATCCAAATAATTGGGATATTTTTTAACGTATCCGAAAATAAAAAAAAACTGTTTTTGAATGGGAACAAAATGCACTTTAAAATTTTAGTATTAGAAATAAACATAAAATTTTAAAAATATGATTTTTTTAGTGAAAACATAATAAACTTTTAAAAATGGCTCGCTTAACACTGAACTAATACTAATGGTAGAAAAAAACACATATTTTAGTAAATATATGTATTTTTAACATTACGATCATAACATTATTTTTGTTTTATGTAAAAATATTTATTAAAAAATTCATAAATGTTTCTAAAATTGCGGCTAAAAACCTTTGGTTTAATAAAGGTGTACATTTGAATTACTCTGTGGTTAACTTTTATATTTAAATATTTAGCTAGGTATTTTTTTTCATTTTTACACCGTTTAGTTCATATTTCTAACTATGATGATAAGGGAGATACAAGCTGTTTGTTCCCAAAAGAAAACAAATTAGCCTGAGGAGTTATGTAAATGCGTTTAAAAATAATGTTAATGGACACGCTTTATTACTTTATGTCCATACAATTTTTTATAGTTACTTAATTTTAATATAAAAAGGGGAAATAATCATTTACGTAACGACACGCTTAAAATGCAACATAAATGTACCACTTATGTTTAATATTCTTCCAAATCATATTAAGTTTACCAATTCCTTAGTTAAATTTGAAAAGTTAGTTTATATGTTTGTATTGAAAGACGATTATCTTAATATTTTCATCTTTGTTCTTCCTTCAATAATAAGATTTTATATAAGTCCCGTTTGCTAAAAACTGAATGTCACCCTATCTGTCTTTATTATCTACTTTGCTTCTTCTTTTGAATAATGATTATTTATGGTTCAAATATTGTTACAATATACTGTCAAATTATCCATCTGGTAACTCATCGAATAGATATTTTTTAAATATTTTGTTTTTGTATGTAGTATTACTATCTATATGTTTGTGATTACTATATGTTTGAATGAAAAAACATACACTTAGTAAGACACCACTTTATTTTTGAATCAATAACGATAGCCAACCGGGTTTCGCTTGTCCCAAGCTTCATCAGGGCTAAATATCAACTAAAGCTAATTAGATACAGGCACATATAAATATAGGTAAATGAAAACAATGAGTGAAAGAGATACAAAACAGATAGAAAGAGATGCAAATAGAAAAGGTGGAGACAAATTATTAAGGATGATGAGGAGGGAGGGGGGGGGAGGAAATAACAGTTTCAGCGGCGGAATAAATTTAATATGGGACTATCAGATAAATTAATTTGGTTATTTATTATATTTAAATTATTATTAACTGCTTTTTTATTTCAAGGGCCTCTAAGTTGTTTAATCTAATTCCAGATCCATTTTTATGCAATATTTTAGTTCCAGAGATTTTATCGAATGAATGATTAGATTCTATTAAATGATTCTATTAAATGACGGCCTCCATATTTGAGAGTTTTTTTTTAAGTTTTTATTCCAGACAAAATAAAATGTTCACTTACTTAACTAGATATAACTAAAATAAATACATTTTTTTATTACATTACATATAAATTCATAAAATAACAATATTATTCACTTTCAATGTTTTCCTGATTGGGCATAAAATGATTGAGTCATCTACTTTTTTTCATTTTTAATGTGGTCTGGAAGGTCATTATAAACGTTGCCCTTCTCGTAACCAATGGATTGCTGGCCATACTAAGTATGTATTGTGTGTAAATGTATGTTATCGTGTTGCCCTCTAAAGTGTGTGTGTTCATACGACGTTTAAATGAATTCTGTGTTTGTATGTACAAGTTTATTATTTATTTTGTGTACAAGGATACATGTATTATATTCATATACTTGTCTTAATGGTTACCATATATATATTTTTTGTGGATGTTGTGGATTTGAAGTCAAATTGTTTTACGTAATTGTAAAAAGCATTCACTTTGTGGCACATCATAATTTATAATAAAAACACATAAATTTGTTTTTGACCACTATTGTTTTATTTTCACTCTACCGGTTTCGGAAGAACCCTTCCTTCGTCAGGAGAATATTAAAAAGTGTTTTTAATATTCTCAGTTTTTAATATTCTCCTGACGAAGGAAGGGTTCTTCCGAAACCGGTAAAGTGAAAATAAAACAATAGTGGTCAAAAACAAATTTATGTGTTTTTATTACAAATTGTTTTAGATTGCTTTTTTGTGTTATTGTTCATTTATGTATTTACAATCCTCGGTTACGTTTTGAGAGTTTGCGGGCTTAAATCCCGGCGTTGAGTCGATTTTATTTGATTGATTTGTGTTTTTTTTCACAATTTATTTAGACCTGTTGAAAACCCACCATTAAAAATAAAAGCTTAAGAAAAAAAAAACAATGAGTTGTACTTCTTGTTTGTACTTTGTATATTTTTTTACAAAAATACTGAAAATATTTTTTTTGATATCTGGTCGTAGTACGTCGGTATGCTGCCTAGATTAATAGCGGGTTACTTGGGATAACTACTGCGGATTACTCTATTTTACAACAATCCGAACAACTTATCTCAAATCCCGCTTTAATAGATCTTAGGATAAACTTGTTACTGTTTAGAGGCAATATTAATTGACTTTATAGTTGAGTTCTTGAAGGATATGGTGGTAATTTCCTAGATAATACAGACTCATAGATACGTTGACTAATACTAAACCGTTGTGTAATATGTTGCAATTGTTTTGTACCAAAACTACATACAAACTAACTAATCATAATATCGCGTCGTTTCAAACAACTCGGTTTTGGCATATACTCTTTTCCTCATTCACATTCATACATCGCCGTACATAATCTTCTTTTATTCTGATTCCTGAGATAGCCCGACTCTAGTATCTGAATCACTCGATTGTGACATGTCTTACTCGGGCGTTCCTAATTTATTCTACCATTCTTAGTAGCATCACACGGAGAATCAGAATCAGGAAAATGAGTATTGCTGATTTATTGCAAATCTCTAAAAATTATTATTCATCAAAAAAGGGACTGTAAGCCGCTTCCTCATAAATATTTGGTAAATTCGTAATAATATCGGAACACATGTTGATCCACCTGCGTGGGTCTTAATAATATATCAGGACGAAATGCAAAAATGTGAGGACTTTTACGAACATGTATTCGGACATCCTGACAAAACATTGGTATTTTAGATTTTTTAAGGATACTTATCAATTTAATTGTCAATGGCCTACAATCCCCTTATTAACAGGTATACGATTAGTTTGAAGAGTTTTAAAAAAGATAGCAATATTTTTTTATCAGGAAGTTTTCCTTATCCTCCTTAAACTACTTTCTTAGTCCATTCGCTATACATACCCAAACCATTTAAATGTCCCATTCTTAATCTTACTCATTGCAATGACATCAGCCATACATTCTTTGAGGATCTCCACTTTCCTCATTCGATCATATATAGTTTTACCAGACATACTCCTTAGGGATTTTATTTCTACAGCATTTAATCTAATTTCAACCTTCCTCTGCCAGTTCCATGCCACACTACCGTACATCGGGGTACGTACCAGCACTCCATTTTGGACTCTCCTTATTAGGGAATGCCAAGTGAAGGTTATTTTTGATGAGAGGAAGGAGTGAATATGGGTCTTGAAAAGAATGAATGATTAGATTCTATTAAATGATAAAATCTCTGGAACTAAAATATTGCATAAAAATGGATCTGGAATTAGATTAAACAACTTAGAAGCCCTTGAAATAAAAAAGCAGTTAATAATAATTTAAATATAATAAATTACCAAATTAATTTATCTGATAGTCCCATATTAAATTTATTCCGCCGCTGAATCTGTTATTTCCTTCCCCCCCCCCCTCCCTCCTCATCATCCTTAATAATTTATCTCCACCTTTTTTATTTGCATCTCTTTCTATCTGTTTTGTATCTCTTTCACTCATTGTTTTCATTTACCTATATTTATATGTGCCTGTATCTAATTAGCTTTAGTTGATATTTAGCCCTGATGAAGCTTGGGACAAGCGAACCCCGGTTGGCTATCGTTATTGATTCAAAAATAAAGTGGTGTCTTACTAAGTGTATGTTTTTTCATTCAATATGTCACACCCCAAAGTATTTGCTTCCTTCGAAAATACTATATGTTTGCTTCACTCAAATGTAAATTGTTATCGGAACAAGCTTAGTCCTAGTGGGGTTGATTTTTATGAGAAAAACATGATTTTTAAATGGTTAGATGAAATAAATAAATAAATATGTGTGAAAGTATTGATATTATTCGTATTGCGCAATATTATATTGTGATAAAAAATCAAATTTGTGCCATCGGCACAGTGAGTGTTATGTTTACAAGTACTTTTATACATACATGAAAAAATTATCAGTTTTTTTAATAAAATAAAAGTGCCAGGAGATACTGGTATGATGCAAAAGTAAACGACAGAAGGGTTCGGGGAGGTCCGAAGAAGTCTTGGCGTGAGAGAATGTTTAACAGTGTGTAACGATGTGTGTGGACGATGAACGAATCAGAATAAAGCAAAGAGCAAAATATATTATATTATTTCAGGCTTTTTGTTGAGGTTGATCTTCTCTCAAAAAATCTGAGAAAAAAGCACGATGGTTACACGATTAGTGTGATATTTAAAAAAATTATGCTTGAAAACTTTAAATCTGAAACCTTACTTTTGTAGGAGTCTACCGATATTATTAGAGACAAGATATATAATTCTCTGACGACATGATACAGGATGCGGTAAAACAGACAGTGCAGTTTTGAAGGGCTATTAAAATAAAACGGTGCAACGTATAGTAATGAATATTTTATTTTATTCGGAACACCATCTTGTTTTATGCATCAAGTAAATAAGATGGCCTCCGGCAGCGAAATGTGCGATGGCGAAGCCACGGTGTTGTCCGGACTAAGCCATGGTAACGACTGAAAACGACATGACCCTCCCAGCACAATGAGTCCTCTCTCAGGTTCTCACCCCCCACCACACGGGATGTACTGGCCCTTAAAAACTGCACCATGTCTGTTTTGCCGCAACCTGTTCCTCCAGGCGTGTCTTATCTTGGGCTTTGTGTATAATACGATTATAGTCTATCATCGTTTATTTTCTTGATCAATTTGTTTTCTTCGCTTTGCCTTGGACGACCAACTACTAAACATATGATATCTTTAAAATTAATGCCAACTAAGAATCAAGGGCGGTTACTCGTCACTCAGTCGAGTAACCACCCTTGGTTCTTAGTGAAAGATTTTTTTGTTAGTTTAAAAAAAAAACAAAAAATCACCGCAGAGCAAAATCTCATTATCATGTTTTACTCCAAATAATTTCAGAAATCATTGGATAAAGTTAGTCAGGTATCTAAGTATATAATCCATCACAATTCAATCCGAGGTCATGTTTTAACCGTTTCAATACGCAAGGTGAAGGCAACACAATCCAAGGATAGGGAATAATTGAAGTAGGTACGCGATCTCAACTCGTATTTTATTTATCTCCCCATTAAATGGACCGCAATAAATCTCCTCCCCCGTCTCAATTCGATAGCTCGGAGGTAAACGTCTTAGGAGTAATGGCTGCTCGCCAACACCACCGCACGGACACCAATTCACTAAATTTCATTAATTTATTTTACATCCTATTTTTTTTCCTTGATGCTTTCTTCTTTCACTTCTGCTTATGGTGTGACAAGGGTGAATGACACGGACAGGGGTCTCGGAACAGAATTAAGTTGGAATTTTTTACTGAAACTCTAATTTATTTATTTTTTAATGTTCTCTATAAACCGGTTATGCACCAATATGTTACAGAGAAAATTACAAATTAAAAAAAAGTACATGAAAGTATAAAAGTTCATGGTGGCAATCTATTATTTTGTGACTTACGTCAAAATATAGTTGCAGAACTATCTCTGAAGTTAAAAAAGGCGATGATCAATGCAGAATCACAAAAGCAATCGCAGTGAGTCACTCTGTTGATTAACGCATTCTGATCTTTCGAAGAAATCCTCGCTTTCGGAGTATAAAAAAGTGCATAGGATCTTCAATAAGTATACTTGTTAGGCACAATAGGTTAATTTCTTTCAATGTATGTGTATTTAGTAAAGTACCAGATATTTTTAAAGTGCCGTGCTCCTATGTCTTGAAATCAAGCATTCCTGCTACCAACATAATGGATAAAGGAATATATAGTACGTATATTCTCTCATATATAGTTAACGCACAGTGTCGATTTTCTCTAAATTGCGTTTGCGCGATGAACCCCATTAAAAAGATGAGAAACATTATTTTTTTTTATTGGTGCCTTTTTTTACTCATTTAAAGTACGCTCTAGCGTGTTTAAATCGCACTTTATGAAACGCGCGTTTTTTAAAGTTACCATGGCAACATCAACAAATCAACAAAATGTGAAGTCTAAATGTCAACTTTTAACTATACATCTACTACGTTTTGTTCCTCCATCCATGTTATGAACCTTTCATATTCTTTTTTATAAACGTCTTTGGATTTTTCAGGTATTAACCGCGATTCTGCTTTGGTATTTAAATTATGAATGTTAGAACTCATTTTACAACACACAATAACTAGTAAAAACTGTGATGCCAACTATTAATCTTATGTGACAGATTGCAAATTAATGTTTGTGTTTTTCATTTCCATGACAACAAGATATTGTGATGTCACATCACGAATTCATTAATAGTTCTTATTTCCAAATTTTTAATAATAATATCAATATTTATGTTTTCAAAGTGTACCAATAAAAAAAATAGCGTAAAGTATTCGTGGATGACTGGTCTTTAAAACACTTTATTTCGAGCACTCGGCTACGCCGTCGTGCTCAAAAAATCGCGCGTGTTTTAAAGACCTATTTATCCACTTATACTTTAATATACTATATTTCAGATAAACTTGCATAATTATACTATCAGCACATTATAAAATGAAAATGCCGTTATTAAAATCCATGCGACCGAAAATAAGTTCGACCAGATCAACCCGGAATTCCCATTTTGTGCGTTATATAATCAGCACAAAATGCTTCATACATACAATCAAAACATCACAATCACCCTGACGGTCTTATCGCAAATTTATGCCAAAATTAACACTATCCTTGTGCGCCGCGAAACATGATGTTTGATGCCACATGACCTCCAGAGATTGACGGATGGCGCAACCGGCCGGTCTTTGGGCACAATTCGGATGAAAGTGTTATTTATTATGTTATGTTCTGATATTTAACATTCTACAGTAGTTGTAGTAAATTTTTTATTTTCTTGTTCCTACATTTCTCCAACCGTTTGCTTAGTGGCATGTGTAAATCTAAAAGTAAAATGAAAAGATTGTAATGTATCTAAACTTATGTTTTTTTTTTAAATTCAACCTTTTTTGAGTAAGACGCTGTATTCCTTAGTTATTTAAATGTTGAGAATTCTCCAGTAAAAAGCGACAACAACAGTTAGTACATTTTGATTAAATATATCTTTTCTTGAATTTCTGAACGCCCAGTTTTCAGAAAAGACCATAAACCGCCACTGGTAACGAATAAACCTTTTTTTGAATTTTTTCACTTTCTAAGATGTGGTTTTGTTCGAAAGTGGCCCAAATTTAGAAATTATATTCCAGAACACTGAGAACAAGGGCTTCATATTTTCTCCGTAGTGCGATTCCGTTAGTAAATGACCTCACATAACGGAGAACAAATACAACAAATGTTACATTGGTCATCATCAAATGGCTAATCGGCGCCATTTTGTTATATTTTGGCATTTAAAAAGTTCCCGTCAAACGCCGATTTTAAGTCCTTTTTAACTATTGAAAAAAAGATTGGTCGGAAAGCGGAACTTTTATGTTGTTATGTCTAAAAACAACACCAAAATATTGCAAGCATGAAGATAAAGAACGTATTAAGATAGCATGAACATAACACCAACAGTCCGCTTCGGAACAGGAATGCCCAGTGAGGAGGACTATGAATATAAAAAAACTTCGCTTTGTATTTAAGTTTCAATTTCGAAATTGGAACTGATTGAAAAATTCAAAAGAGAGAAAAAATATTTTCAGAATTATTTTGAAAATAGTAACTGATTTGTCAAGAATTCGGACTAAATAATGATTTAGAACTTAATAACGTAACACAGTATGATAAATGTCTTAGTCCTTAATAAAAATAGTACTTACCTAATAAAAAATGAACTAACCTCTAAAAGGACTCTTAACGGTTCACTTACTGAATAGACCCCCGTAAAGGAAGATTAAAGACTACCCCTATTTTCATTTACTCGGGGCTGCTGGCAAACGAATTTCTGATTGAGCAGTATTTATGGAAATCATTTTGTAATGCCTACTTTATCATAATCACAAAGCGTTTTTTGAAACTGCCTTGCCGGTATGATTAATACTAGTTGTATGCACGGTCGGTAGAGATGCTCAGATTGTTCAGGTGTACGATTTTGGTAATTTGTAGCAGGTGGGAAATTGATGATTAATAATAATTGATGTAACATAATATTTTCTAGTAAGACGGACTCCATAGTTGAGAGGTTTTTTTTTAGTTTTTATTCCAGACAAAATAAAATTTTCACTTACTTAACTAGATATAACTAAAATAAATACATTTTTTATTACATTACATATAAATTCATATAATAACAATATTATTCACTTTCAACGTTTTCCTGACTGGGCATAAAATGATTGAGTCATCTACTTTTTTTTCATTTTTAATGTGGTATAGAAGGTCATTATAAACGTTGCCCTTCTCGTAACCAATGGATTGCTTGCCATACTAAGTATGTATTGTGTGTAAATGTATGTTATCGTGTTGCCCTCTAAAGTGTGAGTGTTCATACGATGTTTAAATGAATTCTGTGTTTGTATGTACAAGTTTATTATTTATTTTGTGTACAAGGATACATGTATTATATTCATATACTTGTCTTAATGGTTACCATATATATATATATTTTTGTGGAAGTTGTGGATTTTAAGTCAAATTGTTTTACGTAATTGTAAAAAGCATTCACTTTGTGGCACATCATAATTTATAATAAAAACACATAAATTTGTTTTTGACCAATATTGTTTTATTTTCACTCTACTGGTTTCGGAAGAACCCTTCCTTCGTCAGGAGAATATTAAAAACTGAGAATATTAAAAACAGTTTTTAATATTCTCCTGACGAAGGAAGGGTTCTTCCGAAACCGGTAGAGTGAAAATAAAACAATAGTGGTTAAAAACAAATTTATGTAAATATTGAAGACAATATTAGTGATTTCTAAACGAAAATCTGAAACAGAAAAATCAGAAAAGGAAACGGTCACATCTGGGACTCGAACCCAGGACCCCTGTCTTTCCGGGACAGTGCTCTACCAACTGCGCTAATGGGACCCTATTCTCCTCGATCACTTTTAACTGTATCATACTTCGAATAAGAACTACTAACATTGTCTTCCGAAAAAAAAATAAAAAAAAAAATATATACAAATTTATGTGTTTTTATTACAAATTGTTTTAGATTGCTTTTTTTGTGTTATTGTTCATTTATGTATTTACAATCCTCGGTTACGTTTTGAGAGTTTGCGGGCTTAAATCCCGGCGTTGAGTCGATTTTATTTGATTGATTTGTGTTTTTTTTCACAATTTATTAATTGAAAATATCATAAAATATAATTAGACCTGTTGAAAACCCACCTTTAAAAATAAAAGCTTAAGAGAAAAAAAAACAATGAGTTGTACTTATTGTTTGTACTTTGTATATTTTTTTACAAAAATACTGAAAATATTTTTTTGATATCTGGTCGTAGTACGTCGGTATGTTGCCTAGATTAATAGCGGGTTACTTGGGATAACTACTGCGGATTAATCTATTTTACAACAATCCGAACAACTTATCTCCAATCCCGCTTTAATAGATCTTAGGATAAACTTGTTACTGTTTAGAGGCAATATTAATTGACTTTATAGTTGAGTTCTTGAAGGATCTGGTGGTAATTTCCTAGATAATACAGACTCATAGATACGTCGACTAATACTAAACCGTTGTGTGATATGTTGCAATTGTTTTGTACCAAAACTACAAACAAACTAACTCACCATAATATCGCGTCGTTTCAAACAACTCGGTTTTGGCATATACTCTTTGCCTCATTCACATTCATACATCGCCGTAAATAATCTTCTTTTATTCTGATTCCTGAGATAGCCCGACTCAAGTATCTGAATCAATCGATTGTGACATGTCTTACTCGGGCGTTCACAATTTATTCTACCATTCTTATTAGCATCACACGTAGGAAAATGGGAAATGCTGATTTATTGCAAATCTCTAAAAATTATTAGTCATCAAAAAAGGGACTGTAAGCCGCTGCCTCATAAAGATTTGGTAAATTCGTAATAATATCGGAACACATGTTGATCTACCTGCGTGGGTCTTAATAATATATCAGGACGATATGCAAAAATGTGAGGACTTTTACGAACATGTATTCGGACATCCTGACAAAACATTGGTATTTTAGAATTTTTAAGGATACTTATCAATTTAATTGTCAATGGCCTACAATCCCCTTATTAACAGGTATACGATTAGTTTTAAGAGTTTTAAAAAAGATAGCAATATTTTTTTATCGGAAAGTTTTCCTTATCCTCCTTAAACTACTTTCTTAGTCCATTCGCTATACATACCCAAACCATTTAAATGTCCCATTCTTAATCTTACTCATTTCAATGACATCAGCCATACATTCTTTGAGGATCTCCACTTTCCTCATTCGATCATATATAGTTTTACCAGACATACTCCTTAGGGATTTTATTTCTACAGCATTTAATCTAATTTCAACCTTCCTCTGCCAGTTCCATGCCACACTACCGTACATCGGGGTACGTACCAGCACTCCATTTTGGACTCTCCTTATTAGGGAATGCTAAGTGAAGGTTATTTTTGATGAGAGGAAGGAGTGAATATGGGTCTTGAAAAGACTCATTTTGTAGGAGGAAGGAAAACAGATGACATTACATCGTTTAGATTTACTCTCATGTGATAATCTCCCCCTCTCGATTTTAAAATGTATTTTGAAACTTTAAGAAAATGGTTTAACTAAGGATGGTACCTTCCGTCCCAGAAACTTGAGTCAATGGCAATAACAACCTCGTCAAATCGTGTAGGACCCACACATATTTCGTATATTAACTGCTGTAATGTCATCCGATCTCAGAGAAATGCGTATATTGCCAACAAAAGTTTATATAATACATTGTCGTCGACAACGAGTATATCTGCTGAATTTCAGATGGATCGGGTGTCGAGAAGTGAGTTAATTCCCAGTTCCAAGATTTGCGTTCATTCATTCCCGAAAACAAACATAAAATTCAAATACGTGCAATTAAAAATTGTGTTTAGTTGGTGAATGTTTATTTACAGTGTCCAGTAGAATTTCTGAGTGAAAAAATGCAAATGTATAATTCACAACTGAATAATATAAAAGTCAAGGGCGGTAATAAAAAAAAAGTCTGATTAAAAAGCTGGTTTAAGCGGTGGTAGTTTTCCGACATTATTAAATTTAATTTTGTCAGAAATTTACGGGAAATTCCGTTAGCATTTCACAGCTCCACTAATTAGTAAAGCACTCTATTTTTTGGAGTGATCAGGTTTTCAATTAAAATATTTTGTTTTATATTATTAGAGGTCAAACAGTTTACCTAACCTAACTGAATATGAAAAATGATTCCTCGATATTCAATAGGTAAAATGTAGTTCACTTTTCTTTTCATCCATTTTATAACCATTTATGGTTTACAACGGCAGAAATCGAATTTATACGAGTATAGAGTACTACACTTTCTTCGTCGAAGTCTTTTCAGCATCAAAAAATTATACATTACTTTATTTCCGATTTTTTCCATAGTTGTTACAAAGTCAAATATCAGGAAATCTATTACAATTTATGACAAAAAGTAAAATTGTGGCACGGTTCAGAGTAGTAGAAGCAACGCGTATAGTTCTGATGTAAACCTCCATTTATAATTGAATTGCTCTGCTTGAAATGATTTGAACCGTATTCATTTACCATATCATTTCCCAACTTTCCTCATCCACATTTCCTTTTACTGTTGAATTTGGCAAACAAATTTGGTCTAGAGCCCCAAAATATTAAAAAAAACTTATAAAAATGGGTGGTCTGATAGATTATCCGTTCTTATTAAACGGATTATAATCTTTATAGAACAGGCATCAGGTGATAGTGCCGTCATTTATAGCGACTATAGTCCTTGATCCCTTTGGCATCGGCGCACAGTGGCTTAAATTTGAGCACTGGCGCGACTTCGACCCCAGATAGGCATGTTCCCGAAATGAATTTTTTTTCTAACAATTTGTTCTCAATTAATCACTGACATTAAAAAAACCATTGAAAATAACATCCGAAGATTACTTACTCGGAAATTACGCACAGAACTGAGATGTTCAGGCGCGCAACTATGCTGCTGTATCTAGGCGAGTTTGAAGGCGTGCGAAATCAGGTTGTTTGTGTACTTATTTTACAAAAAAAGTATTTTTTAAAATCATTTGAGATATTTTTTAAGATACGTGCTTTATTTAAATAACTGAAAAAATATTTTTTTTTTATAAATTATAACTGTTGCCTTGGTTCAAAGTTAACATTTTTTTCCAATATTTTGCCTTTACTGGAGTAGGAATAAAAATCATCAAGAGTCTTCACGCTAATTTTAATAGGATATTATTGCTGTGTCTTTTTTGTACACGGAAAAAAAATATCACCACCAATTTTAGCCAGCCACTCCAGTAATTGCATTTTTAAGAAATGATTGTACTTAATTTTCGTCATTTTTTTTCAGAATCCAATATTTGGCTCCGATATGTCAAAGAAAGATCAACTGTATCTAATATTTAGTTCTGCGTACCGTTAGAATAAAATTTAAGTTATTCACAACTATTCACTGTCAATTTAAATTAACATCTGAAACTCAATTATTATGTAATTAGTCGCAGAACAGTAGTACACTGATATTCGTGCGCGCAACTATGCTGCTGTATCTAGGCGAGTTAGAAGGCGTGCGAAATCAGGTTGTTTGTGAACTTATTATACAAAAAAGTACTTTTAAAAATCAATAGAGATATTCTTTAAGATACGTGCTTTATTTAAACAACTGTTAGAACTGTTGCCTTGGTTCAAAGTTTACCTTTTTTCCAATTTTTTGCCTTTAATAGAGTAGAAATAAAAATCTTCACGAGTTTTCACGCTAATTTTAATAGGATATTATTGCTGTGTCTTTTTTGTACACAGAAAAAAAATCACCACTAACTTAAGCCAGCCACTCCAGTTATTGCGTTTTTAATAAATGATTGTACTTAATTTTCGTCAATTTTATTTCATAATCCAATCTTTAACTCCTATATGTGAAAGAAAGATCAACTTAATGTAATATTTTGTTCTGCGTACCATCAAAAATAAAATTGAAAGTAATTAACCACTAAAAATATTGCTGTTATTTACATCCAGAACGTAATTACGTTGGTTTATTTATATATTTGCATTTAGTTTGCAGAAAACAGATATAAAAGAGGGAATTTCCCTCTTATTATTTAGTTGTATTTGAAGATGTGCCGAGTTAAGTTCTTAATGTGTTTATCATTGATTCAAAGTGAAAATTAACCATGGATAATGTTCTTCAAGGTAAGTTATTTACAATGTATATTATTGTTAATATTTAAATACTTGCTCAAAGTTATAAACAGTCATAGATAGACGTGTATTTATGTTAAATTATGTAATAAATATTTAGTTTCAATTATTTAATTTATCTGTTTTTTCAAAGAATTATAATCCATAAAATTATTTATTTTTCACTGTATTTTTATTATCTGTTTTATAAAGAATTATAATCTATAAAATAATTATTTAAAAATGTTATTATCTGGTTTTTTAAAGAATTATTGTGTACAAAATTGTTCATTGTATTTTATTATCTGTTTTCTTAAAGAATTATAATCTATAAAATACAAACTTAGCGCCCAAGTTAGACGCTAATTTTTCTAAAAGCATTAAAATCATTATCAACATTTCAACTAATAAGAATTAACAAAAAAATGAGTGGTATTTCTTATTAATAATTAAAAAAAAACATCAATGATGCCAAATGGTCGAACGCCGAGAGCGATGTCGCGCCGAATCATCAAAATTGACCACTATGCGGCGCATAGTCGGGAAGTACGCTAAACGCGCGCCTAACATTTGTACCCAGCTCGCATTTGTTACAGGAGAACAAGTCGTTTCTACGGCTCCACACACACCTACCACACAGCATCCCCAAAGATGGCTTAGGACCTGATCAAAATTAGTTTCCTTGGGGCCATCTGCGTAGAGTTAATGAAAAAAAAAAAGATATGAAGGAAATGGGAAGTGAAAGGATATGAGAGAGGAAGGTCTAAGATCACTACAAACGGTATATAGAAAAAGATACTATCTACGATCTAGCTTTGATCTAATTATGAAGGTCAAGAATTTTCATCAAATTTATATTACGGCCCAAGCTACCAAAAATATATCAAAAAGTATGGTTACCTGCGCAAAGCGTTTAGGGAGTTCGATACATTTCCTAGGCAACGAGTGCGAATAACGATTTCAGTGTAATTTTCTTTTTATCAAATAAATGCTATTATAATAAACGATTTGGGCTTAATTGAGGCACTAAAGGGTTCGACATCATTGTGAATATTTTGGAATTTCAATTAAAATTCTCCTTGGGATTTGATCGAGGTTGGTTCGTTTAAAAATGAAGTACTTACATTAATTAGTTATTACTGACACGCAGTCAAATTTTCACTTAAATTATTCAATCCAAAACCAAAAATGAAATCAATTTGATTGTATCAAAGCAGATTTACTTTAAATATCAAGCCAATCCTAAAAATATTTCCCAGAAATTAATGATCAAAACTCCATCAAAGAAGTCAATTATTTTTTTCGTGGATACAAGTACAAGTACTTTGAGCGTTGAAGTTATATTTTTAACAATATGTTTATGAGGTAACCGGATAAATCATCACAATGATAATTCATCACATCCTTAAAAAGTTATATAAAGTCATGGAAAGTGATGAAACAAAATCTTTATTAACTGGGTTATGTAGGTTAGGTTAAGTTAGGTTAAAAAAAAATTTCACCGTTTCTAATGACTATATAATATCACTTTTTAAAAGTGTGTTGAATTGTCACTGTGTGGAGATATCATGGAACCGTTTATGAAACAAAACTTTAATGATTTATTTATACACTTTCTTTAGCATTTGACAGAAGACAGGAGGCTCTCTTTATTTTCGACTTTTTATGTACCTTGTTATGTTGTAATTTTATGTTCTTGTTGAATATTTCTCTTGGGTAAATGAATCTAGTAGATGTTAATATTATGTTTTTGGTGAATATATCTGTTGTTAATATTATGTTATTGTTGAAAATTTCTTTGGGTCAATACATCTTTTAGATGTTAATATTATGTTTTGTTGAATATTTCTCTTGGGAAAATACATCTATTAGATATTAATAAAATGTTATTGTTGAACATTATTCTCGAGAAAATACATCTAGTAGATGTTAATTTTATGTTCTTGTCAAATATTTCTCTTGGGTAAATACATCTATTAGATGTTAATATTATGTTCTTGATGAATATTTCTCTTGCGTAAATACAGCTATTAGAATTTCTATATTGTTTTCTTGATTAAATGAATGAAACGGAATATTAAAAGTAGAAATTAGCCCACATCCTGACATCCGATCAAGCTGAAACTCGGCAGACAGACTCGAGGTCAATGACTCACGCACACATACGCATTTCTCTGAAATTGGATAACATTACAGCAGTTAATATACGAAATAATAGTCAGTACTATTCTATTGGAATTTGGCTTAGACAACTAACAATAGCGTTGTTGACTCCAATCCTTGGGGTAGTTCAATCCTGAGCCAAAATAAAAAAAAAACAGAACTGCAATAACTAGTTACTTAGTTACAGCTCTGGAAACGAATGCAAAAACACATATTTACGACACGTTATTAAGATAATTTGTAGTTATAGTAAGCCTTTAAAAGTGAATCAATTGACTCTCTGTCAATTATCGACAGGTTCATATATAAATGTTTTACCATTAATAAAATATTGCAGGATTTCAGTACGTGTATTGCGAGGTTCCATAATAACTCAACACAGTGACAATTCAACACACTTTTAAAAAGTGATATAAAGTCATTAGAAACGATGCATTTTTTTTTTAAATAACCTAACCTAACCTACTTAACCCAGTTAATTAAAGTTTTTTGTTATCACTTTCCATGACTTTATATAACTTTTTAAAGATGTGATGAATTATCATTGTGATGATTTATCCGGTCACCGTATTGCAAATATTATATTATGCAAGCCCGTAAAAAGAGCGATATGCATGTTGTACTCGGATCTTCCAAGATATAAAATAAAACTTTAAATGAAACCCGGAATGAGGTAAGGCTGATATTTTTGAGAGTTATTTATGAAAGGGGTTTAGATACCAATAAAAACAAATACACAGGTACGATTTTTGTAAGATATTCTGTTCTTACAATAGTTAATCAATATTACCCGCGGAACCGCTCGTGCGGTGATCTTCTCGCGTATGTGACGCATGTTTGGGGGCGGTGTCTGGAACGTCACGGTGAGACCCAAACGGTCGCACTAGACATATCCAAGGCCTTTGACCGGGTCTGGCACCGAGGACTTGTCAACAAATTGCCTTCTTACGGACTTCCCGCATCCCTGTGTACGTGGATTGCTGACTTTTTAAGGGATAGGTCGATTCAGGCGGTTGCTGACGGTTTCACCTCTTCCTCATACTCCATAAATGCTGGCGTCCCACAAGGTTCGGTTCTGTCTCCGACTTTGTTTTTGTTGCACATCAATGACCTTTTGACATGTGCACCGATTCATTGTTACGCGGATGACAGTACAGTTCATGATAGCTTTTTGTTTGACAAGCCCCCAAAGGGCACACAAACTCCAATGGCTCAGAGGGCTTTGAAGCAGAGAATGAACGGTTATCTCGAGAGTATTTCCTCCTGGGGTAAAAATAATCTCGTCGAATTTAATGTTTCAAAGACCCAATCCTGTCTGAGTACGTCTAAAAGGGATCCAAATGATAATCTAGTCTCCTTCAACGGAAGCAATCTTCCGAACAGGCCTTCCATTGATATGCTTGGTGTAACTATAAGTGACCAAGTCAGGTACGGGGGCTCCATCGAAGCCAGACTAAAGTTGGCCTCTCAGAAGCTGGGCGTACTGTACAGGGCCCGCAGATACTTTAATAGTACACAACTGCTGATCCTGTACAAATCGTGCGCCCTACTGTCGAATTTTGCAGCCATCTCTGGTCCGGAGCCCCTAAATACCTGAAAACAACCCTTGACTCTGTGCAAAAACGGGCGGTCCGTTTGATAGATTCTCCAATCTTAACAAACGGACTGCAATCTTTAGAGCACAGGCGTCAGGTATGTATGCTGTCCTTGTTCTATCGGTATTACAATGGAAGATGCTCTGAGGAACTAGCGTCATTGATCCCTCCGGCACCGGTGCGTAGTCGGGATACACGCCAAACGCGCGCCCAACATTTGTACCCGGTTGACATTTGTCACATGAGAACGGGTCGCTTCTACGATTCGTTTTTAAGTTCAACAGCTCGGCTGTGGAACGAACTGCCGGCCTCTGTGTTTCCTCCCTCCTACAACATGGGACTCTTCAAGACCCATGTTCACTCCTTCCTCTCCACAAAAAGACCCTCCACACAGCACCCCCAAAGATGACATAGGCCCTGAGGGAAATTAATTTCTTCAGGGCCTCCTGTGTGGAGTTAATATAAAAAAAACCTTTTCGCCATGAAATCACTAATTCGACACGAATTCATCAAATGCACAGATTTTTGAGGAAACTCGTTACAATTCTTCACTTCTTTTTGTTCCGCAAATAGCAGATAACCAGTTCCCTGTAAAATTTGTAAAGTTGGCAATAATACCTTCTTTGAAGCATAAAGTAAAAAAAAACAAAACTAGTAAATAAAACTGAGTTATCATGTGCACAATTCCAATGCTGTTTTAAGTGGCGGTTACTTAGTAAAATTATCAATATGAACTTAAATTTATGACAGTATGTTATAAATGTGAATATTTGTAAAAGTTTGTATTTATATTTAAAATTATTTTGGCGTGTCGGGTGTGACGTTGTGGTGAATGAATTTGTCGTTTGATAGAAACTCAGTGCTGGATATTGCATGTCAAATTCTACACCTTTTTTATTTTTTTATTTAAAACCTCTTTGGAAGAACACAATTCAATTGCCAAATTGCAAGCCTTTTTTATTTTTAAATTTAACCGCTTTTGATACAAGGACACAATTCAATAGCCAGATTTCAAACTTTTTTAATTTTAAATTTAACCGCTTTTAATAAAAGAACACAACAATTGTAAAACGCCAGAATCTCATCAATATTGTTTTTGTATTTTACTAATGTGTTAAAATACATCCTTGCAGCACTCGATTAATTTGTTTCGTGTATTGAATGTCACGATCCGCGTTTTTGAGGTTATGATTTTAAACGTCAAATAAAAAATTACTGGCACCCTACACAATTTTTTTTCAATTCAAATCTTTTGTATCCGAGTTGCGTATTGTTCACATTTGGTGAATGTTCCTTCCTAGAGCAACCACTTTTTTTGAAGTCGAACAATCTGAAGTTAGCGGCTCTTTATTTTACAGCTATAAAATTAGCACGCATTTACGGACACCAACTAATTTCGTAAAACGAACACGTTTTGTGGTAAGTGCGCGCGATCTGATAATCTATATAATACTTACCCTTAATTGCATATTCCAAAATCAACAAAAAAAGCACAATCCATATTATTTTTTGAGTGTAATGTCGTACTGAAAATAAGTACTGAGTGTTATAGTAATTTGTATTAAATATTTTTTTTCTCGTTTTGGGCTCATTAAGAAAATACATACACTTATCCCTACATAAATACGGAAGACAGAAACTTTTATAAAGCCGCGTCCACAAAATACCCTGAATAGTTGGAGTAACTAGTTTTGAAGTTCTTCGTCGAAATAAAGAATTGCGGAATTGTACTGACTACGAAAGAAGACAACCCCAATATCTTAGACATATTATTGTGAGGAACAAAAAAGGTCAGGTAACCCAAACATAATTTTCCAGAAAATATCAATGAGGAATAACTACTATTTCAATCACCGGAGAACCAAAATAATGGAATGAAATAAATTGAAAATTATCTATAATTATGTAATTAAGTTAATATAAGGATAATTTTATGTCTTTTGTTCACGCCATGTTTGTGACACGAACAAAATTTTTTACGCTTCAGCTTTTACGTATCAAAAATGCATATTATTATTTTTTTATTTAACCCGAATTAAGAACCTGAGATTCTGTTTTGTAAAATAAACTAGCCTAAATAACTACTTTCATATGTTACATCGAGAGTACCTGATATTATTCTATGAACATTCAATATGGCAGCAAAGTGAACATGACGTATTAGTCAAAATTTTAATTTTTACGAAATATTAATTATAATTCATCTTGTACATTTAAAGGCACCCACCACTGTCCCATCCCGGTATAGGTGACTTATTGTCACCCCTTCGGGACTCTCGCAAGAAGCTAATTTTTTATATTAAAAGATTCGAATTTTCAATAAAAGACTCTAGACCTTTAAATGTCCCTGCATGAGGGGTTAGCGAGCACTATGCAGGATGCTCATGTTAATAATATTAGACATGCACATGCGGTGTTAGTAGCACAAAACAAAATATAAATAAACTAATATACATTAGGAGTGCTCAGGTCCTCGGCAGTCCCAAAGGGGTGCAGCCGGTCGCCGATCAGCCGATCTTGTACAGTTGCAGTTTTGCAAATGTTCCAGGCTACTGCCTGCAGTATTGAGACTGTCTTAATGATAGGGATTAAATGAAGGGGATTAAAGCGCCAAAACATAATAATCAAAAAGTAGAGATGAATATTTGCTTTTCACGTTTTTTTAATCAAAAAGTTCAATAAAAGTTTGAGCATGTCGTTCGAAAAAGAATACGTTTTTATACTCTAAAAACATCAAAAGACCGAGTGTTTCAAGTAAAAAAATCGTGATAACATCATTTCACATTGTACGGTGTTCAAAAATGAACAATTTTCGAAGTAAATGGTGCTGTGGAAGCACGAGTTTAAGAGAAGAATACATTTTACTGTCGCTATAAAACTTGATTCGGATCCGGGTATACTTCAATGGGCTGTAATTTCCGGAATGGAATGCGTGAAGATGCTCGTTATTACGTTTCATGAAATTCTTTCAGTGTTCTGAAAGTTTAAGGAGTTTCATAGGGTTTTAACCTATACTAAAAATGTTACAAAAATCTTTGTTCGCCAAATATATTATTTACACGCGAAAATGGTTACTTCAAATCCACAATATCTTTATTAAGTTGAATATAGAAAATTGTTCATACATGTATTTAAAATTATTTCTATTATTAGAGGAAGAACGAAAGAGCTCTGAATGCAGCAGATATTGTGATATCTAAAGTGTAGGTTTACCAAAGTCAAATTTGTGTGAGTAGAATATTAAGAAATTGAAATGTATGCAAGACTAAGGGAAGCCTAATGATCGTGTTAAATTAAGGGACTGTTAGATGATTTGGGCGTATAGAGAGGAAGGTAAAGAGGCAAAGGAAGATGAGAATTTTTTTTATTTTTTTTTATATATTAACTCCACACAGGAGGCCCTGAAGAAAATAATTTCCCTCAGGGCCTATGTCATCTTTAGGGATGCTGTGTGGAGGGTCTTTTTGTGGAGAGGAAGGAGTGAACATGGGTCTTGAAGAGTCCCATGTTGTAGGAGGGAGGAAACACAGAGGCCGGCAGTTCGTTCCACAGCCGAGCTGTTGAACTTAAGAACGAATCGTAGAAGCGACCCGTTCTCATGTGACAAATGTCAACCGTGTACAAATGTTGGGCGCGCGTTTGGCGTGTATCCCGACTACGCACCGGTGCCGAAGGGATCAATGACGCTAGTTCCTCAGAGCATCTTCCATTGTAATACCGATAGAACAAGGACAGCATACCTACCTGACGCCTGTGCTCTAAAGATTGCAGTCCGCTTGTTAAGATTGGGGAATCTATCAAACGGACCGCCCGTTTTTGCACAGAGTCAAGGGTTTTTTTCAGGTATTTAGGGGCTCCGGACCAGAGATGGCTGCCAAATTCGACAGTAGGGCGCACTTGCGATTTGTACAGGGTCAGCAGTTGTGTACTATTAAAGTATCTGCGGGCCCTGTACAGTACGCCCAGCTTCTGAGAGGCCAGCTTTACTCTGGCTTCGATGGAGCCCCCATACCTGAGCTGGTCACTTATAGTTACACCAAGCATATCAATGGAAGGCCTGTTCGGAAGATTGCTTCCGTTGAAGGAGACTAGGTTATCATTTAGATCCCTTTTAGACGTAATCAGACAGGATTGGGTCTTTAAAACATTAAATTCGACGAGATTATTTTAAGAATGCAAGAAGAAGTCAAGGACGCTCGAGAAATACCTTATAAAAAAAATAATATTTGCCGATTTATCAAAGTGATGAGTGAATATAACAAAGAGAGTGAGTTAAAACCGGCTTTCTTTAAGATCTTTTTCTCTTGCTAAGCAAGCGGAGAAAGGTAAAATGATTGCTTTTCATATTGATTTGATTGCTTTTCATAATGTCGGATTATTAAAATGCTAATATGACTCGAGCAGTATTAGTGTGAGACAGAAAGTGTTAATTGTATATAAGTTGAGTTGATAAAGGCAATCTTCGTTGCCGCTGTGAGTAGCGAAAATCGAGTGGGTATGCGGTATTCTCGCTATTAAAACCTAGGCGGATTTCGCTTCTATGGATAACAAAACGTTGTTTATTTTTGCCTGTCTCGTCACGCTCGTGCTATCCTTGAATAAATGCGTACACTGTAATTGAACTTTTAACCAGTGAAAAAAAAAAATATATATATTTTCGCAAAACAAGCAAAAGAATACCGCCTTAACAGGCGGTTGGCAAAATTGGCGGGGTTCTGGTTTCGCCCTAGCCGCCAAAGCTCCTACAAATTCCCGGCGGAATCCAGCTTGATGTTTTTCGGTAGCCATATCTGCATTTGTTCTTCACCCCATTAAGGGGGTGGAATAGACCCAGTCTCGACATCAACCGAGGAAATGACTCTAAAAATGGCTGCTTCATAACCCGCCTGCGCCTCTCCCGTTGCCATGAGTGGGCCTGGGTATCGAATATATCCCTAAATGTTTTCGGGTTTTTTCCCCCTCAATCCCAATACATTCTTCCAGGACCTATCGGGAAGCTGACTAAGGGGCACGGGCACCGAGTCTTGCTTGCTGTTGGTCCGATCGCTCCGCTCATTCTTAGTAGAACTATCAGATGACTACAACTTAAAAAAATTTAGGTTAAGTCAAGTCACAATCTCATCTTAATGTTTCTGTTATAATTCTTGTAACTTTTTTTCTCGTGTTCTTATAATTTTTTTTCAACAACACCATGAGATGTAATCCAGTTATATAACTAACAACATGAACGCACTCGCATACTGTCTACTAACACTGCATTTGGGAGTCTGGAATCATTTTTATAAAAAGGAGCTTCCTTTATAGTCTTTTCGTGTACGGTGAAGGAGGAAACCATCTGTTTCCTTAGAACGCCTTGGGCAACTTCTAATATAGCCCTATTGGCAGCAAATGTCGCTTATAATTGAATAGGCCTCTAGAGAGATTTTTTTAACCTACATTTCCTTTTTAGTATTTACCCCAGTTTTGTCTTAGAACAAGGCTATTTATAATAATGTTCGAGCTAGAGGCTTTGCGTGGACACTTAGATGTATAAAGAACTTTTTATTTTGTTCAAAAGCTTTTCAGGAATGTAGGTCGGCGCATTCCCCAATTAACTGATACAAGTCTTCAGTGCATTTTGAATCTAAATTTAATCCTACGGAAAGTGGAAAAAAATAAAACATTTGCATTTCCTTTTCAATGCACATTTAGATAATTAACAATAAATTTATTTATCATTTAAAATAGTGAGATGAGTGTTTAAACTTTATTTTACGTGAGTTATTCAGCTGACTTGATCTTTAGAAAACGAATAGCTTTGTAGTTATGGTTGTAACAGCATTGTAACATTTTCATATAGCGACCGAACAAATATATCAAATAATGATCTCAAAAGTTGATATATTTGTGAAATAATTAAACCAATCACCGAAAAGTGTGTGGATTAAAACGTATATTTAGGACGGGTTGTTTCCGAGGATTTGAACAATTCTTCGAATTTGAAAGTAAATTTTCAAATTCTGTGAAGTTTCTGTTATTATTTGAGTTCTGTCAAGTAACTGGCCTTTAATGATATAGTAAATTAAATTCACAGAACTCGCAAATTAATTTTGTAATTTGATGAATTGTGCAAATTTTATGAACAACTCGTTCTTAGTTTTATTAATTTGATCAATGCCTTCAGAATTTTTTTACCAATGCTCACAAAATACTTCTTAACCCCAATAGCATATTTTTAATAGACTACATTGAATGCAAGAGATTATCAATTCCCACTACTGATCGTGTATGCGTGTTAAATTTAATAGACATACATTTTTAATTCCGTAATGTATTTATAATTTGTCATTCGTGTGGAAGCTATATTTACGTCATCATACCTAAGCAATAATAATATGAAAAATGTTAGCGTTTATATGGTTAAATCGTGTTTTAATTTACATTAACCCGTTAATATTTAGGAAACCAAATTTGGTCATAAACATTATATGAATTTGGTTTCCTAATATTTAACGGGTTAATCCTTGAGTCCCAACTGCTCAAAACCGTCTGGAGACAGTGAGATTAAGGCGTCTCCAGTTGGGGTATATTGTGAAGATAAAGGTAGTCGGAGGGGAAGGATATGCAGAAGCGGGAGGTGGGGAAGTACCTGGCTATTCAAATCTGGTCACCAAAGAGGGTGAAAGCCACTTCGCCATGGTTGCCTGGATGGAGTCCCCCTTGATGGCCCTGTGGAGACGGGAGATGTTCAAATATCCTCCATAAACTGCTTCTTGCACATATTTTTATGTTTAACTTTTTTCACTTAACTCCCTCGTTTTCGTGCCTATCTACAGGGTTTTCCAATAAGAGGTGTTATTTTGAATAGCTTACTATTTCGGTATATGTTACTTTTGAAGCTGTCATTTTTTGACATTTGACAAGTAGAAACTACGCCATTATTAAAAATGGAACGATATACGCTTCAACAACGCATTGAAATTATTAAAATTCCCCTGAGTGAATCAAATGCAAATCATCTTGAGTGACGAGGCCCATTTCCACCTCGGTGGCTTCGTCAACAAGCAAAATTGTCGCATCTAGGGCTCGCAAAACCCAAGAGTTATCGTTGAAAAGTCTCTCTATCCTCAACGTGTGACTGTTTGGTTCGGCTTATGGTTCGGCGGAGTCATTGAACCGTACTTTTTATAAAATGAGGCTGGAACAACAGTTACGGTGAATGGATTGCGCTATCGAGAGATGATTCATGATTTTTTATGGCTGAAATTGGATGGTATTAATCTGGACAACGTTTAATTTCAACAAGACGGCGCTATGTGCCACACAAGCAACAAAACCATTGATCTTGATTGAATATCAAAATAACACCTCTAATTGGAAAACCCAGTATATATTGTTATTTTGTCTTTTTCTTATCATTTGCCTGATTTCTTTTTTGTTATTTTAAAATTTGAAATGAATTGCATTGTGTAAAAGTTCGTAATCAAATAAAACATACGAATAAAGAAGAAAACTATAGGTGCCTTCAATACAAATTTTAATGGAAAAAAATGTGCCACTGACTTGATACCTTTTGGTTCTAGACCATTAAGTACGCGGTCTGTCTCTCTTACACTTTTTGTGAAACCATGTTTTATATGGAAATATAGGCCCAAAACAGGCTTATATTTTGATCACGAAACATGCCTACGATGCACTACTCTTGTTATTCTTTATTCTATTTAAAAATACTACCGTAAAATGAAGAGACCTTGATATGTCAGACTTGATAAAATTACTCGGCATAAATTTGAAATTTAATAAAATGCTATGTTTATTGTGTCGGTATTTTGATCAGAGGTGAATGACTCAGCAAAACTACGGATAACATAATTCAGTTCAGTACCAATCAATCGACGATTATTGAAATATATTTTTTACGTTTTCATCCAAAGAAAGAGAACAACAGTATTTATAGTTACAATAATTAATTTTATATATTATTTAATAGTGTGTTTTACATTACCTACCTCACTAGGAATAACCTGTTCTGAGGTAGATGACAGGAATGCACAGTAAACATATTTCATTACCACATTATTTGCAGATTTAGAAAATATTAAATTTAAATATTTTTTTAAGAAAGACAAACATTACCGGGTTACGAATGAAATTTAAATATTTGTAAACCTCATAACACCACCATAGTTAGCGGAAAAAACGGAACATGGAGTGGAGCCAGCAGAGGAATTGAACTCACAACGCCTGGGTGGAACCTAAACGCGATGCCATCTCAGCCACTGATTGGTCAAATATTGATGGAGAAGATTTAATAAGAAATAATAGTGATAACATAAGAAAAACCGTACATTTTAGGCATAGCATTAATGAGACAACGATTTAGTAATATAAAAAGAATTAAAATAGTATAACGTGACAATGCAAGAAAGTACTATAAGCAATGTACAAATAATATCGAATTCTATTTCATAATGCCTTCAATATCTTTGTGATCTTTTCGCATTAGCCATTCAGTGATGTAATGTGTGTTAGCCATTCGACGATAATGAGGTCAGGCTAGTTTTCATTTGTTATGTATCATGTGGTTAAGAATATCTAAAATAAAAAATCAAACTCCAAGCTTCAAAACGTTGTTTGCCATAGTTTGAAATACATAGAACTGTTAGTGGATTAAATTCTTGTCCTCCATCATTGCACTGTTTTTTTAATGAAAAAATTTAGAAAAAACCCTTTAACCAGATTTCGATAAAATCCAAGAAAAGAGAGAAAACCCTATTTATTTGCGTAAGGACTGACAAAAATCATTTGTACTTCAATGCTTTGACTGGAGTTGAAACGTCTCGACATTTTGGACAAAGGAGAAAAGTATCCATAATTAATACAGTATTGATTGAAGAACAGCAGTTTATTATTTCAAAGCCTACGGAAAGGGATGTTGAACTGGGAGAATTCAAAGAATTGTAAAAAGAATATTCCGAATGTAACTGCGCCAAGGGAAACAATAACATTAATGTAATTTTCGTAGAATATCGATTCTGCAAATGTTCATTACATTACAGGCCCTGCAGCTCCCCTGTGGTAGAAATTCAACTCGGCAAAACGCGAAATGGGGTCATCGCTTGGAGTTTGAATGAATGGATTTTTTTCTCTTTTTTCTTTGAATTTTCTACGAGTTCAACGTCGAATATTGAGGGAATTTCAGAATGTAATCATTTTTCTATAGAAGTAGGAACTAGTTTCTCCTATTCGAAATACATACTATAACGTACATGCAATTAAAGTTTATAACATTACAATATTTATTTATTGTTATTAAGTTTAATTTGAACTTGGAACTCAGAACTCAGAACTTGTTTAAAAATAAACTGTTTTTATAAACCCAATAATAATATTATTGTATATATAAAAAAATAAAAATTACAATATTTGTTGCATTAACCAGTAAGCAACTCTTTCAAAAAATTAAAGGTAAAGTGAGTAATGTAATTTATTTTCATGACATTAAAATTAAGAAACAAAGTGAATTTACGATTAATAAAGAAATATTATAATAAAAATTTAGGACTTTTTACCCCATAGCTTTCGCGGCTGATTTACATTCTTTAGAATTATGTTCACTTTTTTACTATACACTATGGCGATTTTTAAATTTTGTATTAGTTTGATTGCATCAATTTCTTTTAAAAATTATGAATCTTCCCTCCGTGCCAAAATCAAATTCATCATCAATCACCGTCAACTAAGAAACCCCGAAACTTTCCATATTCCTTTCCAAAGAATAAACCTTC
Source organism: Hesperophylax magnus (assembly GCA_026573805.1). Lineage (NCBI taxonomy): Eukaryota > Metazoa > Arthropoda > Insecta > Trichoptera > Limnephilidae > Hesperophylax > Hesperophylax magnus. The sequence continues at coordinate 11,610,662 of JAIUSX010000012.1, forward strand.
TTCAAACCCCTGTGCGAATGTGTCGATTATATGTATTATAACAGCCACTATTACAGTGGCCCATGTACTCGCAATATTCCAAACCTATTTATCGATGGTCTCCAGAATCTAATGTTATAACTTGACTTCACATAACTTCAACTTTATTGTTATTACTATCCTTTTTTCTTGTTATTTTACATACTGACTAACTTGTTTTATGTTTACACACTGTTGTACGCCAGTATTGGCGGTTGGTATATATTCTTTGTAATTTTTTTTTGTTAACTCTCTCTGTTGTGTAACTAAACTAAAATAAAATAAAAATCAAGGAATCCGATGTAGCAATGAATCTAATATTGGTATTTTTTTCATATCCTGAACATTTAAATGTAATGTTGTAGTTGGCCAGTCAAAACATTTTATTAAGTTGAGTTTTTTTTTTCAAACACGAAATTTAAGTCTAAAATTTTGAGATTATAAAAAAAACAGATTTTTTAAAGTGTGTAATTCCAGTAGATGAAATAATTTGGTAAACGGACAACTTAGGACAGTTGCAATTTAACACACCAACGAAAAGTGATGAAAAAAAAACTAGATAAAGGTTACGTTAGTTAGGTATATTGGCCAGTTTTTTTTTAAAATTGGTATCACTTTTATTGAATTGGTACTTTCCTAAGTTTTCATGGAATCAATAATTTAACAGTTAAGTGTGATTCTCTCCATATGTTTTTTCATCTATGTGTAATTTGGTACGTGTGTAATTCTGACAGTGTTATATTGCTACGTGAAATTGACGCTCGGGTAATTTCTCCCTGATTTGAATTGAGAATGAAAGTTAACATTCCTTGAAAAATATTTTAAAGTAAAAAATCACGTAAGCAATCACCCTAAGCCCTCATCGGTCGTCTTTCTATCATGTTCTTTGAAGACTAAAGTGTTTTTCACAGACCTCTCTAAGGGAAATATAACCAATCCACAGCTCTAGACGTCGATTTTACATTTTATCCAGTCAAATATGGATAGGCGTCTCTCCGGGCTTTTCCTGCGGGATTTCAGTAAAATGTTTTACTGGAAATATTAGCCTCCAGCCATTTTGTTACTTTGAATAAATCTTTGTAACATTAAATATGTTTCCAACCAACTCAAGGTTGGATTTTGGCCGTGGATACAATATTGTACCTACTCGTGGGAAATTATAATATAAGTAAATGTGTTTTCAACAAATTTTTTTTATATCGATAGTTTTTATATGTAACCTTAAACTAAGAGAAAGTCTCATTTGTACTATTATTTGGTAAGAATCCCTTTTTTAAACAGATTTTAAATAACTTACTTACTGGTTTCTTACCCGAATACTATTATTTATCTATTTGTTAAGGTACTTAAATTAATGTTGATTATACTTGATTTTTTTCGTTTATATCTTTATTCACTTGTTTATATTTTTATGCTATATTACTATCTTAGTCCCCGGCGTTGTCGGTTTTTTACGTAGAGTTAGTCGAAATCGGTTCTAAACAATAATTTTCCTTCTATTTTTAAGTACAAGTGTGTAAAATTCTCATCGAGGATTATCAAAATTCTGCTTTAACTCCTCGGGCTAATTTGTTCGATTTTTTGAACAAACAGTTATTACCCATAGAGTCAAAATGCTCGCTTTTTGGAACAGCTCATTTCAGTCACATTTCTCTTGAATCGAACATCAAGAGAAAGCATCACAAGTGTGCTTAATATCATCAATTTCGGAATAAAAATGTAGATTTGTATTTAAAAAAGTCTCGCGCCCGCCACAGACACTCTTCATAATATTTTGGTATATTATATAACCAGTCGTTCAGGAACCCAAATTTAGTTGATCCTAATAAATTACGATTGGAAACTTTGAATATAATACCTAACGTGTTACCTAACCTAGTTTCACTTCGTGCTTATTTGAACCTGTTCAATTGTCGAAAGAATAGATTTTTTATACTTTGAAGAACTTAAAAAAACCACAAAATTTATAGTTTGATTTGAAGTTGATTGCCATGAAAAATAAAATATATAAAATAGCTCCCACCTCAAAAAAGTTGGGTTATCGAAAAAATCACTTCACTATAGAACTGGCACTATTGTGAAAAATAGGAATATATTTGCATTTCGTATTTTTTCAATCTTGTCAGTATATCCGTCTTAACATTTTCATGGCCATTGTCGCCTGCGAACTCTTACAAAAACCTTATTTGTGAGATGTGAGATGAAATTTCACAATTTGAAATATCAAAATTTGAGTATTTTGTGATTTTTTTGATTTTTTGTTAAGGCTATGCACCACGTTGAGTAACATTTAAAATCAAGTCGTTAACGATAACATTTCTTATGTAGATGGCGATAAAGTTTTAATTCCTGCTTAAAACCAGTCGTTTGTTTTGATTTATGCATGAAAAAACATGACAAAAGTTTTTTTTGCGAAGTTCAGGTATAGGTAGTTCAGTATACTTAAATATTTAGCAGTCATCTTCTTAAAAACCTAATTTGCCACATCTCTAAATAGTATAAAATAAGGTCGCTTTTCGCGTCTGTCTGTTTGTGCTCTTAGTTATTCTTAAATGCGCAACGGATTTTGATAGGGTTTTCACTATCATTTAGAAAATTTCTTCCGAAAGGTTTATACATATAATACACGCATATTACATGTATTGAAAGTAAAGAAAATTTGATGTTTTGAAATCAAGTCGCGAAAAAAATATTTTCAGGCGCTTACATTGTCAACTCTGGCTAAACCTTATGAGACACATCAAAATAATGTTGTACGAAATTGCATATAAGATATTCAGAAAAGGTCTACAGAAAAGTCCGCGACGGTATATATGTCTATCTCCTAAGGATAACTTCCAGAAACGCCGGGTACACGTCAGCTAGTTATACAATAAAACCATAACCGAAAAAGGGTTTTAAGTAAGAGATTTTGAACTTTAAAGCAGTTTTTATAGGCGTGAGCCTGATGTTTTTTTCAGGGTTAGTAGAAGAATAAAAAAAACGCGCGATTATTTCAAAGACTAATGTTTTCTACTCGCAGTATTTAATTGAAGAATCTAAAATATTTATGAGCGATCAAATTTTCAACCGTCACTTTGTAGTGTTTTGACTTGATAAGAGTTTATGGAAGTTATATTTCAAATCTATTTTTAAAAAATTACGTTATTTTGGAGAGTATTTTAAAAAGTAAGTTAAAATTTACGGAGGTAGTGCAACTTCCTTGTGGTCTTGAATAAATAGCTCGGAGTGCGAGCATGAGATTGTTCTATTATTTTAGATGACACGTGTTTATTCATAACGGTAATGTAAGCTTCTCTTTAGGGATTTGCGAAACGTGGGTCATTTCGGTTTCTTGTTGGGAAATATCGAAAATGAAGATGCATTTTTCACTTTTTTCCAGGAATCTGAAAGGATAAACATATTTTATTCAACTTGTTAAAATGTATTTGTATTATGGTTAGTTAATAACTATTGGGGCAAAATGCAAAAAAAAAATCTTTTTAAAATTGTTTATAGACGACCATTAAGGTAAATACGTAAGTTTTTTTTTATGCACACAAACCGATAGTATTTTCAAAAACCAACTCCTGTTAGAAAATGATTTCACTGTAATTGTGTTATTTTTTTATAGACGTTACCATTTATTTAACATATTTTAATATCATAAACTTTCATGTGTTCTTTAGAACAACTAAAAATGAATCCGTTCATTATTATAATGAAGTTACTATTTTTCTTTCATATTTAATTAGTCCTTTTTTCAACTTACTTTTAATGAACTGCTACAAAACGAAACTAAATTCTGGTGAAATAAGAGAAAACACTGTTTGCACAAAAGACTTATTTTATATTTGAGTTGCTATTCTATTTACCACCTTTTCGTCTTCTAGGAATATTTCTTATTCAAGCAATGCTCTCCTCAATGTTTTGCGAATACAAACTTTCATTAATAATGAGTACAGTTTATTCGATAATAAATGTTTATGTTCCGAGATATGGTTGCCTATAAAACCATTGAGCCATCCACATTTAGGCTAAATTTCGGTTACGGAAAGTGTCGGCTGCCGGCTCAGCGTCTCAAGGTTCACAAAATGATAATACATCTGTTTGGCAAATGGTTAGTTTATAAACTGTTTGGTTAATGGTTATGGTGTGTTTATAATGGGAATCATTAAGTGGGGCCAGCACATCATCACACAACCGCAAAAACATGGTATTGTGGCTGATTTTTTTTCAAACAACCAATGTAATTCTTCTACACATTTTAGACTTTCATGATTAGTACACAGCTGTCATTACCAAAAGACAGCTATTTTCAAAATATGGAGTATGGAATATGAAAAATTTCAGGTTAACAAAACCTTTTACTACAATAAGTACACTTTTAAGAAAAATATTTAGGATGTTGTTATTAATAGTTTTTTTACGAAGTCAAATTTAACACGTTTTAAAAATAACATCAAATATGACAAATTCTACGAAATGCCATCATATTTACCGCTCGAAAACTATGTAAAACCTTCCATAAAAAAATTAAAGATTAATAACCTGCCCTTCCACTTTAGATACGGAAAAAAATCCAGGGCTGAAAAGCCAGCCCTATCTATAACGGGATTCTTTATCTTTCGAACCGTGCGACAGAGACGGCTCGTTTTGTCTCGTATGAAGTGAGAAGAGTTCTGCTTTGATAAATTTTGTAGAAATCAACCTTTTAAAGCATTCCCTGTTGAAAATTAGCTGACTTCTTTTATGCAAAGATACTTACATGTTAAATAAACTGGCTTAAAAATAAAATATTATTCACATAAGATATTTATGTACTCAGCGGAACTCTCAAAAATTATAAGAGATTTTACGAGTTATATTTGTGATTTATAATGACCAAATAAAAAAAAAATAATTCGACAGCGTGGTTTTGACAGAGTGACAAAGGGAGATAAGGACTGATATTATAAAATGTTCACTTGTTTCTGAGATTCTGAAAACTGAGTTTATACTACAGCGTTGCAAGTTTCATAGCGAAGAAAACAAAGCTTTTTACGAGAATTTTGATATTGCAAACAGAGGTCGGTAAAGCGGTAAAGCTTGTTATAAATACGCTGCAAAAACCAGTTCCCGCTCTCTTTTCGCCTCAAGCTCTGGACCAGTCAATATCTACCGCTGCTCTCTGTGTCCGAACCCGCCTCGCCACTTGAGATCCAACTTGCTGTCTTTGATTTCAATTCAACCCCCTCTACCTCTTTTGCTGACGTCACCCCAGAACAAATTTTATGAAAATCATAAATTTAGAATATATCGCCTTTCTCAAGACGTATACGAATATATAACACTAAAAGTGTCAAAATTCCCTTAATTTTCATGGTGGTTTAAACAATTTTGTGACGATTCAAATGAAATACCTCAAGTACTTTATTTGAATCATTACAAAGTACAAAAGTGAATTTGCTTGTATTTTACATTTTTTTCTTGTGCAGGCCTAAAGGTCCAGTACAGTTGGCTTTTTTTCATGACGGCTATGTAGGAATCTTCTGTTTATATACATGTATGTACGTACGTATTTACCCAATACATTCACGGGATATTGTAGCGGAAATTTTCAGTATATCCTCTTTGTCGTCAATTACCAAAGTGATGTAGTACATACGCAGCTGCCTCACTAAAAGTAATGTCCAAACCCTCTGTTCAACGGAATTAGCAATCGGTGTGCTACGCCAACCGTAGGTCTTTAAATCGCTACGTTAACGGCGCGACACTTGCTCGTGGTCGTAGCATTTTACTGGAACGTGACAAGAATAAAATATTGTTTTGAATTGGTACATCTGGCAACGTCGAGCTGTTTATTGATATATTTTTCGAATACAAAGAGGGTTAAACCCGTCGATACAAAATTCAGAAATCATAAATATTTCAATTGCTTTTATTTGTTGATCTCAGATGCTGGTAGAATTTAAATGTTATTATTGTAAGTTAAAACGTTAGGTAACGACTAAACTTTAACAGTGAAAGAATCGGACAAAGGATTCGTGCAGTAGATGGCCATTGACCGGACATACACCAAATATCGATTACAAGCTCGGATAAAAAAACTATAGATTATAATTTTGTAGATAACCAAACGAATCTCATAAATGTATTTTCATTTCTTAGACACATCAGAGAAAAAACAATTGATTTTCATAAATCTTTGAATTTTTTATTTTAAACTTTACAGTAAATTTTTATGTAAACACTGCACATAAAAAAATTGCTATGCTTCTAACCGCTTAGAGCCAGTGAGACTACAGCATCCCCTATTGGGGTATGTTGTGAGGCTTACGGTAGTGGGGTGGGGGAGGAACCTCGCCATTCATATCTGGTCACCAAACACGGATAAAGCCATTTCAAGCAACGTTTTTTAATTTTTAATTACTTTCTTACATAACGACGATACTGAGAGTATCTTCCACTCTGAAACGTGCCATAAATAGCCCGTACATTAAATTATTTTAAATGATTAAAATATTGTGAAATAACACAAATTAATTAAATAAAATTTATTTGCGCCCACCGGGGTTTTAACCCGCGACCTCTGGATTGCTAGTCGATAGCTTTATTCGCTACCATGGAGGCCGTCGTATATCAATGAATTCTTCAATTATTTGGTCACAAAATGTACTTTCGTATCAAAGATTGCCCATATATTATAATTAATGCCTTAAATTTTACAAAAAATGAAAAATTATTACTGCCCAGATTTATTTTTTGTTTAGGTGTTCCAATTATTTTTCTGGACTCATTACACCAACATTTTTTTCTTGAAAGTTTTCACTAAGATAATTTGTGCTGCCATATGGAATTGCTGGAGCGATAGAGGCGCAGTTGGTACAAAATTATGGTAACAAGTAAAAAGCGTAATTATCTCAAATCAAGTGTTAAAACAATACATTTTCAAGGTGTATACAATATTATTACCGCTTAAAAAAATGATATTAATTATTATTATTATTGTGACCCATGGTGGTTTTATATGGTACTTGGCAAAACAAGGAATACATAACCCACATTTTCTGCACATCGTTCTAACAAACGCTTTTCAAGATTTTCTAGCCCATCGACGTATATGACACGGATCGACAAAGTGGTCCATTTGTTCGAATTTTTTGTCTATAAAAAATCACAAACTCTTTTCTCTGAATTCAATGAAACGAGTTCCGAAACGCGTAAGATAAATTTGAGCGAGTTTTCTCCGAAATTTCAGATTTGATATTTCATTGGGAATTTTTCAGTATAAAAAAAAACACTAAAATTTGACTTAGTTCATACGTGTATAGCGTGTGCCAATTGAATTAGATGTCTTCACAATGATGGAACCAATCACTACATACCTCAAATCAGATGTTCCAAGATGGCGATGATATAAGTAACAACACTATTTCAGATACCATATGGCATCTGTGGATGTTAATGGGTTAAATGTATTTTAGATAAGAGTAATTTTTATGTACACATTTTTGTTTTATTTTTCATACATTTTCAACTAAAATTTTGTTTATTTTTACTACCGGTCTCGACATAATCGTGTTTTGATGACACAACTTTTCTTTTGTGTGTTTAAATTTAATTTAATTATGATATTAAGTTTACTTATATGTATTTTTTTAAATGATGTAATTGTAAAGCTGCACATCTTGTCACAGGAATGCCCTATTGAGATGTGTAGATTGTGTTTTTTTTTTAATTTTAAAAACTATTTTTTGAATAAATAGATAAATCTTATACAATAGATCTAATACGATAGATCTTACATATTACATTCGTATTTACGTATCGTGCACCATTTAAAAAACATCAATTTTTACAATATTGGCCATAAAAATAAATTCGTACGAAAACGCAAAATATTCAAACGTGACAAAATGATATAAGCATTTCATAAACGTTCCTTTTAAAAAATCTTTCTTGTTCACGATCTTTCATATCGTTACCGATATTTAGGAAGAAATTATGTCTTTTAAAATGTGTGTTATTTTTCTAAGTATAGATAACATTACCTGCACGTATTTATGAAACAACCGAGTAGAACACAAGCAGGAAATTCCTCGTTGTTTCTCTTGGTCGAGAAAATGTAACAACCGATCGCGATGGTTGGAAAACTTGAAAGATAAATTATATTAGTTTTGAGATACTTTTCCGGTAGAGATTATAAAAATTTCACTAATTTATAAATTTTTGTGTATTTCCTCATTTTTTCATAAACATAATAACAAATGTTTTTTTTTCAAACATAATACAAGGACGTGTAATGAAATCAGACTACCAAAAAAAATAGAGCGAATACTCAAAATAGTTGACTTTACAAAAGGGATGAAATATTATAATGCGCTGCCGGAATCTTTAAAGTCTACACAGATTGATAGATTCAAAATGTATGTAATATGGAGGTCACATTAGGCAAGAGAAAATATAGTATATAAGTTAAAATGAATTAGTAGTCCGAATTAGGTGAATGCTTTATGGAAGAGTGCGATTGCATTAACCTCCCAATGAATTAAAAAGTTTAATTTAAGTTAATTTAAAATTTTCAAATGAATTATTGTGATGGAAATGATAAGATAGAGATAAGGTTGAGAAGAACGTTAGTTCTTATCTGGTGGTGAATATGATTAATCGACCTTTATAAGTTTATGCAATCTGAATCCGAACGCTTCGTCATCGTATCAATTAAGTGTAATAAATATTTTTATATTAAGCGTTGATCCATTTTTATTTATTTATACGGGTAAATTTTTTCTAGGTAAATAAATATATATCTTCCCGTCTTCGAATCGAATCCCGTCTAAAAATCCCCGTTTACTTTTCCCTCTCTAATTCTTTCCATGATACGTGTACGTAAATACCTAAGTTCTGAAGCCAAAAGCTTCCATGAAAGCGCCATTATTAGATTTCCAGAAAGCGATATAAATATTCAAACAAACTATTACGATAAGTTGAAAAAGTAGTAATATAATATTTCCATGCGGTAATAAAACCAAACTTTAATATTATTGCAAAAAATATTTCCCCGGAGTTAAAGAGTAACAATAGCAAAAGTTTCACAATATCAAGCAATTATTGGAAAACCCTTGCAAAGGCAAATTTTCTAGGTTTTTAGTAAATCAATGCAAATTCAGAACTACGACTTCTTGTTGGAACAACTGTAAAGTTATTCCACAGGCAAGATTATTAATTATATCCATATTTCTTACCATGGTATAAAATTGATATTATCATGATCTGCTTTAGTGCGTTATTCATATTATGCTACGTATAGATACATCTGCGAGCCAAACTGCCGGTCTGAACCTCGACTTATGGGAAAGAAACGAAGCAACAGCAAATGGCGCGAAACGCCACTTGCAATTGATTCTTTCCTTTCCCGTAATTCGTGGTACTGTTCGCGTTTCGGTTCGCAAATGTATACGTACCCTAAGAACACAGTAGTAAGCGTTTTCTTCTAGTTGATGAAAAACGTTGATATATTTTGGGAATCCACTTACAATTTGTATTATATAATATAAGTAGTATAAACCTTAATCCAGGGATATCATTCCTCATAAAGCTTGCAATTTTTTTGCGTAAAACATATTGGTACCGTCCACACGACGACTCCACAATGCCATGAGCCGCTCTCAACTTGTAAGTAAGTTAATTATTACTTGAACTTTAATGAGATGGCCCGAAAACACGATTATAGTCATAATTTGTTGGTTTCATACACCTCATTTTTTTTCCATATGAGTGTTTTATTATTGTTTGTTTTCATAATTTTTATTACAGATGTATGTATTCCTAATACAATGAACATGAAATTACTTTAATAATTTAAAAGATTAACAATAATCTATATTATAGTCCTGGCTTAAAATTATTCTTTCAACTTTCTAGGCCGATGTTGAAAATGTCAAGAGACCGAGAGATTTCATTTAGCAGCACCATACCCTTTGTCATCCTATGCTGGGCCAGAAAGGCCGTTCTACATGAATACATGATAGCAGGTTGTAGAAATGAATAAAGTGGGGGTAATTCAGTATAAATATTTTATAGCATTTCAGGAGGTATGGATAGGATACCTTAGAAACTTGCTAGTTGGGAGCAGCTTAGTGGCGTTGTGCGGGCGTCGGGTGGACGGAATCACTTGTGAAAACAGAATGCACTCTCGCCTTCGTAATGTAGTTTTTAAATAAATATCAAATGATGGCATATTGTTTTTTAGGGTCATCTTTGGGGATGTTGTGTGGATGGACTTTTTAAGGAAAAGAAAGAAAGGAAGTTCTGGGAAGGAAAAGGGTATGAGGGGTGATTAGGAATCTAAGGGTCAGTACGTCCAGAATTTATGTATAATAGTAATGATTGGATGACTTGTATAGCGCCGTTTTTGTGCAAAATCATCCATCCCTCCCAATGCGATGCAAGGTCATGGGTTGAGAGAGTCCGGTTGAATCTCTATCAACCGCCTCACCCGATCCCACCTCTCACACAGTTGGTGGGCAGATGCATCCACTGTCATAACCTAGACAAACCTCAACCCATGAACCCGGGCACCGCTGCTAAGTCACTAAACGTAGCGAACAAAGACGTTCGTACACGCAAGTGCATGGTCAGATGAGTCGGGGCATGCCAAAGTTTGGAGTAATGCATGTTTGTATTAGAATAGTTTGTTTTAAAGAAATTTTAATATATCAAAGATGTGATTTGTATAGTACTCCATCATATCTACCAGCCCTTGAGGTAAATTGGTTTTCGTTAGAAAGTTTTTCTAGGCTCACTAGACTTTGAAAACTCCTGTTGAAACAGAGATTTCAGTGGTGCATTGTTTATTCATAACCACGAACCAACTTCGGTGCTATTACTAAGTCCGGGAACCACAAATCATCTCCAGAAAGAAATGAATAATCGAAAAATAACCATTTTTAAGAAAATTTTCTCAAAACTTCAGAATACGCAGAATAAATTGAATATATTTTTTAAATAATAATAATCGCTTCGCATTATATCCAACGAGCGTTTTTTTTATTAATTTTTTAAATGAATAACTCACGACTGGACACAATAAGACGATAGTATCTCCAATTTATTGGGCCATATTGTGAGATTGAAGGTAGTAGGGAGGAATAGGATATGAAGAAGAGGAAAGTGAGAAAGAACCTGGTTATTCCATTCTGGTCACCAAACACGGTTAAAGCCATATCTAACAACGTTTCAATTCTGAATGGTTATCTTTCACCAGGGCGATACCGAGAATATCTTCCACTCTGGAATATGCCGGAAATGTGTTGTATGTAATAAGTGTCAAATAACACAAATTAATTAATCTAAATAAATAAGACCGGTCGGTGGTCGAGTTGACATCGCGTTTGTGTCCCACCCAGGGGTAGTGTGTTCAATTCCTCGGCTGGCTAAGTCCTCCATCAAAACACAAGCAATATTTTCAGCTTACCGTAGTGGTAGTAGGAAATTTTCAAAAATTGTTTGGTTATTCGTAACCCGGGAATGTTTGTCTTTCTTTTTAAAAAAAAAATAAAATTTTACTTGCGCACGCCGATGATATCTGATCCCACGTCCTCCGGAATCGTTGTCGAGAGCCTTACAATGTTAAAGGATTTAGGATTGTATTGTTAGGATAGAAGATAGACGTAAAATAAACGATTTAACGTTCTCAAAATACTTAACTCTAAATTCGACTGTTGTGAACTCCTGCAACTTATAAACATACATACACCCACAGTAACAACACGACAAAATACAATATTCTACAGGAGCACACATAAGCGTAACTACATTGCCCACTCTCCGATACAACGACTTCACACCATGGGAAATCATTACTTGGGTGATGTCGACATATTCAATACCAACTTGGCAAGTTTTGTAGATCATTTAAAACATTTATTTCAACAATACTCCTAAACACATCATGTAACCCTACAAATAGCTGTAATTTTCTGTTTTTGTTTCTTGTGTTTGTATAACTTGTTGCATAGCTTTTATCAAATGTAATTTTATTCTAATTTTTTATGTTTCAAAGTATCTGTCAAATTAAAATTATACTACCAACCATGTAAAAGTCCTCTGGGCGTTAAATAAATAAATAAAAATAAAATAAATGATATTTTCATGATTGGGTGTTTGGTAGTTACAAATGTTTTTCTTACGATATCTACTTATTTATAACGACATGTTTTTCCAATAAGAGGTGTTATTTTGAATAGCCCACTATTTCGGTTGATGTTACTTTTAAAGCTGTCATTTTTGACATTTGACAAGTAGAAACTACGCCATCAATAAAAATGGAACGATACACGCTTCAACAACGCATTGAAATTATTAAAATTCACTTGAATGAATCAAATGCAAATCATCTTGAGTGATGAGGCCCATTTCCACCTCGGTGGCTTTGTCGCCGCAAAATTGTCGCATCTGGGGCTCGGAAAACTCAAAAGTTATTGTTGAAAAGCCTCTCTATCCTCAACGTGTGACTGTTTGGTATGGTTTATGGTCCAGCGGAGTCATTGGACCTTACTTTTTTGAAAACGAGGCTGGAGCAACAATTACGGTGAATGGATTGCGCTATCGAGAAATGATTAATGATTTTTGATAGCCGGAATTGGATGGTATTGATCTGGACAACGTTTACATTCAACAAGACGGCGCTACGTGCCACACAAGCAACGAAACCATTTATCTTTAACGATTGAATATCAAAATAACACCTCTTATTGGAAAACCCTGTATATTTCCATCACAAGGGTTCGTTAGAGTGTGTAGGCGACACCGATTGATTTTATCTCATTCATAAATATTGGTTAATTTTTTTGTGTGATGCTATTTTTGTCTTTTGAGTTGACATGTATTTATATAAAATCAACTCGATTCTTGGAAATTATCAAAGCTGGTTGTTTTCCGACGATATTATAAGGGAAACCTAAAATGCAGTTGAATTGTTCGAGAAATTTGCTAGTTTCGAGTTCAATTTGAAAAACACGAGACTGCAATTGTTCTCATGCACTTGGATGAACTTGAAAAGTCATATCATGACTAGAATTGCAGACTTTTTTGATGACACCTCAAAAAATACTGCTCAAGTCCGTGGAGAGTGATACTTCTTAAAGAAAATGGATCACGTTTGACTTCTCTAATCTAAGAAATGAAGTTTGAATTTATAGTTTCGATTAGAACAAGGTAAATAGGATATATATAAGTATAAAGCTATGCTGTAAGTAACATTTTTTCATTTAAAAAAGAAAATATGTACATTTATCTTACATAATATTAACATGTTTTTGTTTTGTTTTTAAAAGTTATTGAAATGCTTTTGTAGAGAAAGGTATATTTTCCTATTATGTCTGTGTAAAAATAGTTTTTAAGGCAACTTTATAATTATAATTTTAAACTTATTCTTCTGTAAGTTTGCTATTTTGTTGTTAAATAATAATTAAATACAATTTCTTTTGTAAACCTGTTTGTGTTCGTTAAATTTTAATTTTAATTAATTTCAGTTACTTATAATATGATAAATTTTCCTTTTAGTCTTGCTACAATATCATTATTCAATACTCATTATATATCTTTTCAACCAGTTTGGTGTTTTTTTTTTGTAAATTCTTACTTTGGGTTTGTATTTGTTAGATTATTGTTGTTTTTTTTTTAATTTTTTTCTTTGTATCAATAAACACCCGTCTACTTTATTTTCGTACCTACTGCATTGTGCGTATGAAAATAATTTATTATTTTGATATCTCTAAAATATGTTTAAAAGTGTTACCACACACTTTTGTAAATTCCTCTATACACTGTAAATGATTTTTCAATAAACGTCGATATATTTGAACTAAAGCTGAAACTCGAAAAGTAAATATGCTGATTTATTAAAAATCCTTTAATCACGGGATTGCAGGCCGTCTCCTATTGAACATTTAGCACACTCTACTAAATCGGAAAATGTGTTCATGCATCTCCATTTCTCTTGATAATAACATTAAAATGACGAATTGCGAAAATATTAGAATTTTTATAAACAAGTGTTCTGACATCGCGATTACACATTCTAGTTTTACTGGAAGTTTACTAGGAAACCTATCAATTCATTCGTTAAAGGCATACAATCCCGTTTTTAACCGGATTACAAATAATTTGAATAAATTCTTGGTAAATTAACAATTTATTTATTTTTATTTATTTATTTATTTATTAAACGCCATAAAAGGCTTTTACAATAATGTGATACATAGATTATAAGTACACAGTGGTACATAAGCGAATATTAGTATTACATTTAAGAACACAACAATATGTATACAAAACGACATTGAATGTGATGCAGCTGAAATTTTCTTAAGGCATAGAATGCTACAATAATAGAAAGTACTTCATTTAAACAGGATAAAATATACAGAAAAGGTGACTTGCCAACAGATATAATCTAGCTAAATATTATAACAGCGCAAATAGTAGTGAGTTTATTGTTACAATCAAATTTATCTTCACTTGGCTATGGCACTATGGCAAAGTAGCTTCAACAATTCAGGGCTGACAGAGACTTGACAATTAAAAGTAACATTTTTTATTAAAATAATACATCCGTTAGCCAACACTATAAGACATCTGAAGCAAGCAGTTTATATAGATGCTATACATATACATTTCACATATATACATTCTATATTCTATACGATGCTATACATATACATTTCACATATATGTATATATGTGGAATGTATATATGACTATACATACACATTTCACACATATGTACATATGTGGAATGTATATATGACTATACATATACATTTCACATATATGTATATATGTGGAATGTATATGTATAAGAACACCATACATATGTTACACATAAAGAAGAACATGTCAGTATGATGCAGTACAAACAGACATTTAACATTTCACAAACATATCAGTTACATTCACAACCAAGTATTTTTGCCTTGATGCAAGACGGTGAGGTTTTGAAAATATCAAAAAGGTCTGTATACGTGTTGGCAGTGCGGTGAAAACGCGCCAACGGTGAATGATACAAATAGTTAGTGCTATGATTGTCACTGTGGAAAAGGTGGTGGAGTCGAGTTGATTTAACAGGGACACGAAAATTTATAACACTTAACATTTGAGGGCAGTCTATGAGATTGTTCAGTAATTTAAAAAGTATAAGAATGTCATTAATAGTTCGCCGGGTAGAAAGAAGTGGTAGATTTAGACCAGACATTAAAGTATTGTAGCAGATATCAATTACAGGCTGTCTCAATTTGAATTGAACGTATCGAAGAAATTTTCTTTGTACTTTCTCCAAGCGGTGTAAGTTACAGGTATAAATCGGAGACCATACAGGAGATGCATATTCTAGGTGCGATCTCACAAGAGAGCAGTAGAGTAATTTAATTGACTCAATGTTTTGAAAACTCCTTGTGTTACGCATTACAAAACCTAGAATTTGCATGGCCTTATTGGAAATTGTTTCACAGTGACGATCAAAGGTAAGTTTTCTGTCAAAAATAACACCAAGGTCTTTGATAAATGGTACTAATGCAATTTCATTATTGTTAATTGAATACGATATGGTTATTGGAGTCCGTGAACGGTAAAAACACATGTGGAAACACTTTTTTACGTTTAGGAATAATTTGTTTATTTCACACCAGCTAGCAAGTCTATCTATATTATGCTGAAGGATAAGTGCATCATTTAAACATTTTATAATCTTAAAAAGCTTTAGGTCATCTGCAAATAGAATGAATTTGACATTTTCGAAGCATAAAGATAGATCATTTATAAATAACAACAATATTTTATATCAGTAAGTTTTCAGCGTTTACGTTACGACAATATAGAAACAAAATATATAATTCATTGAACGAAACGCGATGTTCAATAATAATGATTTCACAATTCTTAGCAAGGATTTGAAATAATTCAATATTCATAACCGTCAGCAATGGTGATTTATGTTGAGTAAGCATTACAATTTTTCTACTCGTGCTGAGCAGTACCTACCCAAGTTCACTTTGCAGGTAGGGTATCGGGGTTAAAGTGGTATTTATTTAAGGGAATTTCTTCGTACTCCCAGATAAATAATTTTACACCCTTGTTTGTCGTGATCAGAGCACAGCTTTTGTATGCAAATCGAAATAAATTTGTGAATCTCGATGATTTGTTCATTTAATAGTTACTGTTTCTACTATTTTGGTACCAGAACACCATATTCACATTCGTTTTATTTTAATATAGTATAATAAAATATTACTAACCAGATTAAGGGCCTAATTTCACTTAATCATTAGTGATATTCCACTACCTACCACTTCTGACAGACTACTGTCACAGACTACTCTCCGAGACTGACCTTCCAAGTCTCATCCAACCAGCCGCAGCTGAAGTTTACTGGTAGGTACCAAATTAAGGATCTAGTTTACCTTAATCAGAAGTGGTATTCCTCTACCTACCACTTCTGACTGACTACTGTCACAGACCACTATCACATAGGACTCTCCGAGACTGATCGTTAGGGTGGAACACTTTTGTATGAAAAATTTTTTTTTTTCGAAATTCGAAATGGAATACCAGGGAAAAGTTGCATTATGTAATTCTTAATAACATTTCCCAATTTGGAACTTCTAGCTCGACATCTTGAGGTCCCGCCAGAGACTTGAAATTTTATTTTTTAAGGTTTTATAGACGTTTTGTATTAAACACCCTATAAACAAAATAATAAGTAAATATAATATGTTATGCATAAAATGATAAAATAAAAGTAGATTTTAATTAATAAAAACATTTATTTCAAAATTAAACACAGATTAAGAAAGTTATGTTGGTATGAATAAAATCATTTTTTATAGCAAAAAACCATTTTTAGGTTCAAACTTTGGCATGAGTTTTCGAGATGCTAATTTAGATTTTATGAATCGCTCTCGTCTTATCTTGTCGAATGCACTTAGAACCGCTTCTGTCACAACTTTTAAAAATCTTTCCACAGCCTGGGTATGACAAGTCAGTGTCATAAACTTCAACAATGTATCTTCTCCATTTTCAATAAGATCTTGTAACTGACCAACGGAAATATTCATCAGTATTGAGGGTTCGTATATATTTTGTTGCCAGTCAATCATATCTATGTAAGAACATGCATTTAAGTTCACTTTTGGCACCTCAAAAATGCGCGAAACAGATTTTTTATTAACTTGACGAGCCTTTAAAATGCGTCTTGCAGCGAGTTCTCTAATGTGCTTACATGAATCTGTTATCATACTCAACAACAAGTTTTCTGGATGAACGAAGTAACTGTTACAAATTATAACAGGGTCCACTATCACTAACAACTCGTTGGACAAATATCTAGTGCTGTTAATGAGCTTCCATAAATGATTTGAACCATCTTTGGAGGATGAATGTGTTTTGATAGTAAACCAGACAGGAGCGTATGATTATACGACAAACGTTGCTAAAGTCACAAGATTTTGTTGTGGATTTTCTGTAGAAATATACAAATGCAGTATGCGATTAGCTCTTGTCAACCAGCGGGCATGGGGTAGTTTACCTGGGCTTCTTTTTAATAAATCCAGGAGACCAGGATCCATTTATGACAGCAGTAGTAATTTCTTGTAAATATTTCTGGTCTGTACTGAGATCTGTGGATATTTGTAGAGGTAGTTCACCTTCTATCTTCTCAAAGTTGTCCAACGGCAGCGTCTCGCATATCTTTAATGCTTTACCAATTTGACCTGCAAATGATTTAGGTCCTGCAGTAAGGGCCATCCAAATAGGTAAACAAATGCCTCAATGGTAACTCATTGGAGTGTAAGAGACAAATTATCCATTGCAATGGTCGAGATAGTCTGTTTTCCCTGTATTTGTGTTTTTTCCATCACAGCCAACAGCCATTAAACCATCTAGTGATATCTTTTCAGTCGTTAAA
The DNA here is from genome assembly GCA_026573805.1 of Hesperophylax magnus. Classification (NCBI taxonomy): domain Eukaryota; kingdom Metazoa; phylum Arthropoda; class Insecta; order Trichoptera; family Limnephilidae; genus Hesperophylax; species Hesperophylax magnus. Next base: position 11,628,603 of record JAIUSX010000012.1, read on the forward strand.
AATCTGTGGATAGCTCTTTCAATATTTCTTGCACTGCCCGATGTTGGAACCCCATACCCAACATAAACAGTACCTGGTTCTTTTATAATCGAAATTTGTTCCTGTTGTACAATCACTCTAAGCCTCTTCGATCTTTTTAAAACAGTTTTAGCCGTCTTGTCTTTCCTTCCATCGAAATATAATGAAGGAATTTCTGTTACTCTTTATTCGGTTAAAATTTGCTCGCGTCTCATTCTGCCTTATTGTTCTTAGTTTCATCCTATCTATTATGCCTCATTTCTTGTTTGAGGGTACGTAATCTACTATTCAGCAATTTTTTACTATGGATAAGATTAGTTCTTCCTAAATCCATTAGTCAGTTAGTGCGTTGGTCTTCTTAAAACATTTGTTCCTCTTTTGGAACTTTTTTTTCTCTCAAACAAGTACAGCTTACAAATTCTTGACATTTACTTGCAGCTATGTCAAAAATCTTTCTACTCTGTACTCTGAACTCTTCTAACTTTTCTTCCTTAAGTTTCTTCAAAGACTTTTTCAAATTATAACACTTCGAGTGATAACTTTTTAGTAACTGTAAGATTATTTTGTGTGTGACAATTGGAATCGAAGATTTTATCCACAATTCTTCAATTTTCATTCAAACTACTACGGCAATTTCCAAATACGTAGGTTCTTTTGTTGTGTTATTCCTTACTTATAAGTCTTGTCTAACCCATTCGTAGAATTTCATCACATTTTCATACGTAGGTAGGATATTTTCTTTCAACTCTGCACTTACCCCAAATATCGGACATTTTAAATTTTGTCTTCTAGAAATCAGTTTAATTTACTTAAAAAACGTTTATCAATAAGTACTCGTGAATATAATTGACGCGCGACCTTTCACCTGAGACAATTATCGACAGTAGTTTAAACAAAACACTGCATTTCGTAGATTGTCAGGTGCCGCTCTCCGCTTCGTCCCGCACTTTGCACCTCTGTTACAGCGCCAAAGTATATTAAAATAAAGAAATATTTGATTGCAATAGCTAGTTAACTATATTTGGATATGTTTTTAAATAAAATAAACCTATTTTAATAAATTCTGTACTATTTTCTAGGCCGCGCAAATATTCCCTAAACTGTCGTTTTTGTAAATGTTCGATGTCTTGGCGGGGGCTCTTACCGTTGTCTGATATTTTTTATATTTTTAATTGAGGTAATTGATGGCAATTGGCAACTTAATACAACTATTCCAAATCAGAATTAGAAAAAAAAATTTTCGTTCCGCCCTACTGATCGTCCAAGACTAACTCTTTTAAATTAAAGCTACAATAAAACACATTAATAAAAAGGCTATTTTCTCCCATGTCTTGGTTTGCGGGTGGAATACATTTTTCTTAGCCTAACAATAATATCAAAGGGATGTGACATGAACAAAATAAATAAATTTACAGTATCTTAGGAATGCATTTTGCAATCTGCAATCTCTTATTTTATTATAGGTTTACAATAATAGCGTTACCTTAATCAGAGGCATCCTTGCAATTATTATACCACAGTAGGCAGTTAGGTCGAACCTTTTTTTTTGAACTGAGTGCAATAAAATTTGGGAGATTTTAAACTAAAAAATAATATTCAAAGGCTTCGTAAAGTAGGAACATAAAAATATATCAGTCATGCACACAAACTGACACTTAAACATATATTTTACACAGCGAAACAATTTTTTGACTGTACGGGACGTGTTTGCCTAATGCACAAGAAAAGACTGTAAATAATAAGCACCGGCACACATCAGTCCTCAACCTGGGTAATGATTTAAGTAAAACACCGTGAGGTGTTCTATCCAAACCATCATAAAAGAAAGACGATTCCAATCATAATTCACATTTTAATTAAATGTATATTACAGAACGTAAAAAGGGGTGTAGCTTATTGTTACTTTCTATTTCTTACAGCCAACCCAATTCACAAGAAATAGTTATATGTATTTCAATACAACTGGGTTTTAATACACAGATAGAAACTGAGACAAACGGAATTCTTTCAGCGATAATTTCAGATTAGAGCACAGTGTGCATCATCGCGCCATACGATACAGCAAATGGCGCAGGCAACTGTTGCAGCAGTGGCCAGTTCAATTGGTAGCTAGGAGGAATTGGCCAGCCTCAAGGTTGTCATCATCAGTGGCTAATTCAGTCGGTAGCCAGGGGGAATTAGCCAGCTTCTAGGTTGTCAGCATCAGTGGAGCAAGAATTGGACAACCTCTAGGTTGTCAGCATCAGTGCTGGTACAGTCGGTAGCCAGGAGGAATTGGCCAGGCTCTAGGTTGTTAGCATCAGAGCTGGTTCAGTCGGTAGCCAGAAGGAATTGGCCAGCCTCTAGGTTGTCAGCATCAGTGCTGGTTCAGTCGGTAGCCAGGAGGAATTGGCCAGCCGGCTGTAAACAGCTCGTTGCACTATTTAAAATGATAGTGCCGTGATGGAGGAACAGAAGCGAATACAGCTTTTATTCTGTTTGGAATTTTAATAGATATATTTAATATTGTGTTGTGATTATGTTAATATAAAAAATGGTAGGAAAATTAATTTCTTTCTAAATTATTTGCAATGGGTATTGTCGCATTCATTCTGAAATGAACAGTTATCTACCATTCAAATAACACTTGAAAATAAATAATATCTGCCTTAAAATGGATTTTAGGATAACAATTTATTATTATTGCAATTAAATAAGCTCGTATAATTTTTATGGATCAAATCGACACCAGAATATTGGTTTGTTCTTTAGACCATTGCAGAAAAAGTTGCTGTAAATGAGCATTACCACTCATGTGATTGCTAAGAAAGATTTTATTTTCTTACCATTGCAGAAAAAGTTGTTGTAAATGAGCATTACCACTCATGTGATTGCTAAGAAAGATATTATTTTCTGATAGGGTATCAATATATAATTTAAAAAATAATTTTAAATGACATATGTAAGCTATTTTGATTTTATTGCGTTATTTTGGGTTCTACATCCACAAAACGCAACAACTTTTTCCATTTTTGTGGACGTAGAAAAAATTATAGACATAAAAGAAACCGACATTCTTTAATTTTTTTGAGACGAGAACTTAGTATTGCCTTGTTTTTTTTTAAATAAAACAGGGAACGGCAATTTTTGGCGAGATATTAGCATTGTTTTATTTTACATTCAGATATGAAAAAAAATAACATTATTTTTTTTTTTTTAGAAAGACAAACATTCCCGGGTTACGAATAACCTAACAATATTTGAAAATCTTCTACTACCACTAGAGTAAGCGGAAAATTTTATTTGTGTTGTGATGGAGGCCAGTCGAGGAAATTAATACACTACACCTGACCCAAATCAGCCACCGATCGGTAATATTATATTATATCATTGAAGGTAATTCTAACAAATCCAAATGAAACATGAAACAGAACAGAGTACTTTACTGCAAATTGACTTTGTCACTCTTCAAAAATGGTCACATGATGTAGGTTTAATAATCAATGCTAAAAAAACGAAGCTTATGCACATCAGATCTCCTCATAATAACATCACCATAACTCCTAAAATTATTTCTCATGACTTTAATTGCTTCCATAACTTTGTAATACAACCATGCTCATGCAAAAATATTGAACTTGTTTCAAAATACGTATATCTAGGCTTAACAATTGATTGTAATTTTAAATGGGATATACATATACAAAAAGTGTGCACACGGCTTAGAGCTATAGTGAGCAAACTTTATAGATTGAAGTTTTTTGTTCCACCAAATACCCTTAAAATAGTATACCTGTCATTGGCGGAAGATACGGAATAACTTCATGGGGACATTCAACAAAAACAAATCTTCTTTCAGTCCAAAATGTACAATATTCTTTGGTAAAATTATTATTAAACAAAACTAAATACGAACAAAAAAATGACGTACCAAAGTCATTACTATACAATTCTGAAAATGTATTATCTGTTCGTGCTTTATTGTGGCTTAAAATTGCAAGTCAGCATACATCTCAATCTGAACATAATAAAATAGTGACATATGTTCATAATACAAGACTAATTGCAAACGATGGACTTGTAGTTCCCAGATACCTGAATAAATATGGTCAAAGAACTCTAGAATACCTCGTTCCAATAATTTACAACATGTTACCAAACTCAATAAAAAGCTGTGAATTGACTCACAGAAGGAAATGTATGTTAAAAAAATGGTTATGTGAAAGAATTTTTTTGTACTAATGTAATTATGTGTATATTTTATGTACTTGTTAAAATTGTATATGTATTTAAAAAGTAATTGTTAAAAGAACCCGTTGACAAACTGATATCAATCAGTTTAACGGGACTTAATTGTAAAAAATGTAATTTGAAAGTTAATAAATATAAAAATAAAATAAAATAACACACAGAAAATTAAAAAAAAAATACAGGGTCTGAACTAGGAAACAAACACAGATATTCATAATAAAAATAAAACACTTTATGCTTTCAAATTAGCTTTGGAAATCAAAAAAGCCGTAAAAACCAAAAGTCATATACTTAAGGCGAAATAGGTAGACTTGACCTGAAATTTGGCATTTTTGAGGCCACTTTTAGACGTATGGACACTTTTCTAGAAAAAAACACAAATTGATTTCGAAAGATCGTTATTTTATCTTGTAAAGTAAGATGTAAAATTTTGAAAAATAATATTATTTTCATATCATAATAAAGTGTTACCGTTGGACAATGCGCAGATTTGTTGCATTTTCAAAGGTGAAGTTGTATTATACAACAAATATTTCAAATCATTGAATAATAATGTATAAACAATCAATAAATTATCTATCATATGTATGTATAAGAATTGTGTTTTTATTTCAAATAAAATTACTAATAAATAAATCCGAGCACGCGTTTTGTGACGAAAATCCCTCAATTGAACTATTTATTTATGGTCTTACAAATTGGTATAGTTCAGATTTTTTTAGCAAAATAATTTACCAAGACATAATTGAAACATTAGAAATAATTTATGACCAAAAAATATATTCTTAAAGTATATAATAGTAATTAATTTCGATTCGCGTTTGTTGTTTGTGACTTGCCCCCGCGCAAGCCGAAATTTTATCATTCCCCGCTACGACAGGGCGGTGAGCGGACGTCTATTCCACGCCAGTCTACTTGATAACATTTTAAAGAAATTCCTCGCTTAAAAATGAGGAGGAAAATACCCTCGAAAAAAAGTTTTATTAGATAGCAAAAATTACGACATCAAAAACATACGTGGGAGATATATTTTCAGAAAAAACAAAGGTTAGTGATATTTAATTATCCGTGTACATTGTTCGTACTTATATGCTACAGGGTCGTTCGAAAGAATCAGTCAGAATAAGCACATATTTTTTATAACATTTGGCGATAATTTTGTGTTGTTTAATTTCCAGGGAAAATAATCAACTATGGACAGGAGTTTATGTCTGTTATCGTTTTTTCATGTATAAATGTTAAAACTTATGCCAAAGTACGTGAAACTGTTTGTGATTGGTAGTCAAAAAGTGACACGAACCAAATGAATTTCGATTCGTGATGTGCGATTCAAATCATTTTTTTGTTCATAATTTCTATTTTATTGTCCAATTCACTATTACATTGGTATAATTCAACATATTTAATGTTTTTTGTGTTACTTTTTGTCAGTTTCATAATGTCATATTGTGAATTGAGCTTCTTGTTTTAGGAAAAAAAAACAAGGTTATTTTTGACATACAAACCTATGATTTTTACTCGTGAATTCAGTCAGGTCGCTCCGTTAATCATGAAAACAAATACATGAAAGCGATACAATATTATGCAATCGCATAACTACATATGTAGGTAGGTACCGTAGAAAATAGTTGGAAATAAAACCTAGTTTTAATATATAAACTACTTCAGTTGTAAGGAATAAACCCTCTTTTCAATGTCATACATATCAAATCAAGTAATACTTTGAAGATAAGTATTAGAAATAAAACTTACGGTAATACCTTTCGGACAAACGAATAAATAAGTAAAACAAAAGATTTTTACTCACCTTTGGAAAACTCGTGTAAAATATTTAAAAAAAAAAAAAACAAATTAAACAAATATTTGAAATTTTTTTTAAATGTATATTTATATACCTACATATTTTATATCTACCATGTCAACAAACTGCATTTGTATTTATTTATGTTAACGCACTCCGACGTATAATTTACAAATATGTATGTAACTACTTATAAGGAAGAAAGCTACAACCAAGAATTAAACAACAATAATTGTTATTTCATCGGAACCATGCTGTAGTTTTCACTGCCGCGCGAGTGTACGGCTCGCAGCGGAATGAATTCGGTATTTCTGTCTCGGTCTAAAAAAACGTCCGATCGCGAGATCGTCTTTTAACGAAATTTGAATTCTCGTCCGCTGGTTAAATCGCCTTAATAATCAATTACATGTACTAGTAGTCCAATATTAGCCCCTAATCACCGAGTCAGTTGATGCTTTGTCGCTTTTGATATATTATTATAACCCATTAGTCTATATAATTATCTGTCGGTTTCTATTCTATTGCCTTTGTATTGTTTGTCATGTGTTTATCTTGTTGTCCCCCTCTTCATGTATATATAAGAACACACTATGTGTTTCTCGTTTCTTTCTACTGAACGTATAATAAAGCAATACTAAACATTAATAATATACTAAAAATACCATTTAGTTAAAAATGGTCTGTTGAACAAACCAAACAATATAATAGAAATATCGAACAAAAAAATCACTTGTTATAATGAAAAATAAATCACAAATAACAATACAAGTGTTTTAAAAAAATAAAACAATACCTGCATTGTTATTGTTCTTTTTGAACACTTTGAAAAACGGAATAAATTTTAAGTTGCAAGATTAATAATTAATTCGTTAACGGTACATAATATACCTATTATCCTTGACGATTCAGAATATTTTTCAGAAACTGACTGAAATTTTTGATAAAATACAACTATTAAGAAGATCAGAGAAGGTTGGAAAGAGAATATTTCAACCAATTTCACATTTTTGTCTGGGCATAGAATTACGCTTTGTCATCTTCTTATTAGGTTCCAAGAATTTCCAAAGAATTAAGGCATGAAATGGACTGGGGCTGATATAAATTTGTCCTTTTTTAATGGAATGATATTACGTATTGGAAAAATCTGATCAAATACCCGTTCTATTGGCGAAAATTTAATAACAAAGCTTTGACGGTACTTGTTCGACTGAAATATTAATTTTTTCCACGAACGCCTACGTTTTTTGTCAATTTCGTCGCGGTTTACTGTAAAAAATAACTAGTAAACTTATCGCCTCTGGTGATAATCTGTTATACTTATATTTATTACCTGTCACCTAATTGGCACTGAGGCACGTGCAAAAAATGTACATGGCTGTTGTAGGAACAAGAATAGCGTTGGATACAATAAAAAGTCGGATATGTACAGTAAGACATAACACAATCGAACTAATCAAATATTAAGATAAGGTAATACAAACAGTGGAAAAATATTAAAGTTTAATAATTTGGAATAATTTATAAGATAATGCGTCAAACAAGGATTGGCATGCCATGATATTGTTATGGAGTAAGATTATGGTTTGATGGCTTGTTACCTCGCAACCAGTTGCGAAATATCTTGAAATGTTCATCTTCCCACAACTACTGATGGCCTTTGTGTTAACATGACTTCTTCGCCGTTACCTAATTGAAAATACTAGCGACCAAATTATTCGAAATGTAAAAATGTCATCCAACGTGGGGCATTGTAATAATTAAAAGGCCGATGGGGCGACATTGTAATAAAATTGTGGACGTGCAACAACGATTACATGTTGTTCGCCAATTTGTAGCTAAAGATTACAAAAATCGCCCAACCCATCATTATAAAAAAAGTGGGTGTGTCAAGCCTACGCAAGACAGAAGTGAAACTTCTAGTTTCAGCTGATGCTTGGCGTGGCGCAGTTCGCTGGTGTCTGAGAGAGAGGAAAGAAGAGAAGAGAGAGAACGTTCGTGAGCGGCTCCCCCACCTCAACAAGGTTTCACTTCAAAAATGCCACAGCCGAGAATCGAACCTCGCTTAACTGATTGAAAGCCAACCACGCTGAGCACCAACTGTAAGCAAAGCCGCATAAATTGATTATATTATGTAGGTTCTGAAAATATGAGAGCTTGTTATGTTTTATAATGTTACCTACATCACACCCAAAATATAATATATTTTTAAAAATAATGTACAATGTACAGAAATAGAATCCCACACAAGATCGCGTAGTGCGCTCTAGCGAACGGATATTTTATCAGAGGGAGATAGTTTTAATTTTTTTTTCTGTAAATTATTACATATTATCAAAATAAATAAATTAATTAAATAAATGTAATACAATTATCATAATATACGGATTAGATAATAATTTTAATCCAACACAATAACGCAAAGCGCGCTCTAGCGGAGTAATGTTTTATCACAGTGAGATAAGTGTTTTTATTATTTTGCAATATTATTTTCTTTTAAAAAATGTTCTGACCTACTAAAAAATAAGATATTGAATGAAAAAGGCGTTAAAAACAAAAAAATAATGTGCGATGGCCGAGAATCGAACTCGGATCAACTGCTTGGAAGGCAACTATGCTGACCATTACACCACCAACGCCAGTTGTCGGGATGAGCTAAGAAGCATTTATATGTTACTTCAAAACTTTGACTAGATCAAATGAACTTTAATCGGTGGTCCCGCATTTTCGTTTCGGTCATGAGTCGGTTTTACTCCGGTCCTCGAAATTGCATGACGCGCGTAAAGAAGTTTCACTTCAATAAACCAGCTGTGGAATTCAAATAAAAGAATGATTAGGTTAAGGCGATGCACTACGTCGTGTAATATTTTAAATCGAGCCGCTATCAATAACAACCCTTACGTAGATGGGAGATAAGGTTTAAATTCCCGCTTAACGCCATCCGCCTGTTTTGATTTATGCAAGAAAAAAATATGGCCAAAAAGTGCCTTTTATTTTATTTTGTGGATGTGCAGGCATAAATATTTTTTTTTTCCATAATTTTATAAATAACTTAATTTTCCACATTATACAATAAAATTATAACCGAAAATGGGTTCGTAAGTAGGAGATTTTGAACTTTAAAGTAGTTTTCATAGACCTTATACATTATTTTTTCTGGGCTTATAAAAAGACTTATCTAAAAAATATTCAATAATTTCAAAGGCCAAGATGTATTCTAGTTGCAGTATTTAATTAAAGCATCTGAAACATTTCTTGGCGACCAAATTGTCAAACCAAAAACACATGATTTTGCATTACTACGTATGGCATCGCCTTAAACAAATATTTATTATCAAGCAAACTAACATGGTCATGTGCCAGGTTCGATAAGGAATCACTAGCAGGATGGAATTAACGGTGAAACAATATAAGATCGTAGGAGTGACATTATAACATACAAGAGATCAAATAACCTTGTACAGAGTAGGGTGACATGTCAGATAACATAATATCTCAAAAAATAAAAGTAAACTAGGAATCCAGTATAAAAAATTAGCTAACGCGAATCCATTGTCATCTTGAGGTCCACCCGTCAGAGGTCCCAGAACGTCCTCTCCCGCTGCTCGCCCGTTGAGACTCAATTCTTCGCCGTTGCGGTCTCAAGTAACAGTTCTTTCGTATAAAATTGCTGGCGTTTGCAAATATAACTGTTACAAAATGACAACACGTCTTTCGTGTGTTTTTAAAACTAATTTTACTACATATTACACCACCATTAAACCTAAGAAAATTACCCCTAATTATAATTTAGAGGTTTTCATAGGTGATCATTTAATATGTTTTTTTTTCCATAATATGAAACATCTTTATGAAAATTGTAGCACAATTTTCTTTAAGAAATTATGTGTGTTTTCATGCACAGTGAATATTATGTCTGGTACTCTAATTAACTAATTGTTCTTTCTTTGTTTCCCCTTTAAGCCCCTTGTTAATGAACTAGGTCATTTACATAAAATAATTATGTAAATTTAGTAGTTTTCTTATTAAACTAAGTAGTTTACTTTGTTATTCTTCTGATACAAAACCTGAAAAATTCTCGAATTCACTAAAAATTGAACTTTTTTCACATTCTTGAACAAAATTAAAATACGAAGGTACTAATTTTTTTTTTGGAACGAAAATATTAATGTTGGTTTGTTCAAAATCAATAATCTCTGAAAGTTATTCATCGATTGCCTTGAAATTTTTACAGAACATAGCATTCGAATACACGTCTGTTTTTACTTACCTATATTATAAAGGTGTCTCCTGTGAAAGGTGAAAACATGCTTTTTTTAAAAACAGCGCCATCTGTTTGACGTAAAAGCAACACGCGCTACTGTTTCTCTATCTGCACAGACATATTGGGCCACAGTAACGCGTAGTGGGGTACAGCTAGTAAAATATACAAATTTCACGACGATTTATACATTTTCTCAAATCGCGGTCGGAACCTTTGGTTTCATGGAGGTGTACATGGTAATTCGTCTGTGGTTATTTTAATATAAAGCGTGGTGTGTTCTCTTTTCAACAATATTTAGATCACATTTCTAACTATGACAGTTAGAGAGGTCAAATACAGTTATTGATATACATACTTTACTACTTGTAGAAAATTACGTGTATTTTATGTTCACTAAACAAATAAAAGAAAACACAAAACCGGTCTCAACGGTGCCAAAAAATCACCCCCGAGCCAAACAGTCTGGCTAAACAAACAAAACTTTATCACAGTTCGATTGATTACTAACTATGTGGCTAGCAGGCAGTTCATCTTATTGCTGGAATTTCATAACCTTAATTTTAGCCACAGTATCAAAAGGTACTATGTCAGTATCGAAATTGGTAGCCATTCAAAGTCACACTGAAGACATTTCTATTAATTTGAAGGTGTGTAATATTTGTGGTAAATTCAGCAGACCTAATATCACGAAAATTGTTTATCAAAAGCGCTTTATCTGAGGCAATTTAATTTTAGAAGTTGTTCATTGTGTAAAATACAAAGAGATTTTAAGAACAGAACATTATTATTTGTAAAGTGCTTTAAAAATAATATATTCAATGACATGTTTATACAGCCACCTAGTCTAGGATGAGCGGACTCGCAGACTATCATTTGTAGCTGAAGTTTTCCCGATAATGATTTTCACACACAAGTCCGTGTAAACTTCTCGCAACTTGGAAGAAAGGCGAGCAGACACAAAGGGAAGTTTTGTGATTCCTCCCGGGAATTCTCGAACTTCGCCATCGATTTGGGGAAAAAATAAATTAAAAGGGAGAAGATTCCACCCTTCATTCTGTCCGCGCACCGAGGTAAATTTCGACAGCGAGAAATTCGCTCCGATGGCTAATTGGAAAAGTTAATGAAGTATTAACTTAAAACAGCTAGAATTTCATTACAAAGCTTGTAGACTTGATATTTTATTAGTTTTGTTATAAACTGCACCCGTGATAAAACTTGGAATTGGAGAGAATAAAAAATCAATAAATTGTTAAAATTTATTTATAGGCGATCGTGTAAAATCTCGTGATAAAAACGTTTAATATTTCTTTAAGATTCAGGCTTCAATGAACCCCGACTTTGTTATATTTACAGAAACAGCATAATCTTTACATACCTAACGCCCTTGAGGTGATTTTGCACGAAAACACGAAAACAGCGCTATTCAAATCATCCAAATATTTCGTAGGTATTCATAAATTATTGTTTTGGAAATTGTATATAAATTTCTTTAATGTAATTTAATTACGTGATGACATTTTGCGATGAATTTTTTAATATCGTTTTTAATTCATTGACTTTTAAAATTAGACCTCGCCAGTAAGATTTAAACCGTCTCTGACCGTTTCACATCTTCCGGACACTCTACGAATTCTGGAATCCCACGGGGATCTGTTATCTCTCCAATTATGTTTTAGTTGCACGTAAATGACCTTTTGTTGTATGGACCAATTCAGTTTTACACAGATGATAGTACTGTCCATTATAGTTTTTAGTTTGACAAACCCCCAAAAGGCACATAAAACTTCAACGTCTCGGAGAGCTTTGAAGCAGAGATTGGACGGTCACCTCAGGATGGTTTCCTCTTGGGGTAAGAATAACCCCGTCGAATTTGAATTCAGTAGATAAGGGCGGGCGGTTCATTGATATATACAGGCGTCAGGTGGGAATGTAGTCCTTGTTGTACCGGTATTTCAAAGGAAGAAGCTCCGAAGAGCCAGCGTCACTAAACCCTTTGGCACCAATGAACAGTCAGGAAACACGACAATTGCACTCCCAAAATTTGTACGAAATTGGGACTTTTCACATGAGAATGGCTCGTTTCTTCGACTCGTTCTTGAGTTATGGAAAGATTTCCTAGCCTCTGTGTTCCCCCCAAACCCAAAGACACTCCTTCATCTCCCCCAAAAGACCACAACCAAAAAACGACAACTTAAAATTTTAGGCTGGTTGTTTTTCATCAGCATTTATACAGCCACCTAGTCTATTCTATACTCGTTAATTAGGCCTTGTTTTTACTGTGACAACCTTTACCCTACGCCTTCGTCACCCTTAATTGCTGTTTACACCAAACTAAATGAGTGATGACAACACGACACCGTCACATCCTCGTTTGTATTCTTAACAAGGTCCATCGTGGAATCGCGTCAAATATCACGCCGTCCCGTAATGAGGCTCACACGCTTAATTCGTCATGGCAATAGAACACTCAAGGCTTACCTTACCTACAGTAATCAGCATTATTACGCCTTTTGTTAATTAGATTACTTTTGTTACGAAAATGCTGTTGTATTTTTTTTACAGTATTGATTATCTACATACGAGCTTTTTAGGTGTTTCAAAAAATAGTCAGGGTTCTTTAAAAATAATAATTCTGTCTTTAATTGTGTTAAGAATGATTAACAGCTAAATTATTTTTTTCATTCATTTCACCTGGGTTGAGAAATTACGATAGTTTATGTTGAAATGTATCAATAACTTTATAGTTAGACACAATTATTATTTTTATAAAAATATACTTTATTAAACCACTTTATTGAATACATAAACAACCGGCTTCCGTTAGACAGAATAACAGAAAATTGGGAAAATTGAGAAGTAATTCTGATATAACTTTTTAAATTTTTTTGTACACCAACCGAACCCTTTGAAATTTTATGTTTGTTTATATATTAAATAAAGTGTTTTTAAAGCAAATAATTTAAAAAAATAAGTTAAATTTAATTCAATTAATTCGATTATAATATGCATTTTTACAATATTTCATTATATGCATACATTATGTAATGTGACAATAAGTTCCTAGTTCAGAAACTATAAAATTGAGGCCAGTTACGCCATTTGACACCCTTCCAGAAGTGGGCTCTTCTCGCATTTTATTTATCAAAGCTCCGATGGTTTTTGTGTACTTAGCTCGATAGCGTTTACCGTCAACCTAAAATGGTTTTATACATAAGCTTAAAAGCCATTTGACGCAGACGGGTGTCTAAGTAGGTTCTTGCCATAAAAATACTATTTAACGAACGTTTTTGTCTTTGGATTAGTAACGTCTGTCTATTTAGGGGCAAATAACCTTGATTTGCAAAGTAAAGGCTCTTAACCCTCAGCATGCCTGATTAAATCACACTAGTTATGCTTATCCGGGTTTCTTTGCCATTACCTTATTACCATTACATTATTTTACCATTTGGCAAAACTAAATTTTCTATCTTACATAAAATTCCACCCTTTTATTTAGAAAAGCCTAAAACTTAATAATAAAATCAAACAAAAACTAATACGTTAAAATCGTAAACAAAAGTTCTGTATTGTTTAAAAACCATTTTTCAGTATTTGACTTGGAAAATAAAATTTTAAAATAAGCTTCGTTAAAATTTTTGCCTTGGAAAATGGCACATTTTTAACAGAAGAAAATTGAGTCCAAAAAAGTAAAAGTGTTGCAAAAGTACACAGATATAATTTTTTTTAAAACCTTGTCAAATTACTCATGTTTTTGTTCAAAGCGGGACTGAAGGTCTATAACGAATTAATTTTAAAAAAATCATTACATATTCTGAGTAAGCTGCCAATAAGTTATGAGGATGTGTAAACATGTGTTCTTAAAAATTACAACATATTGCACATCTCTCTACTTATGTAAAGAAGAATGTGAGAATAAAATTTTTGTACAAATCTACAGTTTTATTGTGGACTGGTGAAATTTATCACACTTGAAAAAAAAAATTTAATGTCACTGTCTCCATTTGAATTTGAAAAATTATGCGTAAAGCTTGTGCAACGCCGGAGACTTCACCTAGCTTACATATTTTTTATTGATAATCCACTGAATTATTTTCTTTAGTTAGATGCCACTTAAAAGCTTTCAAAAATCCTTTACCTTACTCAAAACCTTTACTACCTGAGTTTCAAAAAATGTTGTTCCTTTTAATCTCTTAGACTAACATGTCACATAAATAAATGAGAACGGGTCTATTAGGCACAAATAGCCTGGAGCCTAAATATGTGAGATGTCCGTTAAAGGCTTTTTCAGATACCAGCAAGGCCTGCAAGGCTTTGAGGGAATAATGTGGTGTATAGTGTTTTGATGATAATCCAGCATCCGATAGAGTGGACAGAAAAATAAATATTTCAGTACCGCATTACAAATATATTTTTTCAATTTTTCTATTTGAGAGGCGAGTATAGGTACCGCTACCCGGGAAACATTTAATGGATAACAGACACCCCTTCCATAGGTCGCTCCAAGTGGTTCGCTACGTTTGGTGACTTAACGGGGGTGCACGGGTTCATTTGGTGTGCGTGACGGGATGAATCGGGAGACACCGGTTGAGGGAGACCTTTTGACCTCTCTAGCCGGAGCCTTTCGGCCCATCGCCTTGCACCGCAGTGGGAGTGATGAAATCATACTCAGGGATACTTTGACCCAGATTCTGACCCAAACCTCATAATTTTTTCCTTCCTTTCCATAAAAAGACCTTCTACACAGCATCTCCTATGGTGAGAAAGGCTCTATTATTAAAGGAATAATTAATCTTAGGGCTTCCTGTGCGGAGCTAGTGTAAAAATATAAAACATTCTCTTTATGCAGATTCCCGCTTTTTCTAATAATATAGATTGACTCTTACTACTTTAGAGAGAGCAAAAGTAGGCAAACCTAAGTTATCACAATCAAACTAAGTACCTACCTAATATTATCACATTCAACATCAGAACGCTCCAATCAACAGAGCGACTCAACTGCTTAACGAAGCTGTATTGACCTTTACCAGTGACATTTTCAACGTCACTTACGGACAGTTTAGCAACTAGTTTGTACATGTCACAAAATACCCCCCATGACATTTTAAAAATTTGGTTTGCTCTATTTTTTTTAACCTTTTCTGGTTGTACAAACGTAACATAATACAATAATGTCACATATTGCATTTTTGTTTGATATTGTTTTAAATCTTCAATATTACGCACGTTATTCACTTACTTCTACTACTTCTTACTGCTAATACTTGTTGACATATATTTTTATTGTATCTCATTTACTGTACATGATGTGTAATATTCTCTCAAATTATATTGACGTACAAACTGCTAAATGGAATCTGTGAGAGATAGATAGAAAGTTTTTCTTTCACACTTAGCAAACAGTTAACAAAAAAGGTTTTAAAAATGTTAAATATTATTATTATCTGTAGTTATGTGTCCATAAATATATATATATATTGCCCGTTTCTGGATCAAAAGATTCAGTAACATCGACATTTCAGGCTAGGAATTAACAAGTGCGTTTGAAAGATTTGAAATAACTCTCTCTCTCTGGTTTCAATCCTGGGATTGGTTTGCAGCAATTTCATCTAATCTCCTCTTCCATTCTTCCTTGTCTTGTGCGGCTCTTTTGACTTCTGCATATGATGAGCAGCGCACGTCCACCAGCAGGTCCTCCAGGTACTCTCGGCGTGGGCGTCCCCTAGAGTTGGTCCCCTCGGTCATACCCTCCATTATGACATGCAAGAGGCCTTCTTGTCGTATAACATGGCCGATCCATCTTGCACGCCTTTCGGACAAGGTCCTGAGCGAGTGCCTTCCTCCTTCGATTCTTTGGTGAACCTCCTCATTTGTAATATGGTCTCTCCAGGAAATTCCTAACAGTCTTCTATAGGACCACATCTCAAAAGCCTCTAGTCTCCGTTTATCTCTTTCGGATAGGCACCATGTTTCGCAGCCGTACATCAAGATACTCCATACATAGGTCTTGATGAGGAGTATTCTCAGTTTTAGGTCTACATTATTCGATTCTATTATTTTCGACCTTTTATTGAATGCAAGCCTAGCCTGATGTATACGGCTGTCGACCTCGCTCTTAGACCGACCGTCCCATGTTATTTTGCTCCCGAGGTAGACAAACTCCTTGGTGTTCTTTAGTGGAACTCCTGCCATCTCTACTCTCATCTGATGTTGCGTTCGGCCTACAGTCAGCAGCTTTGTTTTGTCTTTATTTATCTTCATGTTGTAGTTGTTTTGAAGAATGTTTTGCATGGTTGTTAAGGCCTCTTGCAGTTCTTCTTCGCTTTCAGCAACCAAAGCAATATCATCAGCAAACCTTATCATATCCACCTTTTGCTCGTGTATCTTTACACATTTTCTGTGACTCATTCTCTCTCTCAAGTCATCAATCGCACTCGGTATATAAGCATTAAAAAGAACAGGTGACAGAGAGCATCCCTGTCTCACCCCTTGTCTTATACTGGCTTCTTTTGTTTCATTGTCACATCTAATTATAGCGGCCTCATTCTTGTATAGCGCCTGGATTATTCGTCTATCTCTATATTTTATATCAATTCTCTTCAGAATCTCGAAGAGTCTTTTCCATTCTACTTTGTCGAAAGCCTTCTCCAGGTCTATGAATGCGATGAATGTGTTTTGGTTTCTTTTTATTCTTTTTTCTGGTAGTATTCGTAGCGACAATATTGCTTCTCTGGTTCCTACACCTCTTCTAAAGCCATACTGGTCTATAACATATTGATCAAATTGACATTTTTAAATTATTTTTTTTTTACTTCAATATTCTTTTCAAGTTAAATGCAAGTTCGGAGATAATTATGTAACTTAGGTCTATTTAAAAAAAAAACCCATTTTTATTTTTTAGAACCATTTGCAAGTTTTGAAAATTAAATAATGCAGAGTTTTTGTAATTGTTTATTTTCGTGTTTGAGAACATTCTGTGCAAAAAAAATAGTATTTAGACAAAAAAATCTAATGGAACCATGTTGCTCTGGGCTGATTTTCAAGGCAACAAGGTTATATCTGTATATTTTTATTTAATATTTCCATCAAATTTATAAAATATAATAACTTACGTACCGAAACCAGAGTTCAAAATTCAAAATTATCAAATCTCTAATTGACAGCCCTGAATTATTGGAATTAATTTATATGAATGTACCTGCCAGACAAACTCAAAGCAAAGACACTTCTAAATGTAAAAATAACCTCAATACAAACTACTCTATTTATTATTCAACAATTCCAAGAATTTATCACCTTGCAAACAAACACTGTGAACTTGTTAATACATATATTTGGTGTTAATAATTTTGTGAGTTTCAAAAGGCAACTAATTTCAGACCTATTTACTAGTTATTAACATGTATTATTTACTAGCCTTTTTAAAAAAAAAATCTTCTTTCTATACCTTCCAACGTTTAACTCACCTACTCCTTAGTTTATTTGCTATTTTTTTTAGACGCATATTAATGACTGTATGGATGTTATTGCATGTACGGTCATACTTGATATGTATATTATACTTTGATTTACTTTTCCATTTCAAGTACTTTAAATTCGATATTAATTACGGCGTTGGTATTTTGCCATTACTTATTAGTTTTTTTGTTATTTATATAGAACAGACATTATTTTTCTTATATTTTTAAACATTTGTTTTATAATACATATCAGTATATTATATATTTTTTATTTACCTTACGAATAAATTATTTTCCTATTTTCAGTTTACATTACTGGTTTGCAACAAACGTGAATAATTATATGCATATACGAATGTACAATGTACAATGTACATATTTACTCTATATTTGAAACTTTGCTTTATTTACAATATATTTGGATTTGATGTTTATCTTAGTATTGGCATTTGATTTTTTTTGTAAATAGTTATTAATATCCATGTATTATTTTATATTTAATATATACATAAATTGTCAATTTCCTCTATAAAAGCCCGTTAGGGCATTAATGAATAATAAATAAATAAATTTGTAACCAAAGTTTGTTAGTTACATACGTTTTTTTGGCTAATGCCACGCTTTTAAAAAAACGTTACAAAACATAAAAATTGTTCAATTAGAAAGATATTATTTTTTTCAATTCTTATTTATTTTTTCATAAACATAATTTATATTATTTTATTGGTGATTATCTCAATATCTCAATTTCATCCAAATGGCAGATATAATCTAGTTTTCTAAGTGATTGCAACCTCTTGAATCTATCTTCCGTTGTTGACCACCATTACATATCACCGCATTTGAAGCTTGTTTCCAAATGTGACAGTTCAAAAGTTCGTCGCTTTCTTGTGTCAAAAATGTATTTAATAAATAAATTTTATTTATTTCCAGGGCTTCCCGACGTCCGTCACCGCGGCACTTCCCCGCTGTCCATCTCTCCCCGCCACTCGATAGACGACCGCAGTCAACTCGGTCTGTACCCGCCCGGGCTGGCGGCGAGCATCGCGGGCAACTTGGCCGCGGGCGGAGCCTTGGGCGCACTGGGCCCGGCGAGCGGGTCACCGGCTGGGGCGGCCGGTACCGCTTGGGCCGAAGCGGCCGTCGACGCGCTCGTGCGCCGCTGCTGCGCACCGCTGGGACCGGACGACGCGGACAGGCCGGACTTTCACGCGCTCAAGGAGAACATTCGACGCATCAACAAGTTAGTCGATTTTCAACTTATTAGGTTTAAATTATTGAAGCTGATAAACCGTATTGTAAGTTAACCTTCCGTAGAGCGCATTTGTTCTGGCAAACACTGCGCGGCCATTTTGTCACATCGCCCTGCCGCTAGTAGCTGCCTCTTTTTTGGACGTGATCTATGCAACCTTCCCGCTTAGTTTATCCTTGACCTTCAATATGGAAGTTGTTTCAGAAACTCGTTTGAAAATCATTCGAATGCCGACCAGCCTCTAAAACTGGATAAAAAGATTCTTCCTCCTTCCCAGATAGAAGAAAAATCTTCCCCCACCCCCTAAATGAAAACGGTACTCAAAATGCACCAGTGAAACCGGTTTAAGAAGGCTGATCCCGTGCAAATGTTATGACCGAATGATGATTTACTGCAGAAGGTTTAACGTCAAATACATTGTTTATTTGCAGATTTAAAAAAAAAAATTCTTCTGTTGACATCTCTAATAATCATGTTCATCACACAGCAGTTAAATAAATGAACATAATTAGGAGTTTATTGCGTTTTTTAATGTGTGCCATTAAAGACGCAATCATCAAGCACATTGCGTCCAAAATCAATGAAAATATGAAAAAGACAAAAACATTATCACCTTACTAGTTAAGCTGTTGCCACTATTACCTTTTAATTTTCTGTATATTTGTTTCATTCAAATTTTCATTGATTAGTTGATTTAATTTCTCTGGCGTGTGCTAAAATAAATAAGTTTTTAAACAGAGGTCGGCCTGTGAGAAGTATCTTAGAAGTATATCTACCTAATAGTAGTTATTCTCGGTGTCGCTCTGGTGAAAGATCACTATTGTAAATTTCCTTATTTGGTGATCATTAAGTACTTCATCTTCTCCATCTACTTCCCTTATCAACTCCGCCTCGCAACACACCTCAATTATTGGGAATAGTAATAGTTCGATAAGCTGCTAACTATTAGGATCAGTTGGGACTCTTTCCGGTATTTATTGGATTCACGGTGTGTTCTTGGTCGTAATTACTTTTGCTTGTGTTGTAAAAGTTGATTAATGTTTATTGTGTTTTGTTTATGTACATTATGAATGTATCTGTCATTTTCATCACTTTGACTATTGGGCAATGTCAAGGATATTTCTGTTGGAAGAATTATTAACAAGGTATCATTAAATATTTGAGACAGTAAACTACCATAATGACATATATTTTATTGATGCTCTCAAATACTGTCTGGATTCTAAAGCTCTCCAACCTCTTGAAATCTTAAGGCTGTCATTTAAACCACGTCACTAATAGATATCACTATCAGTAAAATAATATAATTCTCATAAACCGTCAAGGTTGTCTTAAAAATACGATTAATAAAGATCTATAGCACAAATTTTACACCTACCAGAATAATTACCATTCCTTTGTGCGTTTTCAAAGGCTAGGAAAATTAAAATTACATGGTCTTACGGTTCGTGAACGTCAAGAACGTCTCAAGCCATTAACAATTGATGCAAAGGAAGCTGGAGATAAGCAAGATTACCTTGGGTGTGTTTGACGGAGAGGATCTACCCAGGTGGAATTCCAAATGCAAACTATTACAACTAGTACAGATTACGCATACCTTGAGTTTGGGGAAGAGGAATTCGTATTCATTAAGGGGTGTGATTCAATTTCACCAAACCTTAATACTCTTTTTGTTTCACCATATTGTGGATAAGTGTGGAGAACATGATTATGAAATAAATGCACCAAACACGTTTTTAGTACATTTATGATGTTAAGAGACAAACCTGACTTAATAACTGGTAATTCCTGACATTTTTTGAAGAAAAAATGTAAATGAATTTTTAGTCTCCGGTGACATGACCACCGCCCTGAACTTACCAACGCCCCCACAGGGGCGGTACCGCCCCCATTTTGGGAACCACTGACCTATATCATTAAAACGTAACTATTTTATGTTAACAACTCTAACATTCGTATTTACATATCTTCCTTTCAAACCATATTTAAACGCTTACTAAGGGGTCGTAACTTTGCGGCTCGCCATAATTTACAATATAAACACATACGTTTGTTTATGTTGTATTTAATTTTTGATCCATAAATATGTACTTTAAAAGATTACAGTCTTTTTTCATCCTGAGGTACGGTTATGGTTTTATTTTTAGCTAAGAACTCGAGACAAGAGTGGCAAGCGAAAAATGTAGATTGATTATGGAGACCATAATTTTCTTTCACGCCGACGGAATATTTAAAAAACCTGTTGTTAAAGTTTTTAGTGCTGGAGTTCCTTGCTGTCGCTAGGCTAACTAACTAACTAACTAACCGTCCTCTCTTTCTACGCAGGGGTAGAAAGAGAGGACGGACCGCCAAACAACTCGGTGGTGGCACACACTCCTTGCCACATTCACATTCATACATCGTCTCTTCTATTACTCTGACTCTTGACATGGCCTGACTCAAGTATTTGATTCACTTGGTCGTGCCATGTCTTCTTCGGGCGTCCTCGACTTCTGCTACCATTCACATTTGCATCGTATATTCTCCCTGTCGCTATTCTCGCCTATCGCTAGGCGCTTTTTAAAATTTAATTCTGGCGAAGGCTTTTAAATTCCCTTCTAACCTTCAAATTCCCTTTAATTTCTTTCTAACGTTCGCCGTTGGTCGTTACACAGATAACCTTTTAATTATACTATAGGTACTTACATTAACTTGCCAAGATTAGTTCGACAGTCCTAAAAAATGCAACTACATATGTAAGATTAGAATCAGCAAGATTACAGCAATACTGGCTACTAGTCCTGTCTAAAAAATAACACTATTTGATGAATTTATTAACGATGTACATTAACTTACTGATTCGATACCCAAATCAGCATTGTGATTTGCGCGTAATGCCGTTTTATTTATTATGTATATTATGCATTTCAAGTTGCCCACATTTAATATCAAATTAATTATTATGAAAATTTTAAAATGGTGATTCTATCTGATTTTTACATTTCAGGATTTTCAGGTTATATTGGCTTTTACATTATTTCTCTTTATTCATGACTATTTAACGTGCCGTATGCCTGATAATATTATACCACAAGACCTGGCAGGGTTTGTGAGATCCGGCGATACTTAAACGTTTTTTTTATTTATTTTTTTTTTAATTTATGTTCAAATGAATAAAAACAAAACATTTCAGAAATTATAACCCCTTTTGGACATTATAATAACACGGTTATTATAATCATACAAAAAAATTGTTATTTTTTGTTTTTTTGCTATCGCGTAAAACGCTATATCGCTGTATATTGTACAGGAATATTTTTGTTTTTGTCAGATGTTTTGAAAATATTTTGTCACTGGAGACACGACCTTACTCATGATTTCCTCATCTATATGTTTGTTATTTTGTTGATTGTAGGTTGTGTGGATGTTACTGCATAAAATTTATGATTGATTGTTTGTTGACTGCATGTTGTGTGGATGTCACTGCATAAAGTTTATGATTGATTGTTTGTTGATTGCATGTTGTGTGGTTGTTGCTGCATAAAGTTTATGATTGATTGTTTGTTGACTGCATGTTGTGTGGATGTTATTGCATAAAGTTTATGATTGATTGTTTTTTGACTGCATGTTGTGTGGATGTTACTGCATAAAGTTCATTATTGATTTTTTGTCGAATGTATTATTTATTAGTTTATGATTTCCTAATTTTCATGTTTACTAACCATAGTTTCATATTAATGATTATTCAAAACGTTCCAAAGCTAAATTAAAAATATATTAAAAAATGTTATGTTCAAACCTCTTAACGATAAAAACTCACTTAAAATAAATAAAGTTTTAAACATGCTTTTAAAAACTTTTTTTTACTTATTTTTTTCCTTCTAGATTTTATTCTGCATGGCTAAAAAAGCACTATAAATAGCAAGCATATTAAATGTACCGGTTTTGTAGAGTACTCAACAAAATGTGGTCATGATCTTTATATAAGACAGTTTCTATGAACACACTTGAAGAATCATGATTCTTTTCAAACTTTTAAAAGTTTTTTGTTTTCACTCCTCTGAAACTGGCGTATCAATTTATGTTATGCCGCAAACATCTTCCCCCCTTCATGTGTCTAATGCATGCCACACATAACGGAAAGAGAAGTTTCAACGAAGCTTTTAGCGGTATGACTCTTATTACATCAATAGGTATGACCATTATTATTACAAATAAACGTACAAATTTATGGCAAATTTAATACGTTATACCCATAATATAATACTTATTTTCAGACAATCTACTTAGAAAGCGTCAAAAACCACAATGTTTTTTTTTACTTTGCCTATCAACTTTGAACATTATTTGGACGAAATTTGTGATACCACAGTTTAGAAGTTTATTCGTAAATAATGTTGCCTCGAGCCGGACAGCACTGCATCTACGTATTTGAGCCGCTCTTAACTATCAAGTAGCTTGATTAATACTTAGAACACTGATGGAAAGGCCCGAAGACACTATTATAGTCACAATTGGTTAAATACGCTTCATTTTGCCCTTTTGATTTTTATCTGCTTGTTGGTTTGATTTGCAACTAACTAAAAATAATCATTACTAATATTTAATCATTTATGTTCCTAGGTACTTAAAAATAATTATTAAAATGCACGTAATTTTTTTTATTTCTTTATGATTTTTCTAATAATTTCATTGCCTTCTCAAATAAGATATTGGAAATCTTCATGTGATTTTTCAACATTACTGTGGAAGAGTAATTTTCACTTAGTTTTTGGTCAAACAGGTGAAAACGATTTACTTTGTTAGAATTTGCTACATTTTTCATTTAATTATATCCTCTTGAGCGATGAGTGATCGGTTTCCGATTCGGCCTTTTGATTTAATTAAAATCATTCCTGAAAATATTATAGAAAAATATACCTAACTGCGGCTTAAAGCAAACGAATTCACCTAGATTTCACCGTCTATCTTTATATTTTTGGGTTCTATGTATATTTGGCACATGATGGTAAGCAATGCTTTTGAGACATCAACACAAATCAAAGACTTAGGAATCACTTTTCAATCAAATCTTTCATTTGTTAACCAAATAACAGAAATCTCTAATAAGGGCTTAACATTGTTGGGATTTATAACTAGGCTAACCAGAAATTTTAACAATATAAAGTGTATTAAATTGTTATATTTTGCCTATGTAAGAAGTCAACTTGAGTACAATTCTCCTGTCTGGAACCCACATTATAATATACATGTACAAGCTGTTGAAATAATAAAAAAACAAATTCTAACGTTTTATAAATTTTAAAATGGGTATTCCAGCAATTATGTTGAACTACAGCACTCTGTTAAATTATATGAATATGCTCAAATTATAAGACAGAAGAATTTTTGCTGACTTGGTATTTCTATATAAAATTCTAAATGATTTAGATGGTAGTCCGGTAATGCTAGAATTGATAAGCTTTTGGATTACACAACGTAATACTATAAGTAAGGATTTATTTCAGTGAAGAAATTCTGGGACTAACTACCATATGTATTCCTCTTTGCCCAGAATACTAATGGAGGCAAACAATTATACCAAGTCAGTGGACATCTTCTTTAATTTATCTTCAAACAAATATAAATTGTTCTTAATGAAGCAATTCAGTTATGCACAATAAAAATGTATTTTTATTAATATTTATACGTAAAAACCCCAAAAAAGGACGTTAATTTATAAATAAATACTCTGAAGTGAAAAAAGCAAGCTATAAAAAAAAGAAATATTTTTATTCGTATAGTAGGTACACAAAAATGTATAAAGTACTTAAACTAGACTAGGGGGTTTGTTATAAAATGTTCCCCTTATATTTCAGTCATCAAAATAATAAATCATCAAAAAAAAAATTGTCTGAACCTTTTTTTTTCAAATATCAAACAAGGCACGGAATTGAACTTCACCTTTGGGTCCACAAAGGTGATTGTCCTTAGCCCACTGTACATAGTTGAACTTCATCCGTTTCGTTGCCTTTGATTCAAGAATTTCTTTTTCTTGCTCGTATACCAAAAACATATAGCGATGGATTCCTGATGCTTTTGGCGGACTTGGTCCTAGGTATGCTGAAAAAAAAGAAAAATCCATGATTATTTTTTGTATTTTTAATATGGTAACAATTTAACATTATCCAATATAAATGTTTCAATTCGTTGTAATATGTCTTTCTTCACATTATCATCATTCATTTTTCTCATCAGCGGCGGCTCTAGCGGTTCAAAAGCAGATATTTAAAAAAATTAGTCACACATATGTGTTTTTTTTTGTTTTGTGTAATATTTTACATGAACCTTAAAATTGTTGCCTTATAATTTAGGGAGGTCAGTGTCCCGTTGACCTAATGAAGCAGCCACCCCTACTCCCCACGCTTATTTCTCGGTCCGCTTTGCATCAAATAATCTAACTGTCCCTTTCTAATTAGTTTATTGCATTTTACATATACTGTACAAATCGCAAGTGTGTCCCACTGATGAATTTGGTAGCCACATCTGGATTGAAGTCCCTAAATACCTAAAATACATCAAAAATTCTTGATTCTGTGCAGAAACTGGCTGTCCGTTTGGTAGATTACCCTATCTTCAAGCAGATTGCAGTGCAATGATCACACAACAAAGATCCGTGTTCACTTCTTTCTCTACTCAAAAAGACCCTCCACACAGCATCCCTAGAGATGACATAGGCCCTGAGAAAATTATTTTCCTTATACCTTCCGTGTGTCATTCTTGGTTTAACCAAACACTACTCAGGAATTTCATTCCTGCCGCACTCCGTATTTATGTATTTAAGCCAGTTTGTCAATATCACTGGGCAGTGGCGGAAATTAAACTTGCGATATTCCGATTCATTTGCAATAATAATGTGTAGATTCTGTAGACCACCACGATTCGAAAGCTAATAAACATTACAATAGCCGGATAAGTACTGTGCATAAGCGTGCATACCAATTACTTTTATCTGTTTCAATAATATTCTAATGCATTTTTTATTGCGGTTCGGCAATATGAACCAGTTTTAATGGACGCTAACGTAAATCTTTTGTTCTTGTCACTTTGAGTGAAGTTGAGCGAATTGGCAAATATTACTGAAGAGTACCTAGAATAAAGATAACCTCATCTTGAAATAAATCTTAACTAACTTTAAATAGTTAACCTAACCAGATTGTTATAAATTATCCATTAAGATCCAATAGTTGTTATAAAATGTTTGGTGTTCATTGTAATTGAGGCCTTGAATATAACAAAGGTTTTATTGTTAAGGTTCTTTGTTGATATTTCAAACGATTATACTTTTAACGTTTAAATAAATTCAATTTTTTTTTTGAAATATATACAATTAATTTATTTGAATGCAAGTTGAGGTGTACCCGGCGTTGTTCGAATTTTGTTTATTTTCTAAAAATATAATATGCATGTATTATATATAAAAAAAATTCGGAAGAAATTTTCTAAATGATAGTGTAAATCCTATGAAAATCAGTTGCGTAGTTAAGAAGAACTGAGCGTACAAATAGGCAGACGCGGATAGCGACTTTATTTTAGCCTAATACAGATACTTAGCATAAATTTGATGAGTTATCTTCAATTTTTCCATAAAAGTGACACTTAATAAAATGATAACATAAGGAGAATGAAAGCATTCTACTTCTCATGACCCGTCAGTGGCTGAGTAAGTATCGCGTCTGGTTCCCGCCCATGCATCATGAGTTCAATTCCTCGACTGGCTAAGACAAAGGCTATATTTTCCTTTTACCTTGAAGGTAGTAGGAGATTTTAAAATTCTATTAGGTTATTCATTATTCATAACACGGGAATGTTAAATAAAGCGGAATGAATAGATTAAAATTATAATAAATGTTATACCAGCGTAATAAAGTTTTTTTCTCTACGGACGGTTTTAACATATTTTCAAAAACACACCCAAATATCGATTTAATATCGGTGGATATTATAAATATGCTTGTGCATACAAACCAAAATATAAAAAATATTGTTTTTTTTCATTACGATCCTCAAAAAGTCCAATGAATCATTTGCAAAACTGAGTTTTTGGCTCAAAACTCAATGGTCTGATATTTTACTTTCTGTTAAATTGCAAAAAACGGGTAATTAAATATCATATTTAATATATAAAATTAATTAGATATTATTTCTAGCATGGAAGATTCTCGTACACACTATCACTTTGTTAAGGTACCAATTTTAATAGAAGAAATTAATGTTTATGCAAACAGTTTTGTTCTTCTCAAACATCCACTTTCTAACCGTTATTTCCTTTCCACCCTATTTTCCCTCAAAATATCCTCAATGATTGGGGTACCATACATAGTTTCATTTCATATTGTAATTCTTGCGTGGTATTTTAATTTTAGAAAAAGCTTTTAAGTAAACGTACTTTGGGAATTATGTACTCTCCGCTGTTAAAACGTTATAAAATGGAATGTTGTTAGGATATTGAAATCTGATAATGAAATTTATTAACCCTCTGCACGCCCGGTGGGGTCTGACAGACCAAGCACATTTTAAAATAGCTGTAACTATTTAAAAAATTGTGCCCAAATGTCATGCATTGTAGCCGTCTCATGTACCCTACCAGGCATACGAAATACTTATTTTGTAAGTACTTAAATTTTGTTGGTTTATTTTATTTAAAGAATTATCTTCCTCGAGCGTCACTGACTTCCTTTATCAATTACTTTCACTTCCTTTGTTCCTCCACTCTACCTGACTAAACCATCTAATCATCCTTCGTTCCACTTATATTCATTCAATGCATTCTTTACGGATCTCCACGATATTATTTAAAATAGATCGTTAATAATTACATACTTTTTATAATTTTTTTATTTGAATCATTAAAAATGTATAAACGATGTTGCCAGCTTTTTTTGGGCATATTTGGAGTAAAAATGTAGATGTCATTTGGCTGTCCAAAGATATTTTTTTCAATTAAAAAAAAAAATCTATCACCCGTCGCCACTGATCGCACTGATACTACACGTCGTAACGGATCACGTGATATACGGTATACGCTCTGCATCTGCACGGTACTGCTAGTAAGAGACGGAGTGTCATGCGGTAGGTTTAACCCAATGGAAATGTGTTATTAAAAAAATTGTTTTGTTTATAAATGCATTTTTTTATCCGATAGAAAAATTACATCTACGTTTTTACTCAGAAATTGTTGCTCTTTCGGGTATGTATTGATGTACCTCGTATAGGTATTTCTCAAAGAAACACTTGTTATAAAATACTATTTTTATCTTATTAGTGTTATTACTAAGTATACAACGTTACATCCGTAAGTGGAACAGATAAATCATGCATACAACCTGATTTTATTTACTTACGCTGAATCCCGGTCCCAGTGCAGGCACATCCTTTTTTAAGGTCAGATCCCTGAAAAAATAAAAAGATGAGAAGGGAGGTAAACATGGACTTTAGGGGATTATTTGAATAGTTCAGTTGAAAGGTCAGCTTTGAAGGGTAGGGACTCATTTATTTCAAAGTAAATCAATTCTAAAATACCCTTTTATCAAAGGTCCTTTTCTATATTTACCCGAATCCGTATTCTTTTTATAGGACACAAAAAAACTCTCCGGATCCACCTAGTTACAGCACTATTTTTTTATTTTTGATCAATTTGATGTCACCTATAGAGACAATGAAAAATTTAATCTACTTTTGTTCATAATGGAAAAGTGGTGGAAGGTTATTAAAATATACGTTTACCTATAAATAAGTTTGCATGGAAAATATTATGATACAATAGCTCACTGTTTGAGGGTTCTATGGTGAATCAAACAAACATAAAAGTACCAACTAAGATTATGTTGCCAGCTGAAAATTATATCTTTAAATATTCTTGACGGCCGGCATAGTCCAGTGGTAACGCATTGGACTGCCATTCCGAAGGTCGCGGGTTCGAACCCGGCGTGCGCAAATAAATTTTATTTGATTGATTTGTGTTATTTCACAATTAATTAATTAAAATAATATATAGTATATTTGCGGCACGTTCCAGAGTGGAAGATACTACCAGTATCGCCCTGGTGTAAGACCACCATTCAGAATTGAAACGTTGCTCCAAATGGCTTTAGCCGTGTTTAGTGACTAGATCTGAATAGCCAGGTACTTCCCCACCTTCCTCTTTCCCTTCCCCACTTACCTTCAGCCTCACAACATCCCCCAATTGGGGATGCCATAGTCTCACTGGCTCCAGACGGGAGCAGTTGGGACTCTTGTGAGGTATTCACTATAAAAAAAAAATAAAAAAATATAAGTTCTGGACATAAAACAACGGTGCACATTTTTCTGTGCCGGAGTTCACTGATCGGGAGATTTTGAAGCTTAAGATTAAAGACGGATCATGTTTTATGTTTTAGATATATGTATTGATTGCATGAGGGTCGTGAATAATTTAATAATTTCCAATAAAAACACAAACATAGTATTGGTTTCTTGAAAACATAAAGTATGAGAAATCAAAGTACCGAACTGGCTAATTAATCATGCCTAAACTAAAATTTGAAACCCTTCCCTTTGAAACATATTATTTTATTAGAAAGAAATTATAATCAAAAACCTTTTTTGGAAATATATTTTTATAAACAAATTTTACGATCATGGAAATTACAAATTAAAAACATAATTTGCTTTTGGTTTAGTTGTCGCTGTATGGCTGCAGGCAATGTGTTTTTTAATCAGAATACAGAAACGTAAATTTGATTCAGCGTAGAATGGTTAAACCTATTTATAGATGTTAATTAAAACAAAATAAAGGCAATTCAAATTAATTTTTTGCTTTCAATTACTTTAACTCTTATACACCACACGAGTACCTCCATAGCCTAATGGGTGACTGCAACGTAATAATATGTAATTATTATGATAATGCAGGTATTATGTATTGCTGTGCATTGTTATTTTGTGTATATATGTATATTGTAAGTCAAGTACGTCTCTTAACACTCAGTATATATGTGGCGTCGAATTATCCAGATTAAATAATTAATAATAAACTGCTACTTGCTACTTAGGTACCTACTTGCTACTTGCTCGTTAAATCGTAAACAAAGTAATCTACGTACTCTATCTACTCGCGACAATACTATCACGCTATCAGTCTTACACATTACGAGAACTCGCCAGAAGGAACGAGTCTGCCGCCTAGGCATAATTGCCAAGCCGTCGAAAGTTCGCGAATGATCCAGATCGAGCGAGTGTCTCCGATTTAGTTGCCATCCACCTACCTACTGCCGCCGTCGGCCGAGAAGTATAAATAAGCCCGACGCAGCGAGTCAGTCAGTCAGTCATCAGTTACCGTTCCGCCGTCAGCCTGCAAGGCTCAACGAGTGATCACCCGCGTTCTTCTTACTAGCGCGAGGGACACGTACCCGGCTTCGCCCCTATCATTATGGACTCCATCGGGACATCATCTTAGCGCCTCGGCCGTGTCCATGGCCAGCGCTACATCGGATTACAAGCGCCCTGGTTCCAGTGTCTCTGACCAGCGCTTCTTCCACGCCATCATGACCACCACGAGGACACGCTGCATCCTCACTGGTCACGCCGTTCCCGTTCAACTGCCCACAAGGTCTGCCGCACCTTCGGCCTTCTCGTCAGCACTGGAGTGCCTGAAGACCTACGTTCTTCGCCAGTGCCTGACCTACATCGAGTCCCGGTCATCAGCGCCCGGCGTCGACTCACTGACCCGCGCTTGACCAGCACATCATCAGCCAGCAACCGGAGTCTACAACATCTGTCCTTCATCATCTCCTTGTCACGGCTACTGACTCACCAATAAACACATGTGACCTTCACAACTTTCTTTCATTTCGTGCCTCACCATTGATCACCAAATATACATTGTACATGCCTGAAAACTTCAGCCTTGGTTGTCACCAGGACTTTTTCAAGATACCTTTCAGACGAACACATCTTCTAGCACATCATAGCATGATTTAATTTAATTTTAATTTAATTTAATTTAATTTCTTTTAACAATATTTTACAATATTTGAAAATCTCCTACTACCACCACAGTAAGCTGAAAATGTTGCTTGTATTGTGATGGAGGACTTGGAGCAACATGGCGAGTGACGTGATTTGGGGGTTGGCGCATGCTTTTTCGAGATTGAAACTGGATTTCGCTGAAAGACAAACATTACCAGGTTATCAATAACCTGACAATATTTGAAAATCTCACTACCACCACCGTAAGCGAAAAATTTTGCTTGTGTTGTGATGGAGAACTTAGCCAGCCGAGGAATTGAACACACTACGCCTGAGTGGGACCCAAGCGCGATGTCAACTCGGCCACCGACCGGTCATGATAAAAGGAATAATACTATTGAATGAAACTTTTAAAACAGTGAAATATCTCTTTTAACTTATTTTGTATACCTACCGTCCGAAATGTTAACTATGATAAAATAAGAAATATTGTATTATAAATTATTTGGTTTGAGCTGGTCGCCGTTTTACTCATTCAGTAAAGATTCCTTTTTCAAATGTGAAATCGTCGTGTTTATCAATTAAGTAAGTAAGTACGAGTATTTAAATACCAACTTACAAATCTTATGATTTCAGAAGAAAATTTAGCTTTGATTGTAAGTAAAAATTAGAAACATGATTTTTTGGACGCAAGGTCTACTGTTCAAACAACTACTAGCGTATATTTTTGCAACCTTTTATTAGTCTTGGCTGTCTTGAGTATTGCCGATATGGTACCTGTATCCCTCAGTTTCTTGTGAAATTAAATGCTTTCAATCCCAGGGATGCGCTGTAATTACCTCCACAGCCACCCAAGTTTTTACAGCCACACAACGTACATCATTGAAAATACTTCGAGCTCTGCCTAACCGAGCTTGTACAATTATTTATCAATTTTGTAATTGGCTTTCTAAAACATTTGGTTTAGTCATTGGCTGGTGTTTGGTTTTCAGCCGAAATTCAGAAATTAATAAGTAATTTAAAATGGTCCTTCTCGTGAAGAGTTTGTAGTTAAAATTGTTTTAAAACTAAAGTACTATTTAAGTTATTGCCGTTTTGTAGAAAAAAAAGAATAAAGAGAAACTTTAATTTATATCAACTTACATATAAACAAACTCTCATTATTTCATAGAATATTTTTTACAAACAAAGTATTACCATTGTTCCGGATCGTTAAACTTGAATGAATATTTTTTAACGAAGTTGTTTTAACTTCGTTTTCTAAACGCATAAGTAAAATATCTTTGTAGAATTTGATTTCCTCATTTTTATGCACGAGTTAGTAAGCTGCCGTCATAAGCAAAAAGGCAGCTGGAAATTTTCAATGGTCACATTCAGATGTACGATACCTTTCATGTCTATCAACCCATTGTAATATAAAAAATTATCAGAATGTGACCATTGAAATTTTCCAACTGATTTTTTGCTTATGACGGCAGTATACAAAGGCGGCTATAATCACTATAAAAAGTAACGTAGTTAATGGTCTTTTATAGTCATTCGGTACAACGGGACTGCTGTAATATTGTCGGCCGGTTAAGTCATAATAAAATAATACTGAACGAATGGCATATGCGAGAGAAAGTTGTCTAAATCCGTTTCAAGTTTTTATGATTATTCGGACTGGCTCTAGTCAGCTGACATTATAGCGCTAGCTTTACGACAAAGGTGTAGCAGCTGGTCTATAAACAATGCAGGGGTTTTAAATGAAGGTGCCAGATAACAAAAACCAAGGGCCCGAAAATGAGCTCCGCAAATTTATCAAGTATAACATCATGTTTTTATATCATAATTTAACCCGCAAAAAGGAAAGCTTTGCATTTTAGGCCCATGGGTTTGCTCAGGTCGTTAAAATAGAGTATGTGAACACACTCTGTTTGGTGAACACCAAACATATTTGGGTCGTTTTAGTGGTGATTTTGTTCCGGAAGAAGGAATTAAGTAAAAGTTGAGAAAATATATGCTGATTTTTATAAATAAATTGTGCGTATTTTTTTGTTGTTAAATATTTTAATATACGAATTGCTTTTATCTCAAAACACATATAAAATGTTTTTTTTAATCACAAAGCCTTACAGAAACAATATATTTATTAAGTCGTTTGCTCTTTATTACTGTTATGATCCCATATATTACTTCCAGAATATTAATTTAAAGTTCATTTT
Source organism: Hesperophylax magnus (assembly GCA_026573805.1). Classification (NCBI taxonomy): domain Eukaryota; kingdom Metazoa; phylum Arthropoda; class Insecta; order Trichoptera; family Limnephilidae; genus Hesperophylax; species Hesperophylax magnus. The sequence continues at coordinate 11,661,793 of JAIUSX010000012.1, forward strand.
AGAGTGAAAAGGCCAAAGGGGCAATTTTGTGACAGACGTAAAGATAGTTACTGAACTGTCTCTAAGTGATATTGAAAATGTCGATAGTTAAGGCGATGCACTACGTCGTGTAATATTTTAAATTTAGCCGCTATCAATAACAATCCTTACGTAGATGGCGATAAGGTTTAAATTCCCGCTTAACACCATCCGCCTGTTTTGATTTATGCAAGAAAAAAACACGGCCAAAAAGTGCCTTTTATTTTATTTTGTGGATGCTCAGGCAAAATTTTTTTTTTCGATCATTTTATAAATAACTTAATTTGCCACATTATACAATAAAACCATATCCGAAAATGGTTTCGTAAGTAGGAGATTTTGAACTTTAAAGCAGTTTTCATAGGCCTTTACACATTTTTTTTCTGGGCTTATAAAAAGACTTATCTAAAAAGTACTCGATTATTTCAAAGGCCAAGATGTATTCTACTATTACTATTCGACCGGTACCGGTCCGCGAACCAAATAGTACCCGGCCGCGAAAAAAAACTTATTCTGTTGAAAAAATCTTTACGCTAAGTAACCACCGACACAATACCGTTGAACACAATTCAATAAAAAATATTAAGAACGTTCTAGAATATTAACATTTAATTTAACCACCCTCAGCAGGCCGCGGTTAAATTTTCAGACGTCGACCGGTCCGCGGCGACAAAAAGGTTGGATACCACTGCCTTAGTATACACTGGTGTTTACTGTAGTGTTAACTAAACTAAAAAATATATTAAGCGTAGCCACCATATATCAGCAGCCTGCTTGTCTGCAGGATTTACCTATTTTGTTCATAATTTTATGTATAATTTTATGTCATTCCCCTTAATTTTTAACATTTCGTTACCATAAAATGTATTTTAATTTTTCTTTCTCAATACTCCTGAAACACCTCCCATATTTCTTTATGGTTTTTTTTAAATTTTAAATCATATTTTTCTCATAATATATTAAAATTACCATGTCGTTCAAAATGTCCAGATGTCATAAAATATATTTTTTAAAACGTTATTTAACGATGGAAAGAATTTTGCCGAATCACTAATGATTTCCAAGATTTCTCTCATTCAATGTTGTTTATTACTTAAATTCCCCCACACAATGAAAAATTGAAAACGTCTAAATACATTTTGAGACCTTATATAGCTATTCCCATTGAGTTATAAATAAATAGAGTCTATGTTCCTTGCAATATCAATGTTAAATATTATTCCCGTGCGGGAAGTGAGGAAGCGGGGTGTGGCGGCTATCGATGACGCCCGAATCCTTCCGACCGCGAACGAAAGAGTCAAAGAAGACCGGCGGCCGCGTAAATGCTCTATGACTAACACGACATACAACTACTGATTATGGTAAAACCCAACATACCGATGAAAGGTATATCACATCAGGCAATGATCTGATATGCGTGGCCCATACTCGAACCCCGAAGCTGACTCTATCTAAAATACCTCATTGGCTATTCAAACCATCAATAAAAAAAATCCGTTAAAACAACGTAGGCATTAATGTAAATTTACATTTATTTTGTTTAGTATTTATTTTATGACGCATGCCAACTGTTTTGCCTTCCAAGGGCATGCGTCAAGACAAGCTTTTATAAACTCTGTGTTTTACTAAAATGGTTTTCAATCTTACCCCGTACTTATTGCAATGTTATTACCTTTATATAATAAATAGAAAAAAATAAATTTATCTTACGATTAAAAAAATTGTATTAAAAGTTTTTTTATTTATAAAAAATTTTATTTTGAATAAAATTAGCATATTCTAAAAGATTGATCTCTTGCAATTTGATCTAAAAGTTAGTATGTCATTTGAAGCTTCTCTCATAATATTAAAAATGAAATTCTAGAAGTGTTTTCTTTGAAGTAATTAAATCTTAACTGAGAGAATTTAATCAAAAACCAATTGAAGCTCTATGAAAATGGAATCCTTGATTATTTTTTTTTCTGAAAAAGACGTACATAATTTTTTTTCAGATTTGTCTATTAATATGGGTCATCACGATGACTTACAATAAAAACAATACTAAATGGTTATTATTAATTGAACTTAAGCAAATACTTTTTAAAAATCTGGGAAGAAACACGATTGTCAATTTTCTTAATAATGTTTTTTTGTATATGTTTGTTTTCTAAATTTAATAATAATGTTATTGAATATACAAAAGGAAAACATAAAAAAAACACTGTATTGTATAGGTTAACATCATCTACAATAACGTTGGTAATCGGTTTATCTAATGTGTGAAGGAGTAAAAACTCTTGGAAGGTGGGGTCTGGCGTCGCAAGGATTGAGCAATTTTTTCTTTCATTTTTTTTTTAATTTAACATGAATTTATTTTAAGCACACCACATCATTTCTATCAAGAGCTGTTAAATATCCATTCAAAATAGACACACGCTTGGTTCTATGTATTTCAGATGTTTTTTTAATTAATACATTTTAATGCACGGGGACGCCGCGCCGGGTAGTAAATATCGGTGACTAGTAATTAAAAAAAATCATGTAAATCAATTTTTTTTTTTTTTTTATAAATTATCTTTAAATTTTACGAATAATGTAAAACTATAAATTATAAATTTATGAATTATGCCTACATGAAACGATACTTGCTAGCAATGTCAACATGACAACTTCGTGGGATGTTGATATAATTTGGAAAAATGTAGGCACTTGTAGCCTACATTTTATCAAACAGTGTAGGTACCTATTTTAAAAATTAACTTCAGTTTATGGCATAGGCTTACCTTTATGTTTGATTTAAGTCCATGAAGGAAAGCAATTCCAGGAAGGTGATCCTTGACGTCTGGGTCCACAACAATGAGTGTGTATAATTTTCCCTGAAACACACAAAAATTTAGTATCCTCGGTTCCTTAAAAATAGTAAATTACGAAAAAATTATGATATGCAATGTATATAATACATGCTTTTGAAAAAAGTCTGTACTCCCATTAAATATATTATGTTAGCTATCAATTTCGTTTTACGATTCAATATCAATTTTACACACTATTAAAAAAATATCTTAAAATGAAAATGTATTTTCCACCGAAATGATTTATAAATTCAGTAACATTTCGTACAAAAAATACAAATAAACACTTTCTTTAAGTTCTATTTAAGTGTCGCATTGAATAATATGTATCGTATTCCTGAAGATAAAAGAACTATAAAAAATTAAAAGCTTTTACAAAAACTCACATCTTTAGCGGAAGGTAAATTTATTTCAGGCTCTTTTTCAAACACTTTTTTCGGCAGCAGGACGTCGCAGTTAGTAGCATTCACAACAGTGCCCCCTTGGGATTTAATGGACAACCCTTTGAAAGACGAGCATCCTTCTAGAATCTTTTCAGCTTCTGAGGATTTGCAATTCTCCACAATCGCCTTACCACTCACGAAGTTACTTTTACCGAGCAAGCAAAAAAACAAGTATAAAATCACAAGTATTTTCTGTACTGCAAACATTTTTCTTCCTTTGACAATATTCCGGAACAAAAAAAATTAAACTGTACAAACTTTAAAAGAATAATTTGAATTGTATAAATATTATTTAGTACAAACTTTAACACAAATCTCAGAAGAGATTTGTGTTACAGCACGCTACACGCTCTTGATTTTTCAACAGATTAAATGACAGTCGTGCAACAGCTGTCGACTCTAGTGTCTGAGGCTAACGTTACAAAATAATGATTTCAACTATTGCGACATGGTTTAGTACCGTATTTATATGGTGATATAACGAACGTTTATCAAGGCAGAGGCTGGAAACCTTTTATTCTATTTTTAATATACATAACGAAAACAAGTGCCCTACTGATAAACGCGCTCCTAACTCTACACAACTGATAACCATTCATTTATTGTAATGGCCGTTTGAGTAAATATATTTAAAACATAAAAAACAGATGTTTTACTAGTAGCAACAAGGCACGCTATCTAAATTCTGCTTCGTTGATGTTAAATTTATCAATATCCTAAGGGATTATATTTAATAAGATAGCTCACCGCACCGACGACTAATTTGTCGATGTTTGTCATTGACAAATTAGTCCTGCAGGCCGGAAGATAAAACAGTCTACGCTGTCAGTGACGGAGATAACCATCAGGAACATAGAAATTAATGCTCAGCGTGATAGTCGAGTTTTGGAACCAACCATCAGTCTTAAGAAATGTGATACAATATGCAAGTATTGCCCTAGAGAAAGTCAGTAGAATAGAGCCATGGGTAGTAGCTATACTCCCCCTGGCAGAGAAATCTCAGAAATTACATGATGAAGTCCCTGAATAATGTCACACAATGTAATTCACGAAAACCATCAAACACCATTTAAGAAATATCACACCTCACGGCGTAACGGAAATTTAGTGTAAAACGTATGGTTGGAAATATTATGATGTGTGGCTCTTGAATTACTAAGCTGCTTGGCATTTCCACCTTCTTCGGTCAGCTTTGACGTCTTCATTATCAGAGCATACGTAATAATTGCATGTTTACTGACAAAATATAATTCCACAAAATTCAAACATAAAACATTCCTATTTTTGTATGGGTCTCATTAAAACTTTAACTAAATTATATACAGTAATACCTTTACGAGGCTGAATAAATATTTGTGCCTTAATGGATGAGTTTGTTTGCAGAGGATTGGTTATTGGCATTTGGGCAAATTAACTACGTAAGCACCCGTGATAATTTAATATCAGGCACCTAATTTTTGTTTACGTTCAATCCAGCAACCTTGCTGTTAGAGAATTATTGGCCGTTGGAAAATCTACCTGGTTTCACGACCCTGAATGAGCACAGATTTATTAAATGTTGTATTATGTTAGAGTATTTCAAAAAAATATATGCGTATATTTTATTATTCATAGGTATGTTTATTATATATATATGAATGTATTGTAACTTTCTCTTTACATTACGCAAAAACTAATAATTATAATAATATTGAAGAAATCATTTATATATTCATCTGAACTCATTTTCAAAGAATTTTAAGTCAGAAAATTAAATACTCTTTTCCTGTATCACGCAACCTTACAAGTTTACAAAGATGATATCCTAAACAAAACCGTACCATTCAAAAACACAGCAAATCTCAGGCAAAAATACATGTTACCAATTCCGATTTGTAAAAAAACTTTGGGTCAGCAAAACTACAAATACTTAGGAACAAATTTCTTCAATAAATTGCCAGAAAATATAAGATCACTGAATGATAGTTTCAAAGAATTCAAAACACAATTAAAAATATATACTGAAAACCTAAACTAAATAAAAAAAACGTAAATAAATAAAAGAAAAACAAAAACAAAAATTTAAAAAATAAAATAAAACTCTAACAATCTAAACAAATAATACCTCATTCCATACACACAAGCAATTGCTTATTATGGGAGAACATTGAAAAATAATAAATATTAATCATATCATAATATCTTTCATCTTATTACTAGTTAAATATATATATATATATATGTGTGTATACCACACATTGTAAATTTTTTTGTTGAGTAAATATAATTTAAAAAATAAATAAATAAATAAAAATGTAAATGTAGGCCCTGCAGGAATATATACATCTTAATTATTATTAAAATAATTTTAAAAAACAATATGAAAATAAGTCACATTATGTGTACTTTTCATTTCGACTAGTCAACCTATTTTTTTTTAAAGTGATTACAAAAGTGTACATTAAAATAATGTAGGTATATCGAAGCCGTATTACGAGTATATCTATGGTCATTAAAAGATGTGAAAATACGTTTATTTTCAAATCCTTAGCTTCGTCCAGTCACACCACACAAAGCACGTGAGCCTCTCCCAACTAGCAATTAATCAATAAATATATGAACACTGATGGGGGGGGGGGGGCAAATACATTATTATAGTCACAATTGATTTTCATACACTTTATTATGCTCTTTCGACTGCTTAATTATTTATTTGTTAGTTAGGAACAGCTCACGTGTATTGTCTTAAGTTGATAGTGTTAAACAATGAACAATATTATAAGCAAGTTATATAATATACAATAAATAGGAACATTTAATTTACAATTAGACTGAACTTTCATTCTCATAGTGTTTGGCTTAATGTAGGTAAAATCCGAATACTATTACTGTAAAAGTATAGAGAAATGTATAGTTTACATAACTGCACCTATTATATTAAATTATTGTAGGAGGCTGAGTTACAGAGTGACATTTGAAGAAGTATTCACTTAAAATAAGTGATGGTATTTATGAGAAACGCAAGGTTACTATGGCAAGATTTTACTGCGATAAACAAGTTCATCGATGATGGTCATTGTAACTTTATTTAAATAATATGTTCCCTCCTATTTTTTCGTGCAAATTTATCAGCTGTAAATTTCTTGCCGAGGTGTATAGAACATCGTTGTGTGTAGTAGATCTAGAAAATAATTAGAAAATTGAACATAATTGAACTTTCCGGTTTTGATTCGTCCCTCGGTATAAGACGCGCCTTGGGGCTAAAACCAACTCTTGCGTAGCAAGCGTGGCAAGACGGGACGACGCTTTTGCATAAAAAGCGACGCTTCATTTGGCCAGCTTCGTGACTCGTTGGCTCTTTCTGCTTTACCACCAAAACTACTTGAGGTATATTATTTGTTTCTTTTCTAATTAAAATTGGCAATGCAACTGTTCTAAATGACAATGAATTTTTAATTTGTAACATATTTCTTTGTGTATATTTTAGTAATAATAATATTATTATTTAATTATCAAAAATATAAAGTCTTGTTTATATTCATTTTAACTTCCTTCAGCAAAAATCAATTTACATGTTTCACATCTGCTAGGCGTCCCGTAGCGCCATTTTTTTTAAAATTTGTACCTTTTTTTACTTTTACAACGTCTTTAGGTTAAATTATTTTATACTTATTCAAAATCATCGAATCGATACCAACCTCCTCAACTGGTTCTTAAATTGCACCTTAAACACCGTTTAGTACTGTACCATTATTTTTTTTGTACCTAGGTTGTAATAACTTATTTTTTTAAGTAACAACCAGGTGTTGACGATCTGTTTCCATTGATATTTAAGCAGGCATAATATGCCATTCGCGCTTCATGGATTTCAAAATGGTCCGATTCCATTCACGTATTTTATGTAAGTCATTGCCAAATTATGTAATAGAAAGTTATTACATTACAAAACGGACGATCTTTTTCATCGTCAAATTATTCAGTAAAACTTTGCTAATCGCAGTGAAATCTATTAATTACTGTGGCTAATTAATACTTGTTCAATCCAAAATATACGATGCTTGTCCTTCGAAGAACACCCGGGAAACGATTTTAGGTTAGTATACAATAAATCATATTTTGACAGTATTTCGATCCACTAGTTTTTTTTTTTTTTTTAAATTAACTCCACACAGGAGGCCCTGAAGAAAATAATTTCCCTCAGGGCCTATGTCATCTTTGGGGATGCTGTGTGGAGGGTCTTTTTGTGGAGAGGAAAGAGTGAACATGGGTCTTGAAGAGTCCCATGTTGTAGGAGGGAGGAAACACAGAGGCCGGCAGTTCGTTCCACAGCCGAGCTGTTGAACTTAAGAACGAATCGTAGAAGCGACCCATTCTCATGTGACAAATGTCAACCGTGTACAAATGTTGGGCGCGCGTTTGGCGTGTATCCCGACTACGCACTGGTGCCGAAGGGATCAATGACGCTAGTTCCTCAGAGCATCGTCCATTGTAATACCAATAGAACAAGGACAGCATACATACCTGACGCCTGTGCTCTAAAGATTGCAGTCCGTTTGTTAAGATTGGGGAATCTATCAAACGGACCGCCCGTTTCTGCACAGAGTCAAGGGTTTTTTTCAGGTATTTAGGGGCTCCGGACCAGAGATAGCTGCCAAATTCTAGTTGTTCAAGTGGAATGACTTTTGTCGTTTTGCGTCTAAGTATGTACATTTGACGAGACTCGAGTAAGAAAGTCGACCAATGTATATACATTCGGACAGACGGCGATTACGAGCGGCCTGGATTGGAAAATCGAGCCCCTGTTAGAAACAGCGGGTTACTACTAGATGCATTTTTAGGTCCTACGACATATTTACCTCACTTTGTTCGAAAATAAACCATTTGTGAAAAAAATGTGTACTAAAATATAAAAAATACTAAACAAACAGAGCAAAGTGAAATAAATTTTCAGAACTCCGTGCTACACAGCTGGAAAAATGCTTTGAACATACAAATTTCCCATAAAAAATAGAGGTCACCGTACGATAATGGTGGCAGTTGTTTATTAAAAAAATACCTAAAATACATACACATTAATAAAATATTAAGGTTTTATGATGTTCCCAGCATTTTCCATCTATGAGCGTAGTATATTATTTATGCCCGGGTAAAAAAAAAAATACTAATTTCGGCTGTCGGTGACATGGGCACTGGGCACTTTGATTAGTGATGTGAAATATTCATGCGTAATGCGTATCATTATTCAAGTTCAATGAACTAATAATTCGAAATTGTAACTACTTATACGTATGCAGGAAAGTTATATGAAAGTAGCTAACAAAACAATTTTTTTAATAAATAAAAATTATTTATTTGTAACGAGTATTTATTTTTTAATGTTTAACATATGCTCATGTCAACCCATAGGCATGTTAAAAAAATAATTTCCCTTCATATAAGTAGCTATTCTGAGAAAAAAAATTATTACATATTACCTACATTAGGGTGTCCCAGGACATAAGGAAGAATTTTTTTTTCATAAATTTAAATATGCATATCCTCTTATTTTATTTCATTTGATCCCAATAACTCATATAATAAATATTATTTTGATTAAACACCAGCAACCCGTGCCGACTTGATGCCAAACATATGGTACAGAGTTAATATGGGAGGATTTTCAACTTTCATTTTTGTCGGATAAATAAAATTTAAGAATGCACAAATGTTCAATTATGTAGTATTTTATATTTAAAAATGGTTTATTGATTAAATTTTTTCTTCATAGTTTGTTTTTTACAGTCAGGATAAATCTTCCGGTGTTCCTGAACGCATCGTAACAAAAATTATTTTTGTTCCTCTTTGACCGTGAGATTAAGCCATAAAAATCTTGCATTAACTTGACAGTTCTTTCAGCTGTATCATTCACTACCCTCAGCGGCGACACCTTCTTTCTGACTTCTTGATACGAAGCATTATTTGACCACATCGTAGGGAATTCGTTAAAAAAACTGGCATCTGTGTTCAGACGATCAAACAAATACTTGCTCTTAACTGAAATGAAGTCGTAAATATTTTTCTCTGAAACAAAAGTCACTAAATTATGATATGAACAAAAACCTCAATACAAAACATAATTTAAACTACTTAATAAACTTATCATACAGTTTACCATCAAGATCTTCCTTCGATGGGATGTAACATTTGTCATGGGTTGATAAATTATTTTTTTTGATACTTCGAGCATTTTTATTTTAGTTGTTTGATCCACAGCGTCGTCAAACAGCGATAAAATAGATCCTTCATCGGTCAAATACCATAACTGCTTACTGAACAGAAATAAAGCTGCCATTGAGATGTTTTCATCAATTTTTTCTTAAGCCTTCATCGATTTCAAAAAGCACAAGTCCTGGTAAGGTGTTTTAACTGCTATAATACATTGTAACCATGGCTTGACATAGGATGTTACTATGAACAGGCAAACGTCTAAAAGTGCCGCCTTATCCTTACCGGTAATTTTAAATTGCGCACAAATTAATGATATTTTCAAGGAATAAAGCGCCTTTGCCATCCATCGAGCACCTGAAGGCCGAATCTTAAATTTTCTCGCTGTATCTCCTCCTAAAACTATCACACAGAGCTCTAAAAACTCTCAATAGTCATCTAAAAGTATTTTTGTTTTCAGTGCAGTACGGTAAAAGTCAAGCAAATCATTGATTTCGGAAGCGGTTAGGTGCAATGTGAGATTTTCTCTGTAGCACTGAATTTTATCGGGATCAACATTTTTACAGTTATCTCGAAACTTTTTGAAGAGTGGTATGTCAGAGCTTGTAGTCACTTGACTGATTTTTACTTCAAACACAACTTTAAAAAACCAACTATGGCTATATTTGGTATATATTGACAGTTAAATTCACTTTCCGGATATTGTAGAACAAAACTTCAAGAACTTGTCCATTAGATGACAGTTTAGAACCCGATATTTGGTGTTTTACGACTCCTATTAAAAATATACTCTTTTTAGAAGTGCGTAAATCTAACAACATCTTGCCTGAACGAGTGATTTTCGTTTACTAACAAAATAGCAAGTTACTACAAGCTCATCAACACGTTTGCTCGCTGGCGTCTTAATGTACAAGTACTGACATCTTTCGATGCAAGTCGGCACGGGTTGCAGTTGTCCAAAGTAAACGAAATTTTTTTTAAAGTGTTTTGTCATTAATAAAACAAAATTAGAGGGTATGCGTTCAAAAATAACAACTTTAATTTTTTTGGGACACCCTAACCTACATATACACTAATTATGAAAATAAAGTCAGCTGCCGCCTGGCAAAAATTTTGCATCGTTCATATACCTATTTCATTCTCTTCCACACATTTTCTTTGATTTGTTATACTTTTCATAAGCAGTGCCACCTTTTTACAATGTCATTGGAGAGATGTCATAATTTTTAAAAATTACTTAAATTCGATAGGTAAATCTCTTCTCTTGAAAGGCAATGATCCTGAGGCAAATGTCCTTGTAATAAATACTTTCAGGTTCACAAATACGATTTTTCACAACTGTGTTAATTTTTTATGAAAAACGATATTAACTTGAGATAATAATATTTCACAATATTATAATTTATGTCTACAGTACAAGATACCTCATTAATAAGTTTTTTTGATGGTTCAAGGTTCACAGATTCAAAATGAATATTATTCTCAGGGTAAGGTTTTCCTTTGATTATCCTTGTAGTTTCGTAAGTGTGTCCATGAAAAGTCTTTGGATATAAATCCCGACTTTAACCAGTTCATGATTTCACAGGAGAAAACCTGTGCGAAACGCGCAAAAACTTTCATTTTCCCGACTTTGATGTTTTCTTTGAGGGTAAAATTCACAGTCAACTTGGTAGGTTAGCCTAAATGCTTACTTAAAAAAGTATATTTTACTAGACAATAGCTTTTTCGCTCTCTCGCATAAATAAACAAGCTTAAAGAGAAGGATGCGGGAACAAAAGCCGAGGTAAACTCTTAGTTTTACTATCTCTACGCAAAAATAGCTGTAAGATAACATCTTTATATGAGAGTTGTTGGGAAGTTTCTGGAAGATCTTGATATAAGAGAACAGTCACTCATGTACGTAATAATATTATGTTAAGTCGAATATAATGGATTATTACAGTCGTATTAAATAAAGCGTTGCCCTGCAGAAGAAATATATAAATAAATATGACATTAAATAAATAATGAAAAGGTGTACCTACCTTTGGAACAGAATTTTTGTTGAATAACACAGTAAAAACTCTCGAACGGTGAGATATGTAGTCATGTAAATTGGATAGGTTTATTTATATTTCTGGAATTTTTAGGTCACTGCAACTGCAATATTAGAGTGGTACGCGAGGGAGTGGTTATCGGTTACCGTGTTAATAAGTAGCAATGCATTCGTTAATATATCACCTATCTTAACCATAAATCAAAAAATCAGTGTTTTGAAGAAGCAACAGTACAAATGGTTAAATTAAAAAAATAAATAAAGGTCAACGTAATTTTTTAAATATGAGCTATGGATCATTAATTTTTTACTAAATCAGAATATTATTTAATTAATTAAATAAACAATCATGGCACATTCCTCTATATCAGAGGTTCCCAAAGTGATATATATGGACCCCCAGGGATCGATATCGGCTTGCTGGGAGTCTATGTCAATGAGACAAAAATTTGGGGGTCCACGAGATTCAAATGTACATACGAGCGGACCCCCATTTACCTCAAGTCAACATTAAGGAGTTCCGTAAATGTCATAATAGACCTAACACAGATATAATAGACTGAGAAATTACTTATTTGATGTTTGTATTTTTATATTTCGTAAAGTTGTTAATTGAGGTATATGAATAGAGTCTACGTTCCTTTTTTCGTCAGAATTAATATATTCAAGCAAAACGTTTCACATTGGAAGCCGCGAATTTTCCTAGTTCCCCAACTTGTTTTTTCAAAGGGTAATAATGACGTTCAACATTTAAATGCACTTCACACAGACTTCAAAACTAAGTTTGAGGACATTTTGACTATGGAAATGCAACGTTAAAGAATTGGATATCATTTGATAAGAAGAACCGACAACTGACAAGGAACTTAAGGGGCAGTTCTGTAGGGCCAGCTACAGAAAGAAATTCCCTTTAAAATCCTGCTTCATTTTCATTTGGTGTAATACCTCACAAGGGCGCCCCTGTCTGCACAATGCAAAGACAGAGGAACTATACCGCCACTCGGTTGGTGGACAGGCAATAGAAGGGATTCTTCTTATGAAAAAGAGAAATGATTATCACATGGTACGTTAATAGTTTTAGAAAAATTCAATATTCGGCAGGCAGGGGGTCTACGGAAAAAAATGTTTTTGGCAAGTGGTCTACGGGGCAAAAAAGTTTGGGAACCTCTGCTCTATATTCTAGTTTAGAAGCCATGTTTTTAACAGTCGAAGTAATAAAACAGAGACAAGAATTTTATATTTAGGCAGGATATATGTGTGTGTCATTTCATTTTTCTTTCCTCTCGAGCCTGATGGGTGATGAGTGACCATCTTATTTTGAAGGCTGTTATAAGCACAGTATAATTTCTCTTTTATTGTTGATAGATGAGTAACATATCAAATTGAAAACAACAATATCGGATCGGTAGACTTACCTTCCGACGGCTATGTAAAAATCGTCGAACGGCTATGTAAAATATTATTAAATTGATAATGTCGAGTTTAAATACTTACTGAAATATGCATTGACAATTCAAAATCCAAATAAAAATATAAATGTTCGTTTGTTAAAAATCTTTAATATCCAAAAGTTCTTCTTTGATTGCTTTGAAATTTTGACAAAACGGTGCAATTGAATACGCGTATGTTTTGTATGGTGACCGGATAAATCATCACAATGATAATTCGTCATATCTTTAAAAAGTTATTTAAAGTCATGGAAAGTGATAAAACAAAAAGTTTATTAATTGGGTTAAGAAAGTTAGGTTAGCTTAGGTTAGGTTAGGTTAGATTAAAAAAAAATTTCATCGTTCCTAATGACTTTATATCACTTTTTAAAAGTGTGTTGAATTGTCACTGCGTAGAGTTATCATGGAACCGTTTTGTATATACAGGTTTTCCAACAAGAGGTGTTATTTTGAATAGCCCGTTATTTCCGTAGATGTTACTTTTAAAGCTGTCATTTTAGACATTTGACAAGTAGAAACTACGCCATTAATAAAATGGAATGATACGCGCTTCAACAACGCATTGAAATGATTAAAATTCACTTGAGTGAATCAAATGCAAATCATCTTGAGTGATGAGGCTCATTTCTACCTCGGTGGCTTCATCAACAAGCAAAATTGTCGCATCTGGGGCTCGGAAACCCAACAGTTATTGTTGAAAAGCCTCTCTATCTTCAACGTGTGACTGTTTGGTGCGGTTTATGGTCCGGCGGAGTCAACAATTACGGTGAATGGATTGCGCTATCGAGAGATGATTAATGATTTTGTATGGCTTGAATTGGATGGTATTGATCTGGACAACGTTAATTTTCAACAAGATGTTTTAAAGATTTCTACGTGCCACACTAGCAACGAAACCATTGATTTTTTACGATTGAATATCAAAATGACACCTCTTATTGGAAAACCCTGTATATATATATACTAGTGGATCCCCAGCAATGCTTCGCTATTGCTTATGTCTCTCTTGGGCGCCTTCGACTTCTTCCACCATTCACTATTGTGTACCACCATGTTACTCAATTCGACTCCATACCTCATTACGGGGCTGAGATATTGCTTTAGGTATTCCAACACTCCTGACACAGGCTGAATTTTTAAATATTAAGTTTAGAAAACAGTTAAAATTTAACTCAACCATTCCGAATGCATTTTATAATACAAGATGTTGTCCTGCTACAAACTCCCTTCTATGAAGGGTAGTTAAAATTTGTAGTTGTATGTATTTTTGATGTGAAATCAACAACAGCGCCACCTATCTAGTCCAAAAATATCCTGATATCCTAATATTTCAAGCTGGAACCCGTAACAAGTAAAAACGTGCTCTTTTTTCATCTGAGAGGTAATTTATTTTTTTAAACAGCGCCTCCTGTTGAACTTAAACATAACACGCTCTATTGAGCCACAGCAAAGCGTGGCGGGTTACAGCTAGTTAGTTAATAAGGTATATGTTTATCTTTATCCACAACTTGTTATTAGAACAACTTTCGTTTCTTCAAGCCCGAACCAATGTAACGTCATTGGCACGAACCGATTCAACCTATCCAAGAGTTTTGTTAGTTTGACTCCATTCATTAATAAGCCAGTAATTTTGCATAACGAACGACATTAATAAAAAGTTGTATATATTGACTGTTAAGCTTATCTGATACTATGGAGGCCATGCTAAAATTTGTCCACCGGCGGTTGGAATATTTCCTATCAACTGTTGACCGCGCTCGCAAACATTGCTAACTGACTATAGATGACGGATTTAGTCAATATCGCATTGATGTAGGCTTGCGGAGGACCGGAGCCCTTCCGTCCTGCCTCCGGTTATCCGATGCTCAATGTTTGACCCTAGGGTCTTTGGGTTCTTCCCCCTCAATCCCAATACATTCTTTGAAGGCCTACCGGGAAGCTGGCTAAGTGGAATGGGCGCCGAGGCTCGCTTGCGACTCTCCGATCGCTCCGTTCATTCTCGGTAGGACTGCCAGACGACTACAACTTAGCTGCTTTGGTCAAGTCATAATCTCATCTTAATATTAAACTTATTATTTTTGTAATTTTTTTCTCGTTAACTTAATAATATAATCGGCAACACCAATTGATAGTTATATAACTGCAATCCAATTATATAACTAACAACATTTACGTACTCGCATATTGCTTACTAACACTGTATGCCTGAACATTGGTGGTCTAGAAGCATTTTTATAAAGAGGAGTTTTTTTTAATATATCAAAAATATGCTATTATCGTGTACGGTGAAGAAAAAAACCATCCGTTTCCTTAGAACGCCGTGGGAAAGTGGTGAGCAACCTCCAATGACGTAGGTTTCTGCCGATCGACAATGCTCGACATGCTTGATACCCTAGTAGGCTGTTTCATCGAAAAATTTTGTGAATTTTTCTGTTTCCGTATCTCTTTTTACGTTCAGCCACTATACGAGTCAGAGCCAATTACGTCTCTTGCCTTACCCTTTATATTATGCTTGAATTTCATCGTGTTTAATTCATACGTACCTACGTTCTCCTCAACGATCTCAATTCCGTTAGTAAGTCAAACTGAACGATTGCTCAAATGGTCATAAAAACAACTAAGTCATTTGTTTTACTCAAGAGATACTTTTACAAAATAAAACAGTATTTTAGAATGGAGAACTCCTCTATAATGTAAGAATCTTGACTTTTCTATAGTAATATTATTACTTATAAAGAAAAATTAAAAATTCTTGTTGAAAATAACTAGGAAAACAATTTCCCTCGGAGCCGTGTCATCTTTTGTGTGAAGGGTTTCTTTTAAGGAAAGAGAGGAGATGAAGTTCTGGGATGGTAAAAGGTATTAGGATTGGATATGAATCTAGGAATAAGTGTGTCCAGGAGTGACGGACTTATAAATATATCCCTCCGACTGCGGCGCAAGGCGATGGGTCCATAGAAGAGAGTTCGAGAGGTCAAAAGGTCTCCAATAAATGGTTACTGGGGCGGCGGTACCCAAAACCGCTTCTCTAAATGTCTCTTAAAACTTTTGTACAGTCAAATGAATAATGATTAAATCCGAAATTCGTCAACCAGTATGAGTAATTTTATAAATTTGCTCAGTCTTGATTTGTGAAAGCAATTGTGAATCTACTATCCACTTTTATCTAAATCTTCTGTAATAATAATAATTTATAGATGATTTGTATAGCGTCGTTTTTTGTGAGAAATCACCTCAAGGGCGCCATCTATCTATATTATTATTTATATATACATGTATAGAATAGTGCCTGTCGGGGGGGGGGCGGGCAGACACCGAGTTTTATTCAGAGATTTATGAAATTTTGCACACTTGACAAGAGGAAAACTCTGCATAAAGCCCGGACAATGCCGAGATTCATCTAGTTCTATGTAAACATTTCAGACGTGTAAATCAATTCACGTCTCGGAAAGACTAGGCAAACGCTTCCTTTGTTCCTTTCCGCTTTTACACGATTAACTTAACCGCTGAACCAAATCGGCTGCAATCTGTCAAGTGTCAAGTAATCCTAAGAAAGAATTTTAAAATTCTTAAGTATTATAAAATTGAATGCTCAATCACTGTAGCCTCAGTCCAAAGTAATGGCAAACCATTTTCTTTTTAATGGAGCAAGAAGCAAAAAAAGGCAAAAGAGAAAAAGTTTGTTAAAAATTGTGAACTGAGAAAAATGAGATCGGTGAGGCAAGAAATCTCTGTAGTCAATTTTCTTATTGTATTCAATCAGAATCGAAAATAAATTTAGAAGATTTATACCAGTCAAATTTATTAAATTGATTCGCGACATATTTTATGAATTTTGAAAATGTTTTCAATTCTCTTCATAGGATTAAATGTTCCGTTTCATTACCCAGCATCTGCAGATATATATTTTTTTTTGTATTTCCATCTTTTTAAGCAGTGAATAAAATATGGAAAAATCATGTTGACATCTTGTATTATTATTGACAAAACATGGGAAAATAATAATGTACTTGTATTATTTATAAGACGAGTTAATTTCGATGTTTAAAAGCATGATGAAAAGATTGTATTAATTTTTAGACAATTTGTGTAGTCAATCTTTGCACAAAAAGCAATAAAATAATTTTTCTATCAACAGAATTATGTACGCTTAAAATTCTCTCTACATATGAAATGAAATCCACAAATTAATTGGCATCACCAATGAACCATACATCCTACAATGCGTACAAATCATTCTGTACAGATTTGGAAGAAATATGAAAAATAATGACTTTCCACATACGACCTTTTAGTTTTTTTACTCCTATGACACGTCTTTAACATTTATTTATTTCACATTTTTTTTACAAATATCGAAAATAATGTGACTTTACTAGGGTACCCCGATCTAAGGTGTGATGTTGTTGATGGGTTTGTATGTGAATTATAAAATAGATGATTTTATAAGTATGTTAATTTTTTATGGATCTTTGTAAAAATATTAGGTATAAGAGAAAAATTATAAAATAGTATCTAGAAGAAAAACATAACATAAGAGTTCATATTTTTTTTTTTTTTATTATTATTTCATTTCTCGCTAGAGTAATCCCGATGAGTTACAAAACTCATTGTAAGACGAGAGAAACATACAATACATAGAAGGGAGTTAATAAATACAATTTTACATTGGTATTTAGATATCATTTATAAGTTTTACATACAAAACAGTATACAAATAGAAAAAGGAAGGTTAAGTAGAAAAAACAAGAAGAAACAAAAAATAAACAGACAGGGATATACACATAAGCACAGAACCAAGGTAAGAATTTTCACAAAAAGTGTGTTTTTTGCACCAAAAAGAGTTTTTTGTTTTTCCTCGAGAGCTTGTGTCATAAACTCAAAAATCGGTGCCATAGTTCTTGAACATTAAAGAGTGAAGATCTCAAGTGTAGCAAAGTTATCCATCCTTAAAGGAAACAATTATTCAATAGTGCTCTTTTAGTGTGAATTTCACGCTCAGCGAATTTAGAATGAATACTCAATGTACTGCATGCGAAAAAAACATTGAAGTTCCGGCCGACTTTATAGCATGTTCTGTATGTGAAGATGGATATCACATTTTGTGTGCGGATATAACGGAAACTTCTCGCCGAGGTGCAAAAAATCAATCTCAATCACAACAATGGAAATGTAAGAAGTGCATTAAAATTCCAAAATCAACTAAACAGAAACTTATCGATAATAACATGAATGAACTCAATGAAGACCTGACACCTATTGCCAAAAATCAAAAACGAATTGCACAAACAGCGAAGCTTACAACCACACCTACAATAACCAGTGAAAATCTAGCATCATCATTCACAGATGGCTCTAATCAGCCGTTAACATTGGAAATATTCTTGAAGGAACTTGAAAAATTTAAAACAACAATGATTTCTTTTGTAGATAAAAAACTAAGCATCTATGATCAAAAATATGAAGAAATATTAAAACAAAACAATGATCTACTAAAGTCATTCCAATTCATGGCGGATCAACAGGAAGATCTAAAAAAGCGTGTGACTTCTATGGAAAAATTACAGGTTAAAGATAATGCTGATCTAATCGAATTAAAAAACCAAAACAACATTTTAATTAATACAATCTCACAACAAGACGTCAAAATCGACAGACTAGAATATATGTCTCAAATATGTAATATTGAAATAAGAGGCATTCCAGAATCCATTTCTAATAACTATTTAGAAATTCTCAATAAAATAACAAAAATTATCAACTTTGAGGACTCTTCAGGAAATATGAACTCGGCAATAAAAAAAATCTATAGAATGGGGCCTAAAATTGCTGAAAAAAATCCCAGATCAATCATTGCGACCTTTAATAACACACTAGATCGAGATAATTTCTTATGCAAAATAAAAACATACACAAAGGCCACAACTCCCAGCACAAATAAATTAAATACATACGATCTAGGAGTATCGCAAGATGCCCAACGAATATATGTATCGGATCACTTAACACAAAAAGCAAAATTCCTCCTAGGACAAACTAAACGATTCGCCAGAGAAAACAATTTTAAATATGCATGGACATCTTCAGGACGTATCTTACTGAAGAAAATTGACAGCTCAAAAATCATAACAATAAATAATGCCAATGACCTACAACGTTTAAAACGTCAATCTATCTGACTTCTATTTCACTCTGTCATTATGGCTGTTAATGAAGATATCATTTCATGTTCTCATATTGTAATATATTGTTATAGAATATTTATATACTCATTTATTTTTATCACAATCAGTAAGATCTCATGTAACCTCATACTTCTAGTAAATATATATAAATCTGGGAAAAAAATAAATGAATATATCTATATTCCTTTTATGGTCAGATTCTGGAATAGTTCGCAGGTAATTGTAACTTCTTTTTCTATTGCAACACACCCGTCGCACCTACATATTTACAGATTGAGTACTCACCGTGCTCTGATTAAGATTAATAAGTCGGTAATTATGAAATTCATTACTTGTTCATTTAAGACTCATTTCATAATTTTCAATAGGATAATGAATAAGCAATGTGATGTATTCTATATTTACCTACCACCCTTAGCTGTTGTTATCACATATAATTTGTCATTAGGTAATAACATACAAATAACAACTGTGCATATACCAGAAAAAAAAAAAATTTTCATTGCAAATACCTACGCACTATTTTGGCCACATCGCTGTGTATTTCAAATGTTTTTGTATGTATTTATTTTATGTCAACATATTCTTTGCAACTTCTTTACAACTTAAGTACGCTCCATGCTCTGAGCTATATTTTTTTTGTTAATATCATTTAATAATTGTTGTTCTGTTAATATCATAAAATCATTGCAAATACCTGCGCACTATTTTAGTCACATTCTGTGTATTTCTAATGTTATTGAATGTATTTGTCATTTTAGTTGCGTTCTTGATGCTAACTTATTTATCTTACCAATCTATTACCACCAAAAGATCTACTACCACTCTATAACCACTTTTATTGCTATTATTCACTTTATTATAAATATATACTTTAAGATTGATAATTATGTAAACATAATTTCCTTCGTTTGTACCTTCACGGGATATACCTACATTTTCGACAAGTTTTCACAGGCTCAAATTAATATACACCCATTATTATTCTTATTATTATTATTAATTACATCGCATATTATTTGCTTTTGTTTTATGAGTCACACCACCAACAGCAACATGTATAAAAAAGTATTAATATGGATTCTATATTCGATGAAGAACTAAATGACGACAAGGAAATCAATATCAACATAGATGACCCATCAGTATGTAATGAATTTCTTAACCATTCTGCTCTCTCTATATATTGTATGAATATAAGATGCATAAAAAAAAATTTCAATGATACTATAGCTGTTCTCGACGCAATACAACATAGATTTGGCATTATCGTTTTTAGTGAGGCTTGGTTGAAAGATTCAATCTATATCCCAAGTATTACTGGATATTCATCACATAGCACCAAAATAAATTATTTACAAAATGATGGAGTTGTCGTTTACACTCGGAATGATGTCATAGTTTCTGTTGAAGAAATAACTATTCCACATGCCAACTGTCTTAAATTACAACTACCTTATAATGTATGTGTTTTAGCAGTTTATAGATCTCCTTCTCAAGCACACATTGATACCTTTCTTGACCACCTAAATGACTTACTACGTTCTGTATCAACACATAACCATGAAGTGATTTTATGTGGTGATATAAATATAAATATTCTGGATATGAACAACATAAAAAGTGAACAATATCTTTCACTTTTGATTTACCACGGTCTAAAACCATTTATTATTTCACCGACTAGAGTAACATCAAGTACTGAGAGTTGTATTGATCACATTATGGTTAAGTCAAAAGACGATCCTCAGAGTGCTGTATTCAGGACCAGTATTACAGACCATTTTGCTACATTATTGAAATATCCTAAATCCAGAGTAACAAAATCAAAAAAAATAGACGTTAAGCTTAGACTAACTGTGGATAATGACCTACTAAATTCGACACTGAAAGAGGAAACATGGGATACAGTATTATCCACCAGTGATGTCAATACTGCAGCTGATAATTTCATAAGACGTCTAAAATTACATATTGGAAATTGCTCATATACTAAGAGAATCCATTGTAATAAAAAGCACTTGAAACCATGGATAACTTCTGGAATTGTTAACTGCCTCATTAAACGTGACAAATTACACAAGAGTTGTCGTAAAGAACCAAATAATATCGAACTGTTTGCACATTATAAAAGATACAGAAATTGGTGTTCTAAAATTATAAAAACGACCAAACAAACATATTATAAAGGGAAGCTTCACGAGGTAAAAGGAAACATAAAGCAAGAATGGAAAATAATAAAACAAGCATTAGATTTGCAAAAGGAATCAGTGCCCATAAATAAACTGAAAGTAAATAATAACATTGTATCCATAAATGATAATCCAACAGTCATCACTAACCATGTGAATAATTTTTTTAGTGATATAGGTCAAAATTTTGCTAATCTTTTGTGTAGTGCAAATAACACCAGTGAAGAATCTTTAGTAAAAAATTATAATCCAACACAATCTATGCAAAATGCCTGCTTTGAATTCAAACCAACGAATTGTAATGAAGTTTTAAATGTGATTAATGAGCTAAAATCAGGTTTTTCGAGTGGAAATGACAATATAAGTGCAATGGTCTACAAACAAAATGCTTCTGAACTAGTAATACCTATTACACACATTGTAAATGTTAGTTTTGAGAATGGCTTGTTCCCTAATCATTGCAAAAATTCCAAAGTTATTCCTTTATTTAAAGGAGGAGATAACAAAGATGTAAATAACTATCGACCTATCTCCTTGCTAAATACGTTATCAAAAATAATAGAGAAATTAGCTAAAATTAGGTTGATGTCTTATGTAAAAAGATATGAAATTCTCTCAGATAATCAATTTGGCTTCCGAGAGAACATGGGAACAAGTGATGCTGCATTAAAAATGATCACCACAGTCGTAGAAGCTCTTGATACTGGCAATAAAGCAATGGCCGTCTTTTTAGACTTGTCTAAGGCATTTGATACCGTTTCCCACGGTTTACTCTTAAAAAAACTCAGTTCAATGGGTATTGTTAATAAATCTTTAGATTGGTTCAGATCATATCTTGAAAATAGAACACAGAGAGTAATAATTAATGATCACATTAGCTCAAATAAATCAATTGTATATGGTGTTCCTCAAGGTAGTGTTCTGGGTCCAATTCTATTTTTGTTATATATTAACGACCTCTGTAAACTGAAATTTTCTGGATCTTCAATTGTATTTGCAGATGTCACTGTCTTGGTGTTTGCTGCTGACACATGGAACGAAACGTATGCTCAGTGCGAGGCAGGATTAAGGGCAGTCAAATTGGCTTGATCAAAACTTGTTAACCTTAAACATGAACAAAACTAAATATATTACTTTTAGCATTTCCTCTGTAAATCAACCATCTTTGGAACCTTCATTAAAATTACATTGTTGTGTACAGGAGTGTAACTGTCAATCTTTGGAAAGAGTAGACAACATCAAATACCTGGGTTTAATTATTGATAAAAATTTAAAATGGAACAATCACATTACTATATTAAGAAACAAAATAAGAAGGCTAGCCTACATTTTCAAAAATCTAAGAAACATATTGGACAAAGTTACATTAAAAACTGTATATTATGCTCTTGTTCAATCAATGCTTTCATATAATGTTGTCTGTTGGGGTTCTTGTAACAAGACTACCTTAGAGCCTTTGAATGTTGCACAAAAATTAATTTTAAAAATAATGTATAAGAGAAATTTTATGTATCCATCAAAGTTATTATATAGTGAAAGCAAAATTATGACAATAAGGCAGTTGTACATAATACAGGCTCTCTGTAAATTTTTCAACAACACTATTACTGCTAAAAGATCTCAACAAGTGCGCAGCACTAGAATGGGTTCTTCTTTAATGTATCAGCCGGTGTATACCAGAACATCCTTCGGACAAAGGAGTTTTTCATATAAAGCTCCGTTGCTATATAATATGCTTGGAGAAAATATAAAAACTATAGGTACCTTAAATTCATTCAAGAAAATGGTCAAAATTTCCGTACTAGCTGAGAGTGATGATTTTAGATCACCCATGTTGTCGCTTATATCATAATTCCTTGTGGAAGCTCTGTTTCGATACAATCCTTATTTACTTACTGCGCATGTACTTATTTACTTCTAAAATAACTTTTGGTTATTTATTATTATGTTACTTATTATTATTATTATCTACTTAATTATCGTATTAATATTTACTTTAATTATTGTCTAGCTAAATTATTTACTTACTTACTTTTTATTATAATATTATCTACTTACCTATCGGTTATTATTTATCTTTTTTTATTTAGTTATTTTTATTTTTATTTTTTATTTTTTTCTTATAATCTATTATTCATACTTTCCATGTTGTAATTGTTAGTATGGTTACCCTATGCTTGTGTCTGATAAGCCAGCACAGGTACCTTGTACTTTAGTTAACAGAAGAATATTATTGTTGCCAACTTACTTAATAATGCTTCTTTTGTTGACTTTTTTGTTTTTATTTTTTTCATACATTTGTTACTAAAATTGTTTATTTTTGTCTACCGGTCTCGAAACGTCCGTGACATAAACTTTTCTTTTTTGGTTTAAATTTAATTTAATGTTGTTATTATTTTAAATTTACATATATGTATTTTTTTAAATGATATTCTTGTAAAGCTGCACATCTTGATACAGGAATGCCCTAGTGAGATGTGCAGAGTATGCTTTTTATGTAAAAACTGTATTTTGAATGAAATAAATAAAGAAATAAAGAAAATTAAAAAGAAGGTACTTTTCCACTAATACATTGGCAAAAATAGATTATGCTCGATTACAAATACAGGGGATAGAAAAGGAGAGAGAAAGAAACAAAAACAAAGTACAACACAACAAGAATTACGTATTTTCGTTTTCATATGTTTAAAAAAATGTTCTATTAAAGCCTTACTTTGAATTTTTGTTTTTATATAAATCTGGAAGAGAGTTATAGAGTGTGTAGGCAATATAGTTAAGAGATTTTATTCCATATTTCGTAGTGTCTGTTAGAGAAATGCTGATTTTATTGTTATTCCGAGTATTTTGATTGTGGATTTCTTGATTGTAAAGTAGCTTACTGTGAGTGTGGGTTGATTGGTGGGAAATTCGTAGAATGATGGTCGTGATTTCATGTTTGGGAAGGACTGTGATTAAAAGGATACCGGAAATTGAATAGATGTTAATGATAACACGTGTGTCCCATCGAAGACCAAGAACATTTCTGAGAGCTCGGTTTTGGACCACCTGCAGGTCAGCTATCAGTTTCTTTGAGGCTAAGCCCCAGATACTACAGAGATAGGATAGGTGTGAATTTACCATAGCATAATACACCGAAGTTACTATATGAATGAGTAGTAATTCTTGAAGCCTATATAGAACGCCAGTTATGGGGGTAATTTTCTCCTTCACATGATTTATGTGGAGATCCTACGATAGTTGGGAATTTACAATCAGCCCCAGATATTTAGTGTTCGTTTTAATCTTAGTTAGGTTTCAACATTCTACCCATATTTTTCCTTCCCGTGTCCATAATCCATATCTTAATACTTCTTTTGAAGTTAAACTTCTTTTTAATCTTTTTACAGCGCCCTTGAGGTGATTTCTCACGAAAACGGCGCTATATAAATTAGCCAAATATTATTATAGAAATATTGCATTTTCTTTGTCCAAAAGTCGTTTTGGTTGTAGGTTAGTGGAATATATGTTGTAATGAGGTTCTGGTAAATCATCCCGATTTTGTAAGTGCAAAGTAATTCTGTTTTTTGATGCGTAAATTAAAATATCTTTTGGATATCATTGTTTCATTGAGACATTAAATTCAGGCCATTGAAAACATAGTCTGTGGGATTCTGATGGGGACTTAAAGTTTAATTTTCAAAATTGCCTTTTGTTTTAAGGACCGGTAAATTAAAATGATTCAATCTTAAAGAAACGGTTTTGAGTTTAGGAAAATATTTATTAAATCGATGTCATGTGATCAATTTCTGTTTTTTCACATTTTATTAAACTAAAATAGTTTATATAATTATATTTTTTAAATACTTTTAGTATCGCCTTGGTGAAAGACCATCATTCAGAATTGAAGCATTGCTTGAAGAGGCCATTAGATGTTTGGCGTGCAGACAACGAGAGTCAAATTGAACATTTATGAACTGTAATTATTGTTTATTGTTAGTGTTATTCAATGTAATTTACTTCATTTTTGTTACTGGTTCGCAGTTTGAAATAAAGAGTTACGAAATTGAGTATATTATTTTGAATAACCATTGAAATTCGCAAAAATTGATGTAAATACAACCATTGAAATTAATAATCAATTTAAATTCACCTTTTTTTTCTAGATTTTTTTCAAATATTGGAAGCGGAAATTAACCAACTTTCCGATATCTGATCTAGCTGAAACTCTGCAGGTAGACCCGTTATAATGACAATGAATTCTAACAACGCATATACACGTGGACATATGCGCATTTTTCTGAAATTGGATGACATTACAACAGTAAACATTCGAAATAAATATTGGTCCTACTCAATCGGGATTTGGCGCAGTTGTTAGTAGGGTTAGCTCCAGTCCCTAGGGAGGAAAGTTCAACTTTTAGTCATACTATTTTTTGTTTTGTTTCAAAAGACATTCCAAAAGTTCATACCAGTAAAGAGCCCGTCCCTGGGGAGGAACGTTCAATCCTCACTCAAACCAAACAAATGTATGTTTAAGTTCATCTTATATGAATAAAAATAGATGTATTATAAATTTGATTTAAGATTTTCACGGCCAAAAGTATTTTTGTTATTTGTTTTTTGGGTGTTATGCCGTGTTGCGCTAACTTCATTTCGGACAGCATTATGTCCGAAACGTTGGTTAAAGATGGAGTTAGCGCAACACGGCATAACACCCCAAAAATAATAACAATTATTTTTGGGGTGTTATAAAAAAAGATGCATTATAGTTTAGAAAAATATTTTTACCGGTTGATTTTTTTTTCAAATTAACTTAGAGATTGCCGTCATATGATGGCACCACTATACCAGCAATCATTATCTTGTATTACTTCTAAAGCCTCGGTCTACTGCAGGCCCAGCCTTTCCTCGTATATCCTCTGCATGTTTATTGTGTAATGCCCAGCTTTGTGTGGGCGACCAACTACTTACTGCAGCTGAGAATAGAATTCTTTTCTGAAGTCATTCTACTAACTGACATTTTATGCTCTTTTCAAAACAAAACATCTAGGATTTTACAAAAAGAGTAGCTTGTGTTCGAAGAGCTTCTCTAAAAATAACATGGTCCCATGGTTCGTCTCCTGATACCGATTTCAAGATTTTTGCTATGGACTTCTGGACCATAGTAATATAAAGTACTAAAAACGATCTGTTAAAACTAACACTCTTAGCTCTGAATCACTTTTAAGGCATATGGGTAAATTGTATATTACAAACAAACAAAAAAATCCGACAAGCTCCATAACCATAAATTTGTAATAAATGGATAATTACGAGTGTGTACTTTAGTTAGGTAAATATTCTGATCACATTTTCTTCTCTGTCTACAGACAAATAACATACTAACTATAAATACCTACAAACAGTAATTATTAACAAAAAATATTTTCTTATTATTACGTACTCAATTTTCTTATATTTATTTACTTACTAATGTTATTATTACCTGTTAGAGTTTCTCTGGACGGCTGCATGCAGACATTGATAACTCCCAAGCATTTGAGTAAGTGACATCACTCCAAAAACATGTATCAAACTACTGGGTGTCAAACTGGACGTTGATTTTTCTCAAAGTGAACAAAACTGTGAGCACGGGGTTCTTTTAACTAAGGCAAATTAAAGCAGTGACGAGAAACCTGCTAACAGATACGACTAAATTGTAAGTGAATTCCTATGTTGTTTCACCTCTAGATTATTGCAATACAATATATACAAGTCTCCCCAGATATCAAATAAACAAATTTCAATCCATTTGTAACGATGCGGCAAAACTTCAACGTCGTATATAAATATTCTCAAACTTAAGAGCATCTCAAAAATCTTCACCGGCTCAAATGTCCTGAAAGAATCCAGTTCAAGCTTTGCTCGATGGTATTTAATTCAATTAATTACTTATAGAAAATGTGTCTTCCGGAAAATAGCAATTCAAGAACCTCAACCCTCAAGGTCAGCAGCGTCATCAGCTATCGGAAAGTTGAAGAAACACACACACCAATACCATGTTCAGTGAGTGTCAGGATCTAAAGCCTGGAATGGACTGTCACATAATTAAAGAATGATTACAAACTCGACAGAGTTCAGAGCTAAACTCAAAACTCACCTTTAGACAGATATCCATAAACTTTTCACTTTCGCATTTTTATATTTTTTGTAAGCTTAGTAAGCTTTTTATGGTCATTTCATAAAAATTCTCCAGTCCTAGAGAGTCCTAAATTCTCCAGTCTCAAAATTAATATCAACTCTGCTCTTCCCACTTATCTTCTAATAAAACTAATATAAAAATTTATGAGGTGTAAAAAAGCAAATGTAAAACCAGCGCATACGTCCAGTGCAAATTTGTAAACTTTTTAATAAAAGTGTTTGGTTCTAAAGTTAACAGCCAGGTAAGTACGTTTTTGGTATCTGTTTGTAAATAATAAAATTAGTTAGAGACTAAAAATTTGTAATGAATTGTGAATAAAGAGGAAAATTATTGTCTAGATCAGATTTATCAATTTTATAAATGATATCTTTCGATTTCGAAAACTGGAAAAATAATATCTGACGACATTGTGAATCATTGTGATCATTGTGATCCATTTTGGATTGATCATAAAAAAACCTGAGAAGAAGCGTATCGAAGCGCGAATATAGAAATAAACAGGTTTAAACAATAGTTGGATGAGAATTACCTTTCCTTAAACTCGGACAAAACTTATATTATAACAGTTACGTTAACGGATAAAAACAATAAATTCAAAAATTATTATTCATAACTCGTGTAAAAAATATTCTGACAATTACAACTCACCAAAATGCTCAGTACTGACAAAAAAGAATTTTATTAGATATTTAGGAATAATAATAGATTAACACGTTAAATGAACATATTGGACAAACTATTAAAAGAATACGTAAACTTTACTACATTTTCCTCAAACTGAGAAATATTCTTCAAAAACAAATGCTACAGAAGTAACCTAACAAGTAACATTTATTCTTGCACTAACCCAATCAATTCTCCAAAACGGAATAACAGATTTGTGAGGACCAAAGATATTAGAAGAACGAGATATGCTATGTTGGCCGCCGGACCGTAGGCGGAGTACTACCTAATTAGGGTACTTTGAACGGTATCGGGACGTGTACGCACAGAAATCTGTTCTATGTATTAGTGCGGATACCTTAGCGTAAGCGAAGGTGTGCAGTAGTATTGGTGAACAAAACCGGTGACACTGGGCAAAACAATTTCACACAGTATGAACTGCTCATAGCACATCTCGTTCTTCTAATATCTTTGGTGAGGACCATATAAAACAATTCCAAAAAACCGTCAGATTATTCGAATCGTGAATTATTCCAAAAATTTAAAGTTTTTAAAATAAAATGTATTAAATCTATTAAAAAAATGCGTACTTCAAATCTACAAAGATAAACTAATAATACAGTTATTAAGCACCTGACCGAGAACCACGGGACAAATAATTATCCCTTAACTCAATACTCAATAATGGGGGCCTCAGCACGGGTAAACAACCCAGTGAGGCCAACATTACTGAATTAAAATATGAAATATTGTAAAATAATGTATCAACAATAAAAAAAAAATAATAAAAAAATACAACAACGGCACAGCACCATTACACATTCAGCCATTAAATGTTTTGAGAAACTCCCTAAAGAAATACAAACTAAAAAATATATTTTAATTTTAAGAGTTAACTTAAAATACACTTTACCTCAAACTAATTTGATTGTGTGGTATATTATTGTATACAAAATCACTGTTAAGAATACATATATATATATATATATATATATATATATATATATATATATATATATATATATATATGCACAAGGAATTTAAAAAAATATATCTTATTTTTATTTTCACAAAATTTATATATTATTCTGTACACATATATACGTTCATAATTTAAAGTTTATTTATATTGAAGTATTCCTAAAATTATTTAATATTAAAGACAACACTCCCTCCCTACCCAAACACGAGTTTTTCTCACTGCAGTTGTCATTTGAGTTGTATGGAGCTCTGTAATTCAGTGAAGTAAACACAATATGACGGTAATTTTAACGATATTGTGGAGAGCAAATAATCACTCTAAATTTATTGTTGATTTGACGTGATCTTATTGAATTATAGGATTACTGAGTTAGATGTTTGGCTTTTTCCATACTAATTATTAGGTTTTTTGTAATGTAGTAAACATTATCGTGTTGTATTATTCCGGTATAAAATTGTTAACAACAATATTCAATTCCCAGAGTTGCTAAATAAGAATCAATTTAATGTACCTGCGCGCTTCATACGCTCTTCTGTCCAGATCAATTAAACAAACGATAAATAAAATTCTTGCTTGAACCGAGATACACATATATATAAAGTCCATAAAGGAGTATTTCTCTTATATTTAACTTCTGTAGGTATGTAACATTTCTCTTATTCATATTTATAATTATGTTATAAATTGAATTTATTTTATGTACATAATATTATCTTCTTATAGTTACCAATAAATGACAACCGTGACCATATTAAAAATACACGTTTTTCAAACAATTAATTAACCACTAGCAGTTAAAAACCTGCTCCGCGGGTTTCTTTCTGCTAGGCCCTGCGGCGGCTCTTAGTTGGGCTTCGCCCATTTTAAGTGATAAACAACAGTTACATTTAATAGATAGATATTAGGACATTCACAGAGAGAGGGTGAGTATATATATTGTTAAAACACGGAACAGGAAGGAGTTAATTAATAATAACATGCTATATTTACGCATAATAAGAATGACAGTTGTTTGAATACATGAAATTATACGTATTTGTGATGGATTATTTCAAATGAAACACTATTATTGACTTCATGTCTACAACTGATATTAACTGTTATCGTACCTAATATAATTAGCTCATAGGAGACTTGCAGTGCTTAAATATTGAGGGGTAAGAGTAGGCTGGGTTTATAATAATTAGGAATTACAATATCGTTAGACGGGAAAGACCAGTTATGTGGGAAAATATTTAAAAGAGAGTTTATAAAAAAATTCTTGTTAATTATATCTGCTTTTATATTAACATGTTTCCTCATTTCTAAAATTTCAAAATTATTTATAGTGAAGTATTTTAAGACCTGAAAAAAACAAATAGAATATAACCATAAAACAATATATTCATAAGACAAATAGCATTTGATAACGGTTATTCTAATAAATTGATAGTTGAAATACTAAATAAAAAAAATTAAACATATTCTCTTCAAACGGTCTTTCTAAAGATAGAAATAAACAATGGCGTAGAATTCTGCTTGTGGATAACGATACTTCTAAAATTATATATAAAAACAATTCTGGTACTATTCAACTAGCGTTTTACACTAATAACAATGAAGAAATATATTCTTAATAATAAAGATAGCAAAATTCAAACAAAAAAATCAGGAGTTTATAAATTCAATTGGGATGATTGTAATTTCTTTTACAAAGGTAGAACCAATAGAAACTTTGAAGTCAGAACTAAAGAATATCGCAGGGCTCTAACTGGAAATAGTGAATTTGAGTTTGCAAATCATCTTTTGAATAATGATCACACTTTCGATAAAAATTCAGGTCTTAAAATACTTCACTCAGGATATAAAGCATCGCAAATAAATAATTTTGAAATTTTACAAATTAGAAAACATGTCAATATAAAATCAGATATAATTAATAAGCAAAAAATATATAAATAATAATGAAAAATGCCATTACAAAGTGATAAGCTTCCAGAAGAAATCTTCTAATTAAATGCTTGTTAATCGTAAGTAATCAAATATTGTGAGCTGCATATTTAAATATTCGCGCCATTCATTTGGTTCGTTTTTAAACCGCCAGAGGTGCGCTCTGTCGGCCATCTATAGCCGTGAGTATCGGCCATATTGAATAAGGAACGCGTGATTTTTTATAAACGTCAAACATAATCACGTAACTGTGGATAATTTTCATTGTAATGTAATTAATCCAATGGATTATGAACTTTCTAAAACATATTTTCTTCGATATTATCCAAAAATTATATGAGCAGAAACTATGCTTTTGAAGAAATCTCGTATTATTATGAGGCGATCCTATTTTAGTAAGAAATCGTGTCTTAATTTTCAAGTTAGCTGAATTTACCCGAAACAGACAATTTTAATTCGACCAATCAGAGGGCCTAGATCGTCCAGACGCTGGCGTAATAATACTATCAGATGACTGTTTGCACATTGAAAATAAATGTTTTTCTTAAACTATTATTTACTAATTTATTTTTATATTAACTTTTAAAAAGAAATACAGGCATTCCCGGGTTACATATAACCTGACAATATTTCAAAATTTCTATTAACTACAGTAAGTAACTACCACTACAGTAAGCGGAAAATTTTGCCTGTGTTGTGACGAAAGACTTGAACACACTACCCCTGGGTGGGACCCAAACGCGATGTCAACTCAACCATCAATCGGTCAGTTATTATAACGAATGAGTGTTTTTTTTTTTTGTAAATATGTCTTAATACGACACCTTCAATTTTACCAGAATAAACTCCATAAATTAAACGTTTTTCTTATTTTTCACGAGCGATATTTTGTTTTTAGATAATTTAAATATTAAATAAAATAAAATAAAATACTGTTTGTCTTAAAACCACGAGTTTTTAATAATATTTAGAACCGACCGGTTTCGCTTTACTCAAGCATCTTCAGGGTACAAAGTATTACCACAAATTATTACTAATTATTACCTAGTAATAATTTGTACCCTGAAGATGCATGAGTAAAGCGAAACCGGTCGGTTCTAAAAATTAATAAAAACTCGTGGTTTTAAAACAAAAAGTATTTTATTTTATTAAATATGTCAAACCACAAAGTGATTGCTTTCTACAATAGATTTAAATATTTTTTATTCTTATAATGTTGTTTTATTAGAGGTGCAGTTGCAAGGAGGAAATCTATAGTTTTATTTTAGATATACCACACATGTTCAAACTGTCGATTTTCGAAAATATTATGTTCTTACAATGAAGAAGTAATACACGGTTAATGTTCATCGGTGGAATTTCTCTTCGACCAAGGGTATGCTATTGATTTTCAATTACTTATTTAATCTGGATATAGGATGGTGGTATGAAGAAGAAAAAACATGTATTAGTGGAAAAATTATTTAACAAGACTGAATCATAATAATAAACCAGATGCTTATTCCACAAGCTAATTTGAAAAGCTCCTAGTAAAATAATCTATAAATAACAAATTTAATTGGACAACCTGGGACGGAAAAAAACAATTTAATTAAGAAGGTAAGGTTAAGAATAATTTAAAAAACAAATTGGTAAATTATTATTTTTTTATGCATTACAGATTGATTCAATCCTATTAAAATACACATGAAATATACAAAGCTTTATGAAACACTTTACAATAACTAATATTTTAGAGTTCAGGAATACTTTTGAAATCTTCAAGGCCAATGTTGAAAATGTCAAGAGACCTAGAGGTATCATTTAGCAGCACCATACCTCTTGTCGTGCTATAACGTCCGTTCTTCCGTGTGGAATACAGAGCAAGTCGTGGCGTCGACCCTGACGGTAGTTGTTCGAAACAAAAACCTTTCATCGTTTATCAGAATTCGAATGAAAAATAATTCTAGTTTCGGCTGTGTAACTCGGGTTCAATGCACTTTAGAACTCGGATTTGCTTTAATTTAAGTGTAATTTTTGTTAATTTAGAACTGATTGTAATATAGCGACAAATCTATAAAACACCTTCCCATCATATAATAGATTTACACCAGATTTTTTATACATAAATTTCTTTAGTACTTTAAAAATAAATTTAATATTTACGATTTGTATTTCTTTTGTTTAAATTATGTAAGGTTATTTTTTCACAAGTAAAGTCATATTTTGTGATGTTTCAAGGGTATGGGCGTTTTAGCTAACACAAAATTATCGATTCAACAATGCACTACTATTAATATTTATAATTGTTACTGTGTGTGTGACACGTATATTCTTGTGGCGTAGAAAAATGTCATTCACATTTTTGACCTTGTCAAATTTAACGAGAGTATGAAACAAATTAAACTCAGGGTTCGTGGATCGAGCTGATACTGATCATCTCCTTGACAAATGAAAGTATAAAATAAAAAAAATCTTACATCTATCGATGTATTTAGTATATAAAACCAAAGAGAGAGAAGAAGAAAGAAATTTACAAACGCGTGTTCTCCTGATTGAAGGTAGCATCTTCTTTCAGGCGTCTTCTAACAAGGTCCATCCCTCGATATTAAGGCTCCTCTCCAATCGTGTCCCAGAATCAACCGGAAATCTGTGTCACCATCTTTTCTCAGCCAACTGCGTACATATGAGCATGATAATGACGTGTCTCTTGGCATATTTTCCAGGGCTTGTTTTCACACCAAAACTCAACCAAAAGAGACGTCCGCACCAACCACGGCAGCCATTTTCATCATTTTGGTAGAAAACGAACGCCGGAGGTCAAGCCGTCAATGAAAGGATCGACAAACTCGTTTGAAACTCCTCTAATTACACACTTATCTGTAGAAATAACACATTACTTTTAAACTTCGTTGATATTTATGGCAAAATCCAGATTTCAATCTCGCAAAAAGCAAGCTCCAATCCCCAAATCAAATCAAATCCGTGTTGCCTCCCTTGCCACCTCCGGCTTCCGTTTTTTCTACTTCCACCAGGCTCATCTTGCCATTGCACAAAAACAAGCTCCATCCACATTTCTTGTAATTTACAAAAATGTAAAAAATCATTAATTCTTTTTCATAACCTTGCTCGAGCAATTGAGCATACCACTGCTTTGTATTAAATTAATTTAATATTATTATCATAGAAAAACCAATGCAGTTGTTTCTGCAAACATAAAGGTATACAAACATTATGTTTATTCTTTATTGTTATTCAATTAAAACGATACAAAAAGCCGTGAAAGTATTGCAAAACTTTTTCTTACGAAGAAAAATATTCAAATCAAATTTGGAGTTTTAATTACAGTTTTTCACAAACAGATTTTTATTTTATTCTCGTTTTTTCTTTCTTTGGAAGTTTTGCAATAATTAACTTTTTTTTCGTAATAGTTCGGAAAAATGAATAGCTTTGGTTTAATTAATATCTCTTTCAAAGTTGACGTAAAAAAAAACTTTTTTTCTTCTAAACTCCTAAAGTAGTGAAGTCGTCTCATCCATAACACATTAATTAAAAATATGCCACAACTTAATAACGTGGTTGTTCCTTTCTGCGCGTACCAGTAAATTACAACTCTGTACCTATTCTAAATGCATATATCGTGAGTCTAGTTGTAACACCCGATTTCCTAATTACCCTGAGTGGTTCGCTACACGCCAAACCCATGCAAACCTTGCATATCCGGGGAGTCATTAGCTAGGTAGTATGCAGCTAGATATTTGGTATAGTTATCTCTAATTCGAAACTGCCCCTGGATGGAATGGCTCGTTATTGACTCTCTACCCCTAGAAGAACTGTTATCACTATAAAAGATTTTAAATCGAATAAGGTACGGTTTTAGGAGTGACTATAGAATTCTTCTCGTTTGCTTTTGCGTGTGATCATTAGCCTCAACAAAAGAAATTCCAACTGCTCCAAGCCGTCTGGAGCCAGTGAGATTATGGCATCCCCAATTGTGGTATGTTGTGAGGCCGAAGGTCGTGGGGATGGCGGATACGGATTTTTCACGAAAACGGCGCTATACAAATCAGCCAAATATAATTATGGGAAGGAGATAGGGAAGAGAAAGGTGGAGGAGTATTAGGCTATTCAGGTGTGGTCTCCAAATACGGTTAAAGCCATTTTAAGCAACTTTTTGATTCTGAATGCTGTTCTTACACTGAGGCAATACTGAGAGTATCTTGTACTCTACAACGTGCCGCAAGTATAATATATATTATTTTAAATTAACAATTTGTGAAATAACATAAACTAATCAAAATATAATATGATAATTTCCGTGGTCGAGGAGTAAGGCTGTCGATTGGCAATTCGAAGGTTGCGGTTTCAAATCCCAGCGTGCGAAAGTAATGATGTTTTAAGAGTAAAACTGTCATATTTAACTGTTAAATTGGTTTAAGACTTTAGATTAAAAGCTAACAACTAACCATCACTTGGTTTTGTTCAAGTGGTAGGCAGATAAGATAGGCTCAACTCTGTCTTAGCACACACGTCTCACTTCATGCACATTCATGCATCTTGTCATATTATATATTACACTATTCTTTTATTCTGATTTTGAAATGACTTTATTCAATGAAATGATTAACTTGGTCTCGCGATGTCTTTCTCGGGCATACCCCAAGATAGATTTAGATACCATTGTTGTGAATAAGATTCGAATTCGACCATATATGATTTTAACGTAGTTAACTGAAGTTAATTTAAGGCGACACAATACCCTGATAACGGGGATTTGCCCCGACGCTCACATTTTAATTATTTCTGATGAGCTTATTACTAAAATCTTAAATGTTTCTAGAGGGATTCGAAGGGATGCAAGTTATTTATATTTAAGATTAATAAAAACAGGACCTTACAATTAAATATATTATGTAAAACGATAAGTACATTTTATTAAATGTAAAATGTTGTAAGATAAGCGGCAAGTACCAGATTTTATTTTTCTAGACGATGAATTAGTAACTTCCCGACGACTCCCTTACAAAAGATTAGAGATTTTATTAATGTATTCATAAGAATTAATTAAAATAAAAACACTCGCGAAAATTCAATTTCTGGCCAGATACACGAAAGTCGACCGCCAGTACTTCAAAACTCTGGATTGTTCGTAGTATATTTGTGTGCGCGTTGGTAAGGAGTTACTACGTAAAAAGTTCCGGCCTGTAAGGTTGTGTGTCACCCGGCCCGTCGCTTCGGTCATTTCTTTTACGTATTTTTTTTATTTAATCAAACGATTACTTTGAAATCTATTAGTGAAATTTTCTGTTTTTTATAATTTAACTTCTTCCTCAAGTGAGTAAAGGTTTTTTATATAAATAATAAATATAAATATAAATAATAACCAATACAAAAGAATACATTATTAAATGCGTAAATGTGTAGGCACTTGAGAAAAAAGATGACACTAAAGTATTGTCGTTATGTTATTATGTATCATTTCTAGCCCATGTAGACTTTTTTACTATTAATCCTTTTTTTCACGACACTTGGCGACGCGGCTGTCTGTCCGGTTGTCACAACCAGCGGCACAGAATGTTATAGAGTGCCCCTTCACTAGAATCGTTTTCCTAGTTTTATTTATTTACGCCCTACTGGGCTTTTACATTAATTTCTAATTATACAGTCATGTTAGTTGTAACAATGGAATATCTAATAAATTATGGTAAAATAAAGGGAGTTTTTTTACTAAGGAGTGGTATTCTCTTATATTTCAATAAAGTGTTTGTGAAGAGTTCGTTTCATTACTAATACTCCAGGGCAATTACCGATTCGCGATCGTAATTATTCCGGTAGTCCTAATTTTTTTATATGTTTTATAAACTGGTCCCCTGATGTAAAATCTGAGTTTCCGACCTTGGCACACCTGTGCTCGCGCCGCCATTTTGAAAAAAAACCGGCCGAAATCGCTCCATAATCTAGTTTTTCCAAAATATCTCATTCCCAATGCAAATTTCGGCTAAATTAGTTAAACAATTAAAGTAGAACATAAAATTACTTACAACTTTTGTCTAAACAATTTTCTTCAATCTCTAATAGGTACCGAGGTAGAAAGTCGTAAAGGTGGGTATATTTTTGAAAAAAACCCGTTTTTGCGCGACTAGCTTTGGTTTTTTGTAAATATCTCGTTTCCAGTACAATTTTGTGAAAAAATTACTGATTCTAATTTTGTAGAAAATAAAATTTCATAAAATAAATAGGTATTTAATTTATGTGTTTTAACTCTAATATGTATCCAAGCTCTAATCCACCAAAACCAGTTAAATTACCCAACAACAAATTTTTGAAATTCGAAAGTTTTTTTTCCATAAAACAAAAACTCTACATCGAAAGTTTTTCTCCATACAGACAATTAGACATATGTCACCTATAAAGTACCTAAAGTCATTCGAATATTAAAAAGAGTCATTAATCTTTTAAGTTTAGATTGTTAGATCATTTGTTGTAGATAGAATTGTGCAATTATCTCCCCAAGTTACTGAACTTACTTACGTTGAAATGATTTTCAAATTTAAGGTAAAATTGAACCAATTTATAATAAATCTCTTGGCTAATATATACTTACGTTTCAGTTAAATATGGGAAAACAGAAGACAAAAGGAGTTTTATCCCGAACAAAATTACGACACCAAGGAAAATGTTTAACGGAATGGAGAAGGTACTACTTAAATACACACATAAAAATAGATCTTTGGGATACGTTTTTTACAGAACATAATTGTACAATGTCAGCTTAAATAATTTTATATATGTAGATATATACATATATACGCAGTCGATAAACTTCTGAGCATATTAAATTAATTTATTATAAGAAGTAAATTAATTTTGATTTCCGGTGACATATTTTTATTTTTACCGAAATGCATTTTTTACACCAAATAAGCTCAGGAATTGTTGGTGAAAGTTTGTCGGGCATGTCTTAATACATCTCTAAATAATTAGGGAATAGAGACAGTATAAATAATTAACAATATTTCTCATTTTAGGAAAAATTCCGCAAGACTTCATCCAGATAATATTGCAAATAATAAAGAAAATACGAGTATTGTGTTAAACGCTATACCGACACTCAACATGGTAATTTTTTCACAATTTCTGTAAATATAAAGTAAATAATATTAATTTTATATGATTAAATAAGCGCTCTAAAAAAAATAACAAAAACTGACATTATTTTTCAGCACGGACCGGAGATGAATGAACCTGAAAAGTTTTCACTATTTGCTGGCTCTAGTTCTTATGACACTAACGTGCATGCCGTTTTCAGCCCCTTATAGCTAGGTCTGACGCAGGCATGACGATTGTTGTCAACTTATATGTTCTCACAACAATAATTGTTGAAGAAAAATAAAATTAAGGAATGAAATTTAAAACACTTTACCTCTGTTTCAATTTTTGGCCTGGTTTTGGTGGATTAGAGCTTGGATACGTATTAGAATTAAAACACATAAATTATGTACCTATTTATTTTATGAAATTTTATTTTCTACAAAATTAGTATCAATAATTTTTACACAAAATTGTACTGGAAACGAGATATTTACAAAAAATCAAAGCTAGTCGCGCAAAAAACTTGTTTTTTTTTAAATATACGCACCTTTACGACTTTCTACCTCGGTACCTATTAGAGATTGAAGAAAATTGTATTCACAAAAGTTGTAGGTAATTTTATTTTTTACTTTAATTATTTAGCTAATTTAGCCAAAATTTGCATTGAGAATGAGATATTTTGGAAAAACTAGATTTTGGCGCGATTACAGCCGGTTTTTTTTTAAATGGTGGCGCAAGCACAGGTGCGCCATGGTCGGAAATTCAGATTATACATCATGGGATCAGTTTATAAAACATATAAAAAAATTGGGACTACCGGAATAATTACGATC
Source organism: Hesperophylax magnus (assembly GCA_026573805.1). NCBI lineage: Eukaryota > Metazoa > Arthropoda > Insecta > Trichoptera > Limnephilidae > Hesperophylax > Hesperophylax magnus. The sequence continues at coordinate 11,700,766 of JAIUSX010000012.1, forward strand.
GCAACCCCCTTTTTGGCGCTATGTGTACTGGCCTATAATACGGAATCCCCAAATATATCGACAACATTCTCACATTTATAACCCAGATAACATGTAGGTACGTTTATCATCAACAAATCAATACAAAAACCGACCAATATCATATAACAACAAAGGCAAAGGCATATGGCAACAAAGAAAAAAAGAACAGGTATCCGCTAGTAAGCAGGGTGAAAAAAATCAAAGGCAGAATAAAGAACACAGAAAAAATGTACAATTAATGCTTGCTTCTAGACTCAGCAATATACCACCTCTATCTATATTACAGCAGGTAATTTATACACTTGTATATACCCGTCTATACGTACTTATACGCTCGTGTGTATAATTCCAAAATTTGATTGAAAAGTGAATTAACATAATGTTTCTAATATTGTTTTTATTTCATCACGAAAATACTTAATATATCAATAATCCGATGCCGAAAGGACCGATTTCACCGGAGAAAAATTCTGAGCAAGTAATAACTGATTTAAACATATAATTTTATTATGAACGTATTGAAGTCGTAAAAAATTTTCAAATACATATTTCCCATACATATTGTTTTCAATTATATATCCGTAATAGAAATTTTAAACCGTTAAATATTTATGTTATATACAGAAAGCCTACCTCAAACATTAACGAATTCTTAATGTATCATGAATCTATTTTAAATAACTGTACAGATGATACCCTTATCTTTGGTGATTTCAACATTGACATTCTTCAAAAAAATAATACATCTCTTAAATACATCAACACGCTAGACTCATACAACTGTTTCATATGTAACACATCCTATCCTACACGAGTAACAGATACCTCTACTTCTCTAGTAGACCATATCATCTCAAACAGACAAAATATTTCCTCAACTACTGCAAATATAGATGCCTACCTAAGTGATCATAACATTTTGATATCAGATTACCAAAACAGCTTGAAACATCACACTAATAATAGAATACATTCTTTTTCAAACAACACCAAAACCGATAAAAACATGTTAAAAACATATGTAGAATCCCACAACTTTCCACACGAAACCACCAGTAATGCCAATGAAATCTATAATAATTTTAATGAATACATCAAAACAGCAATAAAATCATCCCAACATAAATCTGAGTTACGCATAGGAGACCAACGGAGGGGTAATACTCCATGGTTTGATGCAAAATTAAATGCACTTATCAAACAGCGCAACAATGCGTTTAAAATCTGGAAAAATAATCAGCAAAGTGATATATTCACAGCACTGAGAAATAAAACAAGAAATCAAGTTACCAACTATAGAAGATATGCTAAAACCAAATACTACACGACTATATTTAAAGAAAACCTGCGTAATCCGCGACAGACATGGAAAATAATAAATGCATTTCTAACAAATAGCTCGACACCCCAGAAAGATGAAATTGAATGTCTTCTCATTAAGAATGAAGAAATAACATGCCCAACACAGATAGCTTCAACTTTTAACAACTTCTTTATATCAGTTGGGGAAAACTTAGCAGCTACAATTGCATCATATCCAGATGATTCTATCACTATAAACACGGATCAAAAAGCAATCCAGTCCTTAAACATGGCCAAAACAAATAAAACAGAAGTTTTCAGTATCATCTCTCAACTAAAGTCTAATGCATCTCCAGGTTTAGATGGAATTACACCAGTGTACCTGAACTTTTGCAAAGATATATTAGCTGACCACCTTGTTTTTCTTATTAATCAATCCCTGAATAGTGGAATCTTCCCAGATCAACTAAAGATAGCAAAAATAATTCCGATTTACAAAGATGATTGCAAAAAAAATCCTTCTAATTACCGTCCTATATCCATCCTCTTTGTCGTCTGTAAAGTTTTTGAAAAGGTTATTAAGCTTAGGCTCACTAAATATCTCCTATCAAACAATTTACTCGCATCCCAACAGTATGGATTCAGAAACCAATCTAAAAGCATATAGACCAGGGTAAGCATGCTGCAGGCTTATTTATAGATTTAAAAAAGGCTTTCGATACGGTTGACCATGGGATACTACTAAAGAAGCTAGAACACCTAGGCATAGTAGGCACTCCCCTGAAGTTACTGTGTAGCTACCTCTCTAACCGACACTGTCAGACCTTTGTTGGAAAGGGGACAAGCAGCATGGGAACGATAAAATGTGGCGTGCCTCAGGGCTCCGTACTTGGACCATTACTATTTTTAATACATATAAATGATATTGCTAAATGGGGACTTAAGGGTACAATACAACTCTATGCAGATGACACAGTGATTCTTTATCACAATAATGATTTAAACGAACTTGAAAAGGAAATGGAAAGGGATGTAGCTTGCCTGGAAAACTGGCTGCGATTAAACAAACTTAGCCTAAACATAAAAAAAACACATTACATACTGTTTGCAAATAAAAAAAATGTAAGTCTTAATATAAGTCTTGATAATAACCGCCTTGAAAGGGCTGATGTTACAAAATATCTTGGCCTTTTCATTGATTCACAACTCGCATGGAATCACCAATTTAAACATGTTCTATGCAAAATTACTCCTATAACTGGTGTTTTATATAGACTTCGCGGGTAACTTCCTCCCTCTCTATTAAAATCGATTTACCGTGCTATGATTCACTCACATCTAATATATCTCGCCGGAATCTGGGGATTTGCTACAAAAATAATGATTTCAGAAGTCCAAGTCGTCCAAAATAGAGCCCTGCGAAATATTTCCAGTTTACCTTGGGACACACATGTCAAAGACATCTACAGAAACACCCAAATACTTCCTTTTAATACCATTCCCACTTTTGAAATGACGAAAACTATATTACAAGTAATTCAACACTCGGCACATTCCAACACTACACTCTATTACAATTACGACGTACACCAACACAACACAAGAAATCACAACAAACTACATATACCAAAAATCAAATCAACAAAATATGGACTAAGATCCCTGGAATACATAGCTCACACAAAATATAATCAACTACCCAACGAGATCAAATGTGCAAGTCAATGTCAAAAGACCCAAACTAACATGCTCAAACTTCATCTTATTAATGACTATCTGAAATAATAATGTTGTGTATGTCCCATCATATGTCCATTTAATACATACAGCTATATGTTTCATGTAATGCGTATCATTCCCGCAATGAGTTTATTAACTCCTGGGAGTACAATGCTTTATATAATATACTATATTCTGTATTGTATACTTTTAATAAAAAAAATTTAAAAAAAAAAAAAATTGACGTAAATAAAGTAAAAGTTTTGTTTACACAGGAAGAGAAGAAACCCGTTATTCTGGAAGGAAGGAGAATAGAAGACATATTTTTTCTTTAACTGTATTAAATAGAATTTCGCAGCACGACTCTTTTTATGATTGTAATTATCTAACTTAGAGATAGTTGAGCGTATACTTCGAGATGACAAGTTCTGGGAAGAAAAAATGCTTATTAAATTAACTAATTTTTAAATGGATTGCATTCTTGTCGAGCTTATCGATCCAGGAGTCACAAGGTCTATGAATGTTCGTGATCCTCCACATATCTTAGATATTGTATGTAAAGAACGTCAATTTGGAAATCGTCGTTTAGATTTCGACGAAATGCTATTTATTGAATAATTATTTTCGTTTTTTATATAAAATTATTTTTACTATTTCTAACTTATATTATAATAAATGATGGCCTTTATAAAAAAAAAGTTGCATCTTATGCTTTTTACATTACATAATTATTTGTTTTATGTAACTTTTTGTAAACGATAATAATAAATATTGAAAATGACTGATATTTTATTTATCTTGTCAATATATTCAGATATAATTATGATCAGATATTATGAAAATGATTCGTAATTGAATACCGTATTGCTTTGACATCTGTCAATGAAGAACACGTCGGTTACGAGTCATAAGTTACTGCCTACCGTCTAGCAGTATGGTTACAGAAATCTGATAAGAATCATAAAATCATGAGCTCCTTCTGCAATAGGTAACGTTTCTATCGAAATTTACCTAAAACATGCACATTCAACTTAATATTACTATTCACATAGTTTGAAAGACGCCCATTATTAAGCATTTCATGTTCAAACCTTACTCATGGGTACCATCTAGTGGATTTCATCGCTGCTCTGACTTCGAACTGTTCGTGGTGTCGGGTGTTCCCCGTTCCAACGTACTTCATTCCTCTGCACCCCGAAATATTATAATATTTAATTCGAGCGGAGCGCGTGTGAAACTAATTTGCTTCGCCCACTTAATGCGCGTTCACGCCCATAACTGATATTTTTTTAGGATCTTATTTCGTCTTAAGGCGATGCCATACGTAGTAATGCAAAATCATGTGTTTTTGGTTTAAAAATTTGGTCGCATAAAAATGTTTTCGATGCTTTAATTAAATACTGCGAGTAGAATACATCTTGGCCTTTGAAATAATCGAGTATTTTTTAGATAAGTTTTTTTATAAGCCCAGAAAAAAATAATGCTTAAGGCCTATGAAAACTTCTTTAAAGTTCAAAATCTCCTAATTACAAACCCATTTTCGGTTATGATTTTATTGAATAATGTGGCAAATTAAGTTATTTATAAAATGATCGAAAAAAAAAATATTTATGCCTGAACATCCACAAAATAAAATAAAAGGTACTTTTTGGCCATGTTTTTTTCTTGCATAAATCAAAACAGGCGGATGGTGTTAAGCGGGAATTTAAACCTTATCGCCATGTACGTAAGGGTTGTTAATGATAGCGGCTCAATTTAAAATATGCCACGACGTAGTGCATCGCCTTAACGTAGCTTTTTAAAATTTGAATAGTTGTTTTTTTTAAATTTGAAGAATTAGAATTATAAAACATATTGAAAATGTTCTTATAACAATAAATATTTTATTTGAATCTATTTCAGCCAAGGAAATAATCAATTTATTCTGTTACTTCATGAAACATGCTAACTTGTATTGAATTTAAACAATTCCTATTATAAACTTTCAAAGATATTATTATTACAATCCTTTGTGAAAAATGTTTAAGAGGCTATTTCATTAACTGATTTCATGACACGATGTTTAAAAAGCTCAAAATTACAGGAAATCTCTATTCAAACATCCATACAACCCGTGGGTGGTTTATAGAAGAAAAACACGTTATAAAAAACGTTTCCAAGGTATAAAGTCTTTTTCGATTCATTTTTTAACGCTCTTTTCATTTCTCAAGTAGAATTCAAATAAGAGGTAGGTAGTGAGTTGCAGAGCTCGTAAGTAAGAACTCATTTTCGTGAGTAAAAAGAATAAAATTTACGAGCTTACAGTTCTTCTGAAATGCGAATTATTTTCTCTTTAAATTTTGCACGTTAAGTTTTAAAAGAATTTTATGAAAGGCAAAACGTTCAACACCTATGCTTTTTGCAATATTAAAACCACAAAAATTCAGCTTGACACGTTTAATTAAACAGTGATCTAGAGAAGGAATAAATGAATGATCACATTAAAACTAGCAATGCAACCGTCTGCAAAATTAAGCGTGTCCAAGCTGTACCAACAAAAATATCCACTATATTGCACATCTACATTAGAAATTCGAACGGTGTTTTAATCAGATGAATAGAAAATAAAATATGTATTGGGATATTATATACGTCGAAAGGAAGTGTGGAATGAACATTAATAAAGCATTTTTATCCTCCCTTTAAAAATGTTTAGTAATGGCCGGCAGTTCCTTAACCCATTACCTCCATGATTTATTTTTTATTTTTATAAACTTGAATCATCATTATAACCCGATAGTATAGGCTTAAAGGAGAGCCCGAAATCAGTTTTAGAATTTTCCGACCGCCCACCCTCTCATCGGAGCGTCTAGAAAATTCATGCCTAAACGCAACGCTTGGAGGTAACCCCCCTAAGCAAAATTTACGTCAACTATGGGTAAAATGCAGTAAACTGTATGATTTATATTGATAATTTAAAATAAATAATTGCCATTGTTTATAATTCAATTAAAATACAATTTATTAATGGAAAATACGCAAAATAACAAAAAATTCAATATTAGAAAAAACCTTCTAGAATGAGGAAAACTAACCAAATCTAACCAAATTATTCTCTAAGTGATACCGTTTGAAGCAGTCAAAATGAAGGGCGCGGTTGCAGGCCCGGCATCGATAGACTGCTGGAATTTTTTTACATAGAGCACAACGAATTCAAGATTCGCCACGATATGTCAAATGAAATTCTTGCATTCGACGCACACGATTCCCATCTTCTGCCTCATGGCCTTCTTCCTTCACACGAGAATATTATTCGGCATTATTACTCCTAATTCGGCATTGACCTGATTTGGAAAAAACAATAAAAGAGTACGGGTAACCTCCACACGGAATGCCTTCTGGGAAGGTTTACTCCGTCGCCTAGTCATCTGGTTTCCCATATCATGCTCGTACTTCCTAAAGAAGCATAGCAACTTCCATCCATTTAAAAGAGTGCTGCTCAGGCAAGATGCAAATAAAGGCCAGTACCACTTATTTGACCGAATGTTGACCCGATAATTTTGTATACCATTATCATGGAGGTCTACCCCACCCATTTCCAAATTATAATTTCGTGTTGGCACGCTGGGCAACCGATTTTTTTTGCATGCTTCCTTCAAAACTTTGCCTTTTTTGTCTTTCTTCAATTTCTGCCAACTCTGCACTTGACTTACTGACTCCATTCGATCATAGTTCGTGGCCACTGTTACTTCACGGTTGTCCTAACCAACGGCATACGAGGATTTGGCTTTCTACGTCTACCACCGCATCAAATTCACCTGCTAGGTAAATGTTCGCTATGCGCAAGGGAAATATAGAAGAAAATGTTACCTTTAGGCAATTACTTTCCTGTGTTCAAATTGCCTGAAGCTTCAAGGTTAGGGAAGTGAACTGGCCATAGAAAAGTGAATATGCCAGTAGCGCACATTCTCTTATCCTTCAGGATACACATCAAATGGTGAGATTGTGAAGAAATTGTCCATAAATAACTCATGGCGTGCGGGGAACTCTATATATTCCATCATAGACAGTACGAAGGATAATCTTTGACCTAATACGGAGTCATATGTATCAGATGCTCAGGAATATGGCATTGCTTGGAAACAGGTAGCCTTCGGAGGAAGCAAGACACCAAATCTCGTAGCCAACTTTGATTGGCTAATTCTTAATGTACATCTTGCAATAATGTCGACCAAAATATGGCACCATTTGCTCATCGATGGAAAGTTTGTGTGCAAAAACATCAAATACAAATAAAGATGGAACGTTAGTCATTATCATACCTTAGCCATTCTGTCGGTTATATCTAGATTGTTGTTATCGCAAAAATGTATATAGCGCTTTATAAGCTCGAAATGTGGACGTTGGTTCCTTTTTTGATGACGCTTACACCCAAGGTCGGGTCAGACGAATAATAATCTGTGGTAGATGGCAATGTATTGTAGCCGGTTAACACAGAAACCAAGAAAACGCTTCAATTCGTATATATCTTACTGGAATTCGGTATTGGTTTTAAATCTAGCGTATTTGATCATCCTCTCAAGAATAAACTGAATCACTTCGTCATCAAAGAATAATGAAAACACTTGAAAAGCATTATAAGACTTCAGCTTTTCGTACATATCTTTATGCACCACATTCAGCGGTTCAGGAACGCAACAGTTTACTGTAATTTTAATTTTTTGGCTGGTGGTGCATTTGAAATAGATATTCGCAAGGTATTACGACTCGCACCGGAGGATGTCGAAAGCTGATTCCAGTCAAGTCGTGATATGCCATCAAATCATCGCCAATCAGCTCTTCGTCCGTCTGTTCATCAACATTCTCTGTTTAAAAATATTCGAAAACTGCAGACTAACTATTATTTTTAATAAAAATCACCCATAAAAACACAACAAAACCGTATTATTTGAAGGCAAGCTAACCAAAAACATATGAAAACACTGTCACAGCTAACCTCCAAACGTTGCGCGTAGGCATCACCTGATTTCAGTGACATCCAGCGGTCATCTTATGCATGTTGAAACGGTGTTGTCGACTATTTCATCTTTTGATAACAATATGTGATTCACACATGTTATATTTTTTTCCGTTTTAATTTTTTTTTTTTTTTTCAAAATGGGTCTATTTTCAGGGTTTTAGTAAAAAAAATATTAAAAATAGAATAATTAATAAAATTTATTAATTTATGTTAATTATTGAAAGCTAACATACCAATCTGTAAATGCTGCATAACAACTTGGTGGGATTTAGCTTTATTCACAGTGAAAAAAAATCATACTTTTCATCTATTTTTTTGATGCCTATAGACATCGTCATGGAGGTAATGGGTTAACACGGTGCTGTTTTTAAAATGTGTATAGCGATTAATTAAAATTTTAAAGTTAGTACCGGGTAGAAAGTGGACTGAGTACTTAGTTGTTAAATTACATTTTATTTTATTTTCGAACGTTATATGAGTATGAACTAAAGTTTACTGTAAATACTCAAGTTTTATATTTATGGGTAGAAACTGAAACTTAATAAAATATGGAGTCCCCTTCATAGCAATTTTTGAAGTCATTATAATACAACATATTGTTTTACGTGAGTACTTCAAAATATGCAAACTAGACTGTGAAAAGTTTGCTTTAATGTGCATACATTTTAAACACTTTTTTATTACCTGAAGAAATTTTTTTTCTTAGCAAAGTTACTAAAAGTTGTACAAATCCCCTACAGCAATGTAAATATTTTATGCCTAACCGTAATAAATTTTGTCAGAAATTGCACAGATATTTTCCAAACTAACAAATAAATATGCATTCTTCATTGGTTCTCTTTGAAAACTGCCAATTTATGTAATCCAAGCATTTCCGTTCCCAGGAAAGTGCTCAATATCTATTCTGAACGAGTCCTGGGAAAGAACGAAACTTTGCTGTACCGAGTTACACCGTTGCGGTAGTTAAATGAAGAATTTAGTGTTTCCAAACCACTGACATAGAATGCAACGTGAACCCAATACCAATGAAAATTGAAAATTCGGTGTAATGGCTGCTTGATGCATTTTTAACATTATTTTATGCGGTGAATTGGGATAGTGGAATAATAGATAAGAAACTTACACTGACCTGCTGACCCTGTAAAAATCGCTAGTGTGCCCAACTGTTAAATTTTGCATCCATTTCTGATCTGGAGCCCCAAAATATTTTTTAAGAATTTCTCTTTCTTCACAAACGGATTGAAATGTTTAGCGCATAGGAATCAGGTGGAAATGCGTTCCTTGTTCAAAAGGTATTTCCATAGAAAATGCACCGAGGAACTAGCGTCGTTGATCCCTTCGGCACCCAAACGCACCAACGCGCGCTCTCCATTTGTACACGGTTTATATTTGTCACATGAGAACGGATCGTTTTTACCAAAAAGCTCTACTGTTGACCGATTTACCGGCCTCTTTATAAGACCCATGCTCACTAAGGAATGAACAAGGAGAGAAAGATCTCTCCTCAAAAAAACTTCCCTCACAGAAGTATCATAGGCCCTTAGGGAAATTATGTAGGGCCTCCCGTGTGGAGTTAATGTAAAAAGCGTATTATCTCGAATAACCGGCCATGAAGAAGAGACATTGTATAAATGGACAGCCGTTCATACTAATTTATAGTCATGTCTCTTTCATACAAAATGTAATGTCAGTTCCACAGTCGTTAGTCACAATAGTTTAGCAAGACTTACAAGAAATGTCTCTTGTTTTTCTGCAACAAGTTCGTATCTGATCTGTCATGCTGATATGGCAAATATAAAAGAAATAATTACACCATTGAGAGAATAAAAGAAGCACATTCTAATATTGATATAATCTTTGTTTGTATGAAGGAATTGTCCTGTCAGAAAAAAATGTTTAATTGACAAATTTCATTGTTTTTAGTTTGACGTCCAGGCATTTAAATATTTTAACCTACAATTCCTAACGAATGCTTCCGGGGTATTTTAAAAGTTTTATTGGGGTCTATTTTATTAAAATTAGATGAAATTGTCTTTCAAATGTTGGAAATTAAGTTTAACATTTCGAAATAATAAAATTTTGGTATCAAACGTAAACACAAACTTACCGAAACATTTTGACTTAAAAAGTTCATAATTTTGAGACATTTCAAAATTTAGAACACACATTTCTTTTGTTTAGGAAGTTAGTAAAAAAAATGTTACTTTACTTTGTATGCCATTTGTACAATATAAAATAATATATCATTTTAAACTTTTAAATGCCAACGGAAACATCTCGCTAATTTGTAATCATACACTATTAAAAAATATTTTAACTATATTCATATAAACAAGAATAAATATTTGAGTCAAATAATGAAGAATAATTCTATCTCTTTTAAACCGCGAAAATATCACATATCCTCCAAAATGGAAAAAAAAAACTTTTATGATGAATGTGATGTTTGCGGCTAATAATGTCCTTCCGAGACTTGAAGTGTTAATGAACAATTATTGTTGGTTAAAAGATTTGAAAATGACTAAATAGTTGGGAATTTCATGAGGAAACAAAAAATACAGTTTCTGGCACAAAAACCAGACTGGAATTGAGGTTTCGCATACAAGGTACTAGGTACTAGGTTGGGATCTACGTTGGCGATGTGACAAAATACATTTCCGTGCAGCCCTCTAATTAGTCGAATTTTCTCGCTACGTTCTCGAATGTTTGTGTCGAGTTCTATAATTACCTTTCCATAGCATTGTAGGGCTGGTAAAACATTGGTGATCACGCCTAAAATGGTTGACATTAGACATTTATTTTCACAAAATTTTCAGATAATGCAGGGTCCTTCAAGAATTCTAGAATGTCGACAGTAATTTCCATTTATACATGTGACGAAGAATCCGAGCCGATTTTACGAAAACTGTTTCTTAACAACGTAGAATAGTTTCGTCTAGACGGCCAATGTATAAGACACGTCGCGACCTAGTTCAATGTTGATTGAAGTCATAAGTATAATGTGTCATCTCTCTCGGTACGACGACTCTATGGCTGAATTACGACTATCATGATACCGTCATGAACCTAGTATGGTGGGCGATACAACTCAATAAAATGAAACAATTATACAATAGTTCTTTAAATATATATAAAAAAAAAACTTTAAAAAATTACAGTGACCAAAAATCTTAGGTTGTTTTCTAGTTGGTCAGGCATCAATGGTGTATTTCACTGCTAGACAAATTCTATTTCACAGCTAGACTTATACGTGTTTAAGGTTGGACCTTCCGTTTAAAAAAAATGTAACGCCTTTTTAAAGGACAAATCCTGTTTATTTTAATTATATTAGTTATAACAAATAATACGTATCGATAGAAGTGAGTAAGATCATCAGTATGTGTACAGCAGACAGAGGGTTAATATTAAGAACATTATAAAGTAATAACAAAGTATATCTACCAACCGTCCAATGACGGTGTACAACAGTTTATTATTTAAAATGATCTGCATAGGGGTAAATATGTTTCAAGCTGTTCATTAATGCTTCATATGCGTACACGTTGAAAGAATCTGTTCACAGTGTTGCATGCAGTTCATGGTTCTTTTGAATATTTAGGTTTGTTCTGTTGTTTACCGTACATTTTACTTTACCTTCCAATTTTAATCCAACATTTTTTTATGCGACACTTCACAAGAGTTTTGTATTTAAGGTTTGTTTGGTGTCAATAAGACGGACAGCCTCAGTTTCACAGATTCGAGTAGGTTTATAAAGTACTGTGGAGTTCTAGCCCAGAGGTGACTCCCAAATGGAATTGTCGTGCGCACTTGAGATTTTTATACGGTTAGACACTGTTGAATAATCAGCTACCTTTTTTATTATTTTTTTTATTTCAAACTCCTGATTTATCTTTAATAATCCGCCTAAAATAAGTGATGAATTAAAAACAATCTAATTTATTTAAAAACATTAATGTTCACAAAAAAATGCTCTTTGAGCATTTGGTATTTTTCCATCGTTGTATTTCGATTCATATAATAGACTAGTCTATTAAATGGGCTGTAGGGGACGTGTTTGCCTGCACAAGAAAAGACTGTAAATAATTCGCACTGGCACACATCAGTCCTCAACCTGGGTAATGATTTAACTTAAACACCGTGAGGTGTTCTATCCAAACCATCATAAAAGAAAGACGATTCAAATTAAAATTTACATTTTAATTACAAGTATTTTAATGGTATACAGAACGTACAAAGGGCTTATAGGTACTTCCTATGTTTTACAGCCAACCAATTTCACAAGAAATAGTTATATATATTTCAAAACAACTGGGATTTAAAACACAGATAGAAAACTGAAACAATCGGAATACTTTAAGCGATAATTTCAGATTGAAGCACATTGTGAATCATCGCGCCATACGATACAGCAAATAGCGTAGGCGACTGATGGAGCAGTGGCCAGTTCAATTGGTAGCCAGCAGGAATCGGCCAGCCTCTAAGTTTTCAGCATCAATGGCTAATTCAGTTGGTAGCCAGGAAGAATTGGCCGGCTTCTAGGTTGTCAGCATTAATGGCTTATTCAGTCGGTAGCCAGGAAGAATTGGCCAGCCTCTAGGTTCTCAGCATCAATGGCTAATTCAATCGGTAGCCAGGAACAATTGGCCAGCCTCTAGGTTTTCAGCATCAATGGCTAATTCAGTTGGTAGCCAGGAAGAATTGGCCGGCCTCTAGGTTGTCAGCATCAATGGCTAATTCAGTCAGTAGCCAGGAATAATTGGCCAGCCTCTAGGGTTTCAGCATCAATGGCTAATTCAGTTGGTAGCCAGGAAGAATTGGCCAGCCTCTAGGTTTTCAGCATCAATGGCTAATTCAGTTGGTATCCAGGAAGAATTGGCCGGCCTCTAGGTTGTCAGCATCAATGCAGCAGGGATTGGCTAGCCTCTAGGTGATAAGTGGCAGTGGGCAGTTCAGTCGCAGGAATTCAGCGGCGGCATGGTCATTTGATTATTGAGACGCCCCATTATTGTAATGATGACAGATGCATCTGGCTCAGCTGATAGAGTGCCGGCCGTAAACAGCTCGTTGCCAATAGTTGTAATCTTTAAAATAATTGTGCCGTGATGGAGGAACAGAAGCGACTACAGATTTCAGTTGACACTCAGGAATTTATAATTAACATATCGCGTTTTAACGGGAGGTGTTTCGTCATCTCGTGGTAATTTTTGAAACTTGAATGCCCCATATTGTGTTGTTTTTAGCTATTTATAATTTCTCTAACAAGCGTTCTTGTGACGTCAATATCATCACCACAACTTGTTTACGTTCCAGATGCAGGTGTTTTTAGGTGCAAATATTTTTTTCGGCCGGCGACTGGTTTTGTCAATATTTTGCCCCCTGGTTACAGATTGATGGATTTTTCAACTGGTAAATATTACGATATTGAAAAAGGGGGTCATCAAACATGCAGGTGTTTAATTCAAGTTATTGATACACTGGTTGGCAACAACTTAATCTACTTGTATGATATGATGTTCGATGGAATTTCTATTTATATAAAGAAGATGGTCTATGGTGGGTGTCGCGGATTTTGAGAGATAGATTGATTATTTTGCACACTGAACTTAAAAATCAGAGAAAGGTCTCTGTCTTTATAGGATTGCGAAAACCACCCCATCCCATATTCTCACCCTTTAAAGCAGAAATTTTTAATTTTCCTCTGAACATTCTCAATAAGAGGAAAATGAAAGTCTTCTTCTGATTTCGAAAACGTTGTGTAAATTGTATAAAGCCCGTGCGACGCTGGGGACCTGCCCCAAAAGTAATAATTGATCGTTTCCACTACCACCCTAGCTTTTGAGTACTTAGACCTTCTAAATCTCATAATTATAGTTTAGTGTTATCCCAAACAAATTATCTAGTTGTTTAAGCTCAACAATAAAACCCATTTACTCTGGAAACAATCGTATAAGCTATTTACAGTTGTAATGGCAAACACTATTCTAACATTAATTTGTGGATTTAACTTCTGTCATATCATAAAACACCAGCGTATGGTTTAAATTGTTAACGTTTATTTAGCTTTCCTCAGGGAGCTTAACATTTCAGTACATAATGTTCTTTAGGTATTGTGGAACGGAAGTAAGTAAAAAATTTTAAATGACGTAAGTAGGTACTAATAAATTAACTAAATCTCAAGTAGAACTGTTTCTTTATTTTCTATTTATAAAGTACCATTATTTTGTTTTGTTACAAAACTCAATTATTAAATGATTATGTAACTGCTAGTCTGCGGAGTCCAAATATTGTACAAAAATAAATGTTTTTATGCAACTTATTGTATAGTTTTTCAGGATTAAAGTAACGGGTTTAAATTTTTAATAAATTCCAACTTCAACTACTTCAAAAAAAGCACGAAACCAAAATCAAATAGGTAAAGCAAAGATATTATCTCATAATGTCTTCTTCAATAGAATTTACGTGCCGCGGAATTAATTTGGCAAAATTTATTTTTTAAATGTTGGATTTTAAAGGTGCTGATCAATATGAAGTTATTTATTTATTTAATATCCTAATTCCATGTTACAGTATACAGGCAAAATCAAATACAAGATATCATTTTAATAAAAATAACAATTAACTGTGGCATTTGTTCGTAAAATTACCACAGAAATTATAAAATTAATACAAAGAGATACAAGTCAGTGCAAAATTGAATAAATAAGTAAAATTAGACTTAAGTTTAAATAAAATTGGTTGAAAATATTTGTTAGTATAGCCTTCTTGTACCTAACTTCCGCGCAGTTAAACAGATCCGCCACTTTTTGGATATCTATTACTAACTTCATGTAATCTTGGTACAAGCGAGTGTATGAATGCTCAGACCTGTAATTGTTATGCTACGTATACATAAGCGAGCCGATCCGCCGAGCTGAACCTCAACTTGTGGGAAAAGAACCTAGCAACCGCAAATGTTGCGATACGCCGATTGCAGTTGCTTCGTTCCTTTCCCTTATATCGTGGCTTGGCTCACGTTGTATACGTACCTACCATTACATTCTATGAGGTTATTCTTAATATGATAAATTTATTTTATTTGGTACATTATTTTGTTACAATTTATGTTTTCCAGTAATGTAGGCCTCACTGGGTGGCTTGCCCGTGCTGAGGCCTTATAAATATATATAGACCGATATATAGAAATATATATAGACCTTATAAATATATATAGACCGATAATAACTATTCGTTCAACCATTAAATATTTATTATTATTTTTTTGGTAAACTAACGTTTAAGACAAGATTTTTTATGCATAGCACACAAAATAATAATTAATATTTGACAAGTTCAAGTATTTCACCTAAAAATGTAGACAATTTGTCTCGACGCCATCTAGTGAGAGAGTTAGCACTTACAATGCCTTTCTCATATAAAATAAAGTTGGTTGTTTTCAGGTGAAAAAATGTAACAAGCAGTAATTGTTGAATGAAACACTAGTATATATTGAATTATTTCGCGGATAAGAGATAAGCCGCCATAGCTCAGTGGTCAGAGCTGTCGACCGGAAATCGAAGGGACACGGGTTCGAGTCCCGTTGGCGTCATGTATCTTTTATCAGGAGATTTTTCAATGTGGATGAGTGTTTCAGGCGAATAATTATTGCTTGTAAAATAATTGTTACACTTTGTGCTATGCATAAAAAATCTTGTCTTAAACGTTAGTTTACCAAAAAAATAATAATTAATATTTGACAAGTTCAAGTATTTCACCTAAAAATGTAGACAATTTGTCTCGACGCCATCTAGTGAGAGAGTTAGCACTTACAATGCCTTTCTCATATAAAATAAAGTTGGTTGTTTTCAGGTGAAAAAATGTAACAAGCAGTAATTGTTGAATGAAACACTAGTATATATTGAATTATTTCGCGGATAAGAGATAAGCCGCCATAGCTCAGTGGTCAGAGCTGTCGACCGGAAATCGAAGGGACACGGGTTCGAGTCCCGTTGGCGTCATGTATCTTTTATCAGGAGATTTTTCAATGTGGATGAGTGTTTCAGGCGAATAATTATTGCTTGTAAAATAATTGTTACACTTTGTGCTATGCATAAAAAATCTTGTCTTAAACGTTAGTTTACCAAAAAAATAATAATTAATATTTGACAAGTTCAAGTATTTCACCTAAAAATGTAGACAATTTGTCTCGACGCCATCTAGTGAGAGAGTTAGCACTTACAATGCCTTTCTCATATAAAATAAAGTTGGTTGTTTTCAGGTGAAAAAATGTAACAAGCAGTAATTGTTGAATGAAACACTAGTATATATTGAATTATTTCGCGGATAAGAGATAAGCCGCCATAGCTCAGTGGTCAGAGCTGTCGACCGGAAATCGAAGGGACATGGGTTCGAGTCCCGTTGGCGTCATGTATCTTTTATCAGGAGATTTTTCAATGTGGATGAGTGTTTCAGGCGAATAATTATTGCTTGTAAAATAATTGTTACACTTTGTGCTATGCATAAAAAATCTTGTCTTAAACGTTAGTTTACCAAAAAAATAATAATTAATATTTGACAAGTTCAAGTATTTCACCTAAAAATGTAGACAATTTGTCTCGACGCCATCTAGTGAGAGAGTTAGCACTTACAATGCCTTTCTCATATAAAATAAAGTTGGTTGTTTTCAGGTGAAAAAATGTAACAAGCAGTAATTGTTGAATGAAACACTAGTATATATTGAATTATTTCGCGGATAAGAGATAAGCCGCCATAGCTCAGTGGTCAGAGCTGTCGACCGGAAATCGAAGGGACATGGGTTCGAGTCCCGTTGGCGTCATGTATCTTTTATCAGGAGATTTTTCAATGTGGATGAGTGTTTCAGGTGAATAATTATTGCTTGTAAAATAATTGTTACACTTTGTGCTATGCATAAAAAATCTTGTCTTAAACGTTAGTTTACCAAAAAAATAATAATTAATATTTGACAAGTTCAAGTATTTCACCTAAAAATGTAGACAATTTGTCTCGACGCCATCTAGTGAGAGAGTTAGCACTTACAATGCCTTTCTCATATAAAATAAAGTTGGTTGTTTTCAGGTGAAAAAATGTAACAAGCAGTAATTGTTGAATGAAACACTAGTATATATTGAATTATTTCGCGGATAAGAGATAAGCCGCCATAGCTCAGTGGTCAGAGCTGTCGACCGGAAATCGAAGGGACACGGGTTCGAGTCCCGTTGGCGTCATGTATCTTTTATCAGGAGATTTTTCAATGTGGATGAGTGTTTCAGGCGAATAATTATTGCTTGTAAAATAATTGTTACACTTTGTGCTATGCATAAAAAATCTTGTCTTAAACGTTAGTTTACCAAAAAAATAATAATTAATATTTGACAAGTTCAAGTATTTCACCTAAAAATGTAGACAATTTGTCTCGACGCCATCTAGTGAGAGAGTTAGCACTTACAATGCCTTTCTCATATAAAATAAAGTTGGTTGTTTTCAGGTGAAAAAATGTAACAAGCAGTAATTGTTGAATGAAACACTAGTATATATTGAATTATTTCGCGGATAAGAGATAAGCCGCCATAGCTCAGTGGTCAGAGCTGTCGACCGGAAATCGAAGGGACATGGGTTCGAGTCCCGTTGGCGTCATGTATCTTTTATCAGGAGATTTTTCAATGTGGATGAGTGTTTCAGGTGAATAATTATTGCTTGTAAAATAATTGTTACACTTTGTGCTATGCATAAAAAATCTTGTCTTAAACGTTAGTTTACCAAAAAAATAATAATTAATATTTGACAAGTTCAAGTATTTCACCTAAAAATGTAGACAATTTGTCTCGACGCCATCTAGTGAGAGAGTTAGCACTTACAATGCCTTTCTCATATAAAATAAAGTTGGTTGTTTTCAGGTGAAAAAATGTAACAAGCAGTAATTGTTGAATGAAACACTAGTATATATTGAATTATTTCGCGGATAAGAGATAAGCCGCCATAGCTCAGTGGTCAGAGCTGTCGACCGGAAATCGAAGGGACACGGGTTCGAGTCCCGTTGGCGTCATGTATCTTTTATCAGGAGATTTTTCAATGTGGATGAGTGTTTCAGGCGAATAATTATTGCTTGTAAAATAATTGTTACACTTTGTGCTATGCATAAAAAATCTTGTCTTAAACGTTAGTTTACCAAAAAAATAATAATTAATATTTGACAAGTTCAAGTATTTCACCTAAAAATGTAGACAATTTGTCTCGACGCCATCTAGTGAGAGAGTTAGCACTTACAATGCCTTTCTCATATAAAATAAAGTTGGTTGTTTTCAGGTGAAAAAATGTAACAAGCAGTAATTGTTGAATGAAACACTAGTATATATTGAATTATTTCGCGGATAAGAGATAAGCCGCCATAGCTCAGTGGTCAGAGCTGTCGACCGGAAATCGAAGGGACACGGGTTCGAGTCCCGTTGGCGTCATGTATCTTTTATCAGGAGATTTTTCAATGTGGATGAGTGTTTCAGGCGAATAATTATTGCTTGTAAAATTATTGTTACACTTTGTGCTATGCATAAAAAATCTTGTCTTAAACGTTAGTTTACCAAACAAATAATAATTAATATTTGACAAGTTCAAGTATTTCACCTAAAAATGTAGACAATTTGTCTCGACGCCATCTAGTGAGAGAGTTAGCACTTACAATGCCTTTCTCATATAAAATAAAGTTGGTTGTTTTCAGGTGAAAAAATGTAACAAGCAGTAATTGTTGAATGAAACACTAGTATATATTGAATTATTTCGCGGATAAGAGATAAGCCGCCATAGCTCAGTGGTCAGAGCTGTCGACCGGAAATCGAAGGGACACGGGTTCGAGTCCCGTTGGCGTCATGTATCTTTTATCAGGAGATTTTTCAATGTGGATGAGTGTTTCAGGCGAATAATTATTGCTTGTAAAATAATCATTAAATATTTGATAATATTCTTCTGCAATTTTATCATTAATAATTTAACGTTATTTATTATCTAATATCACTGAGAAGATAGTTATTTTATTTTATTTAGTACAGGTATGATGCCTAATCCATTATTAATAAGATTTATTAAACAATTGACAGCAAAGTAAATGTCAGAGAAATGGGTAAAAGGAATAATTAACATTTTGTGTTTAGATGAGACTTGAAGCAAAAAAATAGGTTCCACTTTTGTACGTCCAATTAGTCCGATTTGGCAAATACTCCTAAAGTTTTAACATCCAATGACCGGAACGTACGAAATCGAGTATACTTGCACCGATTATCTCGTTCTGATATTGGAACACGTTTCGAAAAGATAAAAGTACGCAATAGCGCCTCTAATTGTATAGCCCTATGATAAAGGGTAGAAAACATACCTACCCACAGAACAATTTGTTATTGGCACAAGTGCTAATGACACTGATTAGGTACATAACTGCAGATTTAAATAGAAACCAATCTCGCCACTGACTAAATAACTTTGATACTAGTCCGTTCAGCATGCGCTTTGTCTCTCCTACATTTGCCTCTCATTGTATATCGCTATCCTATTTGAATTTAATAATGATTACGACACCATTGAGCTACAATTAGAGCATTGGGAGAGTTGGAGGTAAAAAGTGGAAACTATTTTTTCGTTTCATGTCTCATTTAAATATAATACATGTGACGACTCTTCCTTTCACCCTTTGAATTTAATTTTTTTTTGTAATACCTAAGTGACCTTAGGCCACTGGCATTAAAATATCCCTAGAACTCTTTCTCCCTTCGGTAGCTACGAAGGCTACTCATGGTTCTCAAGTAATATATATACATTTATATAAAGACAAATGTACTTTAGTTAATTAATACGCCGGTTACGACCTTCAACGTAACTCCCTCGTATTTAGTTGTAATTAAATCCCACCAAACGTTGTGTGATTTTTTGCTTTATGGTATCGGGTTTTTAATTACTTTGTTTGGTAACCCCTAGTTCTCTTTAGGACAGGGATGAAGTCAGAATTGTTAATTTCAAAGTTAACGAATCGAAATTGGATCAAAATACCTAAGACCCCCGCTTTCTCCATACTGTCTACCTTCTCTAATCTGATCTCCTTAGAAGCTCACCTAAGCCGCCCTCCCGACATGTCATAAAACCTTAATACACAAAACGAAAGTCAAACATAATTTGTTAGTACATTACAATCATAATTTGTCCTCCGGGACCTCTGGATCTCCGACCTCTCCTACTAGATGGGATAACATGGGACTAATTTCAAGCGTGTTAGTACGATTCGGTTATTGCATATATGACGAACTCGGAATATTACTTTGCTAGCAAAAATCTGGCTCCTGCCTCCTTCAAGACGTGAAAATGATCCGTATCGATCTGGGTTTGGCATGATCACTCGACCCAATCTCCTAGTTGGTGCCTAAGTCACCGTGTCCTAGTTGACCATTCCTGTGGTCGTCACATACTACGTCCAAATCTCAACAGGGTCTCACGCTCCCAGATTCCAACTCCTCCGAGAATTACGTCTACTTAGTACGAACCGGTTTCGTTCTATATGCAAAAATATACTTGCGGTCTTTGTGGAGAGCAGTTTCCTAGGCTGCTTCCCATCCTCTGAGAGGGCGTGTATGCAGCCGTAGTGTATCATCCCGATAGTTACCAGACCACATACATCCCCCCTGCAGACAGTACATATCAAGAAATATATATAAATTTACTTTGTTTTGTTTTTATAATCTGCAATGTACTATTTATACAGTACATCCCAGACCAAACATCGCCGAGAAGGAGTTGTGAATTCCAACCAGTTCGCTTGATATATAAATACTAATATACACATTGATAATTACAATACACATAATATATTACGATTTTTGTTTGGTGATTTTATTTATAGAGATCACCAACTCAGATATGACCTTTAGCCATGTCCGCAGACTCCACCTCTCTCCTGTCTGCCGCCCCATTTATTCAAATTATCCCTCAGGCACCGCCTGATTTTGGGATCCTCCCGTTAAGTGAATTTAGCTATGTTCGTAGACTTTCAATTGCTGCTCAAAATTACTTCAATTATCCCTCAGACACCGTCTGATTTTGGGATCCTCCCGTTGAATGACTTTAGCTATGTTCGTAGACTCTCAATTGCCGCTCAAAATTTCTTCAATTATCCCTCAGACACCGTCTGATTTTTGGGATCCTCCCGTTGGATGACTTTAGCTATGTTCGTAGACTTTCAATTGCTGTTCAAAATTACTTCAATTATCCCTCAGACACCGTCTGATTTTGGGATCCTCCCGTTGAATGAATTTAACTATGTTCGTAGACTTCCGACCGCAACTCAAAATTTACTTCGATTATCCCTCAGGCACTGTCTGATTTTGGGATACTCCCGTTAAATGAATTTAGCTATGTTCGTAGACTTCGAAGCAAGACTTTAGTACCTAAGTAGCCATTCATCCAACCGCCGTATCTTTTTTTTTCGAGACCAACTCCGCATTCCAGACTCAGCTGTTTCTAATGTCTCAGTTAATCTTCAAGGCCGTCTGTCCCTTCAGACCCTAATAAATCAACCTGTTTTTCAGCACAACTCGAGTCAATGCCCTATCCATTTTAAAGCCGGTTTGAAATGAATATTTTTTTCTTTCTCCTTTGTATTATCGTGTTACAAAAGTCGGTCCGGTCGACCCACTTATTTGAATTGTCCCCACGATAAATAGGTACTTTACCTACAATGAACTATAATGACAAATTCCGGTTACGACCCTAGTCCATAGAATAATTGGTAATTGTTTTTGTTATGGAATAAATGATATTTATTTTATCAGCTTATGCATTCATTCGTACGTACACATACATATGTTATTTGATAATACGTACATAATTACGGTCCCAACTGGCGTCTTCAAAATAACTGCCCGATTAGCAGCCTCCATCTTTGTCCTGCAAATATATTATAATTGTGCAAATCGCTTACCTGAGCCCCCCCCTCCTCTAATCCACCGGGATAATCGACGGCAAAACAACCTGTTCTTTTGTCTCCGTCCACCTATCAATAATTCCTCTATAAGATTGTGAATGCCTAGCTTAACCGCGCACCCTGATTATCTTTAGCTATGTTCGTACTATTTGTTATAACGAGGTATGGTTATTATTTATCGCACGTTAGTGGAGTACGCGATTTAATTTTCCCTTTTCATACCAGTATTAAAAGTATTATTATTATTTCTATCATTTTCGATTGAATTCGTGAGTTGACGTGAACACTGAATCTGAATAATTATCCGAAGTCCGAAATTCTCTGAATCCGATATTGATTATTTTATCTTTAATTATTTTTATTATCATTTTCTAGTTTAAACTCCTTACAACGAAGGATCGCGTTAATCTCGGATTATAACCGTTTCCCTCCTTTCATCACTTCGTATTAACAACTCGGTTTACATCGCGGCACCGTAGTGTCGTTAACTAATCTTTTTTTTTTCACTGAATTTAAGCTAATTAAATTTTCAACCTTAATTTATTATCACGCCAAAATACTGTGTTTAACTAATTCTTTGAAGTTCTAAAATTCTCTAAGGTCCGATATTAATTATTTTTCCAAACACTGAATCTAACTGTATGTCTTTGACTATGGAATTTTCCTAAGTCCACAAATAAATACCAATCAGCGCGACGTGTTTGAACGGTCCCCGGCGAGTTCCAGCTCTCTCAAAAATTCACGAAAAGACTTTTTTGTTTTTTCTAAATTCAGCCCTTTTATAGTCCCGTTTCCTCATTAATCACGTCAAATACATGCTATTCTAACCTTTATCGACTCGTATGTTCTTTTCTATTTAGTCCATAGTCGCATCATGCTAATTAGGCCATTCTGATCATTTCAAGAAAGTTAACACCCTAGCATTCGTCTCATGTGACAGAAAGATCAGACGCGGACCGGGAAGCGGTCCCGTATTCCCATACGGCGTTTTCTATATTACGCTCTAGCGCGAACTGTCTTTTTGTAATGTGAATTCCGGCCTTTTTAATTTTAAATGCTATCGTGTCCGCACAATTTATTTAGTGGCCGTCGTTTATGATGTGATACGCTTTGTTTTTAACGCTTTCACGAGCTTAGCTTTGATCTTCTTCCCTATGCCTTCGACAATTTAAACGGTGTACACGTCCGTTTCCCCCTCTACCTTCCAAACCAATTCCTCCCGACAATTCAAAACGGTGTACACGTCTGTTTCCCCCTCTCAGTGTTAAATCTCCCGCGTACGACCGTCTCCTACTTCTAACATTTAGTTCTCTTCCCTTACAAACGGTCTAATATAGCTATTCTATTTTTTTTTTCCGATTATTTCTATTTAAGGCTCCCATCGATACTTGCTTTTAGTTAAGACGTCCCAGTTTACATCGTCGTTTATGTTTTTGTCCCCCGTCCTAGATCGCATCGGTTTGATATCCTGTCTATTCTCTCGGTCAGTTTTTTTTTCAAGAATTATTACTGGATTTTCGCGGCCCTTCCCTGTAATTTTGGGCGTCGCCTCGGTTGATATCTCTATACGCCCATCTTCTGTCTTGTTCTCCTACTTCATCTCGCATCGATCAGAGGCCTTAATCACCTGTCATAACAAACCCGGACGTACTCTCTCATAATTTCCCCACTAATTGTTTATACATTAATTTTAATGTATTTTCGTCTCCATAAGACGCGGGTTAATTTTATCACCTCGTTGGGTCGTTATAAGCGTCCTAATGGCCCAAAACCATGTTCGTATTTTTTCTCAAAATCAGCGCTTTCAAGTGTCTGACATCGCCAACCTTTTTTCCCTTGGTATCCCTCTCGCAACTAACTTCGCGCCATCATTCTCCTGTAACCTCAACGCTGCTTCTTTGCGGTTCCACGTCATTCTTACGATAGAAATTCAACGTTTGCTTTTTTTTTTTTTCACTTTTCTTACGTAATTTGTCTGTTTTTCCCTTATTTCTGTTGTTTTCTTTTAATTGACGCGTGTAACTGCCTTCTCCCCCAATGTTTTCCACTCCTGGTATGTCTTAGCGTAGGATTCTACCAATTTCTCTCAGTCCCCAGTTCGTTTCGCGTTATGTCCGTTACCCTTCTTGAAATACGTCCCCCTCGTCCGTCGATGGTTTACGATCGCGTTCCGCCACACCCTTGCATTCCAAACTCATGACGTCACCGCACTACCCTCTACCAAGGTTCCCGTTTTTTTTTCCGTAATAAATCAAGGTAGCCCCTCCCGGTTCAAAGTCCATTCCTTTGTCTGCTTCGGTAAATCACTCCCACTTGCCGCCCCACATCCTCTGGATCCTCTTGATTGGTGGGAGATTAAATCGAGGCCTACGATTGGTCTACCCCTCCACTACACAGAGACATCTGCCTTCTACCCTGTAAAGCTTCATCCTCCCATCCATTTGATTGTAACTACTTATTTTTCGACTCTGCCGCTAGAGGTCTCCGCCTGTATTATCTCAGTAAAAGTGCATCATATCACACCCTCCTCTTGTCGCAGTTTGCCGTGTATACCACTTTCCTTTCGCTTTCCTCTCACCATTTTTCCTCTCCCTTAATTTTTTTTTTTTTTTCTATTATTTTTTTCTTTCTCCTCTCCCCCTTTTTTTTTTTTTTTTTTTTCTTTTTTCGTGGTAGACACTGAAACTGGGACAACATCTAGAGAAAACTAAACTCCCCCTCCTCATCCCCTTTCCTGTCCTCATCTACGCCCTCTCACCTCTCTTCCCCTGTTCCCCCCTCCTCATTCCTCTGGACTGATCGCAATCTCTGAATTTGAACCTTATTGTCTTTTTTTTTCTTTCGCGTTGATTCTAACGTTATTTTTATTTGTTGGCCAATGCAACCTTGTTCATGACCTCATGAATGAAAGGGGACACCCTCCTCCCATTGCAAATCAAAATTATTATTTTTTTTCTGAGAACACGCCCCTCGACTCGCGTGTTGTGGTGATCTCCAACCTGGTTGAACCGAGATCTCCCTTACAAATGGTTCAAATCAAAAGATTGATATTCAATCTCGCGGTTCCTATCTGACCATTTGGATGACGGGTGGCGTTGGTGTACAACCTATTGATGGTATATAAGTGTATTCCCACACACATTTACTTTGAATTTAAATTTGTCATGAATGTTTTAGTTCGTACAAACCGCGCCCTCCCGTCACACAATCGGTGTACATGGTTGAGTCTAGCTTTGTTGTTTTTCTCATTTTCTTAAACTAATCGTTCATTCACTCAATCATGCCCCGCCCCTTTTTGTTAAATTCTCCTAAATCCTAGTTGCAGCAGCTTTCCTTAACCCTACGTTTGAAACCCACAAACTCAAAAAACTCTCTAAACACTACATTGGTAACACATTTTTTTTTTTTCTAAACTTAATCGGATAACCATCCACCTCTAAAATTTACTTGAGCATCTCCTCCCCCCTGGATCTGCCTATATTGTAACATTTTTTTTTTCTAATTTCTATAATCTCTATTCCTAATGAAACGCATTAACTTCTTAACAGTACCCCTACAAACTCCCTACATCTAGATAACGCTAAAACTCTCTTAACTAAAGATTTATTTATCTCTTTATTTTTTTTCTCCCGACGTCAAAATCTTTTTTCTTACTAAACTTAATTTGCCGCATCCTTACCTAGCATGCTTGGGGCCTCAACAGAAAATTTTCAAAAGATTTTTTTTTTTTTCTTGAACGATGGGTGTTCCCCCTTTTTTCCATTTATTCGTGCATCTCGGTGATTATCACCCCCGGACTACGCGCCTCTTTCTCTACGTAATATCTTGCCAGATGGATTGCATTGTAATCTCCTCTTATCTCTCGGGTTATCGGGTCCGCCAACGTGTATGTGTTACTATACCTCACCGCAGCTATCACATACGGCCCTTCATATAACAATGCGAACTTCTTTATTTGCCTCTTCAGTAGACTTGATTGCGTAATCTTCTTGAGTTTTACCAAGGTGCCTATCTCGTAAGTCACTAATCGTTTGTTTAGATTATAATAATGTTGCCGTCTCTCCGCATTTTTCACTAAGTTCTTCCGGACTGCTTCTCGTACCTCTTCCTTTGTTCGCGCCGGCCGATTGCATCCCTTCGTATATTTGTCTAAACTATATTTTGGAACCTTCCCAAAGGCCACCTCGTTCGGAGAAAAACCCGTAGAGCAATGTACAGTATTGTTATATGTCTGTTCAATATCATTTATAAAGTGCCCCCACGTCGTGTGGCTCTCGTGGCAGTATATACGAAAAATGCGACCTAGCTCTTTGTTCACCCGCTCTGTGATGTTGGGCCCCGGGTTGCGCACTGAAGTATGTAATATCCGGATTCCCATGCTCTCTAAAGTCCGATCCCATTGTCTTGAGCAAAATACTGACCCGTTATCAGTTAAAATGGCGGCGATCTTTATTTCCTTATGGAATTTCTCTACACAGTTTAAAACGGTTCTAGTGGTAGTTTTTCTTAAACGGTATAATCTAATTAGCCTACTGAACGTATCTTGTATTACCAATATGAACCGTACCCCTCCTTGACTTCTCGGTAGTGGCCCATATAAGTCCGCCATGATTAATTCCCCCACCTCTCGAGTAATGATAGACCTGCCCGGCCCTACAGTTGGTCGAATTTCGCGCTTCGCCATTTGACATAGGTGACAAACCCGCACATTTTGTTTTATTTGTTTGTGCATACCGGGCCAAAAGTACCTGTCTTTGATCGCCGATCCCGTTTTAAATACACCTCCGTGTCCAATTTCCAAATGCACCATTCTAATTAATTCTTCGGTTAATCCTTGAGGTATGGCTAGAAGTGTTCTATCTCCTCTCGCCGCATAATACAGAGTCCGTCCTATTTTCTTATAATTTTTCAGGTATCTACTGACACTCCGTGTTGGCGGCCCGAATTGTTTTCCTTTTATGAGTCCCAACACCTCACCCAAAAAATCATCTTTATGTTGTAATTCTGCAATATTCTCGAGGTGGCGCCGTATCTGTCGCTTTCCCTTCACCGCGAAGCTCGCTACCTCCGGATAAACAGCCTTTTCTTCTTGTACGTTCACTGCTTCATGCGAATACCGAGACAAAATATCAGGTCCGATATTTTCTTTCCCCCTCACGTACTCTACTTTGTAGTCAAATTGATTTAAATAAAGGATCCACCTCGTTATCCTGCCGCTGTACATTTTCCAGTTTTTTAAAAAGGTCAGCGCTTGATGGTCGGTCCGAATTATTAGCCGCACCCCCCGTAGGTATGTTTCGAATTTATGTAGTGCATAGATTATTGCCCACAGCTCCTGCTCTGAAGTAGTCCATTTTAACTCGGGGCCTCGTAACGCTCGACTTATAAAACCGATGACGTGATGATTTCCATCGGGGTCCAATTGATAGAGTTCCCCTCCAATTGCGAACCCAGAGCTATCCGTCTGTAAATAATACGTGCTGCTCGGGTCGTGATGGTGCAAAATTACTGAAGCTAGAAAAGACGCCTTCACGTTTTCAAACGCCCTTTGTTCTATATCCGTCCACCTCCAAGTTCGATTTTTCTGTAGTAGGTCGCACAAAACGCTTGTAGTTTCTCCGTATCTACTTGCAAACCTCCGGTAGTAATTACAGAGACCCAAAAATGCTCTAACCTGTTTCACTTTCTTTGGCGCGGGAAAATTTTTTATGGCAGCTATCTTTCCAGGGTCCATTTGAATTCCGTATGGCGAAATAATATGTCCTAACATGTGCACTTCAGTAAATAAAAATTGACACTTTTCCAACTTACACGTCATATTAGCCGCTTCTAGACGCTCCAACACCGCACCCACGTGTTCGAAATGCGCGTCTCGGTCCCCGCATGTATATATTACTAAATCGTCTAGGTAATTTGCGCAAAAGTCCCGCATTTGATGGCCTAATATTTTATCCATAGCTCTCGAAAAGCTCCCTACCGATGTCTTCAGACCTTGTGGTAGTACCTTATATACGAATGACTTCCCGTTGTACACAAACCCGGTGTATTTTCGGCTATCTTGACTTAACGGTATTTGAAAGTACGCTGAATTAAGATCCAATGTTGTTATGTATTTCACACCGTGAAATCGTTGTAATATTTCGGAGGTTAGTGGCGGTTTCTCTACCTCTCCCACCATTCGACTGTTCAATTCTCTGGCATCCAAGAGAATCCGGACGGCTCCATCCTTTTTCATCGTGAACGTCAAAGGACTTGCAAATTGCGTTGCTTCACGGCTAATGATCCCTAGCTTCTCTAATTCGGCTATTTTTTTGTCGACTTTGTCCCTATATGCGAAAGGCACAGGGTACGATCGTTTTACAAACGGTGATTCATCTATCATTTTTATATCATGTGTGTATAAAGTCGTTAGCCCCGGCCGATCGATAAACACTTTTTTATGTTTGTTTAATACTTGTGCCAAACCCTCTTTCCCTTGCGTGTCTAAACTAAGCTCGGCTACAAATGTAGTTATTTTTTCTTCAAGACTTGAAAGGTTATTCTGGCCCAAATCACTTTCGATCGTGTTAACATTTTTTGTTGCGCGATTTAACGGTTTTCCGCCGGTCTCTTCGCTCGACTTTACCCGCGTTACTGTAGAGTTCGACAGCGCTATTGTTCTTTCAATCCCTCCAGATGTGACTTTAAAATGTCTATTCTCCCCACACTTAAACTCCGCCGCATATTCGTCTAGCCAATTTATTCCTAGGATGACTGTTCTAATTAATTTCGGTATGATTAGACACGGCGTGTTTATTCGAAGATCCCCAAATTGTAAGGGTACCAATACTAACCTAGAAATCCGTTGACTCTTGTGACCCACAGCACCTTTTATTTGAATCGCTGCTACCGGCATAACTGGGTATTGTTCTGTATCTGACAAGTGGTGGTCGTAAAACTCCTGCGATACACATGTAACCTGGCTGCCCGTGTCTATCAAGCATCGCACCTCCGTGTCCCCTACATACGCCCTGGCTTCCGGTAACTGTGGCAAAGTGCTACCCCTTTCCGTTTCATCGTAAGCCTCGTCTTCGAAAATGTTATGAAAATTCTTTACGTCGCTGTCTCCCTCCCACGCCTCAAATTCCGACTTGCCCCATTCTATGCTAGTTTGCTGCAATAAATCTACGCACGCCCCTACATACGTATTGGAATTAATTCTTAAACCCTCATTCTTACATCTCCTCTCACTCCCTTCTGCCTGTATTGGTGTAGTTATTCCTTGTTGATTTTTTCCAAGTCCTTTAGTGATGTCCCATCCTGAATTCAGCATTATTTTTAGCGCAATATTGTGTTTCTGCATGGTTGTCCCTCCTCCGTCTGGTTGAGCCGAATTCCTCAGGACCTTGGAGACGACTCGCTGTAGTTTCCCGGACGCTTCACAATGCAAACCTCCTTCCCGCTAGCTTCCGGAATCGGCTCCTTCCTCGTAGGTGACGACGTATCTGTGCACTTGCTGCAACCGGCGCCCTCACTAACGCTTTCAATAGCATGAATACGCCGCTTCATTGCATTATAGCGCTCTCGGTATTTATCGACCTTTTTGTTCTCGTCGTATTCTCTTTTACGCGGCTGACGTTCTTCAGGATCACACACCATATTATCTAATCGTCGTAGTAACTCGGCCGCCGCAATTTCGTCACCCATTTCACCCGAAAACCATAGAGATTGCGTCTCCTTTGGAAAATGCCGCATTATCTCATTCACTATCCCCTCGGACGTATCCGTGATCTTAAGTGCCTTCGCGAGCTCCCAATACGTAGCAAAATGCGCGAGCATTGACGTTCCCTTTTTTGCGTCATAGCTCCCTTCTGCAAGGCGTCGTCGCACGGCGTTTTTCTTGGTGTCTCCCCAATAATTCGCGAGAAAATCCAGCTCGAATTCCCCCAATGTCTGCCACCGCTTAGAATATAGTTTGAGCCAACTTTTAGCTTCCCCTTTGAAATTTTCTTTTACGACATTCAACGCATCCGTACGTTTGACCTTCCTTATGTAATCTTTCAACTCCTCTAGGAAGGCAATCGGGTTTTGAGTTCCCCCCGAAAATGACGGTCTCTCCTGCTGCGGTAGCATTTCCACTACCTGTAGAACGTTCTTCGGCGCACTATCCTCTGCCGCTACCGTTACCGTTGCCGACCTTCCCAATTGTTCCTCGAGTTCCTGCACCTTACTAACGAGCGGTCCCAATGCTGCCTGGATTATTGTTGTCACATCTTCGATGTTCACCGTCGAAGTCCCCGCTGCAGTATTTTCTCCGATCGCTGACACTAAAGCCTCTGCTGTTCCCCTTCGTTTTCCGGCCATTTTAGAATTTTTTGAGTTGCAGGTTTATGTAAATATACACTTCCGCCTTATTATACGACAACCTAATTTTCCTTATTATAAATTTACTTAGTTATTTTATGTATGTTGCCTTTCTAACACTATATATTTTTTCTCTTATTTATTTATTTATATATATTTTTTTTCCAAGTGGTCTGAAAATTATTTTCTATTAACCCTACGTTTCATGCCTAATTTTACCTCATCCGAGTGGGTTTTTTTTTCGTTTGTTAAGATTTATTTAGTGTTTTTTTTTTTTTTTGAATTTTTCTCCCTTTTCTCATTTTCTTCTACTGTCTCTTTCTCCCTCTCTTCACCCCCTTCCGGATGGTCTCTCTTCCTTGTTTTTGATAGTTCCTCCATTCTTCCACGCTCCGCAACGTCGCCTGTCCGCATATTGTGGGTTTTAAAGCGCCCCGAACGCTTTGACCTTTTAAAAATCTCCCTTAACCTTTCGGGGTCGGGCACGTCCCCCCGAACCGTTTCACTTTCTATAACCTCACTTCCCGTTATGAATTCTTGGTCCATTTTTTTTTCTTTCCAAATGGCTACTTAATAATCTCAAAATTTCGTATATAGGACATATATATGTATGTATATATACGTACATACATATCCATACACATATATAATTATTTTCACACAGTTATATATATGGGAACCTCTTCCCCGATAAACACGTTATATTTTTATGTAACGATACCTAATCAATCCGAATTTCGACCGTATTCCCAAATAGTCCGTCTCCGTAATTAGGTATTTTAAATTCCGAATGAATGTATCTAATCTTCTTTGATACGACTCGCAATGACTGTTGTTGCCGCGGTGCTAACGAATATCCCGTGATTTACCGTTTGTACACTAACAATTCCTTGTCTACGTTTTAACGTCTTTCTTTTAATAGGCGTATCCCTATCACGATATTTACGCGATTTCTATTTTGAATTTGCAATATTTTATTTTTTCAGTGTTCGCAAGAAGTTCTAACATTCTTTCCTTGTGTATTGCGAAACCCTATTTTTTTCTTAAGCAGGTACGCACGCTTATGGTTGTTACGCTTGGGCCCTAAACTTAATTTATGGTTTGTTTATACTTTTCGCAGCCCGGCCGCTTTTGTCTAGACTTGTACCGCTGTCAGTGATTTATTTTCTGTTTCGTAATATTTAGAACTCTTTCTTTTCGTTATTTTTTTTTTCATTAACAACTCTTTCCCCACTCTAGGTATGCCTATCCATTCTCCTGGTCATGTTGGCCGCAGTTGTGACGACTCTTCCTTTCACCCTTTGAATTTAATTTTTTTTTGTAATACCTAAGTGACCTTAGGCCACTGGCATTAAAATATCCCTAGAACTCTTTCTCCCTTCGGTAGCTACGAAGGCTACTCATGGTTCTCAAGTAATATATATACATTTATATAAAGACAAATGTACTTTAGTTAATTAATACGCCGGTTACGACCTTCAACGTAACTCCCTCGTATTTAGTTGTAATTAAATCCCACCAAACGTTGTGTGATTTTTTGCTTTATGGTATCGGGTTTTTAATTACTTTGTTTGGTAACCCCTAGTTCTCTTTAGGACAGGGATGAAGTCAGAATTGTTAATTTCAAAGTTAACGAATCGAAATTGGATCAAAATACCTAAGACCCCCGCTTTCTCCATACTGTCTACCTTCTCTAATCTGATCTCCTTAGAAGCTCACCTAAGCCGCCCTCCCGACATGTCATAAAACCTTAATACACAAAACGAAAGTCAAACATAATTTGTTAGTACATTACAATCATAATTTGTCCTCCGGGACCTCTGGATCTCCGACCTCTCCTACTAGATGGGATAACATGGGACTAATTTCAAGCGTGTTAGTACGATTCGGTTATTGCATATATGACGAACTCGGAATATTACTTTGCTAGCAAAAATCTGGCTCCTGCCTCCTTCAAGACGTGAAAATGATCCGTATCGATCTGGGTTTGGCATGATCACTCGACCCAATCTCCTAGTTGGTGCCTAAGTCACCGTGTCCTAGTTGACCATTCCTGTGGTCGTCACATACTACGTCCAAATCTCAACAGGGTCTCACGCTCCCAGATTCCAACTCCTCCGAGAATTACGTCTACTTAGTACGAACCGGTTTCGTTCTATATGCAAAAATATACTTGCGGTCTTTGTGGAGAGCAGTTTCCTAGGCTGCTTCCCATCCTCTGAGAGGGCGTGTATGCAGCCGTAGTGTATCATCCCGATAGTTACCAGACCACATACATCCCCCCTGCAGACAGTACATATCAAGAAATATATATAAATTTACTTTGTTTTGTTTTTATAATCTGCAATGTACTATTTATACAGTACATCCCAGACCAAACATCGCCGAGAAGGAGTTGTGAATTCCAACCAGTTCGCTTGATATATAAATACTAATATACACATTGATAATTACAATACACATAATATATTACGATTTTTGTTTGGTGATTTTATTTATAGAGATCACCAACTCAGATATGACCTTTAGCCATGTCCGCAGACTCCACCTCTCTCCTGTCTGCCGCCCCATTTATTCAAATTATCCCTCAGGCACCGCCTGATTTTGGGATCCTCCCGTTAAGTGAATTTAGCTATGTTCGTAGACTTTCAATTGCTGCTCAAAATTACTTCAATTATCCCTCAGACACCGTCTGATTTTGGGATCCTCCCGTTGAATGACTTTAGCTATGTTCGTAGACTCTCAATTGCCGCTCAAAATTTCTTCAATTATCCCTCAGACACCGTCTGATTTTTGGGATCCTCCCGTTGGATGACTTTAGCTATGTTCGTAGACTTTCAATTGCTGTTCAAAATTACTTCAATTATCCCTCAGACACCGTCTGATTTTGGGATCCTCCCGTTGAATGAATTTAACTATGTTCGTAGACTTCCGACCGCAACTCAAAATTTACTTCGATTATCCCTCAGGCACTGTCTGATTTTGGGATACTCCCGTTAAATGAATTTAGCTATGTTCGTAGACTTCGAAGCAAGACTTTAGTACCTAAGTAGCCATTCATCCAACCGCCGTATCTTTTTTTTTCGAGACCAACTCCGCATTCCAGACTCAGCTGTTTCTAATGTCTCAGTTAATCTTCAAGGCCGTCTGTCCCTTCAGACCCTAATAAATCAACCTGTTTTTCAGCACAACTCGAGTCAATGCCCTATCCATTTTAAAGCCGGTTTGAAATGAATATTTTTTTCTTTCTCCTTTGTATTATCGTGTTACAAAAGTCGGTCCGGTCGACCCACTTATTTGAATTGTCCCCACGATAAATAGGTACTTTACCTACAATGAACTATAATGACAAATTCCGGTTACGACCCTAGTCCATAGAATAATTGGTAATTGTTTTTGTTATGGAATAAATGATATTTATTTTATCAGCTTATGCATTCATTCGTACGTACACATACATATGTTATTTGATAATACGTACATAATTACGGTCCCAACTGGCGTCTTCAAAATAACTGCCCGATTAGCAGCCTCCATCTTTGTCCTGCAAATATATTATAATTGTGCAAATCGCTTACCTGAGCCCCCCCCTCCTCTAATCCACCGGGATAATCGACGGCAAAACAACCTGTTCTTTTGTCTCCGTCCACCTATCAATAATTCCTCTATAAGATTGTGAATGCCTAGCTTAACCGCGCACCCTGATTATCTTTAGCTATGTTCGTACTATTTGTTATAACGAGGTATGGTTATTATTTATCGCACGTTAGTGGAGTACGCGATTTAATTTTCCCTTTTCATACCAGTATTAAAAGTATTATTATTATTTCTATCATTTTCGATTGAATTCGTGAGTTGACGTGAACACTGAATCTGAATAATTATCCGAAGTCCGAAATTCTCTGAATCCGATATTGATTATTTTATCTTTAATTATTTTTATTATCATTTTCTAGTTTAAACTCCTTACAACGAAGGATCGCGTTAATCTCGGATTATAACCGTTTCCCTCCTTTCATCACTTCGTATTAACAACTCGGTTTACATCGCGGCACCGTAGTGTCGTTAACTAATCTTTTTTTTTTCACTGAATTTAAGCTAATTAAATTTTCAACCTTAATTTATTATCACGCCAAAATACTGTGTTTAACTAATTCTTTGAAGTTCTAAAATTCTCTAAGGTCCGATATTAATTATTTTTCCAAACACTGAATCTAACTGTATGTCTTTGACTATGGAATTTTCCTAAGTCCACAAATAAATACCAATCAGCGCGACGTGTTTGAACGGTCCCCGGCGAGTTCCAGCTCTCTCAAAAATTCACGAAAAGACTTTTTTGTTTTTTCTAAATTCAGCCCTTTTATAGTCCCGTTTCCTCATTAATCACGTCAAATACATGCTATTCTAACCTTTATCGACTCGTATGTTCTTTTCTATTTAGTCCATAGTCGCATCATGCTAATTAGGCCATTCTGATCATTTCAAGAAAGTTAACACCCTAGCATTCGTCTCATGTGACAGAAAGATCAGACGCGGACCGGGAAGCGGTCCCGTATTCCCATACGGCGTTTTCTATATTACGCTCTAGCGCGAACTGTCTTTTTGTAATGTGAATTCCGGCCTTTTTAATTTTAAATGCTATCGTGTCCGCACAATTTATTTAGTGGCCGTCGTTTATGATGTGATACGCTTTGTTTTTAACGCTTTCACGAGCTTAGCTTTGATCTTCTTCCCTATGCCTTCGACAATTTAAACGGTGTACACGTCCGTTTCCCCCTCTACCTTCCAAACCAATTCCTCCCGACAATTCAAAACGGTGTACACGTCTGTTTCCCCCTCTCAGTGTTAAATCTCCCGCGTACGACCGTCTCCTACTTCTAACATTTAGTTCTCTTCCCTTACAAACGGTCTAATATAGCTATTCTATTTTTTTTTTCCGATTATTTCTATTTAAGGCTCCCATCGATACTTGCTTTTAGTTAAGACGTCCCAGTTTACATCGTCGTTTATGTTTTTGTCCCCCGTCCTAGATCGCATCGGTTTGATATCCTGTCTATTCTCTCGGTCAGTTTTTTTTTCAAGAATTATTACTGGATTTTCGCGGCCCTTCCCTGTAATTTTGGGCGTCGCCTCGGTTGATATCTCTATACGCCCATCTTCTGTCTTGTTCTCCTACTTCATCTCGCATCGATCAGAGGCCTTAATCACCTGTCATAACAAACCCGGACGTACTCTCTCATAATTTCCCCACTAATTGTTTATACATTAATTTTAATGTATTTTCGTCTCCATAAGACGCGGGTTAATTTTATCACCTCGTTGGGTCGTTATAAGCGTCCTAATGGCCCAAAACCATGTTCGTATTTTTTCTCAAAATCAGCGCTTTCAAGTGTCTGACATCGCCAACCTTTTTTCCCTTGGTATCCCTCTCGCAACTAACTTCGCGCCATCATTCTCCTGTAACCTCAACGCTGCTTCTTTGCGGTTCCACGTCATTCTTACGATAGAAATTCAACGTTTGCTTTTTTTTTTTTTCACTTTTCTTACGTAATTTGTCTGTTTTTCCCTTATTTCTGTTGTTTTCTTTTAATTGACGCGTGTAACTGCCTTCTCCCCCAATGTTTTCCACTCCTGGTATGTCTTAGCGTAGGATTCTACCAATTTCTCTCAGTCCCCAGTTCGTTTCGCGTTATGTCCGTTACCCTTCTTGAAATACGTCCCCCTCGTCCGTCGATGGTTTACGATCGCGTTCCGCCACACCCTTGCATTCCAAACTCATGACGTCACCGCACTACCCTCTACCAAGGTTCCCGTTTTTTTTTCCGTAATAAATCAAGGTAGCCCCTCCCGGTTCAAAGTCCATTCCTTTGTCTGCTTCGGTAAATCACTCCCACTTGCCGCCCCACATCCTCTGGATCCTCTTGATTGGTGGGAGATTAAATCGAGGCCTACGATTGGTCTACCCCTCCACTACACAGAGACATCTGCCTTCTACCCTGTAAAGCTTCATCCTCCCATCCATTTGATTGTAACTACTTATTTTTCGACTCTGCCGCTAGAGGTCTCCGCCTGTATTATCTCAGTAAAAGTGCATCATATCACATACACCAAAGTACGACAAACAGTTTTATATCTAGTTAATTTTAATTGTCCAGACTTTTGAATCACGATATACGCCCACATCGCATTTCTCTTCTTTATTATATATCTAATTTCTACAGTATGATTCCTCAAGAATCACTACTTGTGACCAGAATGATCGCTGCATTGACTTGCTTAAAACAAACCGTCATAAATTAATCAATCATACTTTATTCTTCAAAATACTTATAAGTGACTAATTCCGCTTGGATTTATGTAAACATTGAATTAAATTCTAAAGCAATATTATTCGTATAACAAGTCGCGTAAGATACTCACTAGTTCAGTAAATTTTCCTCATTGTTTGGTTTTTTTCCATTTTAAGGTGTACGTAAAACCAAGGATTTGGTTTTGACAGATTTGATGTAGATATAACATCTTTCTAAGCATAGAGGTATATAGATAGAGCCAACGCTGGCGTTCGAAGTACGGGCCAATTACGTCGGTTAATTGTCCACTGTTAGATACCTCAGGCTTTAGTCGGTTACAAGCGCTCGCCGGGCACATTTCTTGGGCAATAACTTCAAAATGCCGACAAGTACGCTAAACTAGTAGTACTGGAAAATATAGGGAAAGCATTGGTATATCCTTTCATCGGTAAATACGAGTAGGGTTTTACCATAATGATTAGTCTTTGTAAATTAGCTTTTTCATGTTTAAAAACATGAAGCGCTCTCTAAGTTGGCGCGCGGCCACCGTTCACCGGCGATTTCGTTCGTTGAGGATTCGTGCGACATCGACAGCCGCCACACCCCCCTGCAGAGGAAAAATATTTTATATTGATTTTATTAGGAATATAGGCTCTATATACGTATTTCAATGTTTCTAAGATTATTTTTTTTGTTTTTGAATGTCGCATAACATTTAGAATCGTGCCGTGAACAAAAATACTCCTTATGTAAATGGCGATTAGGTTTGACACCTGTTTTAATTTATAAAATTAAAAATGATCGCCAAACAGTTAGTATTTTTTTATTATTATTTTTATTCCATATTATGCAATTAAACCATAACCGAGAAGGGGTTCGTAAGAAGGCGATTCTGAACTTTAAAGCAATTTGTACAGGCCTAATTTTTTATGGGGTTGATAAAAAGACCAAGATGCATTCTTTTCGAAATATTTAATTATAGTGTCTTAAATATTTCTAAGCATTTCAATTTTTAATCCAAAGACACGTGACTTTGCATTACTTGGTAATGGAATTACTTACTGGAATTACAACAGGAATTACTTGGTAGTGCTTCACCTTTAAACAAATTATTCCGGTGAAGTTAAGAGTAGGTAGACGTAGAAAAAATGGGAAATTGTTTTTACGTGCTACTGAAAACCTTAGACTACATGAAACATGAGTAAAATTAATTAGAAACTTTATTAGTAGTTGGTTTGTAGGTAGACGAAGCTGAAAGTCATTTACGCAAACAAATCATCACGAGGGTTAATGAAATGTTTGTAATTTTCCACAGTTGTTACTGGAGTTAAACCACAACCTTTGATATAATTTCAGAAACTAAAAGGCAATTTCACTCCACCCTTTTGTTGGAAAAATAGTTAGTCTTAACAAATTAAAATTTAAATTATAATACACAGGGTGTTAGACGTACCTCACTTACATTAGCCAGTAATTTTTGACCTTATAGAGAGGAAAAAAATGTAAATGTTAATTTGTTAAGACTAACTATTTTTTCAACAAAAGGGTGAAAAAATAGTTAGTCTTAAATTTGTTAAGACTAACTATTTTTAGTCTTAACAAATTTGTTAAGACTAAAAATAGTTAGTCTAAACAAATTAACATTTACATTATAATACACAGGGTGTTAGACGTACCTCACTTACATAAGCCAGTGATTTCTGACCTTATTGAGAAGAAAAAAATGTCATTTTAAAAAACATAAATATATTTAGACCGTAACTTGGCGACGATATGTGAGCCATTTTTTTAAAGTAGGCTTTTGAAAAAAACAATCGTAAAATTATAAATACCCACAGCAAAAATATTACCGGAACCCAAAATTTAAAATACATGTATTCGAATTTCAATTGTATTTATTTACTTTTTTATTTACTGTTATTTACTAGTTGTCGATGACAATGCAATTTTTTAACTTTTGGTGGTGATCCCATACACACCCGCGGTTTTTTTAAATGTAAATACCCAACTGCTCCAACCCGTCCGCCTGGAGTCAGTGAGACTACGGCATCCCCAATCGGGGTATGTTGTACGGCTAAAGATAGTAGCTAGGGGGACATGAGGAAGAGGAAGGTGGGGAAGTACCTGGCATTCAGATCTGGCCACTAAACACGGCTAAAGCCATTACAAGCGACGTTTCAAATGTCACTGATGGTTTTACACCGGGGTGTAGAACGTGTGTGGAACGTGCCCCAAATATATTATATATTATTTTTAAATTAATAAATTGTGAAATAACACAAATTAATCATGACATATAAAAATATGCACTCATTAATGAATACAAATTTGAGTTTTTATAATGATATTTATATGAATAATTTTAAGAAATTAATGACTTTATAGCTGTTAATATGCGAAACAAATTTCTTTCCTACCCAATCGGGGTTTGTCACAGTTTTAAGGGCGGTTGACTCCAGTCCCTGGGAAGGAGGGTTTAATCCTACGTCAAACCAATTTTTTTTTT
The DNA here is from genome assembly GCA_026573805.1 of Hesperophylax magnus. Taxonomy (NCBI): domain Eukaryota; kingdom Metazoa; phylum Arthropoda; class Insecta; order Trichoptera; family Limnephilidae; genus Hesperophylax; species Hesperophylax magnus. The sequence continues at coordinate 11,739,897 of JAIUSX010000012.1, forward strand.
TTTTTAAACATACAACAAACGATGTTGTATTCCCATGAGTTATTAAACTCATTAAGGGATCGTCGATTGGTAGTTTTGAAATAGAAGAGTAAAAAAATTAAAAAAAGAGTTTTGTACAGAAAAATTAGATCAAAAATTAAAAATAACCAACCCAACCCAATGTGCAGACACAATGTATGAAGAAAACATTTACAAAACATTTCACAGAAGCAACATACAGACACAACATATGAAGAATCACTTTACAGATATGTCACAAAAAAAAATGTCTTATAAGACTTTATGAATTATTATAATCACTCATTTGATTTATGTACTGTTGGTGTCAAAAAGTTGAAAAAGTATCCTCAATGATGGACTATATAAATGCATAAAAACAAAATCAGGAAAATACATTAAAAAGTACGGGCTCAAAAATAAACAGACGTAATACAAGATGTTTTACATTCAAAATACATGAGAAGATTAAAAAAGCTCATCATCTCTGGATGTACAAAGTTTGGTATTTGGAGATAATTAGGACGGCTATCAGAACAGAGTTTGTACCTACTTATGACTCGTTTTCCAAATAACTTTTGATAAAATAGGATTTCAATATATCGTTTCGAGATTTGTTAGAGGCGTATACCTGTCTTAATTCTTCAGGCAATTTGTTATAGTTAGTGTAGGCAATATATTCTAATGATTTCAGTCCGAACTTTGTTGAGTGTATTTTTGATATATGTAGTTTGTAGTGTTGTCGTATATTATATTGGTGAACATCGTTGTTATAGTTCAGTTTTATATTTGTGTGGGTGTTACACTGAATAATATTTAAAATGGTGTTTGTTATCTCAAAGCTAGGAACCATCTTAAATGGCAAAACAAGTGCGTGACGGTAAATATCTTTAACAGGTATATCCCAAGGCAAGCCAAAAATGTTACGCATGGCTCTATTTTGGATTATTTGCACCTCCGATATCATTTTTTTGGTAGCAAAGCCCCAGATACTCGAAAGATATGCCAAGTGGGAGTGAATCATAGCATAGTACAATGATCGCAGTATGGCTGTGGGAAGCAATCTACGTAGTCTGTACATTACACCGGTCACCGGAGCAATCTTTGATTTAACATGGTCAAAATGGTTTTTCCATGTAAGCCGTGAGTCAATTAAAAGTCCTAGATACTTCGCGACATCTGTTTGTTCCAGTTTGTTTATTCCCAGGGAAATTTTTAGGCTATTATTTAGTTTATTGTTTTATGTTAACATTTAAAAGACATTTTAAAACTTTACAGCAGTTTAAGACCCAGTCCCTAGGGAGGAAGGTTCAATCCTCAGTCAAACAAAACATCTCAAGTGGTTAATAGCTGGTCCATGATATGGTGCAGCTATTAAATTATCGAAAATTGAAAAAAGGTATAGTAAAAAAAGATGTTTTTAACGGGTTGGTTTTTTACTCCAAATAATGCATGTAATCACTGGTTCTATATTAGCTACATCTCTAAACACTCTGTGTAAAATGCAGTTATTTAACAAGCAAACGTACAATGATACATTGCTATCGACAGCAGATAGGATAAACACGTACATAATAAATATTAATAACAACTAACAAGTTATTATTCGTTCGAAAACTGAAGTATTGTGAAATTATTATTACAAAATTAAAATTATTACAAATGGAAGAAAGGAGACAGTTCTTAACGCGGTGGGAGTGAGGTCAGGTATGTCAGACAGTATAAGTTTTTTAAACGCGGATCATTTAATAATATTGTTGCCATGCAAATCCTGTCGTCACAGTAGCTGGAGATAAGGGAGTGGGGGGCTAAGTCCAGTCTAGAGTTTAATGTCGCGTCTTCGTTAGCGGGAGAAACACGTGCAAAGTGGCTGGGGTATGCAACATCCGACCTTGCAGTCAGTGTTACATTTATATAGTATTGTAATAATTAGTTACAGTGTTATTTTATTTATTTTTAGATTAAGATAGTGATTATATATTTTTAAAATTATAAGGTACTATAGTTATGTTGATTAACCAAAGATGTTATAATTTTTTTAAATTTTATACGTAAAAATGTAAAACTCTCAAAATTGATACATTTCGTAATAAATTTCAATAATTAACTAAAAAAACTTTCAATGCGTAGAAATATAATAATAAAACTATTTATAGTAGTAACTAAAGTCGTACGTTTAGGAACGTGGAAGAATCTAACCTTCGCATAGGTGCTTCCCTCGCAAGCAATGTGCCACATACCCTCAAATCAACAAAATACTCGAACATGTCCCGGACCGAACGTGCGAAAATAGCCGTAAAATAAATACACGACACGTTATTGAACTGAAACATTCAATTACAGCTTCGGGTGGTAAATACGAGTAAATAATAAACGCGTGTAATAAATAAGATTTTATGTTACTCGCCTGTGATTTATTGGAGTAAATAAATATAATATTACGGATGGCATGAACGTAATTTTACCACCCGCGTAGGCAGCGTAATAACTTCAGTTGTATCAAATATCTCTCGTAGTTAAGATAGGCGAAAGAAACCTGAGGTGGCCTACGATTGGTATTAAATAATAAAATAATACCTCGGTAGGAATAATTTTTCATGATGATTATTATTTCAGTTCTAGATAAGATTCTAAGAGTTTTAAGGTACCTACTTAGATGATGTTCAAGTAAAACCCACAAACTAGTCAATAAAACATATTCATATATAGGTACACTTTTTTAATGTGAATACCGTACGATACTCCAAATTGCTATCTATATTACTATCCTGTTCTATGTCAGCCCACCCTATATTTGCAGTAAGCTGTGAGCCTTTAAACAGTGGGGAGGGTAACGAGATGGAGAAAATGAAGGTTAGAAAAAACTGTCATTTTTTGGTCACCACATATGACTGGTTAGTTAGTTAGTTAGTCAAAAAATAATAATTAAATTAATCTGAATATTTTTCTTGAGAATTCGTCCGTTGAAGAAAAGTTCTTTTTAGCGTTTGTGTTACGATCTAAGATCTATTACAAGTGTATAAATGGTTTAAAATAAAGTTCTTATTCGTGGATGTGAAACAAGTAAAATCTTTAGCAAGGATGAACAGCAAAGACTTTATTACAGCATTACAAATAAATCATGGTCCCTATTCGTGGGTATTCCAATTTTTGTTTAAAAGTAAGATTTTTGTAGCCGTGTTGTAAATTCAAACTAGACAAAACTACGAAAATATATTTATAAAATCTCTGGGTTATAAATTTTAGTTAGAGGGTTTTTTTTCAGCTTCACTCGTGTCAGGTGTTTTATTTCGATTTGAAAAAGTGTTGACGCCCATAATGTTCTGTTACGTCGTATGAATCTATTTTACACGTGAACATAATGTAGCACACGTGTCGCTGACAGGACAGGAACAGCGAAAACAAACATTTGTTTGAAGTTCGTTTGAATAGCTGCCAGAATGGCGTTAAGTTTCTTTGTTAATTTTGTGTTGATTTAATGCAAATGAAGTTGCATTTTTATTTCATGCAGTGTATAAAGAATAAAGTTTTCCATGTAAGCGAACAAAAAAGCTAAAGAAAACTGATGATTGCGTTTATTTTTTTGTGTTTAAGTATATTTGCAGCATTACTTATTTTAAATTATGTGATTCAATGGAATATCCTAAGGATTGATTGAACATTCTCAAAGTTCATAAATGCTGTCATACCTATCACTAACTTGTCGAAGAATCACCCATAACAAAATATTGGTGGCTAATTCAACAAAAAAATTTCATGATGTTTATTACATAACAAATCCTCATTTCCTTTCTCATGGCCCATTCACGAAAAATCGTTCTGTAGGATTTTAGCAATTATAATTTTTGTTTCAGTTAACCTTATTTTGTTTACTTGAGAGTTTTAATACCTACACATAAACTATATCTACACATAAATAAATTATAAGGATGTTTATAACGTTAAAAAAATCGGAGTAAGAAAAGCAAGTTGTCAGAAAGTTATTTTTGTTGGTTATTAGTTTACTGTACGAGTACGACATGTCGGCGGCACTCAAGAGATCACAAACATGACTAACTTCTGTAATTGGGAATTCGTCATAAACGAAGCTCTGGCTGTAATACAACAAAAAAGTTGAACTTATGGATGACATCAGTCTAGCACAAATATGTGGTATGTTTTTGTAACAAGATTTTGACAATGCTCACGAGAATTCTGGGCCAACCTCTAGGCCCCTCGACGAGGAAAATTGGCGAAGAAAAAAATAAAAGATCCATCACGGATTTGATTAAATACATGCTAGAAACCAACGGTAAATTAATACGTAAATTAGTTGTTTATACATTAATAAACTACCGCCAGTCACGTTTGATTACGTAGATGTAATTACTCTATTAAAATAAATAACAATGTTGATGAACGACATGCGCAGTCTAAAACTAGAAGATGTTACAAAAATTCTAAAAGAACTGCATGAATTCAAAAACAACTTAATTGAATGTAATCAAAGGTGATTCAACGATATCTTGTGATAGTCCAAAGTTCAAGCTTACGTGTAGCAAATTAAATCAATCAACATGCAAACAACGCCATCTACCGATATTTTAATTGTTTGCCCACCAAAAATAAAAAAGTGTAACAAAAGTAAGAAAAGGGAGCCCCGGGTTAAAAGTTCTTCAACAAACTAAAACAAAAACAAAATCAGGCGAGTTTGCCACTTTTAAAATCTTAATAAACAGTGAAAAATTCTTAGATTTTTTAAGTAGGAAATTTGGCCACCAGGTATCATAGTCAGAAACTTTATTTTTTTTAAACCGATCACAACGCTGAACAGAAAAGATAAAACTTCTACAAATGGATCCACATAAAAATAAAAATAATCTACGGATCGTATCTCAAAACTGTAGGTCAATTCGACGTACCAAGCATTTTATAAAAGATTTATGCGAAATTACATTATACTGCTCCAGAAAACATCGGTTCTACCAACAGAAACATATTTTTAAAAATTCATCCCCAATTTTCAGAATATGTAACTTCAGCCATAAATCTTACTGTTAGCCCTCTAACCGGACGACCATTGTGGGGTCGCCATTTCATTGCGGGATTCACTTTATGTCGACATAGTGTGATACAAGTTGAAAAATATAAATTAATTAATAAATATTTTCATTTTATATGCCGATAAATAAACCGGAAAATCTTCAGGATTTAACAAACTGCACGAGAGCTTCCAGAGCGCTTCTCCGCCACCACATGGAAGCTTACGGCACAGACTACGCAAATCAAAAAACAAGCATCACTACCATGGTTGCCTGGATGAAGCCCACCTGATTATTCTCTGGAGACGGAAGATGTTAAAATATTCTCCATAAACGGCTGCTTGCACACATTTTTGTATCTATTTTTTTGTCACTTTTATTCCGTATTTTTTGTGCCTATCTATGTACTTATTGTTATTTTGTCTAATTTATTTTTCTTCTTACGATTTGTCTGATTTCTCTTTTGTTATTTTAAAATATGGAATGCATTGCATTGCACTACCCCTGCATACATTTTGCATACTCTTATAATTATTAAAATACCAAAATGTTGAGTAATACCAATAGTGGGATTAAAATTAATCTATAATCGACAACCTTTATTGTAAGCAGGAACACACAGTAAATTAATGAAGGAGTAATTAAATGTATTTTTTAATTTATGCCACAAAGTTTTTGAACAAAAATAATATCTATTCGTATATCACCGTTGACGCGAGTCCTCCTACTTATTAACTGGTAAATGAATAGCATTCCTATTATTATTCCCACCAAAACATTTTAAGAAAACACCCTTTATATACGAAACCAAACATCAAATAATACACTAGTTATATGTTCATAAATTTTCTACAAATAGCGATAAAAATAAGTTAAAAGTACCTCGAATCAACCGTTTGTAATTCCTCCATCTTCCTAAAATTCTTTCGGATTGGGACTACAATCTTGTTCATCACTAAGAAAGGCATTCTAAGAGAATTGAATTTGGCATTCTAAGAGCTGAAAAAATAAATGCGTCTAATGGAGATAAGTTGGAAATTTAAACTTTGTCTTTAATGAAAAGTGAAAAGAAATATAACCGAAATTCATTCAGCGCTACTCAGTTTTCCTTTCAGTAGGTAGATTAATTTATAAAAATTCTTATTATTGTTGTACCTACGTTATTTTTCATAAATAACAGTTTCCAAAACACAGGTTCATGAAATATTATTTTCTTTCCTGATTAGTGCTCTTTAACGATATTTTTTTTTAGAAAACACTATTCGTAATGTGAAAACAAATAATAACAGGAAAAATAAATATATAAAGCATTAACTAAGTAAGGATAAGTATAGAGAAATAGAAAGAAAAATAAATATATAAAGCATTAACTAAGTAAGGATAAGTATAGAGAAATAGAAAGAATAACAATTGAATATGATTTTTTAGTAGGTAGGTACACAAAAATAAACAATGGAAGTTGTTGAAAAATTCCGTGGAATAATTAACTCTAATTAATTTATTTTTGAATAGGTTATTAATTAATAATAACATTTTTTTATATCTTTTGTGATTCGCCTTACTTGAATTCCCCCAAAGCTTTGGTTTCAAGTAAATGTAAAGCACAAATATAATTAGTAAGAAATTTTATTTTCATACTAATTTGGCGATAAATACAGAAAATTATTTTAATTTAATAATTGAATACGTTCATGTAAAAATAATTGAAATAATAATCTCACATATTTGCTAAGTATTTTTTTTCAAAGCACGCAGTATTTGTATAAGAAATATGTTTTACGTAGAGTGCTTCCTTGTGATAATAGAAAATAAATTAATCAGCGTTACAAAATTCATTCAATAGATTGTTATGAAAAATATATGGGCCGTCTATTCCATTCTTTAATAAAACATACTTAATCGTAGGCAAATTAACTTTTTTGTTTTATGATAGTAAAATTGATCATCGAATAAGAATAATTCTTTTCCATTATATTTAAACAGAGATTCTACCAATTGAAGCCAGCCAACAACACAACAAAATTAACAAATTATTACAAGCAATAATTATTACCTTTGTGGCGTCGAGAATAATCCATTGAATAATTAATAATAAACCGCTCGACCTACTTAGGTACATACTCGCAGTCGAAATCAAAACAGAGCAACCTACGTACTACAAGCACCTACTTGTCTATTGACGACAATAATATCGCAAGTCCGTTTTTCACATTACGAGAACTCGCCAGAAGGTTCGTGTCTACCGCCTAGGCATAATTGCCGTGCCGCCGAAACTTCGGGAAAGGGCCAGATCGAGCGAGTGGCCTCGATTTAATTGAAATTTACTACCTACTGTTGCCATCGGCCGTGTAGTATAAATAAGCCCAACGCAGCGAGTCAGTCAGTCAGTTATCTATCAGCCGTCAGTCAACGAGGCTTAACGAGTGATCACCCGCGCTCCTCTTAATAGCGCGAAGGACAACGTACCCGGCTTCGCCCGTACCATCATGGACTCTATCGGGACATCATCCTAGCGCCTTGTCCAGATTGCCGTCCCTGGCAAGCGCTACTCGGATTACAAGCGCCCTGGTTCCAGTGTCTCTGACCAGCGCTTCTTCCACGCCACCATGACCACCACGAAGACACGCAGCATCCTCACTGGTCTACGCCGTTCCCGCTCAACCGCCTACAAGGTTCGCCGCACCTTCGGCCTTCCGTCAGCACTGGAGTATTGATTCCCCAGATTGCCCGGCGTCGACTCAATGACCCGCGCTTGACCACCACACCATCGCAGCAACCGGAGTATTCAACATCTGTCCTACGTCATCTCCTCGTCTTAGCAACTGACTCAATAAACACAGTGACCTTCACGACACCGACTTTCATTTCGTGCCTCACCATAGATCCCCAAACCTTGAAACGCAAATATTTGAAAAATCTTCCGAGAAAAAATAAATTCCGCCGACGGGAAGTGAACCCACATCTTCTGATTGCCAGTCAGATGCACGGAACTACTGTGCTACGTTAGCTTCTTTTTAACCTCCCAAAAATTACTTTACCTAGGTGAACAATTTTCAATTCATTATTTCTTCTTCCTCTTTCAATGTAAGTTCTGTATTAGGTTATTATTTTGACACTCCTAGAGTTCTCTCGCCGAACATATTTTTTATATGCGCTCTAGTCAGCCTCCCGATAGGTTATTACGCTGCTGAAATGTGGTTTGACGGTTGTGAATTGGTATTTCCAGGAATACACAGTTCCGAAAGTAAGCCTTAGCCATCCGCTAAGTGATTTAAATTCGTTCAGTAGAGCTTGAACTGGGATTTTTCAAAACGTTTTTTTTTTTATTTTTTATATTAACTCCACACAGGAGGCCCTGAAGAAAATAATTTCCCTCAGGGCCTATGTCATCTTTGGGGATGCTGTGTGGAGGGTCTTTTTGTGGAGAGGAAAGAGTGAACATGGGTCTTGAAGAGTCCCATGTTGTAGGAGGGAGGAAACACAGAGGCCGGCAGTTCGTTCCACAGCCGAGCTGTTGAACTTAAGAACGAATCGTAGAAGCGACCCGTTCTCATGTGACAAGTGTCAACTGTGTACAAATGTTGGGCACGCGTTTGGCGTGTATCCCGACTACGCACCGGTGCCGAAGGGATCAATGACGCTAGTTCCTCAGAGCATCTTCCATTGTAATACCGATAGAACAAGGACAGCATACCTACCTGACGCCTGTGCTCTAAAGATTGCAGTCCGTTTGTTAAGATTGGGGAATCTATCAAACGGACCGCCCGTTTTCGCACAGAGTCTAGGGTTTTTTTCAGGTATTTAGGGGCTCCGGACCAGAGATGGCTGCCAAATTCGACAGTAGGGCGCACTTGCGATTTGTACAGGGTCAGCAGTTGTGTATTATTAAAGTATCTGCGGGCCCTGTACAGTACGCCCAGCTTCTGAGAGGCCAACTTTACTCTGGCTTCGATGGAGCCCCCGTACCTGAGCTGGTCACTTATAGTTATACCAAGCATATCAATGGAAGGCCTGTTCGGAAGATTGCTTCCGTTGAAGGAGACTAGATTATCATTTGGATCCCTTTTAGCCGTAATCAGACAGGATTGGGTCTTTGAAACATTAAATTCGACGAGAATATTTTTACCCCAGGAGGAAATACTCGAGATAACCGTCCATTCTCTGCTTCAAAGCCCTCCGAGCCGTTGGAGTTTGTGTGCCCTTTGGGGGCTTGTCAAACAAAAAGCAATCATGAACTGTACTGTCATCTGCGTAGCAATGAATCGGTGCACATGTCAAAAGGTCATTGATGTGCAACAAAAACAAAGTCGGAGACAGAACCGATCCCTGTGGGACGCCAGCATTTGAAATGCCACGTTTGAAATATCGAAGATTTTTGAATTGCTCTAAAAAGTGAGAACAGTTAAATACGCTACTTTCCGGTGATACATGTTACCGCAGTCTTCGCTATCTATGTGGGTAGGTATATGAACTAACAACGGTTTTTATGTTTCTATACACGTTAAAAGCGATCAAATCATTTTCTTAGACACAACAAATTCCCAATATCTCGAAGACAAGAATTGCATCCTCAATTAAGGTGTATTGTGAAACTGAAGGTCATAGGGATGGATGAAAACGAGGAAGAGAAAGGTCACCATACACGGCAAAAGCCATTTAAAGTTACGATTCTGAATGGTGGTGTTTCAGCAAAGTGAAACTGAGAGTATCTACCACTCTGCTTATGTAGGTACTGAAATTGGTTTAGCTTTGTGCTGACTAGCTTCGTTATTCAAAACAACTACAAATTTTTGCTGATTTGCAGTAATTTTTGTTGAATTACTAACTGGGATCATTTAACTGATTACTGACATTGTATAAAAATGGGAAGTTTAATGGAGTAGAATGATCAAATAATTATTTATCAATGACATGAAAATATTGCACAATCGGTTATATTAACAACGCGCTCAAAGCTCAACTGATGAACTAATGAAACATTTATAAACGGACTTTTAGATATGCACACCTCACATAACCAATGGTAATAATTATACAATTTCCGTCGAAATTTTACATGATTGTGCCGAAGTTTCAAAATCAGCAACCAGCGTTTCTATGCCAGAGATACTCGTATTATATTGCAGGATTGAATTTAATATTTCTAAAGGACAGTAAAGATACAGATTTGAAAAGATATATTTTTTTAAGAATCATGATTAATGCTTTAATGATTAATGATTATCTTGAATGTTCTCATATGATGTAATGTCTCATCAATAGCGCAATACTAGCACAAAGCTAACAAAATAATAAAATCATCACTTTAAAAAATGCATGTATACCAAAAAATTATTTAGAAGGGCCAAAAAATGTACGTTGCATTTTTCCGGTTACTATATGGAGAAAAATGATCGTCGCTATGCTAATTTATTATTCTCGAATATCATCAAATTATTCGTAATCCGGGTAAAAATTGGGATTGTAGGCCCCGAATGTATTTATAGGTATTTTTTTAGTAGAAAGAGGAATGTATTATCATGATGTTGGAACACGCGTTCATAAAAATCCTAATATGTTTGCATTTCGAGATACAATCTTATAAATTCGAGGCCAGAAGTGGGGTTCCTCAAGGGTCCACCTCGGCCCAACATTTTTCTTACTATTCATCAATGACATTGTTGATCAATTCAATGATGTAGAAGTTCTGCTATTTGCTGACGACTTAAAAATATATAAAGGAATACAAAATGTATACGATTGTCAAAATTTAAAAACTAACTTAAAACAGCTTCATCAATGGTGTGAACATAATGCTTTATTTTTGAACATTCAGAAATGTCAAGTAATACAATTTTCCAAAACTCGTTATAACATCATACATGAATATACTTTAAATAATATTAAATTAATTCCAGTGTCACAAATTCGTGACTTGAGTGTAATATTCGATGATAACTTGTCATTCATTGCACACATCAACTATATAACTAATAAGGCTTTGAAGATTCTTGGTTTCCTTTGCAGAACTTTAACTGATTTTAAGTCCATAGATTGTATGAGAACTCTCTATATTTCATTAGTCGGAAGTCAATTGGAGTATAATTCATCTATTTGGTCCCCTTTATATAAAGTTCACTCCAATAATATAGAAAGAGTTCAGCACAAATTTCTTAAGTACGTAAATTTTATGCTCAGAATTCCTATTGATTACATTAATTATGTCAGTTTGATGAATCAATTGCATCTAATAACACTGTCTAACAGGAGAATTATTTCAGACAGAGTCATTAACAACTTAATTGATAGTCCTGCCATCCTTGCCACTATTAAATTCCATGTGCCGACTAGGAATACAAGAAAAATATAACATTCTTCTGTAATACATACACGACCAACTATCAGACACACTAACTGACCAATGGGATGCATGATCATGGCAACAAGTATGGGGGTGCTATTGTTTTTATTTATTGACTCCATTCATAGAATAAAGCATAATCTGATGGATAATTTTTTTATTTATTATTTTATTTTATATATATATAAATATATAAATTACAAAAAATACAAAACAAAATTAACCTTTGCCTGTCCAACTGGGAAAGATTCCCGTTTCAGGACAGCCAAATTGTGTATTTAGTACATAATATTCTTACAATGGAATGGTGATGCTGTCAAAACAAATTTTGAGAACATTGTTGATTGCATTCGAAGTGACAGGATGGTTTCTTTATCCTTGAAAGAATCGCAAAGATGTAATTTATTACCAGGGTCAATTTGGATTAAGGTGTAATTTCTATCACCTAAGAAATTCTAAAAATATAGTACTATTACTTCTGTTAAGTTCATATTGAATCGAGTTGGTGACTCCATAATATACATTGAACCAGCTTTGCTGTAAATAATTACTGAAACTTGAATTTAAATAATTATTTATAAATTTTAGCTAAATACTTAGCTTTAATTTCAAAAAGTTGTTAAAAGTTCAATTTAATTTGATAAATTTAAATCAGTTCAATTAAAACCATTGTTAATGGATTCATATTTAATTGATAACTCAGGAATGCTTTCGCCTTGCAACTAATTACACACAAAAAATACCGTTAAATATGTATATTGAAAAACACACGAAAGAATTTAATTTAAAAAAAACACACACATACACAGACATAATTTTAATAATATGTATAATACGAGATAACTATGACAACTTTTAAAAAATTCAACTTTTGAAAGAATACTTTTAATTTATAAATACATAAAATATGCACTTTCGAATCTGTTTTATGAACATTTGAACTGATTACAAAACTATAAAAATAAGCTGAAATATTTAAAGTCGTACAAACTTATTCGGGGAAAAGTTATAATAAAGGACATAAAGTTTTACGTGTTTCTTTTAAACCCCCATCTGAACGATCATAAATATAATTCGTTTATATTCTGAAAGCGGTTTCATTCTCAACTTGCATTTAACATCTCACAAGTTTCCAATTCAACAAAATATTTTGATAAATATTATGAATAAAATATTACAGAAAAGTTTTATTGAATAAAAAATAGAAGCGCATAAAAAATTAAGTCTTTAAATAGTATAAAACAAAGACGTGATCCGTGTCTGTCTGTTCTTTTAAACTACGCAACTGATTTTGATAAAGTTTTCACTATCATTTAGAAAATTTCTTTCAATATATAATACTTGCATATTACATTTATAGAAAGTAGAGAAAATCAAACAAAGCTGGGTACACGTAAGCTAGTTAGAAATAATGTACAATTATTGGAAGGGATTAAAAATATGTTATGTTATAGTATCAATATTTACATAAAGGGATAAGAACTATATTATGTTATGTTCATTTTATGCAACAATTGAAAGAGGTGGGATTGGGCGCGAATTTGAGTAGTATGAAAGTATGTTGCTTATTGTGTGCTGATGATGCGGTGCTGATTGCTAACAGTATGGAAGATCTAGTGTCTCTCGTGTCTAGAATGGACAAAGTATGTATAAAGAATGAGTTAATGATGAATATAAGTAAGTCTTAAGTCATGGTGTTTGATAGAGGGAGAACGTGTGCAATATAGTTGTGAATAAGGAATACTTGGAGCAGATGGATGAGTTTGTGAATTGAGGAAGTATGTGTACGAGTGAAGGGAAGGCTGACAGATATATTGAAAGCAGGGCAAATGCAGGTAACTCCTTTAATGGAGGACTGAACGCAGTTGGCGTTAGCAAAAAAATGTCCAAGGAAGCGAAGCTAGCAGTTGACAAACGAGTGCCTGTACCTACCCTGATGTATGGCAGTGAGGCGTGGAACTGGCAGAAAAAGAATGAAAGTAGAATTTGAAATCCCTGAGCCGTATTTGTGGTAAAATCATGTATGATCATGTGAGAAATGTGGATAAATGTCGCAAAGAATGCACGCTTAGATTATTTGAGCATGTAAAGAAAATGAACGAAGAAAGGAGTGTAATGAAAATATGTGAAGCAAATGTGAATGGTAGCAGAAATCGGGGACCCCCGAGGAAGACATGGAACGATCAAGTGAATCAGAAACTTGAGTTGGGTCATGTCAAGAGTCAGAATAATAGAAGATTATGTATGAGACGATGTATGAATGTGAATGAGGCAAGAAGTGTGTGCCAAGACCGAGTTGTTTGGCGGTCCATCCTCTCTGCCTACCCCTACGGGGAAATGGCAAGATGGTTAGTTAGTTAGCTACGTTTATAGCATTTCGGCGCTGACGACCACCAATAGTTTAAGTCATTTGAATATTATAAATTTGTTTGACAGCTTGTGTGAAAAACAAATATAAGATTCCATACCCACTACGTAATTTCACCGTGGTTATTCAATCTATACATGGATAATTGTATGCAAGAATTGAAAGAGGTGGGATTGGGCGCGAATTTTAGTAAATTGAAAGTATGTTGTATGCTGATGATGCGGTGCTGATTGCTAATAGTATAGATGATCTACAGTCTGCATGAAGATTGAGTTAATGATGAATGTAAGTAGGTATAAAGTAATAATGTTTGAAAGAGAGAGTACGAAAATAGTGTGCAATATAGTTGTAAATGAGGAATACTTGGAGCATGTGGATGAGTTTGTGTATTTAGGAAGTATGTTTTCGAGAGATGGGAAGGCTGACAGAGATATTGAAAGAAGGGTAAATGCAGGTAATTCCGTTAATGGAGGACTGAACGCAGTTGGCGCTAACAAAAAATTGTCCAAAGAAGCGAAGTTAGCAGTCCACAACGGAGTGTTGGTACCTACCTTTATGTATGGAAGTGAGACATGGAACTGGCAAAAAAAACATGTAGAAACCATGTTTGATCGTGTGAGGAATGTGAGGATCCGCAAATAGTGCAAGGCTGATGTAAGCGTAATGAGTAAGATTAAGAAAGGGACGCTTAGATGGTTTGGGCATGTAGAGCGAATGAGCGAAGATAGGAATGTAACGAGTATATATGATGCAAATGCGAACGGTAGCAGAAGTCGGGGACGCCCGTGGAAGACATGGCACGATCAAGTGAATCAGATACTCGAGTCGTGCCATGTCAAGAGTCAGAATAATAGAAGAGTATGTATGAATGTGAATGAGGCAAGAAGTGTGTGCCAAGACCGAGTTTGCCAAAACGGCGTGATGGTTAGTTAGTTAGTTGGTTTACCACACAATAGGGGCGCTTGTCTCAAATTTCAAAGGAAACCATTTAAGATTTAACTTTACGATTTGTTGTAATTAAATTAATTCGAAAGTAAGTAGAAATTCGGTGGAAAAATGATCATGACGTGTTGGTGTGTGTACTTTTGACAGCAAAATTTTGTGTGTAGTTGACTTTTGTGTGGGTTGTGGAAAAGTTTGTCTGAGCGTGGGTACAGTGGAAATTAATTATCTCTTAGAGGTTGTCTACAACTTTGTCGAGGATTTTGTACATAAATTTCGGGTAGTACTGTTCCGTCTTCTAGTACCATGAGTTAATGGAATATAACTAATGAGCATTTGCGGTATTTAAATAAATTGTAAATAATAGTTTCCCAACAAATGGATGAAGGGTGAAAGATTTTATAATAATAATATTCGTTTTATGGCGGTGTGTCTTGAAGTTTTCGAAAAGCATAATATTTTGTTAAACTTATATCCGAATATAACCTGCTATTTACCTATTTTATAGCTCGTTTAAAGGGTAAAATGTGAAACGTGCATTAAAATAGGTTTAAATTAAATCAATTTAAGTTGTACAAAATATATGTCCGATTTTTATTATATTCAAAGAATAATGAGTAAGATTAAGAAAGGAACGCTAAGATGGTTTGGGGATTTAGAGCAAATGAACGAAGAAAGGAGTATAAGGTGAATATATGACGCAAATGTGAATAGAATAAGAGGTCGGGGACGCCAGAGAAAGACATGGCATGATCAAGTGAATCAGAAACCATAAGTCGGGCTATTTCAAGAGTCAGAATAAAATAAGAGTATGAATGTGACGATGTATGAATGTGAATGAGGCAAGGAGTGTGTGCTAAGATCGAGTTGTTTGGCGGTCCGTCCTCTCTGCCTACCCCTGCGGGGAAACGGCGTGATGGTAACTTAGTTAGTGGCCAAAAATATTTCAAATTTTAATTATATTTAAACATCTATTTTCTATGTGTTTTCTTTACACCATAAAATATCACTAAACTACGAAAATAATTTGTGTATGTAGCAGTGCTGATATGGTTGACTTTTTACACTTTGGTGTACTGTCAAAACAATAGTGAAGAGTTGCTGAAACTTTGCATTGTGTTCTTTAATTAAAAGCGATTAAATTTAATGAAAAATCAAGTAAGTATTGAATTTGCATAACAAAATCAGTTATCGGTTATCAGTTCAAACTTTGAAAGTTAATTTAGCTACGAAAAAGAACATGAAAAAACGATTATTTTGGTCAGGTGATGAATATTGATCATAAAAAAAGGACTGGTATTCCTTATTATATTATATAAGTTAAAAAAATTTTTTTTATAATTATATGATTTTCTGTTCAATGCACTCTTATACCAGGAAGTAGTTATTAATACAAAATTTTTGTATTATAAAAAAATGTATACTCATAATCGTATCCAGACCTCCAGAATTTTTCAAGAGAATTCATATTTACGTAAAAATTACAAAATTATTATTAAATTATGTGCTATATGTGATTAATCAAAATAATTACATAGAGATGTAACAGCAGAACCTGAAACACATCTGAAAATAACCATCCACCACCTCACTCGGAGCCACCAACCCACGAAATGACCCCCGCTAAGGAAGCGACCCAGTATTTACGTTGACCCCCCTCCATACTACCCGGATGGAATTCCATGATGGCCGCCGAACTTCAACCAATCACAGCACAGCATATTCCATTGAGATTCTAATCAAACAATGATAACGAAATTCAATGCGACTATTTGTGATAACATCAGACTCAATTTACGGGAAAATGATAGGCCGGGTTCCCACTATGCCGGACCGGCAGATCTGCCGGAAACCGGATACCGGACAAGAGTGTTCACATTACACCGGAGCCGGAGAGATAATGGGAGGACATCGCTTCAGGATTCGAAAGAAAAGCCAACTTTCCTCACTGTGTTGGAGCAGTAGATGGCAAACATATTAGAATTTTGAAACCAGCCGAGGGTGGTTCTATGTTCTTTAATTACAAGGAATATTATTCTTTTGTATTAATGGAAGTTGTTGATTCAGAGTACCGATTTATTTTTATTAGTGTGGGCTCATACGGCAAGGAATGCGATTCTACTATATTAAAGGATAGTAAATTTTGGCAAAAGATCAATGATGGTACTTTAAATGTACCAAAGCCTAGACCGCTTCATGAAAACTTGCACGAGGAATCACCGTTTAAACTAATAATAATAATAATATTTGGCTGATTTATATAGCGCCGTTTTCGTGAGAAATCACCTCAAAGGCGCTGTACAAATATATTTCTTAAATAGTTAATACTAGAACTACTGACTTATCTCTAAGACTTATATCTAGTGACTTACAACTAAGGACTATAACTACTATATTAACGACATATATACGAGTATTTACATATTTAGCAACTTACAACTAAAATTAATATTAACAATCTAATCTTACTAACGCCAGAAGAAGAAGGAAGTTCTATTATATTAGGGTGTTTTTTATTGTTAGCTGGATATATATGTTAAATTAATGAAATTAAAGAATAAAATCAATCGTCAATCTTAAACGCATTTAGATGATTCATCTGCCAACAATTAAACCGATTGACTTGTTATGTTCCCGCTGATATTGTCCATTGTCCATTGGTAGGCAAGTCAATAGAAAAATTGAATGAACGGAATCGCTAGATAATGTAACAATTACAGTATAAAAAAATGAAAAAAAGAAATATTTGGATAGAATGACGGATTTATGGAAATGAGTGTCTGAAGGCTTTAATCTCCTACGTCCGTATGGAGGTACACATTTGAATACTGATAAAAAGATTTAAATGAGCAGGGCGAACACGTCTACTTTCTTCAAAAAATGCGAGCCGATGACGAGAGGGGAGCCCGGAGCACGGGCGCGGCGAGCGGGAACAGCCGGATACCGGCACAAACTCGTTCACACTACTCCGGTCCGGTGGTTCTACCGGCACTTTCGCAGTGACAAAACGCTCGGTAAACATGCCGGGCTCGGCAAAAATGCCGGACCCGGGATAGTGTGAATAGCTACATATAAATTGTACAGCCACTAGCCCTTCCGGCAGTTTTACCGGCCCGGCAGATCTGCCGGTCCGGCATAGTGGGAACCAGGCGTGTGAAGATTTAACCACGGAATAAATATCAACATCAAGAAATGATTATATGCTAACATAATAACATAAAAAATTATACCTAAATATGTTTGTTACTCTTTGGGAAATGTTCAAACCAAAGATATTTAACTTCAAACCCAATATGAAAATTTGTATAATTTATTATAAAATAAATAAACGAGACCGGGGGAGATGGTTTTGGTAGATTGAACTGACTCGGTTAAAGGTATCATATTAAAATATCACTTTCCTCTCAACAAGTTAATTGCGAAGAGGAAAAATACCTAACCAACTCAACCCTCACTAAAGAGGTAAAACCTCCTCCGAGAGGGCCCGATTTGAAAACGTTCTATAAATAGAAAATCGAATTCCATACAAAGTCAGTTCAAAAACTACCTCTGAAAGAGAATCCTCTCTCCTGAAAAACCATCTCCAAAGTCTCCAAGTCTCAAGAAATATTTTCAAGTGTTTTAATTCAGTATTAAATTCAGTTTTTGCCAGTATTAAATTCTTTTCGTCAGCTCAGACTTGGGAATTAATTCCTCTCTGATCTTGGCTTTAAACTCTATTACAAACCTCTGCAACATCCACCAAGACTGAAACGCTGACAAAGTGTACGCAGCTACCTTCGAATTTATAGTATTGTACGGACGGTAAGTTGTCTCGTACACGTATAATTGTAGAAGAAGATGATAATAATAAATCTAAGCGACACATAAAACAGAACAAGACACAGAAAAATAAAAAGATTAATAAACCCTCTCTAAATCGAACCCTCCGAAGGATCTCTGTCTTACCAGGGCAACGTCTTTATCTACTAGACCATTAGAAACTAATTATTATACGTGCGTCGTTTATATCGATCACATATTTCAAATTCAGATTTCAAAATATTATCCTGCATCTTATTTCTCCTATATTTTTTGCAGCCATTTTCATGTTTACTTTCCACACCTTCGTTCGAATTCTCTGAAATATTTTCCTTGCTTAATACTACTTTGAAAAAATCTGCTGAAATTAATTCTAATCCCACTGGAAATAGAAGCATAGTTATATTGTGATACACTTAATACCAAGTTTAATCCGGGAAGGATTTGCACTGACACGGCAGTCAGATGATGAGTGGGCGATTAGTCTGCACACACTTGGCCATAAATAAAGCAATTTATAATGCAGGAGACAAATATTAATACAGTATTTATAAACTGCTTACGTCTTATGTGCTGCATTTTATTGCTCTTGTAGTATCGTTAATTTTCCGCAAGGTAAAAAAAATCTTTATTGTTATAATTTTTTCTTTTGTTTTTGTTTTTTAAATTTTTTTTTTAGGAAGTTATTTATATATAAGCTTCTAATTGCACGTGCGACAATTTGTATGGGTCTGTCAAATTAAAAACAAGTTGTTTTATTGATTTTCAGTTAGCAATTTCTAGTATTCACTCTAGACAAAAAAGATTTATGAAACGTTATGTTTTCACTATGCAAAATATAAGGAAGAAAATTACTGGTTGCCCTCGTAGCCTATATTATTAGCATTTTTTCCGGGTAAAATCTCAAGTTTCACCATTTCCTTCCTTCCAATCTTCTCTTATACACACCCAATAAAATTATGTATTCAACTTTTTAAAACAGTAGTTGTTTTTTTCTTCTAAAAATGATTGCACTTATTTGGTGGCACTTCGATGAGATTTTAACGACGAATATTATAAATGTGTATTTTTTGATAATAAAAAAATCTTTTTACGTATTGTAATAATATGAGATGATAGGTATACCTGCCCTGAAGAAAGTTTTTTTTCAAATATGTAGGTAAATATACTCATAACATTTTAAGAAAAAATATATGAAGTATTCACAATTTTTTTTAAATAAAATGAGTTGTTATAGTTGCCATGAAGAAGGTATGTTTGTTCGAAGCAAGTTGGATTTAAAATAATGCACATTAAAGATATGTAGATACGCCGAAATAATGTTAAAACAAAAATTGATTTTGAACGGTTTGGATATATCTTAATTTCCTGTTTTTTTTTTATTTTCGCAGGGACTATGAATCATCTTCCATCCTCGATGAGCTCCTGTCACGAATGGAGCAATACGCCAATAACTTAGAGACTCTGGTAGAGGAGAGAACTTCAGACTACTTGGAGGAGAAGAGGAAATGCGAGGAACTTCTCTACCAGCTGCTACCCAAGTAAGCAATTTGCCATAATGCATACTTGCCATTTGAAAATAAAAACTTCGAACTTAAATTAGTTAAGCTTACTGAAATATAAATGTTCGGACAAAAATAGAATTAATTATGTAACTAAATGACACTGCTAGCATAAATCTACAGCGATTCCTCTGAATACATACATACGTCAATTTGCACGTGAAAACGACATTTTCTCTTACAAATTCTACTTTTAATTGACCGAAAAATCTGGCGAATTGTATTTCTATTACTATAATTAATTCAAGAATTTATCTAATGTTATTTGAAGCTGGCGCCATTATGAAGTAAATTCTACATTTACTTCATATTGACGTGCTTATACAATATGAGGTTTGAAGTTAAATATTTTCCTTTGTATTTTAAAGTATTCAATTTTTAAACGTAGGCAGTTGGTTGTGACAGGTGGATTATTGACTCGAACGTAACGTTTCGAAGGGTGGAAAACCATTGGAGTTCGAAGTAACGTATTTTGAAAAGTACATTTCCTTAATATCTTGATGAAGATTGAATATCTTTTTTATTGTATATGGAATTCATTTGATATAACGCGGAGAATAAAAATATTTAAGGTTTTCTGTATTCAAAATAAAACTTTACTAAAGCTGAACACTTAGTGGGATACTTAGCGCGATTTTCGAAGCAAATCTCTCTTTCAAATACCAAATATCTGACATAATATCCCCCGCCAATAAAATGCTTTGATTGGTTGTTCGTAATACGAGATAATTTACTAACGCAATCGCAATACGGAGAACATATTACGAAGCCCTTGTTAGCAGTACCCTGGAATATAGTTACATTAAGTGGACCCGTCAGAACAAAACCATATCCTACATGTAGAAAAAGTACAAAACAGGTTTATGCGGTACCTGCACATGAGAAAATGTACGTACCAACCATTAATGCGAAGGAATTGTTCTTAATAGAAATGCTCGACTTCAACACCTAACGCCGAAAAATATTTTTAGGTAAACATTTGTTTAAACTTACCTCTGGAACTATAACTTAATCCACTTATATTGTAAGATGTTAACCTGTTGTGTCAAATAAGTATTTTCATGCATTTTAATATGTACATATTAATAATATTTAAAATTATCAGAAGTAATATTTTAAAATGATAAAATTATTTATGAGTTCAATTTTAAATATCAAATTTGTTATGTTAAACATGTCGATATCATTTGTATATTCGTATGCTTAACTACGTAAGCAAGGAATTGGTGAAATTCATTTTGCTATGTGTGTAAATTAGGTAATGTAGGTAATATTGACTAGACTAGGCAAAATATATTTTTTTATATAAACTCGAGTAAATAATGTAAAAATTTAATTCTCTGTAATCCCCAATGTTTGACAGTCATCAATTAATTACATTTAATGAAATAAAGATTAACATTACTTAATGTTAATTTTTTTTTTAATTTCTACCCAAAAAAAGCTTTGGTTTAAGTGTTAATTTAAAATATATATATATTTTATTATATTTATGTTAGGTGAGTATATTTTTAGTACTTACGATTAACTCACAAAAAAAATTCAAAGTTGCCTCTATAATTCTGAAATTTTTTTTTTGAATGGTTAATATTTTATAATTAGAAATACAAGAAAAAAATAAGTACATATTCTCAATAGAAATTTGCTGTAACTTTTGCATAAAAAAAATATTATTCAGTTCGGTTGCATATTTTTACCCTCAAATCCAATACTTATGTATGCTTCTTGTGAAAAACGCTTTACCGGGCTTTACACAAAGTTTTTCTAAATTGGTCAAGTGTGTAAAATTTTATCATGAGTACCTCCTTTAAGGTGGATAAAGGTGAAGGGGTGGTTTTTAAAAATCATGTATTCAGTGACCTTTCTCAAATGTGCAAAATGTTGTCAATCCCGGAATAAAACTTTAGATTAACGCCCGCCACAATCGTTTTTATATAAATAGATATGTAGAAAAATACCCAAGTCCTTTGATGAAATAGGACAAACAACATTTCCCACGCTTGTTTCGGTAAAAAATAAACTTTTAAGTAAAACAACAATGAAAGAAAAATATAAATTTTAATTGCTTTTCGAAAAATACGAAAAAAACATAGGGCTTGCGAAAGTGAAATTCAGTAAAACGAAGCATTTTTTTTCAATATGATTCGCACAAAGAGCTCCCAAATTTTATTATCGGTTATGTGAACAAGCTTTAGTGAAACTGTGTTTTGGAGATATCTTTGATTTGTGTACATTTTTTGTTGTGTTTGTCAGGTGATTGGCAAAAACCGTAGCAGAACTCGATTTATAGAACGAATAGATTAAGTAGGAATATTTTGTTAAAGACACACCTTCCTCACAAATGTTTTTTTATGGACAAGTGGATTCTACATGATTGTAGTAGAAGTAAAAAATAAAAATAACTTTTAGAAATTCCAATTTTTTTTTTTGAAATTGGCGAATATTTTTGAGCAAAATTTCCGAATATTCACTTTTAAAACACTGCACTCAAATCACATGTTGTAAAGTTCTAATAACTGGTTGTTAAGTTTATTTTTATTTAAGTTAAAATGTTGATTGATTGATTTTAAAAATAATTTCAAATGGATGTTGCCTCATTTCCCTTGAAAATACAAAAAAAATACGATGCGGTTGGAGGACTCGTTAACACGCGTCCGGATGCCGCGAAGGGCGATTTACATCTATTATTATGCTATACGTAAACTATGTTGAATCACAAAGGATATGTGAAATTTGTATAATTTAAAAGGATTTCTTTTTTAATTTTAAGTTAGCTCACATCATAGTTTTAGAAACACATAAAAAAATTACACTGATTGGAAAACAATAAATCTTTAAATATTTAAATGAAAGTATATATTATATGTCACGAAAAAAAGAAACACACATCAATATTTGAAGAAAATATGTTTTCTCAATTGTATTGGTCAGCATTATTTGAAAAGTTCTGCTTTGAGTTTGTAATGATGCCTAGATATTTGATTTTTTCTACTTTTTTTATAAATTCTTCATTAATATTGTATCGAACATGAAAAATTATTTTATTGCATTTAATATCAATTGCAGTGAAAATTCACAACTGCAAGTTATATGACCCCTTTTTCCAAATCATAATATTTACCACTTGAAAAATGCATCAATCTGCGGCGGCATAAGAGTGGATCAAACATGAAACAGTTCGATAACCCTATTTTCTAAAACGAAATCAAAATATTAATAAAGCCAGTCGCTGGGCGAAATATTATTCGCACCTAAAATCACCTGCGTGTGGAACGGTAAACAAGTTGTTGTGATGATATTGACGTCACAAGAACGCTTGTAGGAGAAATTATAAATAGCAAAAAAACACTATACTGGGCATTCAAAAATTACCACGAGTGGACGGAACACCTCCAGTTACAACGCAATCTGTTGTAATTTAAAATTATAAATTCTTAAGTGTCAACTGAAATCTGTAGTCGCTTCTTTTTCTCCATCACGGAACAATTATTTTAAAGATTACAACTCTGTGCAACGAGCTATTTACCAGACGCATATGTCATCATTACAATAATGGGGCGTTTCCGTGTGCCGGCCCTTATAATCAAATGACCATGCCGCCGCTGAATACCTGCTGGCTACCGACTGAACTAGCCAGTGCCGCTGATCACCTAGAGGCTGGCCAATACCTGTTGCATTGATGCTGACAACCTAGAGGCTGATGAATTCTTCCTGGCTATCGACTGAATCAGCCACAGATGCTGACAACCTAGAGGCTGGCCAATCCCTGCTGCATTGATGCTGACAAGCTAGAAGCTAATGAATTCTTCCTGGCTACTGACTGAACCAGCCACAGATGCTGACAACCTAAAGGCTGACGAATACCTGCTGGCTACCGACTGAACAGTCCACTGCCGCTGATCACCTAGAGGCTGGCCAATCCTTGCTGCATTGATGCTGACAACCTAGAAGCTGGCCAATCCTCCATGGCTACAGATTTAAATTAGCCATTGATGCTGACAACCTAGAGGCCGGTCAATTCTTCCTGGCTACCGACTGAACCAGCACTGATGCTAACAACTTAGAGGCTGGCAAATTCTTCCTGGCTATCGACTGAATTAGCCATTGATGCTGACAACCTAGAGGCTGGCCGATTCCTGCTGGCTACCAATTGAACTGGCCACTGCTGCAGCAGTCGCCTACGCCATTTGCTGTATCGAATGGCGCGATGATGCACAATGTGCTTCAGTCTGAAATTATCGCTGAAAGAATTCCGATTCTCTCAATTTTCTATATGTGTATTAAAACCCAGTTGTATTGAAATATATATATAACTATTTCTTTTGAATTGGGTTGGCTGTAAAAAATAGGAAGTTACATATAAGCTACACCCCTTTGTACATTCTGTATACCAATACAATACTTGTAATTAAAATGTGAATTTTGATTTGAATCGTCTTTGTTTTATGATGGTTTGTATATAACACCTCACGTTGTTTTATTTAAATCATTGCCCCGGTTGAGAACTGATGTGTGCCGGTGCTTATTATTTACTGTATTTCCTTGTGCAGGCAAACACGTCCCGTACAAATATAAAGCTTTAGTTCGTCTTTCCTTATCATTTTAAATGAAATATGGTTCAATATTCAACCTAATATTTGAAATCGTGTGAAATCAAATATTAATTTGATATACTAAAATAACAACACTTAGTTACTTAGCTGACCGGTCGGTGGCCGAGTTGACATCGCGCTTGGGTCCCACTCAGGCGTAGTGTGTTCAATTCCTCGGCTGGCTAAGTCCTCCATCACAACACAAGCAACATTTTCAGCTTCTCGTGGTGGTAGTAGGATATTTTCAAATATTGTCAGGTTATTCGTAACCCGGGAATATTTGTCTTTCTTTAAAAATAAAAAATAAAAATAAAAATAAAAAATATATTAAGTTCATCTAATGTTTTTAAATGAATACCGCTCAGGAGTCCCAACTGCTACCAACCATTTGAAGCCAGTGAGACTATGATTGATATGGTTAATTATTGAGGTAAGTCGTGTTGCTTGAAGTAGTGGGGAGGGGGAGGAGATGGGGTAGAGGAAGGTCGGAGAGTACTTGGAGAATTTAAATCTGGTCAACAAACACGGCTAAAGTCATTTCAAGCAAGTTTTCAATTCTGAGTGGTAGTCGCCCCAGGGCGATACTGATATTGATACTCCACTCTTCAATTTGCCGCAAGTATGCTATATATTATTTAAAAATAATGAATTGTGAATAAACACAAAATCATCAAATAAAATTTACTTGCGCACGCCGGATTTGAAGCCGCTACCTTCGGATTGCTGGTCGAGAGCCTCGACTACAGAGACCGTCAATTGTAATATTAAATTAGTATATTTTTCCCTGAGTCATTGTGATCATTTATTTGGTGTTCCTAGAAATTCCAAGTAAGGGTTACTACCTGAACCACGTCTTCCAAAATATGTGGTAAAAAAAAAAATCCATTGTGGAATGCGTCTGCAAAATTGAAAAAGAAAAATATGCATGACAATAATTAGTTTAAATTATCTTTTAACTTCAAAAAATCGCATTAACTCCATAAATAAGTGCATTTTTTAAATAGGTATTCATCTAAAGCACTAAATTACATTAGTGTCCAAAATTTTTTGAATAGGTATAATTCTAAAGCACGAAATTACATTATTGTCAAAAATTTAAAAAAGTTTTTGTTCCGATTTAAGTTTTATTATTTTTTTGTTACCATGAATTTTTCAGTTAATTCTGATTGCTAAACTGATAAATTGTTTATTTTTATTATAATTCCTAGTGATATCCATGTTATATAGACCTAACTTTGCATTATACCTATTATGTAGACCTCACAACAGATAATATAATGTCTAGTGAGGTCTACGATATAGGCATTATACCTGTTCTGAGCTCTACTTATTAGGATTATTGTTTCACATTACTCTATGGTTCTTGTGTGGTTTCATCCTTTAATATAAAAATAAACATTTTTGCATGGTACCTATTTTATTTTACTTGTTTCGTATGATTGTAATCCTTCTTGAAAGTAGAAGTAGGTTACTCTAATTATATAATCCCACACATTTTATATAAAAAAATAAATGTTTTTACTACCTAGGTAATAGCAAATACCCAATAATATTAATAATACCTCCAACTTGTGACATCTCCCATACATTTTGATGGCAACATGCTATACTAGCGCCTTCTAGCGGCATGAGTTGTGCGACATGGTTTGATTTTATTTGCTTGGTTTTATCAAACTCGTCGTAAATTTCACCAACTAACCCGTCAACGTTTTTTGAAATCCTGCAAATGACGTGGAGTGTTTTGTTGTTTGTATTTAATACATCCGTAAACTACACACACAAAACCTACTTTTCAACATTTTAAAATATTTTTTGAAAAATATTGATCATAAAAACATTAGACAACCCAAAACTCCCCAACCAAGTACTAAATAAATTCAGTTTTCCGCTATTGAAAGGAATGTCAGTTAATATGTTACACCAGCGCCTCTAGCGGCCGGCGTTGTTGATATTGCCATGATTTCACTGGAGTTTTACGTATTTTTAATATCATAGAGATTTGGTAGTAGGTTTATGATGTCTACGGATTATGTTTTCACACAGGCGAACTCAGTGTGACGCAAGTCGTGCGTGGCAAGTAGTGGGTTGGTTTGAGTAAAGCAAATGCCGTTAACAGGGTAAGTGGAGATTTAACACAGAAATTTAATGTGAAAACTGGCCCGGGGCTAGGCAATCTGCTATCTCCCATGCAATTAAATCTCGGTCTAGAAAAAATCTCGAGTCGACTACAAGAAAATTCATTATTATTTTTAGATTTCTTGATTCTCTGTTAATATTCAAAGACTCTTCGAATGAGTTATTATTAGTTGGTACAAACTTCAAATGCTCTTGTAAATGAATACCCTTATAATGTATTGTTAAACCAATATTTCGAATGAAATGTTCACATTAAGTTGTACATTATGAAAACAGGGGTTATTTTGACTTCCAAATACCGAGCTTCAACAACTTTTTTCGAATGGTTTTTGATTACCTAGTTTTAAGTTTAACAAATATTTCAAAACTTTATAAACCTATTTGATGCCCAGCTATTTGAAAATAGTTGCGTGGACCTGGAATTCTGGAAAGTTTAGACAGCACAAGCTTTTTAAAAAGTCATTATGCCTGAATACCACATTGACATTTTTTCCCTTGCTAAATACACAAACAGTATTTTGGAAATGATTTGACTTTTTTACGGTCAAAAGAATTACATTGATTTATTTTTGAGATTGTATGCCGTTTTGCACTACCTTCTAATTTATCCAATATTTTGGACTGCATTACAGTGTTCATCATCATGGCTGTATCGAACAAGAAAAATGATTTTATTGCATTTATAATCAATTGCGGCTAAAGTTGCACACCTCCAAGTTTGATGACCCCTTTTTCCAAATCATAATATTTACCAGTTGAAAATGCATCAATCTGTTACCAGGCGACAAAACGACTGGATAGAACATGAAACAGTCCGATAATCCTATTTTCTAAAACGAAATTAAAATATTGACATATCCAAAAAGATGTTACTGGGCAAAATATTATTCGCACCACAATGCCTGCATTTGAAAACGTGAACATGTTTTTGCAAGCTGACGTCACACAAACGCTTGTAGGAGATATTATATATATAGCCCATTAAAACAAAATATTGGGGGATTCAAGTTTTAAAACTACGCCGGTAATAACGCGATCTGTTCTAACAATTGCTTAGTGTCAACTGAAAGCTGTATTCGCTTCTTTTCCTCCATCACGTCACAATCATATTAATGATTACAACTTTGTGCAACACTCTATCATCTGAGCCATATGCATCTGTCATCGTTGCAATAATGGGGCGTCTCTGTGTGCCGGCCCTTATAATCAAATGAACATGCCGCCGCTGAATTCGTGCAGGCTACCGACTGAACTGGCCACCACTGTTGATCGCCTAGAGGCTGGCCAATTCCTCCTGGCTACCGACTGAATTACCCACTGATGCTGACAACATAGAGGCTGTCCAATTCCTCCTGGCTACCGACTGAATTAGCCACTGATGCTGACAACCTAGAGGCTGGCAAATTCTTCCTGGCTACCGACTGAATTAGCCATTGATGCTGACAACTTAGAAGCCGGTCAATTCTTCCTGGCTACCAACTGAATTAACCATTGATGCTGACAACTTAGAGGCTAGCCAATTCTTCCTGGCTACCAACTGAATTAGGCACTGATGCTAAGCACTGATGCTGGCAACCTAGAGGCCGGCCAATTATTTCTGGCTACCGACTGAATTAACCACGGATGCTGACAACACAGAGGCTGTCCAATTCCTGCTGGCTACCGACTGAATTAGCCATTGATGCTGATCACCTAAAGCCTGGCCAATTTCTGCTGGCTACCAATTGAACTGGCCACTGCTGCAGTAGTTGCTTGCGCCATTTGCTGTATCGTATGGCGCGATGATGCACAATGTGCTCCAATCTGAAATTTATCGCTGAAAGATTTTCGATTGTCTCAGTTTCTATCTGTGTATTAAAACCCAGTTGTATTGAAATATGAATGACTATTTCATGTTTTCTTATTTTTATTTTATTTTACCGAGGATTTGATGTGAACACTCTTATCGCTAAGACAATTGTCAAAAGCAGGCTAATTATTCTAAGCCCTAACAGTATATTATTTATTTATTCACGCCATTAAGGCTTTTACATATATACAATGTTTAAGATAAGGTAATCATGAGTACCATAATTATTGTATATTACTTCTTTAGTAGGCCAACTACAGACAATATAAGCAGGTGCAATACTAGTTATGGTTGAGAGTTGTTTAACATTCGAGTAATAGTTGTTCAATAAATAATAATTATAGTAAAATATTGGTACCTAAGGTACTACGAAAGTAGTAGCGGAACAATATTTAATAACAATGTTGATGTTATTAAAATAAATATGAAATATTTATTGTTGAGCATGTTAGTATTTAGCGGACCTTTATAATGCCAGATTGGGTATTATACAGAAACAATAACGGTGTATTGTTATGAAAATTTTCTTATGAAAAAAAAAATTCTTCGGACTCTCTTTTCTTCGGGCCTCCTATGTGAAGCTAATGTAAAAAAAACCTATATATAGTATTTTTATTTTTATATATACATAAAAAAAAATAATAAAATAAATAAAAATACATAAAAAATAATTATGTAGCCTACACCAGAATATATATATTTCATGCCGCTGAGTAAGATCAAGAAAGGGACGCTTAGATGGTTTGGGCATGTAGAGCGAATGAGCGAAGAAAGGAGTGTAAAGAGAATATACGATGCAAATGTGAATGGTAGCAGAAGTCGGGGACGCCCGAGGAAGACATGGCATGACCAAGTGAATCAGTTACTTGAGTCGGGCCATGTCAAGAGTCAGAACAATAGAAGAGTATGTATGAGACGATGTATGAATGTGAATGAGGCAAGGAGTGTGTGCCAAGACCGAGTTGTTTGGCGGTCCGTCCTCTCTGCCTACCCCTGCGGGGAAACGGCGTGATGGTTAGTTAGTTAGTTAGTTAGTTTCATGCCGCAATGGTGTAGGCAACATAATTTTTTTTTAGTTAAGACCAATGTACTTCTTATCACACTGGAAACTAGTTTATAGATTTAATTATAGTAGGTATCAAATATTACTAATTGCTCTAACTTTTGTCCTTTTCATCTCTTGGAATGAATCAGTTTGCATAAATTCCAATTAAAAAATTCAAATGAACACCCGCGATTTTATTAAAACTGAAGATAACTTCTATTTTAATACCGCTCTCCGAGTTTCCTCTACAGAGCGTCCGGCACAATAGACAGATTGCAGGAAATTGATCCATAAAGCTTCCGTAATTTCCTACCTGTTGGTTAATAATGGAACTGTTAATATTTTTGCACTACGTTCAATATGGCTTTAATTAAGTTTCACTATCAAATAAAGGCTTATCGTACGTTACGGAACGTCATCAAAAACAACATTACATATTAAAAAAACGTTTTTCACCAGTTTTAAATTATCATGTGACTACTACCGTTTTCTCAGGAGCGTTTTCTTAAAATCCTCGATTTTAAATCATTCAACTTATATAACTCTTACAACTACATCGGGCTATGTTTTCGAATCACAAAACTCCCCAACAAAAGGCTAGTCCCTGATTTATGCTTCTGCACAAAATAAATTATTCATTCACAAGTTGACTGTCCGGTGTTGTTAAACAAAATAAATTTCCATTCAACGCTTCGACATCGCAAATAGAACACAATTTTCTACATAGAAGCAGCACCAATAATTGCAATCAAAATGAATTTTGCGAAAAAGACTTGTATCTGTTAGAACAATAAACTTGCAATAATTTAGACGTACATGCAGAAATATTCAATGCTAATTTCTATCGTTACAGAAGTTTACCCTATTATATTCTTACAGGTTCTTTAGGATGCTTTACGGTCTAATGAACACAGCAGCGAAATTGGACAGTTGGTTATACTACCTTCACGAATGGGTCTCGATATTTGCATGAAAAATTGCAGGATACAAAAAGACTTATGCCAGACATCACGGTAAATCTAATCTCTTTATAATTTCAACATGTAATCCGAACTGGACAGAAATAAAGAAAAATATCAACAACACATTAAATTTACAAGACAGATACGATATAGTGAATAGAGTATTCCATTTAAAAGTACTGAAACTAGTATACCTCATAAACAAGGCTCATATGAGTAAATATTTTGGAACTTTAAACAAACTTGAGTCTCATTGTCTACAATTAAAACGGCTTTTTGCAGAGTTGTTGCTTAAAATTGGGAATGGGCAGCTACCACAATACAATAGGATAATTAATTTCAATAGTGAAAACCTTTGCGTTTTCGTTAATGACCTTCAAGAATCGGTCGACAATATTTATCCCGAAATTAATGACGTAAGTTATAAGACTATACCTTGGTTCAAGGAGAGAGCAATTCTTTAACCTACAAATTAATAAGTAGAGACTGTAAATAACTTGATTCTCTCGAAGATTGATGCACTGACGCAAGCATGCTACTCTTTGGACACTGTCCTCGATATTGAAGAGGCTGTTCATTTTCTCAAGGAATTTCTGAATTCCTTGCAGCCTTCTGGACTCCCCCCATATAAATTGGTGTTGAAAGTAAGGTGTTCTATTATTTTTATACCGAATCTTAATCCAACCAAATTTTGCAATGGTACACGTTTGCAGGTAAAATCTTTAAAAACATTTATAATAGAGTGTAAAAAACTGACCGGATTTGGAACCGGAAATACCGACGGATTTACCGTTTTAATTTAAACGACTGTAATTTTCAGTAAAGCTGTCATTTTCAATGACCACACAGGACTCAAACATTCAATGTTGCAGGTTTAGATTTGATCGTTGAGTGTTTTTCACATGGACAACTATATGTAGCCCTGTTGCGTGTAACTTCTAAGCAAAATCTGTTTATGCTGTCTAATGAAAGAACAGCTTTAAAAATCGTACATAAAAACATTCTGTAGTTACTGGCAGTATATTCCGATTCAAGATAATACTTCGATATTTACAGCTAATTAATAAAAAACTGTGTAAATGTTTCCAATCAAATGTTAATAAAAAATAAAGCACATTACGAGAAGTAAAATTATTGCTAAATGCACTTTTTCGAACTATAAAATGTCAATGTTAAAGCACTAATAATGGAAAGGATTGTACAATTGCACATGTGTCGCTCGGACTATTATGATGCCACAGTTGTTGTACCCGACTAAATGTCGTGTGCATACAGACTGAAAAAATAGGGGTTAGTTACACGACTCAAACGACTTTGTAAATGCCAATCAATTGACTTTCGTCCTGAAAAGGACGTTTCTGGAATATACACGACTTTGTGCAAATGCAAATAAATGAAAGATTGCCTTTAAAAAGGCAGTTAAGTATGTCAGCTTCTTAAGCCACGTGGTGCCCGCCGGAATCTTGTCGATGCAGGATTCTTCAGTTGAAGGAGAAAGGCCAATAAAATTCTCAGAACTTGGCAGAAAGGGGCAGCGGCAGGTAGCTCGTAGATGCGGAGGTCCGAGGCGAGGGTGATCCAATGGAGAAAGAGGCTTTAGAATTTAAAAATGCTGCTTTTTGTCAAAGTTGCGACTCGGCAACGGCACATAAAAAAAGGTCAGCCAAGGTCCAGCGGACCGTTTATGGCTTCTCATTGGTCGGATTTCTATAGCCGTTGGAGCGTACCAGCCAGCCTTGGACCCCACACTTTCTAATTTGCTACCCGCCGGCCAATTGTTTATTGTTTATTTTTTTACAAGTTACATTTTTTACATTTCAAGGAATTTGACAATCTTAAAGCTAGGTACACAATGCAGAGTTCCGTGAATGTGGACAATTTCAAAATAGTTTATTAATGTCACATCCACGGATTAACATTATACGCAAACAATATTTATTTATTTCTTATAGTAGTAAATAGTAGCGAAAGATGTAAACAAAAACAATATAAAGTCATTCTTAAATTATAATGAACAAGCGTCCGATATACTCCCCCCGGTGCAGCCCTCTGCGCCAAGATATTTGGGAGGACGTGAAGTGTTTCGACGATCTGGACGACCGGTACCCCTGGTTCGCAGTTGGACGGGCCGTGTTGTAGATGGTTCTGGAGTGGTGGATTTTGGGGCTGGCAGCAGTACGGCGATCTTAACGGCTGGCCGCACATATATCCCGGAAGCTGTTTGAATGCGGGCGGTCCTCACTTGACCATCAGCGGCGGGTTTTGCATCGATGACTCGGCCGCGCGGCCAACTATTCCGGGGTAGCGCAGGATCCATGATCACCACAAGGTCATCCTTTTTGATGGGCTCGGCTGGGTGGTGCCACTTCTGTCGGGCGCCCATAGTGGGGATGTACTCTCGGAGCCAGCGCCTCCAGAACATATCTGCAAGTTGTTGCCCGATACGCCATTGGCGGCGGAGACATACCTCTTCTTCTTTTTTGTCATACAGGGACAAATGGGGGCGCTTTCCGGCTGACCCCAGAAGGAAGTGGTTTGGTGTCAAGGGCTCTTCATCTCGTGGGTCAACAGAGACGTGAGTCAGTGGTCGGTTGTTGACAACAAACTCAGCTTCTGCCAGTGCTGTGCGCAGGGTCTCTTCCCTCGGCGCCCTTTCCTTTAAGGTAGCTTTCAAGGCCCGTTTCACCGACCGTACTAGTCTCTCCCAGGCTCCCCCCATGTGGGGACTGAGTGGTGGTATGAAACGCCACTCAATGCCTTTGGTAGCCATGGCGTCCATAATTCTAGCATCTTGGTGTTGTAAATCCAAGGCTTCCCTGATCTCAGCGTCTGCTCCATGGAAATTCGTTCCGTTGTCCGAGTACAGAACTTCGGGCTGACCTCTTCGGGCGGTCATTCTTTGCAAGGCCATAATGGCAGAGTCGGCAGTCAACGTAACAGCAAGTTCCAGGTGAATAGCGCGGGTGGAAAGGCAGGTAAAAATTGCCCCATAGCGCTTCTCCCGGTGTCTGCCAACTGTGACCTCCATTGGCCCGAAGTAGTCCAGCCCACAGTGAGTAAAGGGACGCACATGATGTAACAGGCGGTAAGATGGTAGCGCCCCCATTAATGGTGGAGAGGGCTTGCTTCTTCGTATGCGGCAAGTGGGGCAGTCGTGTGTTATTTTCCGGCTGATAGTGCGGAGCCGTAGGATGAAAAAACTGCAGCGCATCTCCGCCACTGTCTTCTCGGTGCTAGGGTGGTCTCCCTTCTCATGGTAGTGGCGTACCAGCAGCCGAGCGTACGGGTCGTTGCCATCCAATATGATGGGGGTCTTGGCCACGCTCGTGGTCTTTGTCAGGGCTCGTAATCGGGAACTCATCCGCAAGACATCATCTGGGCCGAGGAAGGGGGTCAAGGAATTAAGACGACTGCCAGCAGGTAGCGCCTTTCCATGTCGTATGGTATGCAGATCAGCTGCGAAGGCGTCTTCCTGGGATTTCCTGACCCATCTGATCTCTGCTTCTTTCAGTTCCTCTGCTCGTAATGTGCCCTCGGCGGGTTTGTGAGACCCCAATCGGCACCGCCTGACAAAACGGAGTATCCATGCTGTAGATCGAATTAGCCGGTACCAAGATGAGAACCGTTCGATTAAGGGGAACGCCTCTCCTGTAGTGGTTATTAGGCCTACATAATGGGGCCTAACCTCCAATACGTCGTTGTCGGGTTTCTTGGTGGGAGATCGCTCCTTTGGCCACTCGCTTTCAGGTGCAGTAAGAAATGCAGGGCCGCAAAACCATCTTCCTTTTGGTGATAGATCAGGCACTTCAGAGTCACGTGTTCCGATGTCGGCGGGGTTCAACTTCGTCGGCACCCACCTCCAGTTAGGTATGCTGGTCATCTCATCTATTTCACCCAATCTGTTTGCCACGAATGCAGAGTAGGCGCGTGGATCAGTACGTAACCAGCACAGAACGGTTGAAGAGTCTGTCCAGAAGATAGTCCGGTTTATTAAAGCCTGGCTTTCTTTTAAGATGGTCTTGGCTAATCTAGCCGCCATGAGTGCGGCTTGCAACTCAAGACGGGGAATGGAGAGGGGCTTGAGTGGAGCCACTTTACACTTGCTGGCTAGGAATGTCGCGTGTAAAACTCCCTGCACGTCTTCTGTGTAGTATGCGACGGTGCAGCAAGCTTGTTCGGACGCATCGCAGAATAGGTGTAACGTGACGCTGCTCTGCTTGTGCCGGAGGGAGCGCCTCGGCACTGAAACGCTGCTCTCGTGAAGCAAGCTTAGCCAATCTCTCCATCTCTCGGCGTGCTCAAGGGTGATCAAGTCGTCCCATCCAACACTCGACCGCCACACAGCTTGTAGCAAGATCTTTGACCGTATTGTGAGGCACGCGACGAATCCAACCGGGTCGAAGATCTTCATTACGATGGAGAGAAGCTGCCTCTTGGTGGGCCGTACAGATTCTTCGGGGCTGACTGCATTTTGAAAAGAGTAAAGGAAGCAGTCAGTGGATGGGTCCCACACTAGCCCTAGTACTCGCTCCATCTCTTTGTCCCCGCTGCTGATGTGAACTGTGGAGCTCGCCCGGTCTCCGGAAGGAATGTCAACTATGGCTTCCGGACTGTTAGAGGCCCAGTTCGTCAAGTGGAACCCTCCCTTTGCAAGAAGGGCACTCACGCTTTGTACTAGTGCGGCAGCCTCGCTAGCAGTATCTACCGCATCCAAATAGTCGTCCATATAAAATTTGGAACGAACGGCTGCCGCGGCGGCCGGGTACTCGTGTTCGTATTCCCCGGCAACCCTGTCTCGTACGTACTGGGCGCTACTCGGCGAGCATGTGGCCCCGAACATCATTGATGTCAACTGGTATGTGTCAGGTTCGCGACATGTTGGTGACTTCCACAGGTACAGTTGTGACTGCAGATCATCCCTCCTTATCTTGATGCGCAGGAACATCTCCTGAATATCGGCTGCTATGGCAATAGTCCCTTCTCTAAAGCGAAGGATGTTCCCAAGAAGAGAAGACAGCAGGTCAGGACCGGTGAGCAGCTGGTCATTTAGCGAAGTCCCTCGGCATCGACTGGCAGCATCAAAGACTATTCTAATCTTTCCGGGTTTGTTTGGATTGAGCACCGCAAAATGTGGGAGATACCACTTCCGAGGGGCAGGTGTTGATATCTCGCGATCAGACAGTTTCCTGGCGTAACCTTTAGCTACCAGCTGACCCATTTTGTCAGTATAGGCCGCTGCTAGGCTTGCATCTGCTGCCAGTTTTCTCTCGAGGGACTGTAAACGTTTCAGGGCACAGTGGTAATTGTCGGGCAACGTGACTTCCGGGTTTCGCCATAATAGCCCGGTTTCCCACCTGCCGTTTGGTAGAGGACGGGTGGTCTTTTCCATCAGGGCTGTGGCTTTGAGTTCACTCGCATTGACTCTGGCCGCAAATGTTACGCCGAGAGAGTCGACGGCAAAGTTGGATTTCACCAACTCTCTCAGGCGGATGTCTGCGGCTGTCTCCATCTGCAGGGCCAGGGTGGTAGCTGGGCCGTCACTGCCAGGATCGGTACCACCGTGGGCAATCCACCCTAGTGCGGTCCGCGACACTATTCGCGTGGTGCCGAAATCTTCCCGCACGTCTCTTGATACTATCAAATGAGCATTGTCTTGCCCGATCAGTATCCGAGGGGTGACGCGTCTTCCTGGGACACGCTGCTCCGGTAGACTGAGGTCAGTCACTGTGTGAGCCGTAATATGATACTCATCACTGCTACCAGCACCTCTTATGGTTATTTTCACCCGGCGGGAGTGCCAGTCAGATGTGCACATTCCCTTTGCTCCATGAATTTTTAGCCCCTGGACTGGGCCGCTCGCGCCAATTTGTGCCGCAGTGTCAGCATCAATGAGGGTTACCGTGGAGCCTTCGTCAAGAAGCGCGAACACTGAAGCTTCATTTTCATACGAAGTGCTCAGTACTACTGGCACGATCTTCAGTAGTACACGGCAATCCGTACTCTGGCGTCATAGATTGACGGCACCACTCACGACGGTATTCACTGGCGCGGAAGCGGGCGCGGGGTTGTGTAGCAGCCTGTGGTGGGGGGCGCGGCAGCCTCCTACTCCACACCACACTTTAGAGGTGCACTCGCGGGTATAGTGTTTTTCTAGGCACTTGCGACACAAAGAACTCGCGCGCACTGTTTCCCAGCGGAGATCAACTGATTTCGCAAAGAATGCCGGGCACTCACGAGTTTTATGGTTCCCGCCACACTGCGCACAATTAATGTTTTCACTATTGTTTTTGTTTTTATTGTTCACTCTTGAGTTAGCGGGCACATTTGCATGAACTTGTTCGCGGCGCGGGGCACGTGCAGACCGTGCGGGGTCAACCATTCCGCTTAAGGGGATCGCGTTTGCAAAACTTTTCAAAAATGCCGCGAACTGAGTTATGGTGGCGGGAACTGTTTGTCCGCGCACTTCCGCCAACCAGGCTAGTCGCAACGTGCACGGCATTTTAGATGTGACGTCAGACAGCAAGGCAGGATTAGTGAGGTACCCGTCGGTCCGCAAGATTCGCAACGACGCCACGAGGTTCTGGATTGTTCCAGAAAAATCTGCCAGGTCTTCAAGTGATGCTTCGGCGGTGAGATGCGGCAGTTTTTTCACCTTCTCCAGCATCAAGGCAGCAATTGAACCCGAGCCGCCGTATCGCTGCTCAAGGACGGCAATTATCTCGGGAACTTGCGTTGGATCCATCAGCAGGGGGCCGACGGCCTCTCGGGCTTTGTCCTTCAGTGCACACTGCAACCGAATGAGATTCTCGCTCGAAGTCATCTTGCATGTGGCCGTGGATTGTGAATATTGGGCCATCCACGTAGGCCACTCGAGCGGGTCCCCCGAGAAGGAAGGTAGGTCCTTGGCGGTAGATTGCCTGGCTATTAGGGCAGCCATTCTTATGTCATCCTCTACGGAGGGACGGGGGCTATCCTCGGATCGCGAGGCGCGAATTGCATTTGTAATTGCAGAAGCAAGTTGCGCCACGGAGTCCGCGCCTTGGTGTGCCCACTCACTTGTGTGTCTAGAAGTCTCATCGGCAGTAGGTGGTGGTGGAAATATTGGTGAGAACTCCTGGCTGGAGGAGGTTTGATGCTGGTAACCAGGATGGAGCTGCCGATTGAGGTGCACATTATACCCTGGCTGAGTAGGTATATCCGCATGGGGCAGACTGGCGGGCTGCCCATTCTGCAGGTTGACAGACCGCGGCTCATTATACGATGCGGCAAGGTGTGTTTGTAGATCAGGGCCCGGCGCATATAGTGGAGGCGCTTGCTGTGGGTGACCGATGTTAGATACAGGTCGTTCAACTATGGCAGGCTGCAATACCGTGTGGCCGACTTCAGGTGCCGGCTGCATGCCGTCGGTATAGCCGTAAACGGGCGTAATGATTGGGGCCGAGTTGTAGGCTGGCATTGTACCCCCGTGAGACACGGGTCGCTCGACTACGGTAGGCTTCGATACCGTGTGGCCGACACAAGCTACCGGCTGCATTCCGACGAATGCCGGGGTAGGGGCCGGGATGTTTACCGGCGTAGTTATTTCATGAGACACCGCAGCCGGGACGATCACCGGCGTGGTTACTCCGTAGGACACCGTGGCCGGGACGATCACCGGCGCGGTGGTTGGTTGCACAGGCCTCAGGGCCGCCAGCAGGTCTGCGATCTGCTGGGCGTGCTGTTGTTGCATGGCACGCATTTCTCGACGTAACTTCTGGACGGTGTCATCGGTTGACGTAAGCCCAGGCGAAGCGACATCATCGGAGCAGATAGATGCGTGGCTCGGGGCCAGGGGGGCCGGGATAGCGGGGCCCGTGGCAAGGGGGGCCGGGACAGCGGGGCCCGTGGCAAGGAGGGCCGGGACCGCGGGCGCGGCAACATCGAGACCTCGGTTGGCGACAGCGTGCTCAGAAGAGCCCGAGGTAAGTGGGCCCAAGTCTAGAGGTGGCGAAGGCCCATCTGGAGCAGCGGGGACAGCGGGGGCGGGCTGGGATGTCTCTGAGGAGCTCGAAACGCCGCGCCCGCTGCGTAGAGTAGGTGACATCCTTCAAGAAGGCGTGAAGGCGTGATGACCTGAAGGCGTGTAGGCGTGTAGGTGTGTGGACCTGATGACCTGAAGGCGTGTAGGCGTGTAGGCGTGTGGACCTGATGACCTGAAGGCGTGTGGACCTGAAGGCGTGTAGGCGTGTAGGCGTGTGGACTTGATGACCTGAAGGCGTGTAGGCGTGTGGACCTGATGACCTGAAGGCGTGTAGGCGTGTGGACCTGAAGGCCTGAAGGCGTGTAGGCGTGTAGGCGTGTGGACCTGATGACCTGAAGGCGTGTAGGCGTGTGGACCTGAAGGCCTGAAGGCGTGTAGGCGTGTAGGCGTGTGGACCTGATGACCTGAAGGCGTGTAGGCGTGTGGACCTGATGACCTGAAGGCGTGTAGGCGTGTTGAATCCGGTTACCAGAAGGCGTGAAGTCGTGTTGAACCCGGTTACGAAGGACCAATTATGTACCCGACTAAATGTCGTGTGCATACAGACTGAAAAAATAGGGGTTAGTTACACGACTCAAACGACTTTGTAAATGCCAATCAATTGACTTTCGTCCTGAAAAGGACGTTTCTGGAATATACACGACTTTGTGCAAATGCAAATAAATGAAAGATTGCCTTTAAAAAGGCAGTTAAGTATGTCAGCTTCTTAAGCCACGTGGTGCCCGCCGGAATCTTGTCGATGCAGGATTCTTCAGTTGAAGGAGAAAGGCCAATAAAATTCTCAGAACTTGGCAGAAAGGGGCAGCGGCAGGTAGCTCGTAGATGCGGAGGTCCAAGGCGAGGGTGATCCAATGGAGAAAGAGGCTTTAGAATTTAAAAATGCTGCTTTTTGTCAAAGTTGCGACTCGGCAACGGCACATAAAAAAAGGTCAGCCAAGGTCCAGCGGACCGTTTATGGCTTCTCATTGGTCGGATTTCTATAGCCGTTGGAGCGTACCAGCCAGCCTTGGACCCCACACTTTCTAATTTGCTACCCGCCGGCCAATTGTTTATTGTTTATTTTTTTACAAGTTACATTTTTTACATTTCAAGGAATTTGACAATCTTAAAGCTAGGTACACAATGCAGAGTTCCGTGAATGTGGACAATTTCAAAATAGTTTATTAATGTCACATCCACGGATTAACATTATACGCAAACAATATTTATTTATTTCTTATAGTAGTAAATAGTAGCGAAAGATGTAAACAAAAACAATATAAAGTCATTCTTAAATTATAATGAACAAGCGTCCGATATAGTTGTGCATTTCAAATGCGCGAAGCCGGGGCGGGCTAGGCTCGACTTTTCTCTACTTTCTATAAATACATATATATATATATTTATTTAAATATTCCGGAAAAAATTTCTGAATGATAGTGAAAACCCTATCAAATTCCGTTGCCTAGTTTAGAAAAACTAAGGGTACAAACAGACAAACGGGGAAACCGACTTTATTTTAGTGTATAATAGAGATTCAATCTTCGAGATTCTGAAATTAAACTAAAGTTCTAAGAGAGCCAGTCAAAAGATATTCTGGCGATTTTAACTAATGAACTTGACTCGTATATTTTCAATAATTTTATAATAATGGTATGTTTTTTATCTACCATGTATACTAGTTTTAAGGGTATACTAGTACTAAGACTACTGTTCACAGAACTGATACATCAAGTAGTGGAACAATTGATAACCGTAACACGTTAAAACCGGTCCGGTCTAAAAATATAAAAACATCATTTGAAATTTATTAACATCATTATCATCTGACTAGTTGAATCAATTTTTAAACCAAAAGGCTAAGGGAGATTTAACAGAGTTGATGAACATTGCATCTCGAAATAATTTCCTCGATCATCGGAAAAAAATATTTTTCTACTCGGTTTTTGAGTAAATTTTTATCCTCGAGTATTGTTTAACACATTTCTGAGTAGGAATAGTCAATATTACTCCAGAGCACTCGTATCCTATGAAATGAAGCCGTATTTGTAGAAATGTGAATAAAATAAGTTATATTCATTCACCGGAATATTTTGTAACTAGCTCTCTGAGCACTTCAGTTGATTTCTAGAATCTCGAAGATTGTCTTTGTGTTCCGGAGCGCATTTAAAATTTTCCAGGAGTATTCCAATTCGGAGCAATGTCAAAAACATACCACTGCAACATAAAACAATGTTTAACGTTAATCTGATAGTGTGAGTAGGCAATAATGCTTCACTGATGGATTGTTGACATTGATGAGCTGTTTTACTGAAATAGTTTAGTATCCAACCGTTTTAATTAAAAAATACTCTTATACTAGCTTGAACGCGTCCCAACATGTCCCAGTATTCGCATACAAAGGCGGGGACTAAAACTGGGTTAATGAAAAATAAACATTGTATGTAGATCAAATGCAGTTGATCGCTAATAAAGCGATAGCAATGGCAATTCTATGAGAACTCAATAAAAGCTTGATTAAAATACATTGTTTACGGAAATAAACACAAAGGTATTCCTCACATAAAAAAACAGATTAGATATTTAAAAATAGACCGCGCCAGTTTCAACGTGTTACGGTCATCAATTGTTATACTTGTAGTTCTGTGAAGAGTAGACTTCACGTGGTGTTGATTACTCAGATTTGACAGCTCGCTCATGCACTCTGACGGAATAAAAATATACCATCAAATACGGCTACCATCTTGCTGGGATTAACCTGACACGGAATACACAAACAAATTTACACACCGATGAAATAATGCAAAGGTCGGCTCGGGTAAAAATAGGACTTTGCTACGCTCAGTCAAAAAAATAATAATGTTCGATAATGTGTTAGTTAAGTTTTCATACGAAAAAAAATTAAAATGGCTTACCTAATATTAATGAGCAGCTCTTTAATAATTACAGATTGATTAAAACAATGGTTTTGATTCATAACCAGGCTGACCAGTTTAATATTCCCTGAATTAAGTAAAGCATCATCAACATTTCTCCAGCTTACAAACATTTCATCCAAATCAAAGGATATTGGTATGCTTTATATTATTTGCACACCGAATATCTCTAATGAACGGCACGGAAATGCAACATGAATTTAGTAAGTAGAATTTAGTTAGTAGAATTTAGTAAGTAGTATTTTGGTACCAGCTAATTGATCCCGAATGAAACTGGTATAAATAGCATTATCAAACAGCTTACAAATCACTACAGTAACTTTGAATTTGATTTTTTTAGATTACTGCAACCGATGTATTTACTTACACTAGAAAAAACTAATAAATGATGAATTACCATCATAAACATATAATATAGATTGATAACACAATGACTGCTTATATTTCAATCTATTAGACTTATACACTTTGTCCAACGATTCTCCAATTCAATTTAGA
This sequence comes from Hesperophylax magnus, assembly GCA_026573805.1. Classification (NCBI taxonomy): domain Eukaryota; kingdom Metazoa; phylum Arthropoda; class Insecta; order Trichoptera; family Limnephilidae; genus Hesperophylax; species Hesperophylax magnus. The sequence continues at coordinate 11,781,945 of JAIUSX010000012.1, forward strand.
TGCCTTCCAACTAATACGATTTCTCGAAGCTCTAAAAATAAGCCCCTATTTCAGCGATGAACTCATCAGTCGGCCAAAATCTCTTACCACCAAGCCATGTCTTAAATTATGGAAATTAAGAAAAATTGCAGATGGCCAGATCTGGAGAATATCGTGGATGAAGATCCAATTCGTAGGGCAAAAAATGTTTTGCCATTACACGACTGCGCGCCATTTTTTGGCGAAAGAGCGCATTTTTCTTCGCCACAAATGTTGCCCATTGAAGCGAAATTTCGAATAATGTTCGACCTTGAGTTCCCTTTTCCTTGATAATTATATATTTAAAACTGTTACTATTATTAGAGACATTATATTACTTTTTGTTACATTTATAATTCCCTTTTCTGATTATTGATTAGCTTTAACTTTTACACTGTGTTACAAAAAATATATATATTTTCGCAAGCATCCATAACAAAATTTCACAGAAGCATCTTCAGAAGAACTAAAGATAGGCAAGATAAAGAGGACAAATATTTAACAGATGTATGTGTTTTTTATACTTACTTCTGGTAGCAGCGTGTAGAAATAATACATTTGTTTATTTTAAAACTTATGTGGGTACTAATTTTGCAAGGAAATGAGTTGTCTTGTGATCGAAGGAAAGTTTATGAACTTAGTAACGAAAAGGTTATCTGTCATATTGGTTTTAGTTTAGGGTGATTTTTTTTTATGCGTAGTAAGTTAAAATATTTATTAATCAACCCAGCCACCGCCTACGACCTTTTTGAAAAAAGCCATTTGTCATCGGATTCCTTTTCTCCTTTTATTAGGTATGGTACTAGGCATATCTTCGTTCATATTCCTGTCTTACGCTTTTCGCTAATGGATAAACGGAAACTCCCGCTTCACAACTTCTAGCCCGTCTCTTTTTGCCTCACACTTCCACTACGAATAGCAATCCATTTGGATTTGAAAATCCTATTAGAGAGCTTATTATAAGAAATAATCATAAGAAAAATTGGAAAATACTTTATCTTAAGTGTATTTTTCATCAAATTACTACATTTATCTAGTCGATTGTTACATAATCTAAAATGGTACATATTATTAACAAAATACCAGAATAAATAAATGCCTTGAATGACAAAAAAAAACACAACCCTAAAAGCGTAAAATACATAATACTCGTACAACGTATTGATTACAATGGCGATTCATAACCAGAGAAGCGATTTTTCAAATAGATTTGTAAAATATTTTGTTTTATCTTATTTCCAGGGCTCATCTATTAAAACTTTGTTTTAGATCCATTTTTATGTTAGTGATTTTTTTATGTTTTGCTACGGATTTCCATACATTCGTATCATTATATAGCTTTCTTAATACTTACTTAATTGAACTTATATAAATATATATTCAAAATACGAAAACATGGTTAACAATCATTACAATCGCAAACAGGCAAAACAATGCATTACCTAATAAGTTAAAACTTCCAGTAACAAATAACAAAAACATTGGCTAAAGCTCTCAAAGGTTATTTTATCAGCAGCTCTATTAACCGGTGACAATCTTTCTTTGAAATTCTCTAACTTCTGTTCATCTTTTAAGTTATCTTTTTTTTAATCAAGTCTGTCTAGTCTGCTTTTAAATCTATGTACGCTTTTCATTGAACTCCCTTTTAAATTCGTATTCTTAAGTAAAAAAAAATTATAACGTTGTCTTTTCCAAAATCAGTTACTATACTCACTATTCCCATATATCATAAATATCATTCTTATTAATTTGTATGTATTTATTATTATATTTTTATTATTTTGTATGGTATATTTGCTGCACGTTCCAAAGTATTAGATACCATTATCACCCTGGTGAAAAACTGGTGTAACTGGTGTAGCGTTAGCCGTGTTTGTTGACCAAATCTGAATAGCCGGGTACTTTCTTACCTTCGTTTTTCCCCTCTACTTCCCCTTTATACTATCTGCAGTCTCATAGGGAACCTCAATTTGGGATGCTATAGTTTCAGTGGTTCCAGACGGTTGAGAAAAGTTGGGACTCTTCGAGAATGTTGTGAGGCTGAATCAAGTGGGAAGAAGAAGATAATGAGAAAGAGCAAGGTTTGAAATTACTCAGTTATTCAGATCAAGAATCTTATTGCTTCTAGGTTCTGAACAGTGATTTCTCAAAATAGCGAATGGTTCCGTACACACGAAGCTCTCACAATGCACTGAGTCGTTCCCAATTAGCAAACGAGAAAAATAAGTGCTTGCTATTATGCTATTTTGTACGCAGAAAAGTATTGTGGATTCACATAAATATAATACTTCCATCACACTATGAAACGATATAAGAATGCTAATACCGAAAATCTGGTTTTCGTTATCTAGTGCCTAGAGCAAGAGTATGAAGCTCTATAGTTCTTTACACACAAGAGGCCCGAGGAATATACTTTCTCTCAGGGCCTATGTCATGTTTGGGGATGCTGTTCGGAGGGTCATTTTGAGAAAAGGAAGGAGGTTCTTGATGAAACCCATGTTGTAGTAGAGATAAAACACAGACGCCGGCAAATCATTAGACAGCCGAGCTGTTAAACTCCAACGAGTCGTAAAAACGACCCATTCTCACATGCATAACGTCAAACCTGCACAAATGTTGGGCCTGCGTTTGTTGAGATGGAAATACTCCCTTGTTCTTTATTCTTTTTTTAATCCGATGATTAGCTCTTAGCGTTCTGATATTGTATACTGTTTGTATGCTACCAATTATTACGCTATATTATTTCGAAGTTTGCTGAAAGAATCCTCCATTCTGACAACAGTTAAATAGTTTTAAGTCAGTTCCATTTGCCCCTACTGCCATTGACAAGTTATGAACCAGCTACCATTGAACCTAATTAAAAAAATAACACTATTTTGCATACAATTATTCATATTTGTGTTATTTCAAAAACTATTTAATTGAAATGATTATAAAAATAGTATATTAATATATTCTCGATTGTTTTTTTAGCTTTTTCATATTTGAAGATCACGTTTTATTGAATATAAAGTGCACTAAATTTGGGAGGTGTTCATGGTGGTAGAAGTAAAAAAGAAAAAAAAAACTTTTTCAAAATTCAAACTTTTTTTCCTATATTAAAATATTTTCCCAGGGAAGAATATTTATTTTCTCATAAAACAATTCATTTTTTTACCTAAAAACTAAATTGAACAGTTGGAATTTCAAAAAAGGTTATTTGTCTTTTCAATTTCTAAAATCATGTATAATCACCCCCCAAAGTTAGTGTACTTTACCCCCGGACACCCGGTATTCATATTTTTATTCTACGATTTTCTTCTTTCTCGAAACAGGTACTGCAGCTGCTAACACTTTAATATCACAAACAAGTTAAATTACCGATAAAATAGTATATTATTTTAAAATTATAATTTTCTCCACGCAAACATTATGCAAACAAGACAAAATACTGAGAAATAATATTCTCTTAGAAAACATTATGGGAACAATATAATATTATAAAGGCTTAAGTTTCATGTAAGGAATATTGTTAAAGGTAAAGGTTATTTTAAGACCCGTCTAATTTACCTGGTATTATGAACGAAAATAATTAATCTAGAACATAATTAACAGATACCATATTTAGTTAACGTTGTTCGTGTGAATCCTTTTTAGTTTCAAACAATAAATAATGTTTAAGACGAGACAAATACCCTAAACAAAGCCATAATCTTAACAACATAAGTGAAGCTGCCGTGCACAAAAAAATGCGATTCTCGGCCCTGGTGTATTGGACAGACCTGCGGTTGAATTTGCCCTATTAAATCTCTAAAATAATGTGGAAATCTTAACGACAAGTGATGAAGTCCTGTAAAAAAATTATAGGTAATCCTGTTATAAATCAGGATTGACATATTTACGATAAGTATGGCGAATTTTTAAAGATTTTTATCCTAGATTATTTCTTTAATTCTGAATGAATATTAGTTAAAATGTTATTTGTTTCAAACCTTAGATATTTTCACTACAATGTACATGCGCATTTTCGAAATGAAACAGTTATTTGTATTACTTTTGTGTTATGTTTATTTTACAATACTATTTAAAAAATACCCTCTGTCGTCCAATGTTAAGCCAAATTATCATAGAATAATTTCTAAAAAAAAAAAAATTAAATTACAAAAATTTTCAAATATTTTTTTGAGGTATTATTAATAAATCAAGCATTACATATTTTATATATGTGTAAACAATATTGCGGGTGTGTAAGGGTTAACAGGTTTCCTGATAAACTTTTAACAAAGTTCGAAAACCCTAACAAGAAGTTGCAACACGTGTTCAAACACTTGATGATTCACCTGAAAAAAACTTCCATGATGGTGTTTTTACAATAAACTTCCGAATTTGCACATTGTATACATCATTGCACCCACGGTTTTTTATAAAACAACATAGAAAAACATTATTGTCACCATAGTGAAATAACAAAAAGTGAGAAATAACCAAACAGCAAAATATGCAGAAAAAAAAAATATTATTGAAATATTTTCTTATTTCCGTTGAAATTATCACTTTAGAGATTTCATACGTCAAGTCTGCTCTATATCGTCATCAAGCTAAAGTCCTTCGACTGCAGCTGAATTGATATAATTTCTGGTGTTTTCTCCTAAGGTGTTGGTACTTCTGAAATTAAGTGAGAAAAGTACTCTAAAAAGAATTCTCTTTAACACTATAGATTGAATATACGCCTTAGTGTAAGTCCTAAATGTTGACAGTAACCCTTATGGAAATGCACATAAGCACTTAAACAGTGAATAAATAATATGGATTCATGAATAAATTGTACTTACCTTTTTTATGTGCAAACAAAACTCAAAAGTAAAACTCAACAATACTGCCCGGTCGAATAATGAATATTGAAAAATTTTCCTTTTTTCTCAAAACACCGCAATAAATATAACCTAACCTTTTATCTTTGTGGCTCTCTCAAGAATATTGCACAATAAACGACATTCAGTCAGAAAAAAATAAAAATATTGCCATTGTTGAAACAAGGCCGTGGAACCAACAAAAACCCGTAATTTCGGTATTAGGACAAGTGCAGCACCGGGATTACTGTGCCGACAAAAGTGCAGGATTGATAGCTCTAATCCGTAGGAATCCGTCTAGAAACATTTGAGGTTTTAGTAATAGGTACGTTCATCAGACATAATTGAAATGTGAGCGTCGAGTGAATCTAAATACTTTTTATCTTGCCTTAAAAAGTATTTTACTCTTTTTAAGTATTTTACTCTTTTTTTCCTAAGGAGATACTGCTCACTTTCCCTCAATTTATTTATTTATTAATCTGTAATTATTAAAATGGATGTTTCTTTTTTTCCCCTATATACTCAAAAACTAGTGAGTATGTTCTTATTAGTGTCAGAATTGTTTAGAGAGTAGTTTAAATGGTAGAAAAGTCAGGGAAGCCCTAGGAAGACTTATTATCCCTGCACTGGAATGAAATACCGAGTCGAATAAGTCGATATAATATAATTTTTACAACAGTAAACAGTACAACAGTAAAAATGTGGTTTTCAGTAGTGAACGGTAGGAAAAGGCGGGGACGGTATAGGAAGACTTAACGTATTATATCTGCACTGGAATAAGATATGTTGTTTTTTTAAGATAAAACACAGGCATGGAAATAAAAGATAATAAGCAAAACCATTTTTCTTTTCATAACGGAAGATTTGTGTTTACATAAAATGGTTATCGCCAATATCCGAGACGATATTATTGCAACTATAATGATAATGGTATTGGATTATGTGTATAGCTCTGGCCGTTTTTGTCAAAAAAGAACGTTTACTCATATGTTTGTTGTCGAAAAGATATTACATATGTATTATAAAATAAAGAATTCCAGTCAATTTAAAAAAATGGCCATTTATGTTCTAACTTAAGCAATGTTTTATAAATGTAATTTTCATAGTTTATAATAATTCTAGAATATTGATTTTTTTCTAGCAAGGTACGCGTGATGTCACATGTTCCTCGGTTCTGTCGGTTAACAGTAAGGCCAATCCCACACAGTCAATTTAAATAAGAATTTCAATACGTAGCGTAATATCACAAAAATGCCCGAATTATTAATGAACGGGGCCGAATATGAATATATTATGTTTATTAATTAACCCACAATATTTTTCACCGGAGTTCCTTATTTTTTGGTTGGCGATTAACAAAAGCTTGAAAACAATTCCATGGCTATGAAATTAAAGGGGTAAGAACGAGTTTTAAAATCGACTACGGTAAAATGTCAACCGTTTGTTGAGCAAATATTTGGTTTGAATCCCATTTGTTCATTGGTGCCAAACGGATCAATGACATTGAACTACTTCTTAATGTTGCAAAACTTTCGTCAAATTAGGGCATATGTCTAATTAATTGACCAATTAAGTACAGTGGCGAGATTTTGATATAAAACATCTGTTGACGCGCCTCCTGGGGTAAAAATCGCATCTTGCGTAGCAAGAGTGGGACGAAGCCTTTGCAAGGAACGACGCTTCATTGGGTCAGCCTCGTGGCTCGTCGTTTCCGTCGTCACGATTCGGCGCTCTACTCTCTCATCCTATATTTTCTTTTCTTCTACAATAGGCTCACCGCTTCATTGTGTATGTAAAACTGAACTTTCGATTCGAGTTTGTTGGGTTTGCTGTTTAGAGCAGAGTGCAGAGTGACAGTGACATTGATAGTGTCAGTGACAGTGAAAATTAAAAATAATTTAATGTACTGCTTCTCAAAAATTAACACATCTTTAATGTTTCACTTCTGCCTGGTTACCAGTGACAGCTATATTCTTTACGGTATCAAACGCTGGACCAAAGATCAGCTCAATAGTTACATTTAAGTTATTTGTGTAGCGCTATTTTTGTGAACAATCATACCAAAGCACTTGTGATATTTTTTCAGGGTAGAACGCTAAATTAATTGTTGATGCCTTAGTAGACAATTGACTGATCCAAATAATAATAATGAGCATAGGTATTAAAATTATGCTTAAACTCTATTGCATTCATCATAAATTTCATCATTCACAGTTTTTCAAAGGAAAATTTTCTTTTTTGATTTCAAGATAAAATATTCTTGCAACCTTCATCCTTTTTCAGTAAAAAATCTTAGCGAATATTCAAAGTAGTTTGAACAGTTCCGAAGAGTGATGAATAATATTCCAAGTTTTGTGAAAAAATTAACATTTGCCCTTTGTTCGTGGAATATAAATGAGAAGGAAAGCGAAAAAAAATTACACGGTGAAAGTTTCAGCCTAGTTCAAAGGGTACATTTTTGGGAGAAAGACGTATTCAGAATAAATTGTGTTGGATATAAGGACAGTAGGAGAATGGGTCTTAAATGATCGATTAGTTTGTGGGCGGAGTGTGAAAGCAAATTATTTAGGAATTTCGGATGACGGTTGTAGGCTCTTGACAATAAAATTTCCGCATTTTCATATGTCGAAAACCACCGCTGGTGAACGGCGGTCATTATTTGGAAAATTCGTTGGAATTTCGACTGTTTTGTAGACAACTGATTACACAGTTGACAAATCTATGAAATATTATTTGAATGAATCGACACGGAGAAGGTAAGAAATTAATTTTTAAGACAAGATTTTTTATGCATAGCACAAAAAATGTAACAAGCAGTAATTGTTGAATGAAACACTAGTATATATTGAATTATTTCGCGGATTAGAGATAAGCCGCCATAGCTCAGTGGTCAGAGCTGTCGACCGGAAATCGAAGGGACACGGGTTCGAGTCCCGTTGGCGTCATGTATCTTTTATCAGGAGATTTTTCAATGTGGATGAGTGTTTCAGGCGAATAATTATTGCTTGTAAAATAAGGTAAGAAATATTACGCCTAATTCACTTTACAATAATTCGTGGTCGAGGAGTAAGGCTCTCGACTAACAATCCGAAGGTAGCGGGTTCAAATTCTGGCGTGCTTCATCAAATTTTATTTAAGGCTTCGAAATGTTCGAAATTGGAGCTGATCGTCTGAAGAATGCAGAAAAGTGATAAACTTCCACAGAGACGAGACAGAGCGCGTATTATGTCATCCGTTTCGACCTATGATAGATTACAATACGATACACGTTGCCTATATATACCCTTGCTTTACCCGTGTTGTTACTTTTATTTGTGTGACAAATTATACCAGTTTTTTCAATTGAACAATTAGATGCCTATATTATGTTTTTGCTCCGAGAAAATATGATTAATAATGGTTTTTATGTTCATAATATAACATGGGAAAAATATAATTTTGAATTAATCATGGAATGCAGAAGGCAGTTTGATGTTTACCGAGTAAGGTTTCAAAACAACGATGAATTTATATAAACAAGGCAGCAAAGATTTCAAGAATGCTCATTACAAGTAGTTCGAGCTCACACATAAGAAAAAATGCACCGAGGCATGATCTCAGAGCTTACAATCTGGAAGACAAGGGAAATTTTACGTTCTCAAATGCAGTAGGAACTATTACATTTTTACAGTAAACCCAAACTATTAGCTAACCTTTGTAAGGAATTCGAACAGCTGCAGCGCTGAAACGCACGTCTTTGTAATTTACTATTGAAGCCTTGAAAAAAAGCCCGGGATTGCTAAATAAAATTTAATTCTATATACCTACTTTGTGTACTCCACTCCTTATGGCCTATTCAAATTCAAAGTGAACCGTCGCTGTACATATGCTAGTTAATTTCCTGATTGTTGAGGTTTTTTATAATTTATAATATATAAGTATAGTGTTTGTTAGGTTGGGACATCTTAATTTGAATACCTACATACCTAATGGCTACAAAAAGCAAAGGTAAAGCACAAATAAACAAGTATTAGCACACAATTTGTGATTAAATTTCTTGTAAAAGCGTTTTGTGTCTGTCACGTGAAGTAAGGGGTTTTCCAATAAGAGGTGTTATGTTGAATAGCTCGCTATTTCGGTAGATGTTCCTTTTAAAGCTGTCATTTTTTGACATTTGACAAGTAGAAACTACGTCAATAATAAAAATGGAACGACACACGCTTCAACAATGCATTGAAATTATAAAAATTCACTAAAAAATGGTGAAAATTTGGCAGAGACGGTTCGAAAAGCTCGAACATTTTTGGGTCGTCGTGAAGCACCTTGTTGGACCGCAATAGAGAAATTGGTGAAAAAATTTGAGCTGTTGCGACAATTTAGTGATATGAAGAATAAAACTCGTTCACATCGCTCAAGAACAGCCGAGAATATTGCTGCTGTATCCGAAAGTGTTGAAGAAAACCCAGGTTTGTCCAATCCTCATCGTTCTTTGGAATTAGGCATTCTACAAACGTCATTACACCGTATTTCGCATAAAGATTTGTGTCTTAAGGCTTATAAAGTTCAGTTAACACAAGAACTCAAGGCGGCAGATCATCAAAAACGTCGTGTCTTTGCTGATTGGGTCCTTGAAATTCGTGAAAATGATTCGGAATTCCATCAAAAAATCATCTTGAGTGATGAGGCCCATTTCCACCTCGGTGGTTTCGTCAACAAGCAAAATTGTCGCATCTGGGGCTCGGAAAACCCAAGAGTTATTGTTGAAAAGCCTCTCCATTCTCAACGTGTGACTGTTTGGTGCGGTTTATGGTCCGGCGGAGTCATTGGACCTTACTTTTTCGAAAATGATGCTGGAGCAACAGCTACGGTGAATGGATTGCGCTATCGAGAGATGAGTAATGATTTTTTATTTCCGGAATCCGATGGTATTGATCTGGACAACTTTTACTTTCAACAAGACGGCGCTACGTGCCACATAAGCAACGAAACCATTGATATTTTACGATTTAATATCAAAATAACATCTCTTATTGGAAAACCTTGTATAATTTTAAGAGTTCTGTAGTATCTTAGAACGTCAGAAGTTAATGGTAATATAATTCGTCGTTGTTTGTTTTAAATTGATATAAAATACACAACTATTCAATAAAAAAACAATCTATTATAGGTTTATCTTGACCTTTGGAGATCAACATGTCTCAAAACCTTTGATTTTGAAACACGTTCATCCTTTTATGGAATAGTGGTTTACACAAAGTTATTATTAAACTATTTGAATTTAAAATTAAGCAAACAAGTCAATTGGCAATTATTGAAAAAGAAATTAGTTTTCTTTGCATATTTTTTTAATAAATTATTTTGTTAAGTGGTCGCACAATATTAGTTCATTTTTGGCTTGTTTTAATAGCTGCACTAATTTATGAATAATATTGAAGTGTTTTTCATTTAAATTTTATGAGATTCTTTGTACTGTTCTGCAGAGCTGAAACTAATTGTGTTTTCTACATTGCATAATATAATTAAGTCTGGCCTTACGAAATGTTTTATTTATTTTTTTAATTATTAAAAATAACACAAAAAGAGTAAAAACATAACTGAAAATTCTCATAAATCATTTTGATTTAATTTCGCATAAATTTGCGAAAAGAAAAAAATTTGCAGCGAAACATCAATATTTTTTTAAGATTCTCTCAGTTGTTTTTTTAGCATCGCCCCATTATAGTTAATTTATTCCAAATAAATAATCACTTAGTTTTAACCACTTTTTATTATTTAGGATACCAACATGTTTCGTAAGCAATGCTTACTTCTATTTTTTATATTTTGAATAAAACTATTTATGATAAAAATGGTAAAAAAATTAGTTTGTTTTGTTTGAAAAAGTTATAAACTTATTCATTCTTAATTTTGGTTGGTACCATAATACACCTTGAAATAAATAATGGCTCCACCACTTTATAAGTCAATTAGAGACGAATGGAAGAGATTCAGCCAAATACTCATATTTAATAACCGCCACTTAAACTTTACCTTCATTTTACGAGCAGAAATGAGAAAATTCTTCTCCGGGCCTTCCTCATTTGAATTTTCTTGAATTCCAAATAATAATAATGCTAGCTTCAGTACTGTGAAAAAAATGTGGTAAACCTTATGCTCGAAGTAAGTTACCGACAAAGTATATTATATACGATATTTTTAAAACATATTGTTTTATCATATATAGTGGTGGCACAGAGGTTGATAATCACAGCTTCGCGTTGTCCTGATGAAATCTTGCTAGCTTTGTTCGGTGATCAGTCCTGAATTTCGCCTATACGTACACGTTTTAAATGCTTTTGTTTTCCGTGTTAAGACGAGACAATACTATAAAATAACGCCAGAAACTTAATGACGTAAGTGAAGCAGCCAAAGATATTAGAAGAACGAGATATGCTTTGTTGGCCGCCGGACCGTAGCCGGAGTACTACCTAATTAGGGTACTTTGAACGGTATCGGGACGTGTACGCACTGAAATCTGTTCTATGTATTAGTGCGGATACCTTAGCGTAAGCGAAGGTGTGAAGTAGTATTGGTGAACAAAACCGGCGACACTCGGCAAAACAATTCCACACAGTATGAACTGCTCATAGCACATCTCGTTCTTCTAATATCTTTGGAAGCAGCCGTGCACAAAAAACGTGCGGCCTTGATGTATTAGACAGACCTGTGGTAGAATTCACCTTATCAAATCTCTAAAATAAAGTGGGTATCTTAACGACTTAAGTGGTGAAGTTGCGTAAAAACAATAAACGACGCGCAGTCCGGCGTAATGGACGGACCGAAGGCCGACTTTGCCTTAGTTGGCCGAGAAAATCGATCTTTCCGTGGGGTTTATTTCAATTATTTATGATCAACGTATTACTAAAATCACAAATGTTTCTAGAGGGATTCCTTGACTATCCACTAATTTTATTGTTGAAAAACGTTTTATAAAATTTGCAAATCCTTTTAATTAACATATTTTAATGGTAAGTTATTGTTTTTATTAATCTCAAATATAAATAACTTACATCCATAGGGATCCTTCTAGAAACATTTGAGATTTTAGTAATACGTTTATCATAAATAATTATTAGTAAGCGTCGAGTAAGCCCCCGTTATTAAAGTCTATATTTTGTCTTAAAAATATATATACATAATTGTTATTGGTATATCAATTTTCTTCAAATCAAGTGACATGTTTATTTTTACGGTTGCACAAAATTTCTTTTTTTTGTTACTTTGATATTGAAGCTAACAATCCATTATACTCAGTTTCAAACGAACTAAAATGATTTCATAAAGCTATTAAATTAATACGTACATTCCTTACTTCCCGGCACACGCGAAATAGTTTCAGCGTCACATAAATAAAAATTCTATTCAATATTGGGTAAACCAATCAAAATGCAAATGGAAATGCCTACCAAAATAGAGTTTTTGTTTTCCTAACCAATTCATTTTCCGGGTGACAAACCTCAAATAAGAATAGTTTTTTGCGAAGGTTTCATATAAGGTTAGCGGATTGGGAATAGAGTACATAAGTGACCCAAAAGGGGTGATCAGCTGTCCAGCATAAACAACAAGAAACCGTTGTGATCACAATTTGATCAAAAGTGAAAACAGGGGAAGAATTAATTTTAGTTGAAAATAACATATTAGAAAATAACATATTAAAATAACCGTATTAGTTCGGAGGCTCACTTATTTCCCGTTGAGAAATCGACATAAACCAAGTGGTGTAAGAATCTTTCGATAAAAAGGCCCTCCACATAGTATCCCCAAAGATGACATAGGCTCTGAGGGAAAATAATTTGTGGGATTTCAAATAACATTCACTTCTCTGTGGGGAGTCAATGTAATTTTTTTTTAAACTTGGTTTATGTGGGAGTCATCTTTGTATAAGCACTCCATAGGTGTCGTGCAGCGCGTACGATTGAAAGTGTGGTAACTTCACTGATAATTGGAAATATCTGTGATTAACCTGTTGGAAGAATAGAAATCGATTTTTTTAAAATAAATAAATTAAAGATACTTTAATAAATAAGATTGCATTTTAAATGCTTTGCCGTTGGCGTCAAATATTTATCGTTGTCGTTTATTTAAAAAAAAAAACACTACGTTTGCGTTTTTTCCTAATCTGAAAGACTTGATCTTGTATCAGCAATAATTAGCAATGCAAATAATTATGACGTTAGCCATAAAAAATTTCAAAATGATGGCGTGACATTGTACGAAACTTTTCACTGTAGAATATGTTTCATTCATGTAACGCAAAATCCCCCTTAACCCAGTAACCCAAATTAGAATTACAAATGACCGCCGTCAGGTTTATATCCCCCCAAAGAATACATACGTACTTTCGTAACGGAAAATATAAAACGCCGGCTAACTTATCAACCAACTTGCCATTTCTCCGCAAGGTAGGCAGAGATATTTACTTTCAAACTAATTTTAATTTATTAGGTTTTACTCCCAGCCGAGATTTTAAATGCATTTTAAAACAGAATATATCTAGTAAGCTATCGAATATTATACAAAAAAAATAAAGCTAATGAATAAAAATTATATTAGTAAGACATGTAACAGTAACGTAAAATATTATATAGATTAGAAAAATACTACATATAAAACAAATCACTAAAACTACATTACCAACGCTACTCTAATTTGTAGGATTTAACAAAGTGCTGGTATAGATTACGCTTAGTTCTATAAATGGAGGCAATAAATATGTCAATAGTACCCCCATACTTGTTGCCCAGATCACGCATCCTATTGGTCAGTGAGTATGTCTGATAGTTGGTTGTGTATGCATTGCAGAAGAATGACATATTTTGTCTTGTATTCCTAGTCGGCACATGGAATTTAATGGTGGCAACGATGGCAGGACTGTCAATTAAGTTCTTAATGACTCTGTTTAATACAACCAGATTTGACATAACTCTCATGTCAGGCAGTGTTATTATATGCAATTGATTCATCAAAATGACATAATTAATGTAACCAATTGGAATCCTGAGCTTAAAATTTAGGTAACAAAGAAATTTTATACTGAACTCTTTCTATATTGTTAGAGTGATAATGATAATGATAATCTATTACTACAGATTTTCTTTTGCTTTATTCATATTCAAAATCATGGAATACATGCTTAACATACATAACACTATGTTCCATCTCAGATCTTATTATTTCTTATTCATGTCGATATTGCTAAATTCTATTAGTTTTTGCTTTTTACAGGTGCAACTCTTATTTTGTTATTTTTTTTTTAAATCTCTGTTATAATGTTCTTTACCTCACGAGTAAGTTACACTCTAATTTATATTGGTTTATCGATTTGTTAAACACACAATTAATACTGGGTTTAAACACACCCACTTACTTACTTTTTATGTTGAACTTTCTTTTACTTACTATTTCATGCTTGGGTATATTTTATATTGAATCCATCTTATTAGTGTTTTGCTAATTTGCACAAAATTTTATTATATGTGTTGCTTTCTTACAATTAACTCCATTTATCTTCTTATGTTCAATTATTGTAATCAATGTAAATGTATATTTTCATGTAAAAGCCCATTAGGGCGTAAATAAAATAATAAATAAATAAAAAAAAAATAAATATACTCTTTCCTTTTTTAGACTCCTGATTTCCTCGGGCATCCGACCTTCTCTATTCTTCTTAGATTCCTTTATCGACTAATCTAAGTGTCCTTTTCTTAATCCTGTTCACTGCGCTTTCGTCAGCATTGCACTTTGGAAACATGATATTTTGAGTGGTTACGATCCTTGGCTATGAATCCGGAGTTCGCGGGCTTAAATCCCAGCGTGCGTTCGTAAATTTTATTCGATTAATTTCAAGTCAAATTGAGTAAATCGACAAAAAATCTTGAAAATATGAAAATTCATACTTTTCTCAAATTTTGCTATTCTACGAATTCCGAAACAATCCGTCACGTAAATATTTATTATAAAGAAAGAGAGAGTAAAAAAATAGTGTGCAATATAGTTGGGAATATTTAAAACTTTGAGCAGGTGAATGAGTTTGTGTATTTGGTAAGTATGTTAACGAAAAACGAGAAGGTTGATTATTGAAAGAAGGATAAAGATAGATAACTTCATTTTGGAAGACTAAACGCTGTCGGCGCTAGCAAGTAATTGTCCAAAGAAGCGAAGCTAGCAGTCCACAATAGAGTGCTGGTACCTACCCTGATGTATGGCAGTGAATGCTATCGAAATATGAAATCCCTGATGCGTATTTGTGGTAAAACAATGTATGAATAATGTATAATAATCGTGTGCTGAATATGGAATGTAAAGCTGATGTAAGCGTAATGAGTATGATTGAGAAAGGGACACTCAGATGGTTTGGGCATGTAGAACGAATGAACGAATGTAAAGAGATGATATGATGCAAATGGGAATGGTAGAAGAAATCGAGGATGCCCGAAGAAGACATGGCACGATCAAGTGAATCAGATATTGGAGTCAGGGTAGAATAGTATGTATGAATGTGAATGCGGCAAGGAGTGTGTGCAAATACAGAGTTATTTGGCTGTCCGTCCTCTATGCCTACCCCTGCCGGGAAATGGTTTGCCAGTTTGTTAGTAAGTTAATATAATTTTCCCGGAAAAAACATTATGTAGCGGATATTTTTTAAATGATTTGTTTCAGAAACATTTAAAAAATTTTACTTATATTAATGTTTGTCAAATAAATTGCGTTGATCGATCTGAAAATTGAATTAACTGTAATCACTGAGTTTAACAAAAGGACTTGGTTTTAAATTATTTGAGATTTATTTCTAATTACACTTAGTTTTAAAACGAAGGAGAAACGTAGACAACTCTTGTCTCCGAAGTATTTTCCGCTTGGAAAGGTTTGAATAAAAACTCATTATTAAAACTGATTGCATCTGGTAGTTAACTGAAATAGATTATCTACTGCTTCTGAAATATAAATAAAGAAAACATATAAGCATCTGTAGGCGGATAGACATAATACAATGATTGCATTTGATTTCTTTCTGCAATTATTTTGACTATTCATTTCATGTGTAGTTTTTGAAAATATTCGGTGATTTCAACACTTTTTATGCCATTTAAGAATAAAATATAGAAATAATGAGGAAGGAAAAACGAAAGATTCTGGTCACAAAGATGTTTTTTGTGGTATTTCTGTTCTGAATATTAGTACGCTCACTATATATAATAATGACACGTAGCATTTACGTATATTATGTTTAAAAAACATTTCAAAGAAAATAATCAAATCTAAAAATTAATTTTATTGAAAAAAGTTATTAGTATGTAAATCTGAAAAACGATGAAATTTTGACAATCCCTAAGACCAACGAAATACTGGGAACGATAGCCGGTATGGCTGCCAGAATGGCAACTCTTGAAGGAGAGCTTAACGCATACAAAAACAAACCACAGTTTTGTCAGCTATCATCAAGTGGCACTGCGGACGTTTCTGGAATTTCAGAAACAATAGCAGAAATGGAGGAGAGGAAAATTCGCGCCAATAATATTATATTGCTCAACATTCCAGAAAGTACGGCACCAATGCAATCGGACTGTATCATTGAAGATCGGAGCCAAGTAACCAGTATACTGAAGAAAGTGGACAACGTCGACACCACCCACATACAAATGTATAGGTTAGGACGAAAAAGTGCTGAAAAAACTCGCCCAATCAAGATTGTACTATCAGATCCGAACCAAGCCAAACTTGTACTAATGAAAAAAACTATACCTCTGGATAATAATACTATTAAAATAAAACACGACCTTACCGTAATACAACGTCAACAAATTGCAAGCTTGTGGAAGGAGTTGGAATCCAGACATAACAATGGTGAATCAAATTTAACAATAAAATACATAAATTCAACACCCAAAATAGTTTATTCACTCCCAAAAAACTCGTCAAGCCGTCTTCGAGAAGATTTTACTACCAGAACGTCAGAGGTTTAAGGACAAAGCTGAACGAATTTAGGATAAACGCCCCAATTATTTCACACGATGTCATCGTTCTTACGGAAACCTGGCTAGAACCGTCAATCCACTCAGCGGAGCTTGGTCTACCCTTTCATCAGGTCTACCGGCTTGACAGAAATATCAACACCAGTTCCAGATCAAGAGGTGGAGGCGTCCTTATAGCAATCAACAGAAAAATGTCCTCAAAAGTGTTGAAAACCAAAAATTGTGATGTCGAACAAATTTTCATTATGGTAAACGATAAAAATCAAAATTACATTATTGGTTGCGTGTACATTCCTCCGTCGGCTAATTTATCTATTTATAAAAATCATTCCGAAGATATCGAACTTTTGAAATCAAAACACAAAAAACATAAATTCATAATTTTTGGAGATTACAACCTTCCAAATTGTAATTTCAACTGTACTGATTCCCAATCAGTTACATTATGCGAAAGAGAAATCATTGATATGTCAATATTTCTGAATCTCACCCAATTTAATAATGTACATAATTTGAATAATCGCCTCCTAGATCTTGTTTTCTCAAATGAAGAGGACATAATAGTTAGTAAAGCATTAGAGTCTATCCTTCCCATTGATAATCATCATCCTCCACTGTCAGTAATTATTCCAAACAATCTTAAAAAAAATATTAAACTCTCAAGTTCTAGTTTTAATTTCAAGAATGCCAATTACAATGATATTAATGACCATCTCAGCAAAGTAGATTGGACTTTTCTCAAGGAAAACAATATGATCTATAATACGGAATCATTTTATTATAAAATAAATGCCATTATCGTAGACTGTATACCCTTAATAAAATTCAAAGAATCAAAGCATCCAAAATGGTTTAACAAGGAATTAATTCAATTAATAGCTAACAAAAAAGTTTTACATAAAAAATTTAAAGCAGAGAGGTCCCTACCAAATTATATTGAGTTCAGTAAAATAAGAAAAGATTGTAAAAATATGTCAAAATTTTGTTACAACAATTATATAAATACGGTAGAAATGTCAATTAATGGAAACATAAAACAATTTTGGAATTATGCAAAGTCTATGAAAAATGATGATATTAGCATACCCTCTAATATGTTTTATGAAAGTAAAAGAGCCAACGACTCCCAAAATGTAGCTCACCTATTTGCCGACTTCTTCAAAAGTGTATATGTCCGGGACTCAATAATAATCAACGATCACTTGCCTAGTTTCTTCACGGATCATGACTTAAATTTGACTAATGTAATAATTGAATCTAACGATGTACTGACTCAGCTAAAACAATTGGATCAAAGCAAGAGCGGAGGTCCTGATAATATCCCACCTGTTTTCTTAAAGAATTGCGCCACTACTCTTGCATATCCACTACATTTTCTTTTTAACCAGTCACTACAAACAGGACACTTTCCTGAAAAATGGAAATACAGCTTCCTCACCCCGATATTTAAAAAAGGAGATAAAAATGAGGTGAGCAATTATAGACCGATCTGCCTTTTATCAACTATTCCAAAAATGTTTGAAAAACTTATTTTAAATAAAATCATTCACTGTATCAAGCCAGTAATTTCTCCTAACCAGCATGGTTTTACATCAGGAAAGTCTACTTTGTCCAATCTCTTAATTTACCAAAACTATATATCAGAATCCATGTCTAAGAAGTTACAAGTTGATTCAGTCTATACTGATTTCAGCAAAGCATTTGATAAGGTTAATCATGACCTGTTGTTAAAAAAGCTTCATAAATTAGAAATAGCAGGGTATCTATACATGTGGTTTAACAGTTATTTAAGTAACAGGCAATTGGCCGTTAAAATTGATGGCTTTATTTCTTATAAATTTAAAGCTACCAGCGGTGTCCCCCAAGGGTCACATTTGGGACCAATTTTATTTTTGATATTTGTGAACGATGTGCTCACTATATTCAACGATGTCGAAGTTTCAATGTTTGCGGACGATATGAAAATATACAAAGCTATAAGAAATATGAACGACTGTCAAACATTGTCAAATAACTTGCGTAAACTATTTATTTGGTGCCAAGAGAATTACCTAGAACTAAATATAAACAAATGTCTAATTATGAGATTTCATAGAATAAAAAATCCAATTATTTATGATTACTCCATCAATGATGTAGTTCTAACCGCTGTAACCGAGGTGAATGATTTAGGTGTAAACTTTGACCAAAAACTGAATTTTATAAATCATATTGAAATTACTTCAAATAAAGCTTTGAAAATGTTGGGTTTTGTTATAAGAATTTGCAGCCAATTTAAAAATATTCAAACATATAAACATTTGTATGTGTCATTGGTTAGGAGTCAAATTGAGTACAACTCGACAGTGTGGGCACCTAGTTACGCTAGTCATTCACTCACGATAGAAAGAATTCAAAAAAAATTCTTAAGATTTATTAATTTCAGAATGGGTATTACAAGGGAATGCGTCAATTATGATTATCTACTATGTCAGCTTAATTTATTATTTTTTTTTTTTTTTTATATTTACTCCACACAGGAGGCCCTGAAGAAAATAATTTCCCTCAGGGCCTATGTCATCTCTGGGGATGCTGTGTGGAGGGTCTTTTTGTGGAGAGGAAGGAGTGAACATGGGTCTTGAAGAGTCCCATGTTGTAGGAGGGAGGAAACACAGAGGCCGGCAGTTCGTTCCACAGCCGAGCTGTTGAACTTAAGAACGAATCGTAAAAGCGACCCGTTCTCATGTGACAAGTGTCAACTGTGTACAAATGTTGGGCGCGCGTTTGGCGTGTATCCCGACTACGCACCGGCGCCGAAGGGATCAATGACGCTAGTTCCTCAGAGCATCTTCCATTGTAATACCGATAGAACAAGGACAGCATACCTACCCGACGTCTGTGCTCCAAAGATTGCAGTCCGTTTGTTAAGATTGGGGAATCTATCAAACGGACCGCCCGTTTCTGCACAGAGTCAAGGGTTTTTTTCAGGTATTTTGGGGCTCCAGACCAGAGATGGCTGCCAAATTCGACAGTAGGGCGCACTTGCGATTTGTACAGGGTGAGCAGTTGTGTACTATTAAAGTATCTGCGGGCCCTGTACAGTACGCCCAGCTTCTGAGAGGCCAACTTTACTCTGGCTTCGATGGAGCCCCCGTACCTGAGCTGGTCACTTATAGTTACACCAAGCATATCAATGGAAGGCCTGTTCGGAAGATTGCTTCCGTTGAAGGAGACTAGATTATCATTTGGATCCCTTTTAGACGTAATCAGACAGGATTGGGTCTTTGAAACATTAAATTCGACGAGATTATTTTTACCCCAGGAGGAAATACTCTCGAGATAACCGTCCATTCTCTGCTTCAAAGCCCTCCGAGCCGTTGGAGTTTGTGTGCCCTTTGGGGGCTTGTCAAACAAAAAGCTATCATGAACTGTACTGTCATCCGCGTAACAATGAATCGGTGCACATGTCAAAAGGTCATTGATGTGCAACAAAAACAAAGTCGGAGACAGAACCGATCCCTGTGGGACGCCAGCATTAATGGAGTGCGAGGAAGAGGTGAAACCGTCAGCAACCGCCTGAATCGACCTATCCCTTAAAAAGTCAGCAATCCACGTACACAGGGATGCGGGAAGTCCGTAAGAATGCAATTTGTTGACAAGTCCTCGGTGCCAGACCCGGTCAAAGGCCTTGGATATGTCTAGTGCGACCGTTTGGGTCTCACCGTGACGTTCCAGGCACCGCCCCCAAACATGCGTCACATACGCGAGAAGATCACCGCACGAGCGGTTCCGCCGGAATCCGTATTGACGGTCGTTGATAATTTTGTTCTTCTCGAGGTATGTGAGCAGTTTGTCGTTGATCACACGTTCCATCACTTTGGACAGAACTGATGTGATCGCTATGGGGCGGTAGTTGGCCGGGTTGGAGCGGTCACCTTTCTTGGGAATAGGGTGAATTACCGCTTTTTTCCAACCAGAGGGCACAGTGCCACACTTCAGGGACATTTTGAAGAGCTTTGTCAAAACTGGAACTATTTCCGCAGCACACCTCTGCAATACCAAGGCAGGTATTCCATCAGGTCCACTAGCTTTGTTAACATCGAGCCCCCGTATGACGTGGAGTACATCCCGATGCCGGATCCTCAGCTTTTTCATATAGAAGCCGCAGTGAGGAACCGACGGCGGAACAGCACCCCCGTCGTCGAGGGTCGAGTTTTCCGCAAACATTTTCCCTAAAAGGTTTGCCTTTTCGGTGGCGGTGTTTGCTAGTGAGCAGTCAGGTCTGGTAAGAGGTGGCAAACTGGGTTTGCAAAAATTTCGACCTATTGAGCCCGCAAGCGACCAGAATGCTCTGCTGCCATGCGGGCAGGCAGACAGCTTTTTGCTGATCTGCAGGTCGTGTTCGAATTTTGATCTATTGATGATTCTCTTGCATTCCTTTGCCGATTTGTTGTATGCTGATCTGCTTTCGGGCGTTCGAGATGTGTTGTAGGCTCGGTAAGCCGCGTTTTTTCGTCGAACTGCTTCGGAGCATTGTCGACTGAACCACGGCTTTGAGCCCACACCAGTTTCTTTAGTAGTCGATTGTATGAAGCCATCCATCGCCGATTTGATGACTTCACCAATCTCCTGGGCACATCTTGAAGGGTCCGAAGTCCGAAAACAAACAGCTGACCACGGAAAAGCATTGAAATGGGCCCGCATACCGAACCAATCTGCTGACCTATAGTGCCACACTTTTCTCCTCAGCCTCTCATTGGTTGGTCTGAGGCTAACGGGGATTGATGTCGTCACTAGGCAGTGGTCAGATGATCCCAGAGGCGCTGTGACGTCAATCTTATAACCGTGTGGCACAGTAGTTAAGAATAGGTCTAACAGATTGGAGCGGTGAGTCTGGACATCAGGAACCCTTGTAGGCTCCTGAACCAATTGCTCTAATCCGTAGCAAATGGCAAAGGATTCCGCCTGTCGGCCAGCCGAGTCCGTTGGGCCTGAGAACTTCAACCATGGTTCGTTATGAACGTTGAAGTCCCCCAGAACAACAAACTCGGCCGAAGGGTAGCGGGGCAAGAGATCATCAAAATTATTATATTAATTATTAAAATTATCTGAACGTAGAATAGTTAATGACCTAAATTGTTTATATAAAATCATAAATTCAATAATTGACAGCCCTGAACTATTATATTTGATTTCCCTACATATACCTCGTAAACCAACATTGAGGCATTATCTACCGTTCTATTGTGATAACTCCAACACTGAATCTCAATTCTATACCCCCGTTCGCCGTATACAAAATTTGGGTAATGACTATAAAGATGTTGTTGATATATTCAACACATCATTCACCACATATAAACAAGTCATTACCCAATTTATTTTGGAAAAAAGAATATCAAATACAATATAATTTAATTACAGAAACTAAGTAGATTCATTTTATTTCGTTTTTGACATTATTTTTGTAAGAGGTTGTGTTTTATTATGTATTCTATTTCCTTTTTGATTTTGTTTTGTTATTTTACTTTGACTTTGTTTTATTTTTGATTTGTTGTGTTCTTTGTAAAAAACAAGAAAATAACATGTAAAAGCCCTGCCGGGCGTAAATTTATAAATAAATAAATAAATAAATAAACAATACATTTTAAATAGCTTGTGATAAAAAAAATTACGAATATTTCGATTTTTTTAAATAAAATTTAGGTAGGTAGCCTTTCTCTGTGGAATATCATTTTCTTTATGAAATTACATTGTCCTCAGAATTTTCGTCACTTCTGATAATAAAAATCCGAGGGCAATTTCGATAAAGGTATTTCTTTTGGGAGATTTTACTTCAAGCCCGCAATTTCGGCAATGGGCGAGCCCCAGGGGAAGAAATTCGTCATTTCCGAGAATGCTCAATGTGAAATAAATTGATTCAAATAATAAATTGTTCTATTTCCATGGCAAAAATGGATTGTCTGCAAAGCCTATCTGGGGCAAAATTCAAGTGATATATTATGAAAAGGCTTTGTTTACGGATGTAAGAAATCAGTATACTTATTTGACTGATATTGCCTCGAGCCACAAAAAAATCTAGGACAAGGATACAATGCATTATTAAGGAATTGAAAAATATAAAATACGAGACAAAACCAACTGTTAGGTGATCTGGTTGTAAAATGCGTTGCGGGTATTTCATTTGTTCTGTTTGTTTTCATTTTATTTTTAAAGTCTTCGAATGACCAAACGGCTGAGAAATGTGTATTAAACACCGTTACAAATAATGCTTTATTTTTTTCTAAAGGTGCTTTAATTGACATTTTTTTAACCTATTTATTAATCCTTTACAATTCAACGAACAAACTCGACTATCGATTATATATAAATCGCACAGAAAACGATCTTAAAGGTAATACTTAAAAAACATAGACTGATTTATACATACCAAATATTCAACAGTTGTGACGCACTAGATATACGCCAATTATACGTTAAAACACTACTTAATTACATTTTCGACCAAAAAAACCAATTTAAACATAAACAAAATATCACTTAGAGATCAGTTAGACAAGCCTACAAAGAAAACATAAAAAATCCGACAGTAAATACAAGCTTTGGACAAAGACACTATCAATACCATGATATAAAGGCATTCAATAGTCTAACACTTGAAAATAAAATTGAGGAAAACAAAAATAAATTCAGACACAAAATTATAAAACGGATTAAAGAACAAAAAAGAAAATATTACTTACCAAAATTTCATAACATGAAATAATAAAACCTACACGTAACACACAAAGCCTATATAAAACACACATCACTCACAGACACTCATCACTCACTAACACACATCACTCAAAAACACACATTACTCACAAACACACAACATTATACATATTTTTATCTTTAAATGTATTATTTATATAATTTTTTAATGTTACAAAATGAAGGCGTCAGCCCGGGTGAGCCACCCAGTGAGGCCAACATTACTGGATAACTGTGAAATGTAAAAAAATATTATATAACTTTAAAATGTATGCTTAGCCCTCGAGTTAACGAGATAACTCAGTTCATAATCTTTTTGTTCTCTATGCCCATTGCCCAAGCCTCAATTGGGTATTTTATTATATATATAAAGAACAGAAGAAGTTTGATGCCTAAGTTATTTCCAATCCTAGTCCCATAGTGTGTCAATACATCTTGAAAATTTCCATTTAGATATTTTTAGGACGTTATTTGACGGAAATCGTACAAACTGTTATTATTGTATGTGGTTGGCACATTAAGTCTGATTCCAAGACAGAAAACTACTAATCTTTAATTAAATCATACATTTTCAACCCAACTTAGTTCAGGCGCACTCTAGCAACTTTATTTGCGGCGACAGTTGTTGGCAGCTATTTCCAAATCTTCACAAATTCAAAAAAAGTCACCCTAGTGACGCGTCACCTTGATAATACCGTACCGGATTTTGGTGCACACAACTGTTACGATGCCACTGTTGCTTACAACTAAAGTTGTTTTTGTGCGCCTGATCTTACAAGCTCTTATCAAGTGATTATCTATATTATCTATCGAAAATAGTCTATGGATAGTGCAACAGTAAACACGCATCTTAATCGCTCCGAACAAACATTTAAAAATATATGATTTTTAACCCATGAAATACAAAGTAAAAAGTTTTTGCGGTGTTTGAAGTGTTTACAGTGAAGGATTTCAATTCAATTCAATTCAAAAGTGAGTTGTGTACTGAGAAACATCAATAAACATTTGTAATCCAATGATAAAGTGAAGTGACAATCAAAAAGTGACAGTTCATTGTCTGTTACCAGATACGATTTCAAATTGTCTAGCGAAATACATCAAATTCTATTGATTTAAAATTAGCTAACAATAATTAAATTATTATACGAAGTGTTTTTGAATCGGTGAAGTAGGAATCATCTCTCTAAAACAAAATTAACAGCAATCAATAAACACAACATTATTATTATTTCTCTTTAAATATTATATTATTTTGCCTACTCAATTAGCATCTACGGCGTACGGAAGTAATCTAGTGTGTGAAAAGTTTTTGTGCCAAGACGAACAACTGGTAAATAAACCAAAATTTAAAAAAATAAATATCACAATAATTAAATCTGTCAACAGCAAGTGATAATCTCATACGCACACACACGTTCTTACCGAAGTGCAATACATACTAATCTAATAACTAACAAGTACTAACTAAACGAACACATCAATATGAATAATCCTTGCCATACGTGTTCAGAGCCTACTGTCTCGGCCGAGTCCGTTTTTGTGTGCGCCCTGTGCAAAGGGACCTTTCATTTACACTGTGGTGGAGTGGCGGAGAGCTCTTACCGTAGACTCAGTAAGGAGCGCCGCGCACAGATCAGATGCAAGCAATGTCTATCGGCAGTACCTATTGTTAAAGCCAGCGGTACAACACCTCCGGAGAGTGAACTACTTACCAAACTAATGGAACAAAACACTCAAATTCTAGCCACTCTGGAAACAATGAGTAAACAATACCAAGAGATTCTACTTCGCGTTCACGACCTTGAGGATAAAAATAAATCACTTGAAAAAAAGAACTCTAACCTCGAAGCGAGACTTGAAGCCATTGAAAACCACGTGGAACAGATGGATAGACTAAACCGATCAAAAAATGTGGAGATTAGAGGAATCCCAGAAACCAACGGCGAAAACCTAAATAATATTATATTCAACATAAAAAAAACCATAAACTCAAACGAAGCTACCAATATCGATACGGCGTACCGCACTACACTAAAAGTCTCCAAAGATAAATGCAGGCCCATCCTAATAAAATTCAAGTCCAATATCGACCGTGATAATTTTCTGGAAGATGTAAAAAGGTTCAATAAACAAGCTGCAAATCGTGAGGACACACTTAACACCACCCTAATCGGAATGGCAGGACCAGGTTCCCCTATATACATTTCCGAACATCTAACATTTCAGGCGAAGCACCTGTGGTTTCTTGCCCGCAAGGCCAAACGTGCAAACCTTTTCAAATTTGCTTGGACCAGAGGGGGTCAAGTCTATGTACGGCGAGATATTGGGACACCTGTCATTATTATTAGTGACAAAAATAAACACCTTTTGTCACCCTCACCCATTAACCCGTAAACAATGCTCGCTGAGCAACATAATTTTCTTTTATGTATTTTTATATTATTATTTAAAACTCTTCATTATATACAGCAGTAAATTATTATTGTATGTCTCTAGCCCAAAGATACTATTTTTGATCATAGGTCTTGTTATCACCACTGTCTTAAATGTTAAGTTAAATCTATCATATGAATATGTGGAGCCTCTCATTTTTATTTTAAACGATGTGTCAAAATCATTGCTATTTTTTATGCCACTTACTGTGTTTTGTTACAAACTTTATAAATGGTAGAAATAGCCGATCAACTAGACAATTTGTCTCCAATTCCATGTACAGAAACAAACAGTTCTCTAGAAGTTCAACAAATATTAACTCTATCGGCCCTAAAAATTTTCTCAATGAATATCAGAAGCATAAACCATAATTTTAACGAATTATTGATAGTTCTCACAGACCTGAACTCCGACTTTGACATAATCATTTTGAGTGAATGCTGGATCAATGAAAATTACCTTCCCAAAAACATAACAAACTACAACCACTACAATACACAGAATAACATAACCCAAAACGATGGAGTTATCATATACATAAAAAATCACATATCTCACTCAGTAAACGAAATCATAATCAGTCAATCTAACTGTCTCAAAATTGTAATAGATAAACACGTAACCATATTTTCTATATATCGATCACCAGGCACGTCTAACATAACCCCTTTTCTAAATTCACTAAACCAATTTCTATCTTGTGTGAGTGATTGTGATAATCTCCTTATTATTGGTGACCTCAATATAAATATAATTAATTCTATGCATCCTCAAGCCAATGATTATATAAATATGCTAACTCTTCATGGCCTCGTCCCAGCCATAACAGCACCTACAAGAGTATCTGGCTCGTCTGTAAGTTGTATTGATCATGTTTTTTCAAAATGTAAATTAAAAACTATATCTCTTGTATACCAATGCACCATCACAGACCACTACGCTACCATAACTTCTCTTTCTTACAAAGTAGATAAACCACAACCGCATGAAATTCCAAAAAATAAAATATCCTATACCAAACTTTTTGAGCTGGTCTCACAAGAAAATTGGTCAAATCTTTACAAACAAAATGATCCTAATTTAGCCTGCGAATCTCTTGTCGAAACACTACATAACCACCTAACCAACGCTACATCCAGCACACCACACAAAACAAAACATTTTGACACTAAACTCAAACCTTGGATAACTGTAGGTATCCTTCATTCTATACGTAAGCGTGATAAACTCCACGCGCTCTGTAAAAAAAATCCAAACGATCATGAATCCTACATATTTTACAAGAAATACAGAAATGTCTGCAAAAAAATTACCTCTAAGGCCAGAGAAGATTACTATAAAAAACAAATCAAAAACGCCGAAAATGACAAGAAAAAAATATGGAGTATTATTAAGGACATATCCCACACTAGACAAACGACTACACCTATCAATAAGATTAAAATTGAAGGCCGATCATTAACAAATACACGTAATGACTCAATAAAAATCGCAGACCATTTCAATGAATTTTTCACCTCAGTCGGATCTAACCTTTCCAATAATATTCTAACTAGAAATAATGTTTCGGAACATGACCTTGCAAACGAAATAACCCTGGCTCATCTCAGTTATACTCCATTTATGTTCACACCTACCACAGAATTGGAAATTACAAAAATCATCTCAACATTAAAAAATAGTCACTCAACAGGAATAGATAAAATCTCTACTAAACTCACTAAACATTTAAAAACCCTTATTGCCAGCCCTCTCAAACATGTTATTAACTTAAGCCTCCAATCCGATTTATTCCCAAAATCACTTAAACATGCCTCTATCATCCCTATTTTCAAATCAGGTGACAGATCTTCCCTAAATAGTTACAGGCCTATATCGCTATTGAGCACTATATCCAAAATCATTGAAAAAGTAGTAAAAATAAGACTCCTCAAATTCCTCGAGGACAATAAAATCCTTTCCAAAAACCAATACGGTTTTCGCAAAGACTGTAGTACTGCTGATGCAATTGCAACCTTTACCAATATTATATCAGATAACCTCGATAAAGGCAATAAACCTCTTGCTGTCTTTCTAGATTTGTCTAAAGCCTTCGACACTATTTCCCACCACATTCTTCTAAAAAAACTGCAACAGATTGGGATAGAAGGTACTGCCCTGAAATGGTTTAAAAACTACCTCACGCAGAGATCACAAACAACCGTCATCCACTCCGATCAAGAATACAGGAGTAATTGTTTACCCATCTCCTACGGTGTACCCCAAGGAAGTGTTCTAGGCCCGCTCTTATTTCTAATATATATGAACTCCTTGTTGAATTTGGATATTGAAGGTAATATAATATCTTTCGCTGATGACACGGTAATCATTTTTACGAGTAAAATGTGGAGAACAACAATTGAGAAGGCGAATTCTGGACTGAACAAAATTAAAAAATGGCTGGACTCCAGCCTCCTCACCCTAAATATTAAAAAAACACAATATATACATTTTTCAATCCGAAAATTAACTCTCTCAGAAAACCTTCCTAAACTAATTATTCACACTTGCCCACAAAATCTAGACACTCCCCCACTATCTCTCACTACAAGCTGTTCATGCCCAATTATTAAACCGTCAACTGAAATAAAATACCTAGGTGTCATTATAGATAACCATTTACGCTGGGAGGCCCAAATCAACTCCATAACAAAAAGACTCCGTAAGTTATGCTATATCTTTTATTCTCTTCGATCAATCCTCGATATAAAAACACTCAAAAGTGTTTATTTTGCTTTATTCCAATCTATAGCTACGTACGGCATTATAGGATGGGGAGGTTGTATTGCATCCATTCTCTACCCTCTAGTGACTGTTCAAAAACTTTTGTTAAGGATCATCTTCAAATGTTCCCGTTCTTACCCATCAGAGCCACTCTTCAAGAAACTAGCAGTCCTGGACATTCGTCAACTATATATTAAGATAGTTCTCATCCATATCTGGAAAAATGGTTTGATAAATTCTACTCAAAAAGATATACATACACGCTACTCAACGCATGGAAAATGCACAATCCCCATAACAAAAACCACTTTCTCACAAAGACAATACACATACATTGCACCAAAAATATACAATGCACTAAATAACGACATCAAAAGATCCAGTACACTTACTCACTTTGCAGCCGGTGTCCAAAAATGGATATCCGGAAAGGGTCGAAATTTCTTTAAAGAATTTCTTTGAGGTATTTCTTTAAAGAATTTCTTTAAAGAACGTAGGTTATACCACCAATAAAAGTTTTTGTTTGTAAAGAACTATATATAATTACTATAATATTAATGGCCGAAAGTTTAAAAACTTTAAATAAACTACTTAAAACTGTTTGGCACCACTGTACCTACGGCATACAAGTTCCATGTACCTACTGTACCACCTTAGCTACCAGCTGACTAAACCACCGTAACAATAATAATTGACTCCAGTGTTCAGTGTAATTCGCCGGACTTGAAACTAACTTTCTAACTTTGATTTATTTGTACAAAACTGCTGCAAAATAATGTACCTACCAATTTAATCAAGCACATATAGATTTCCATAGTAAAAATAATCCTTTCTCATTTGCCTACTCTATAGTACTATGTTTGATTTTATAACTATATCCTTTTTATATTCTTTTTTATGTATCTATTTTACTTTAGGGAAATCAACAGTTTACAATGTGGTTCATTAATACATATGTAATTTACCTAAATGAGATTTCCTCAAAATACTATTGTATTATGTATCTAAAAATAACACTTACAACAACTAAAAAATATTATATTATTATACTATATTATATTATTATATATATTATTATATTGTACTATTATATTATATTAATATTATGCTATTATATTTTTATATTCTACTGTATTCTTCCATACTTCCTTATATTACTATAGTCATTTACATTATTTTAAATATGTTATTTTATTTTATATTCCCGCACAATCTTTATGTTAATGTATAGAAAATCGACCACCATAACACGGGCATGTGCCTAGCATGGTGGTCGAAAAATTCCTCAATGCATGAAACTAATAATTTTATAGAATAAAGAAACTTTAAAAAAAAAAAAAAATCTTCCAAGACCCTTCATTGTTGAAATGTTGAAATTGTCTATTTAAATATTAATATTACCGGTGATACTATTTTAAACCTGTCAATTCTTATAGCGTAAACAAGAAAACCACTCTTCGTGATAACCAAAGTTTTTTGTAAGACTTACTATAGTGATTTATTTGTACCTACATGTACGCATAAGTAATAAAGCTGCGAAATTGAGTTCAAATCTTAGTTATGTTTATGTTGACTTCATATATTAAATAAAATGTTCATATTAAAATTAATCTCATTACTTTTTCGAACCGAGATATTTTTTACTTATATATAAAACATGAATACCACTTTACATGATTGGCGATAATATAAGATTGGCCAAAACGTTGGACATAGAATTTGCCCGCATCGTTGATAATGTGGATTTAGATAGTGCGAACGTCTAGGCCCCTTTTTCAGTGAGTCACATTTCTGGATAAGATTCAGTATAGTTGACAGCCTTACTTTCACGCTGTTGCTGTGTATATATATATATTTTTTTTTTACAAAACATAACATATTTTAAACACTCTCCTACAAAATCTGACGCTTGTGGTTAGGAGAGAATAACTTATTAATAACTTAAAAATCCTTATCAACAACTAAAGAATTTAAAATATAAGAGATTTAGACTTTTAATATTTTTTAAGATTATAAAGGTAATTAAAATAAGAAATGTATATATATCGACCACCATAACACGGGCATGTGCCTAGCATGGTGGTCGAAAAATCCTCAATTCATGTAACAAACAATTCAATGAATAAAGAAACTTACAATATATATATAAGATGCACATAAAACATTGGTAATAACAAAACAGTCAAGAATATATCTAAGAGAAAGTTAAAATTATATGGTGGT
Organism: Hesperophylax magnus; assembly: GCA_026573805.1. NCBI lineage: Eukaryota > Metazoa > Arthropoda > Insecta > Trichoptera > Limnephilidae > Hesperophylax > Hesperophylax magnus. The sequence continues at coordinate 11,812,936 of JAIUSX010000012.1, forward strand.
ACTACAAAAATAGGATTTAATTTTTTTTTTATATTTGTCGTATTTTTTTCTGTTTGCATATCAGCGGGTAATTGATTGAATAATTTTATTCCTTTATATACATGGTGATTCTGTGCTGTTGTGGTTCGTACGGGTGGTACAGTTAGTCCACCAACAGAAGTATTCCTTATGCTAATATTTAGCATTAGAGTATTGTTTTCTTTGTGTAGCTGAAATAGTGCAATTTTGTCGTAAATTTTTGTAAGTGGGGGAACAGTGAATTCTTGGAATACATTTATTGTTGAGTAATAATACGGTTTTATGTCCATAGGTTTTTTTTAATAAATTTAATTTGCAATCTAACCTATGTTTGGTAGAGAGACCAGCGCTACAACATTTTTGTTTAATCGCGTCAGACTAACCGGTAATATTTATTCATAGTTATGGAATAAAAAAATTAAAAATTGCCTTACCATTGACACTGAACCATATACAAAAAGCAAGTTATTCCATAAGATCTCCCTCGGTTATTAATTATGAAATATTAAACCACACCTTTTAACAGTAGGTATCGCAAATATGATAAACTCTAACGTTCTGTAGCCCACAGGAGCTAGTACAAATTTGAGTAGATAAAATTAATTTAGTTATTCTAAGCTCTCAATGAGAAAATCAGAACGCAAAGTAAAATTAATTCCTCTGAGAGTTTATGTGAATAATTTACATACCTTAACAACCTATCAAAACAACCATCTCGTTTGAACACCTCAATAACATGACCCACATTAATAGTGAAGAGATCACTTTTGCCTTGTATTGTAAGTAATATTAATTGTCCTGTGTTTTCTGAAAATCGATTTTATGAAATAATCTAACTTTTATAAAACTATGCGAAGATCGTAATTACTAAAAAATCAATTGGTTTCGCGAAATTGTGACTCCACTGTATAAGCTGGCGTTTGAAAATACTGCTAGAATAAGCTCTTTGCCACATACTTGAAGTCCCAAAACTATGTCAAATGCTATAATAATAATAAAAAAGTTTTTACTCGGAAAATATAATGGAACAAATAATTACTACGTATCCGCTAAACTCAATGGACAGTATTCATCAATATTTAAAACTCTGGGCTTCTGGAATACAAGATAAACCTTGTTTGGAATATAGGAGGAAAAGGAAGGAGATTATTACTGAATTCACAACAAGTTATATTCCGCGTCTCTTTTATAAAACACATCAATCCGTCCGGGCCGAGGTATCAATTTACACCATAAATAAACCACTCACTAAATTGATAACTGTGATGTATTGATATTGTACAGGATATAATACTGGGCCCTTAATCTCCAGTATTATAACGAGGATAGGGATCTGGTAATATCTCTATTAATAGTCGTAGATTCTGATATACGGAGGTTGTTTAATTCGGAATATAATATACTGACAATACAAGTAACAAGTTATCTAAAGGCCGTCTAGCGACAGAATGGCTCCTCGCTATCCGGCAATGTAATACGAGGCGGTTGGTAGCGTTCGGTTATCTTCGGTAGAACCCGAAGCTGCCCGAACGCAAACACCATACTCTACAATAACTCCGTGTTTTTGTATGAAACAAGTTGTTCCACTATTTAACCATAGATATGCCAATATTTTGACACTTTTTAGATTTTGCGATTTTTCTACATCACACACCATCTTTGTGGATAGAGGAAATTTAAAAAAAGGCGGCCACTATAGACAATGTAATTCTCATTCTGAGCCTACCCATTCATTACCCTAAAATAATACACTTTCTCTATTTTTTTCTTTAAAAAATCAAAGTTTTTGAAATGTCAAAATGTTTCTTCATAACAACAACGTTCTATCTGACAAAATACTTTCCTGAGAAAATTAGCTTTAAAGTATCTTTATTTAGAGCTCATTTAGTTAAGACACCGCTTTGTCAGATAGAAACCTGTTGTCTTGTTGACCAAAAATCGAGCTGTTGTGAAAATAACCTTAAATTACTTACAAAGAAAGAACATTTTCAAATGTGATTGTTCTTTTCTTCGACGGTATCGAGGTATTATGTATTTTTTTTTATTTCAGAAAGACAATTAAATATAGATAACAGGTAAAATTACTAGTCAATGGGGTATAACGATGAAATTATAATATTTTATGATATAATCACGATCTAGTACAACATCACAATGAGCACAATCCTGGGGGGAACGCGGGATAAGGTTTGAAAAATAAAATAGATTCGATTCTGTGGTGAAGTAATGTTAAGGCTTTTACAAATAAGAAACAACAATCAAACATACGCACATTTTTTACATTAGCTCCACACAGAAATCCCTGATAAAAAAAATCACTCAGGGGCTATGTCATCTTCGGGGAAGCTGTTTGAAGAGCCTTTTTATGGAAAGGAAGGAGTGAAAGACCTGGGAAGAAAAAAGGTATGAGGATTGGATAGAAGTCTGGGGATTAAGCGTCCAGGAGTGACGGACATGTAAATATATACATCCCACTGCAGTGCTAGGCGATGACAAATCATAGACAAATCTCACCCCCCCCACCCCCCCCCCCCATAAACCTGGGTATCCGAAATTAATATATATAAATAATTCCGGGGCGGCGGAATCCATAGCCGCCTCCCAAAATGATAAAGCACCTGATTTTGGTTATAATCAGAAGTTCTATTTTATGTTCAAAACAAATCGAGAAGATTGGCCTTTGGCAACGCGTACTTTCTTAATGAACAACTCAGCCTTTTGCTTTCGAGTGAGAAATGAGAGCCACAAACTGATATCAGACAACAATAAATTGAAATCTCCGCGACAACAATAACCATTTTAATGGCGTAGTTGAAGATATCAAACCCCTACTTGATTCAACTGTTACCAGTTTTGCCATAGACGTTAATTGGTGGATGTCGGTAGTTGATTATTATTTTATTTTTTTTGTTATTTCTTTCTAGAGCAATCCCATGAGTTACAAAACTCATTATAGGACGAGAGGAACTCAAAAACATAGGTAGGAGTTAATACGTACAATTTTACTTTAATATTTTGATATCAAAATTATAAGTTTCACAAACGAAATAGTCCAAAAATAGAAAAATAATCAAAATTATAAGCTTCACATAAAAACAATACAAAATAGAAAAAGGGAGGATAATTAGAAACAAAAAAGGAAAAAGACAGTGATACACACATAAGCACAAAGCCGAGGTAGGAATTTACAAAAAAGTACCCACAAATACATTGGTAAAAATAAATTATGCTAGATTACAACATATAGGTGGCGGAAAACAATACAAAAAACAACACGACAAGAATTACGTATTTTCGTTTTTATGAAATAGTCTTTTAAAGTCTTACTTTGAATTTTTTGTATATGCTGGCTGCTTGTATACATATCTGGAAGAGATTTATAAAGTTTGTAGGCAATATAGTTTTTATCCCATATTTTGTAGTGTGTGTTAGAAGAATGCGGATTTTATTGTTATTTCGAGTATTGCGTTTGTGGATGTCTTGATTGTAAAGTAGCTTGATGTTAGTGTGGGTTGTGTTACATACCTTATAACCGTGATAGCTATAAGATAGTATACAGGCGAGTTATACATATAACTCTTGCCGCACTAGGCAGGCAGCAGAGCATTGAAACTCCAATCAGGGGGTGGATATAGACAGTCTCCCAATAAAACAAGTCGCTTGATATGAACGTTTATTGTACATATAAAACAGGTTATCAGACAGATCTACAAAAGGTACATAGCTTTTTAAGGCCTGACTGTTACTAGGCAATCTACTGAATCTAAAGGCTCTGATTGACATAGGTACATTATTAGCTCACGTGTAAATTACGGCGGATGCAGTAAACGATGGGCGGTGGCCATAGGCACGGCCTAGGCTGATGCAGGGCGGATGCAGAAGGGCGGCAAACGATGGGCGGTGGCCATAGGCACGGCCTAGGCTGATGCAGGGCGGATGCAGAAGGGCGGCAAACGATGGGCGGTGGCCATAGGCACGGCCTAGGCTGATGCAGGGCGGAGGGCGGCAACGAGGGCTCACCGCGCTGGACGACAAAGGGGCGCCAGGGCGGCAGACGCCCAGGGCTGAGGCCGGGGTCTACAAGTTCACGGTCTCAGCCTGGGGTGGACGGTAGGTGGAGCAGCCAGCATCAACAGGGGTACGAGGCTGGCGGCGTGGGCAGAGACATGACCCAGCTATACAACGTAGGGTGCTGGTGAGCGACATCGGCAGAAGGAGACAGGACACAGCTCTACAATATCAGAGGGCTGTGGTTCTGGGGATCCTCTTGAAGTGGAGAGCTGGAACCAGAGAGGCGGCACACAAGGTGAAACAAATCAGGACGGTCCATATTATGGCGTAATTTGGCGGGCGGTAAATGCTAACCCGGAACTAACACAGCATGTTGAACTCAACGGGGTCGGCGGTGAACTGGCGCGTGGCTAGCTAGCTGCAAGTACTTGACCTGCATCGGACGCAATGTGGAAGGGATATCCTTATTTGGTCGTCTTCTTCTATTAGCCATCTGATTGGTTGATAGCCCGCGTGATCCGTGTCTGGCGGAGATATCTCCGATGTACGTGTATGTATTGGTGAGCTAACATGCCCTCAATGCGTGCTCCGTTTCCGGGGCCACGTGTGGATATACATAACTGTGCAGTTTGTGCAAATCATAACAGTTGATTGTTGGTTAATTTGTAGGATGGTGCTCGTGATTTAAATAAGAAATGTGATTGGAAGGATACCGGAAATTGAATGGATATCCTTGAAATGTATGTCCCATGAAGAACAAGAACATTTCTAAAAACTTATGTGAAAGCTTATCATGTGACGTCATAAACCATGGAGACAACCGTGACTTTTCTTCGGTTCTAATCTTCAATCAATTACAGGATTTATAACATTAATGTTAAGTTTGATTTATATTTCTGACGACAAAATAAAACTAAATAAAATATTATGATATGTTTAAACAAGAAATGTGTTAATATCCAAAATAAATCACAGTAAGATACTAAATGTGGGTCATCTTGCTGAAAATAATTTTGAAAAAGCATATTGGCTTGTTTTTGACACATAACTTTACACGTTGTATTCCAGACAATATAGGGATTTATTCTGAAATCTATTACAAGGTTTTCGCTTTCAAAGTAAAAAGCTTTTTCCCAATAATTGAGAAAACGTAAATCTTCATTCACTCCGCAAACAAATTTGAAACAAATAATACAATTTATTGGCAAGCACGCTACAATTTTAACAAACCTATCTAATAAACTTGTTGAATGAAAAAACATACACTTAGTAAGACACCACTTTATTTTTGAATCAATAACGATAGCCAACCGGGTTTCGCTTGTCCCAAGCTTCATCAGGGCTAAATATCAACTAAAGTTAATTAGATACAGGCACATATAAATATAGGTAAATGAAAACAATGAGTGAAAGAGATACAAAACAGATAGAAAGAGATGCAAATAGAAAAGGTGGAGACAAATTATTAAGGATGATGAGGAGGGAGGGGGGGGGGGAAGGAAATAACAGTTTCAGCGGCGGAATAAATTTAATATATAGATAGTCCCATATTAAATTTATTCCGCCGCTGAAACTGTTATTTCCTTCCCCCCCCCCTCCCTCCTCATCATCCTTAATAATTTGTCTCCACCTTTTCTATTTGCATCTCTTTCTATCTGTTTTGTATCTTTTTCACTCATTGTTTTCATTTATAGATAGTCCCATATTAAATTTATTCCGCCGCTGAAACTGTTATTTCCTTCCCCCCCCCCTCCCTCCTCATCATCCTTAATAATTTGTCTCCACCTTTTCTATTTGCATCTCTTTCTATCTGTTTTGTATCTTTTTCACTCATTGTTTTCATTTACCTATATTTATATGTGCCTGTATCTAATTAGCTTTAGTTGATATTTAGCCCTGATGAAGCTTGGGACAAGCGAAACCCGGTTGGCTATCGTTATTGATTCAAAAATAAAGTGGTGTCTTACTAAGTGTATGTTTTTTCATTCAATATGTCACACCCCAAAGTATTTGCTTCCTTCGAAAATATAATAAACTTGTCTACAGGGGGATTCCATTGATGTGGAAAAAACGAAACAAACACTGTTAAATTGAATTGGATTATACCGAATACTGAAAAGGTCAGAATCTTACAACGGTATTTTTTTTGCAAGTGCTCCAGAAAATTTTTCAATACCGTTTTCCAGGTAAAACCAATAACACCTGCTCATAAATCTGCGTTTGAAATGTAGAATTCACAACTATAAATGTGTTTTGTCATAGGTAACCGCATTCATGTGGTTCACGGGAAAGAATTCTTATTTATAATCGAGTAAATATCTTTCCACTCCCATTTTGACACAGATAAACAATATTTTGTCAACGTAGCATTATATTATTTTTATAAAAGCACGTGTAAGACAGGATAACTGATTATAATATAATATTACTTTATTTGACACTAGCATTTATTTCAACAGTGAAATATATTTTCAGTCTTACCCTGGTGAACAACCACCATTTAGAATTTAAACGTTACTCTGAATGAATGATGCCGTGTTTAGTGACCAGATCATTATACCTAGGTACTTCCCCACCTTCCTCTTCCTCATCTCCTTCCCCTTACCATTACCTTCAACCTCACAGCAAACCCCAATTCGCGATGCCGTATTCCCACTGGCTACGGTTAGCAAGGAACATTTTTACTATTATGCGGTATTCACACAAAATAAAATGATATATTGATGTAAATTATTATGTTTTATTGTTTGTTACACCATGGCGGAATATTAACTTTACAATAAAAGATTTTTTATTTATATTAATTGCGTTAAATGTAAGTACTAGTATAAGACAATCATTAATAGTATTAATCAAAATGTATAGCAAATATATAGTACGGATATGAGCTGTTTTATTTATTTGTGTAAATACAAAATATAGGTAAAAAAATTTAATTTTTGTTGATTTTGGGGCCGAATTGGCATTTTTTCGTTTGTAATAATTAAAAATGAATCTTACCCAACCTAACCTAACCTAACCTAACTAATATGCTAATATAATAAAATATTTATTTGAACAAGATAAATTTGTATGCAAAGGTAAATTGTTAATTTTTTATTTAAATTTAAGATAAAATCAAAAAGCTTTTCACTCTTTGGAAGCTTTTACATGTAAGTTGTTCAGTAGTACAATAATTAGTGCATAATTTATATTTCATAAAACGTGGTAGATAGGGCAAAATATTATTTTTTATAAATATCTGTATAAATTTGAAAGGTCTCACCAAATTGTTAACTATATATGTCATATGTTTCCCTACTTGATCATTAGAACCAGAATTGTATATTCCTGTTTACCATGGCAACCAGTTTATTTTATTTAAATTTTGTATGTTCCTAATATTCCAAAGAAATCATTGTTCTTTTGTTAGCTTTTTATCTCTTCAAATTTTTCTTGAAAAAATAAACAGCTTGACACTTACTAGCGTTCTGCTGTTTTAATACAATGAAATAAATTGATTTGACTAATAAATGGGGATAGTATAAAAAAATGCATTACTTAACAATGAGAAAAACTCAACAAAATTTGCAAAAGTTGCCTCGAAAATAACGAAAAATCGATTTTTTTAATGGCTTACTTTTTGTAAATCAAAAGAAATATACAATAAAATAAAATAATTTTTGTTTTAAAACCACGAGTTTTTAATAATTTATAGAACCGACCGGTTTTGTTTTACTCAGATGATGCTTGAGTAAAGTAAAAAAATAATTGTTTTTAAACCAAAGATGCTTGAATAAAGTAAAATACTTTATGTTTTAAAACCACGAGTTTTTAATAATTTATAGAACCGACCGGTGTCGCTTTACTCAAGCGTCTTCAGGGTACAAGTTATTTCTTATAGTAATAATTTGTACCCTGAAGATGCTTAAGTAAAGTAAAGCGAAACCGGTCGTTTCTAAAAATTATTAAAAACACGTGGTTTTAAAGATATGAAGATATTTTTTATGGGGAAATTTCAAAGCAGAAGTTTGCAAACACTGATCTTCAACCATGCTCCAAATGTATAATCTTATTCGACAAGAAATAGCCCGAATTCCGTTGAACATGTAGGAACGTGTAAAAGAGCTTGAGAAATCGGTTGCATCAGTGCATAGAGAACGGTGGGCACCACCTCAGGAGGCGTTGTTTCATAGAGTTTGAAAAATATTCCTCAAATTTCAGAGTTAAAATTTGAGTTCTGTGAAATTATTATTATTATTGAGTCATGGGCTCACAGTACACAGTACTTGGATATTAAAAAAAACTTGAATGGAACTTTCACGAAACTCGAACATTATCTTTGAAATTTGATGAATTGTTAAAATTGTGAAACAAATCATCCTTACAGATTGTTGTTTTGCGCGGCCTGTTCCATCCAAAACTTAATTTTTTGATTTAGGGCTATAATACTTAACCAAACTGAAAAAGGAATACATAGCAAATATCTAGTATGGATATGTTCTATTGTATTTATTTGTTTTTAAAATATTAAAATAGGCGTCCTTAAATAAATATAATATTTAAATTATACGTAAAAAAAAACTAAACAAACTATTCATGATTTTAGACGCAACTTTTGCATTTATTTGATACTCAATTATAATATAAAAAAATACTTATTTTTCTCATCAACTACATAAATAAGATGACATAAATTAAAATTTTAAAAAAGTGTTTTGATAGAGTTAAAATTAAATTTCAAATGGTCGATTTACGTTGGAACACACATCTGTCTTATATAAATTCAAATTTCTACCCAAGAAAACCCCGTTTACAATGTTTTTTAATTATATTAAAACAGTAGATAATGGACGACATTTTTTTTTTTTTAAATTACGATTAACAAAAAAATTTGATTTTTTAATGGTTTATATATCACAATTGAAAACTAAATAAAATAAAATAGCATATATCCGTAATAGAAATTTGATACACCCTTTCATTAAAAAAATAATTAGTCAGTTTGGTGCAGCATGTTGGCCGCAAATCCAAATGTAAGTTTTGTATGAAAAATGTTCCTCTTAATTTTTGTGATTAAAAATTAAAAATTGTGTTGTTTAATTTACCTTCAATAATGCTTAACTATCGGCAATACTTTTTCCAGTTTTTTTATATTTATTTTATAATAAGGAAATATCCATGCCCCATTCTGTGTTTAGCTCACTTTTGGAAAAACGTCATTAGTTCACATGATTTAAGGTTTTAACTTCACAAACGTCACAAAACATTGCGGGCTATTTTGTGGATAAAAGGAAGCCAATTTAGAAGACAAATATATTGCTTGTAAACAAAAATTTCTTTCATTAGTTCAGTGTCTCACCGCGAAGTTAATGTTTGCTTTTATCGTGGTAAAATATAATAAATTTCAAAAACATTAATTCCATTTGTTAATTTAACGAAACTCATTCGAAATATGTATTTTCTTGAATTTCTTCCTAATAAAGAAAGTTCTTTTAAACCATGAATTTATTTCACCCCTCAATCCGTTTGTCGGTACTTAAGTGCCACATAGATAAGAAATTAGATAATTGAGCCTATTCGTTAAAGTAACTCTACAATAAATTCTATTGCGTTCTTAGGAATCCTACAAGCATTGAAAGCTTTACCACTTAGTCTAAGTTAAATAATATATTTACTAGGTCAAAAACTGACCCCACTTACTGCGTAGCACAAATATTGAAGTGTGAGTTGGCCAGCAATGGTCTGGAGCCACCGAAGTATCCGAAGACAATAAACTCAAATAAAATAAAATATAAATTAACAATAAATTCTAAGTCAAATATTCAATAAATGCTTACAGCTTCACAAATCCTAGAATGATATCCCGTGATTTTTCACGGATTTGTATATTAATTATCTAGAGCCGAAAGGGGTATTTATTATAAAAACGATCCTAAAAGCTCCCACGTCGACAAAATAAATATCCTTTAGCAGTTTTTAGTAAAATCTATGCCAATAATATTTTGGCTAAACATTAAAAAACTAAATAAAACGATCCGCACTTTCACAGCACAAAAGCTAATCGAAATGAGATTTAGAACATACCCATATTTAAAACTGCTCATGGACAAAGGAACTATAAAAACTTTTTCACTATGTTATATAATTCATATCTACCAGCAATGATTTCAACAAACAAATTTTAAAAACTGGCTTAAAGAAATCAAAGAAGAGGATAACGAAACATTTTGGTAAAATACTATAGGAGTAACAATCACTTGATTGTAATTTTATTTTATGAAAAACCTTGTCCGCCTTAGCACAGGAATCTTAAGTGAGAAGGACCAAGACAAATATTTATTATGAAATATTTTTAAGGCTTATAACTTTGCTTATAATTCTAACTAAGCAAACATATTCTTTTAAACCACTAATTTTCGTAAAATTTATCCATCAACCGGTTTCACTTGACTTAAACTTTCCCCAGGGCAGCAATTTAAACTAAACAAAAATACATAGGCATAAATAAATACATGGCATACAGACAAGATACAGTTAAGAAGGGAACAATAGAACTGTGAAATAAAAAGAGGCTAACATTACAACAAAATGGGCAAGGAGCAAGGGTTTAAAAGATAATGGAATTTTTTATAAAATTTAATAGAAACATCTATTTAAAAGGATAATTAATAATTTCGTTAATAAAATAAAATATATTGATATCAATTTTTTTTAATAGGCTAATAGTTATTTTGATCTTGATCTTTAAACTTGTCTGGTAAAATTTGCACTTTAACTAGGTCGAGTTATAGTGAGTGCTTTTCCTCACTTGGGCAAGTGCGTAAATTAAATACGGGAACAAAATTCTCGCGCGCATACTCCTCTATAAATAATTTAACAGCTTCCCAAAAATAGCTTGTTCGGTGATATTCCCTGGTTGGCTTCTAGAATACGTTCTCGTTGAAAAATAATTACAAGTTTCTAACTACCTGACGACAAGTAAAGGCACCGTGAATAATAATAAATATTTTATTTAAATAGTTGCCCTTCTGCGGAAACTGGATCAAACCTGTTTCTAAAATTGTGACTGTAAATACCTCTGAAAGCTACGACAAAGCTAAGCTGAAACTACAACAATTACTTCATAAAATTTATTGAAACTCTGAGATTGAAGAATAAAATCTGATCTAATTTGAATGGTGGTATAGAAAGCCTTGATTTAAGCGGAGATGACGGCGGTGGGGTGGTCCAGGCGATGAAGTCGGTGGCTCGACATCGCGTTGGTGGATACCAGACTTGAGATGGTGTTCAGCACTGGTGATAACGTTAAGTCTTCCAGGTACTCCAGTGTGAAGTAAGAGAGCCGAGGGTAGGATTTACCTGGTCGGCAGATTATGCGAGCGCGGTAGAACTCGCTGCGCTGTAAATGCAGACCGGCGAAGATATGACAGGTCCAGGGCGCAGACCAGCGAAGATGTCGCAGGGCCTGGGCGCGTGGGAGGCGCAACCCGGGGATGATATAGGCCAATGCGCTGTTGTAACCCCGAGGAGTGGTTGATAATTTGTAGCTCCTCGCTTATGGTCGTCCAAAGCCGGGCGTTGTAGGTCTGTGGCCCATAGCGACGTAGTGAGGTAGGAGCCGGGGCGTGGCCTGGAGGGCCGGTGTACGGAACGGGGATGTCGCACCGGACCGCGCGCTCTGTAGGCGTCTGGCATTTGCTCTGGACTTACTTCTGTGCATCTGCTAATTACTGACTAACAAAGTTTTTTTTTTTTTTGTGTTTCTTTATTCATAAAAATTTAAATGATTACAGTTTTTTTGTTTTGTACAGCCACCATACTAGGCACATGCCCGTATTATGGTAGCCATATTTATTTATATTACCATGTTAAAATGTTGGGAAATACAGAAATAAGAGAGCAAAAAAAGATATAAAAATAAAATAAGAAGAAAACATATATTATATATATATATATATATATATTGATTGAATTGAATATCTTGGGAGCAATATAGGAAAATTGTCGCTGGGCAAATGCCGTTTTTGTTAAAGGAATTTATTTTTATTTTTTTTATTTGGTACAATATTTTTTTACATTTCAAAGTTTTCCAGTAATGTTGGCCTCACTGGGTGGCTTGCCCGTGCTGAGGCCTTTATTTTATAATTTGAAAATATGATCTACATAATACATTTAAAGATAAAATAATACATTTAATAATATATAATCTTGTGTGTTTGTGAGTGATGTGTGTTTATATTGGTTTTGTGTGTTACGTGTAGGTTTTATTTTTATTTTATGCTATGACATTTTAGGAATATTGTCTTTTTTGTTCTTTAATCCATTTTGTAATTTTATGTGTGAATTTATTTTTATTTTCCTCAATTTTAATTTCAAGTTTTACACTGTTGAAAGCTTTTATAGCATGGTATTGGTAGTGTCTTTGTCCAAAGCTTGAATTTACTGTCGGAGTTTTTATGTTTTCTTTGTACGCTTGTCTAAATTTTAAGTGTGACGAGTAATGCGTATGAATATTTTGTTGTGTTTTTTTAATGATTTTTTTTTCCATGTGTATATACGAATAGTCTTAATGACGAATATTTAGGATTGACGAATTGACGAATATTTAGGATTATAATTTTTTTGAAAAGTGGCTCTGATGGGTGTGACGGGTGACATTTGAATATTATCCTTAGCAATAGTTTTTGAGTTAAAATCAAGGGACGGAGAATTAAAGTACTTTGGCATAGCCCCTTATATAGGCGCAAATGTATTAGAGAACAAAATTTTCAAGTAGGTTGATTCACCGTATATACGATGTCTCACTAGTAGGTTCTGAGGCGATGAGGGTTGCACGTATGAACGTTCCCGAACCTCCTAGTAGCTACCGCTACAAAAATACCAAGATTCAACATCTCAAACACTCGCTTGATCCTATATAACATGAAATTAGTAATACATACGCAGAGGTTGCGGATCTATTTGATTGCATGAAAAGTAGATAAAGATGGCAGATTATATTTTTGATGATTATTAATATAACTTAAGTCTACTCATATGTTTTGTATTGTAGGTCCTACTAGACCTAGTATTTTGTTATACTTTCTGATGTAATTGTACAATCTAATGTCACATAATATAATTATTATTTTTAGTATTTTCTTATGTTTGTATTTCGTGACATGCAATTTTTATGGTCCAGGTTGTTCAAAAAGGGTAGCCAACATTTGATAATTGGATAAAAGTATTTCAAAGTATTAAATTCAGTAAAGTATTCTTTATTTATACACACTGATCTGAAGAAATATTTAGCAATGATTGTGTTGTCCAGATGCTGCTATTTGAACTGCTGTCACTCCTCTAATCTTGAACGAGGATTGGCAACAACGCGTTGAAACATCGCTTTTGAGATAGCTACCATTTCTGATTATTTAGTTTGCTTCAATATCGTCGATTTGTTCTGCATGGCCAGTTAATGGCCGATCATTAACATATATTATTAATTTTATTTATAATAAAATTCTAATTTTTTAATTGAAGAGACGACCAGAATTTCTTCTCACACGTCTCCATCCCCTCCCCACTACCTTCAGCCTCACAACATACCCCATTTGGGGATGCCATAGTCTCACTGGCTCTGGATACTTGAGAGCAGTTGGGAATCTTGTACGGTATTAAAAATAAAAGCCCACTTTAAAAGGTCTCCAATAATGATAGATGATTTCTGCCTCCAAAAAATTATCCAACCCAAAGTGTGCAGAATAGCCAAAACACCTTACCGTGCCCAAGCGAGTTTTCACCCCAAAAGTCTTGTTTTGAGAAACTTTACGAACACATAAATCAATACACCCTGTATAACGTTCCCAACATTACCAAGGACTGTGTTAATTCGCTTTGAATTACTGCGCTTAAATTCCGCCCGTGTAACGTAATTTGTGTTAAAGCTTTCCAAAAGCTCGTTATATCGCGTCCTCTCAAAGATTCGGAGTGGAGAGCTTTCAAGTGAGGCGTTGGGCCCTGCCAAGTGGATAATCTTTTAAAATTAATTAAAACACCCCAATACCACAACTTGAAATTCAATGCCTCGAAAAGGAAACTAGACGCTTTTGTTTCATCGCGTATCGGCTGTACATAGAAGCAGGATATGATATAGATAGAAAACGATGATGCAAATCTCTTTAGATATTGAAACTTTTATTTCAAAACGAAAGTTAAGAAGAACATACTATTGCATCAGTGCTATAAAAAGTCCCAGATAAGTTTAAAAATTTTGTTTGAGGATCGTTAATATTGTCTCCAATAACTAAATATTACAATTTGAAGTTTTACTCATTAATTCCAAAAAATAAAAAAATCGTCATCATAGACTTGCAGAAAAGTCAATAGATGTCGCATATTAAAATGATAATATGATATATTTGTCTAAGACACTATCTAGATTGCATGTGCTCTGAAAGAATTCCGTAAAAATTGTGCGGGATGGTGTTTAAATCCATCAATGAAATGCCTACTGAACTATGAGTCCCGCAAAACACTGGTCTGAGGCAGTCAACTCTTAGATCAGCAACATCATCAGCTGTAGGCAGACTGATGGAACCTGAGCGCAAGCCAAATACTGAGTTTGATGATCGCGCTTTCGGAGCTTACGGGCCGGAGTCTTGGACTAAACTCCCCCCTAAATAAGATGTATAACAAGTCAAGCAGAATTCGGGTCTTAACTAAAAATTTATCTTTTTACACTTAAACTAAATATACCTGCCTGAAAAAGCATTCTTATTTTGCCTATAATACATCCTAATCACACTTTTCTTATTTGATTTACATTATTCGAAATCTATCTTATACCAAGAGACGAATCACATTTACGAAGATGTATTCTCATCAAAACCTTGTACTGTAGTACCGCCCAGCATAAAGTTTGCTTTTTTTATTTTTGGAGAACCAACAGTTATAATATTGTATAGTGTATAGCGATATAAGTAATGTTAAATACAACCAATAACAATTTCTTTTCCTAAACACGCTCATAAGAACATAAATACATATTATTAAAATAAATACCGGAAAGTCATTAGTTCTTCTGCGTGCGAACCGTATCTAAATTTTTCTAATAAACAATCCAACAAAAAAGTGTTCTGAGTTCTGTTCTAACAACAATCTCAAGTGACCTACCAGGTAACTATGGTACTCTATATTATCTGCCTGTACAAAATATAAGTAAATAAGAATAAAAACGTATGTACATTCTAGCAATACGTTCATCAATCAAAAACATTGTACATATAACTTTGTACTAGTGATCAACGAACCGGTGGAAGCAATCTGTTATCTGCCATAAATTGATAATAGTTGTACTAGATGTAGTTAAATATATATTATAGTTGTTAGTAAAACATAGAGCATTGTAGAAATGTATTATATATTTGTTCGGCTCCCTTTAGGTTATTTTAGACAAATGCGGCGTCATAAAAATCATCAAGATAATTTAGGGAGTTTTTATTCGAAGAATGATACAGTTAAATATGACCTAATGCAATAAGGACGGACTAGCGCAGTTGGTAGAACTCCTTCTCAATATCTAATATTGTCTTTAATAATTAACAAAAAATGGTTAAAATAGCGATATGCACAATAATAAAAAATAAAAAAGTGAAAAATATTAAATTTTAAAATATAATAGCAGTTTGCGGAGGATATTTGAACATCTCCCGTTTTCAGATTTCCATCGGGGGTTGTTCCAACTGTCTTTGAATTAACAAAGAGCGTTGTTTCAGTTCTCTACATCATCTCTGTTGACTTTTTCTCTCTCTAACCTTCGGTAAATTCGTATTGCTGTATTTCCATTAAATTCGATTCAATTTTGCCATTACTCGATTAAATATTGGCAGGCAGGCAGGCATTCCAAAATAATGCTATTAAACAAAATAATTTCCTTGCACGTACGAAACGGAACATTGTGTATATTTCAAAATGAAAATGTGACATTTCAAAATGAAAATAAAACTGTAAAATTAAACATTTGCATATTTATTGAGTTTTCGAATGGTAAACAGTATATTTTAATTATTTATTCACTTTACATAAAAATCAAAAAAAGTATAAATATCGTAGTAATACCTTCGACCAACATCGATGATTAGTACACTTAGCATAATAATACAAAGGTACCTACAATAAAACTAATACTAATTTTGTGATACATATTGATTCTAAGTCTTCAAATAGAAAATAAAACAAATTATATAGAATAAGTTGAAGTTTACTCACCGTGATTGACCATTATTGCGAAATATTAAGAACATTTTCGACCCCAGAGTTATCTTAAAATTTCAAGGCTTTAATTCATTGCAAAGCAGTGGGATGGCTATATTATCATGTCCGTCACTTCTGGACACACTGATACCTTGATTCCTACCCAACCCTCATACCTTTAACCTTTCCATAACTTCCTCTCCTTCCTTTCCTTAAAAAAACCCTCCATACAGCATCCCAAAAGATAACATAGGCCCTGAGGAAAATAATTTTCCTCAGGGCCTTCTGTATGGGGTTAAAGTAAACAAATCATGAACCTTCGTACTCGTAAATTAACCACTGGAGCGACCAAGCGAAATAAATAATTTTGCCTCGATTGCTCGAGATATCTAGACGATCATTTTTTTTAATTTTTCGCCAACATTAAAAAAAACATAACTTAGAATTTTTACATGGAGTCATACAAACTTGTTATGGTGCTATATAGCCAATGAGTTAACCTGTATTTTACCGTTTGTTTCATTTTTGTAGGATTTGAGATCAGGAGATAATTTGCCATTTTTTCAATAAAGCAATCGGAGGCATTTAAATTGGCGCATTTATATTACCAAAAGCAATCCAGTGGTTAACAAATATTATCCCTTTTTTCACAACCAACAAATTCAAAAAGATGTTACACTGGAAATTTCGGTAAAAGTCTTTACTCCCAGTTGATCAAATTAACCCAATATTTTATCCCCGGGGATTAACTAACAGAATCCTGATATTTTTAAAGGCATAACTTATGCACAAAATGCATAAGTTATATATTTCTAAAAGCAAAAACACCGTCACTGATACTACCAGTTCTACAAACTTCTCGGTTGGTTATCCGCTTTTGTAACTTGTAAATGGATTGCTTAACTTACGTAAGCTTAGGTTCCGATTTGAATAAGGTACGCTGGGCAGCGTTGAATACAGAGAATGTTTGCGTTTGTATTTGAGTTATAGAAAATTATATCTCAATGATTGTCAAGTTAGATTGGGAGCAATAATTGCCGTAAGACTGTAAACGTGCGATTCGAACTCCAATTAATAATAATAATAATAATTGGATGACTTGTATAGCGCCGTTTTTGTGCAAAATCACCTCAAGGGCGCTGTACAAACTTATAATACATTTCTACAATGATCTATGTTATTACTTAACTATTTATGGAGAAAATATACAGTACAATACTTACCTGGTAGGTCACTTGAGATTAACACTTAATTAACATTATCTAATTGTTTATTGGCGAAATTTAGATACAGGATTTAGGACTTTATTGAAAAATTGAATATAACTGAACTTTCTCTTAGGAATGGTAGGTATATTTAATCTAAGGGTACGACAGCTTAAAAATGTAAGTTTTCAGTTTAGGCCTGAATTCTGTTGGATTTGTTATGGATCTTAGTTCCGGAGGGAGTTTATTCCAAGCCTTCGGCCCAGATACTCCGAAAGCGCGATCACCAAACTTAATATATCGATAAATAAATATAATAATAAATATTTCGATCGACCTTCATACCTAACAGGCAATATACCCAACATATACGCGACATAGATGGCTCAAACAGGTATATATTCTTTTAATTAGCTCCATACAAGATGCCCTGAGGAAAATTATTTTCCTATGCCTTTGCCTATGTTATGTTAGGGGATGCTGAGTGGAGGGGATTTTTAAGGAAAAGAAGGAGAGGAAGTCCTGGAAAAGAAAGAGGTATAAGGAGTTGTGGTTGATTTATTTGTATTATTGCACAAATTACTCATTTAAAATCATATATTGTACATTTGCAGCACGTTTCAGACTTGAAATTTTTTAATATATATATTTATATATATTTTTTTTAAATTTTTCTTTATTCAGTGCATTGTTTATTAGTCATTAAAAATATTTAGACCACCAAGCTTGGCACATCCCCGTGTTGTAATGGTTGATTAATATTAAGTAAATTAAAAGAATATGTCAATTATGAAATATGAAAAAGAAATTAAGAGAAATTTGGAAAGTAGACAATACAAAAGAAAATAAGGAATAGTTATAATAGTTAATAAGTTAGTAAGTTAGTAAGTTAGTAAGTTACATCTTTCAGAATTTAAATTTTGCTTGAAATGGCTTTGGCCGTGTTTGGTTACCAGATCTGAATGGCCAAGTACTTCCCCACCTTCCTTCTCCCAATCTCTTTCCCTTTTCCATTTATTCAGCCTCACAACATACTCCCAACTTTAGATGCCATAGTCTCACTGGCTCCAGGCGGTTGGGAGAAGTTGGAACTCTTGTGCGGTTTCATATTTTTTAAAAAGGTGTCCAGTACGTATGAATCCATGGTTCAAGAGAGTCGTGCTGGAGAGGTCGAAAGGCCTCTTTCAAAGTGTCTCTCTCTATCCGGCCCGCCACGCAGTAGATGGGCAGACGCATCCGTTACCAAGACCTAGACAAACCTCACCCCACAAACCCGGGCAATCCTGCAAAATCAGGGAGATCTTCCCGAGGCGACGGTAAACATACTCGCCTTCCAAATATAATAGTGAGTAACAACCTGCATACTTATGATTATCTTACGGTTAAAGGAGTTGTACTAGTACCTACATAGTATAATTTACGCTAGAATCAAATTGATCATAATAATATTGTGTTAGCTTATATTTCTGTGTAAATAATCCATCATGTTATTTACACAACCTACATGTATATGTAGGTATCTACTTGATGAATAATATTAACCGAAATCTTGTAAAACCGCACGAGCTTAAATAATACCAAATGTACACAATTACACGCGTATATCGGATTATAAAATTATACAAAGGAAAAAAATGGTAGAACAACATTTCGGTAAAAATGGGTTTTCGCATGTAGATGAT
Organism: Hesperophylax magnus; assembly: GCA_026573805.1. Taxonomy (NCBI): domain Eukaryota; kingdom Metazoa; phylum Arthropoda; class Insecta; order Trichoptera; family Limnephilidae; genus Hesperophylax; species Hesperophylax magnus. Next base: position 11,832,065 of record JAIUSX010000012.1, read on the forward strand.
TATTGAAGAATATTTAATAAGCGTTATTATTTACATGATTTTCATTAGATGTTAAATAATTAAAGAACAATTTAAATTTACAGTGGCACGTGTTAATACTGCCATGATCCTGATAAAATACCTACTTGTAAATTAATAATCGTAGCAAATATTGGTACATGGTAGGTACACCCAACTAAAATAAATGTGAAAATATTGAAAAAAAAAAACAGATTTTTAGGATAATTTTATTTGGAAAAATGACTATAATTACCCTTATCGTACGGGCTTTTACAAATATTTGATTTAATAGTTTAGTGGAACATAATCAAGAAGTAACATTTGTTATTAGTTATGTAGAAACTCAATTCCGAAGAATACTATTGTGCTTATCTTAATTTAAAAAAAAACGTTATCATTATCATTTGTATTTATCTTACCAATGGCTAAAAACTTCTTTAAATCAAAAAGCGCGTTCAATTCAATTTTTGTTAACATCATTCAAAACACAATGTTTCCACCCCTTACAGTATATCTCTGAAAATTATATGTAATTTTCAATCTCCTCGGAATGAGGTTATCTTCTCCAGACATGGGATGTCAACGAGATTTAGCTATCCGAATTTCAGCACCAAATCAGTACTACTGACTACTTAATAGGTATAGACTACAGATAAGCTCGGATAGGCAGCTTCATGGGGGCATAACGGCTCAGGGTTGACAATGCCGCTGAAATGACTGAAATTATTCATTACCACCGAAGATATAAAACCATAGAAGTGTTATGTAGGTTTTGCTGTGTGTCCTAAATTCTATTTTTTTTTTCTGTTTCTATAGACCTCTAATTACTCTGATGAACCAACGATTCCAATTCCACTTATAGATAAGAAATTCCCCTTAACCTTAGAATTAACGAATTTAGGGATGATTCCACCTATAATTGGTAAAATAAAAATAAAAAAAAACAAATCATATGAAATTTATTTAGCACAAAACTTAAACACTCTAAAATATAAACCAATTATTATTTTTGTTCTGCCTTGTGTAATGCAGGGAGGTGTAATTTAAATACGTGCAATTCTCTCCGTGTGTAATTAAGTAAACCTTTAATTCTTCACACTTCTATGAATTAACTGTTCCGTGTTCAGGGCCACTATAATGGAATAACACAAGAATTTAAATTATTGTTTCAGGGGTACATTACGGCGAACAAAGCACTTGCAGGCATAAATTACCACTGCAAATTACGGAACAATGGAACACATTAATTATTTGGTAATGATGTAATGTTATTATTACACTAACACTTATGGTTAGTCGGTTCTAAGACGACATAAGAACCAAAAAGTAATTTAATCAGAGTTTTACAATTTATTATTATTTTGCAATGCGTTTATGTTTAAGAAAGATAAACATTCGCCGGTTCCGTATAGCCTGACAATATTTTAAGATCTCTTATTACCATCGCGGTAGGCTGAAATTTGGTCTGTTTCATTATGGAGGACTGGAGCAAGGGTAGGAGAAATTCACGACGCCTGTGTGGGACCAGATGCGATGCCAACTCAGCCACTGATCGGTGGTTCTTTATAACATTATTTGAAAACTGTTTTTTTTTTCAGATCTGTAGCATCTCAGCTAATCATGGGCCAGTCCGTCATGGCGGAGACCTACGACCAGGTGACCATTTACTTCAGCGACATCATCGGTTTCACGCAGATATCTGCAGAGTCTACACCACTGCAAGTTGTGGACCTGCTCAATGATCTCTACACGTGCTTCGACTCCATCATCGAGAACTTTGATGTTTATAAGGTAAGACTAATCAACCATTCAATAAGCAATTTTCTATAAGCAAGCCTTTTAACTCTGTCTCTGTACACAATCATTACCGTATCCAAGTATAATATGTTTATTTTTCTTCTGATGCCGTCTCCGGTAACAGCATGGTTATCATCATGGAAAATTCAACAAACCTACAGGCTGCATATTAGAAGTCATTGAATATTAATAAATTAATGTTGGTGCACGTGCACCATTGTGACATTAATGCGGAGCTAATCATCATCGAACTAAAAAAGCCAATGACCAGCAATATGCTGATTTATAGAATTCACTGGGTAACGACCGGTGACTGGCTTATCAAGGATGGAAGAATTTTTCAAGACCGCTGATGAAGCGATCGAGTTCAACAGAAGGCGATAGAGTTTTAATTTGGAGTTAAAAATCGTCAGCGGTAATAGTGGGATGAGGTAGACAGGGAGTTATTTAAGCTTATGTAATTCAGTACTTAAAAGGTTAACATTATTCTGCCAATAAACACTATAAGTAATCGACGTATTGTCATTTCTCCGCGCCTTGGAAAGGCTGACGCGGTAGCCAGCTAGCTACTGACGTCAGCATAATTCTTACTACAGTGTGACTCCTACGGTACGACTCCTAAGTGTATAACTGCATCTTCTAATCCGTCTTTCTGGGACGTTTCCGTCTTCTCCGTTCATTTGCGTCCGTCCAGTATAATCTATTTCTCTTGGCACTCCTTCCGTCAATCCACTTATAACGTATATAGTTCAAACTATCTACGCGCCTCTTTTTCAACCTCAATGTCGATTTCTTGGAGATATTTATGGATTCCCTTTTCAGATTACTTCATTTGTAATATTTTGATATTTCATGGACTTTCCATACACACTACGCCACATGAGTGAAAACTCCTCTGCTTTTAGTCCTTACTCTGCCAGTATCCGTTCATCAATGCCGAATATAATCAGAACCCCAATCCGGACTTTAAGGTAACATGTGTCACTCTCCATAAATGGAACAAAATGCCTTATTTTAAAATTGGCGAGGTTTCAAAAGTTCAGTATAATCTGTAGCTATTGGAAAACGAAAAAATAAATAGAATCGCTAAAACGGCTTAAAGTTTTGATTTATTTTCTAGCAAACTTACTTTTTTCTCCATAACTACAGTACAACGAACACAAAAAATATATTTTTAGAAATATACATGATCTATTTGTTAAAAATAACACGTCTTCTGGATAAAATCAAGATATTAAAAATTAACGTATACCAACATTTTTTAATTATATACAACAAATGATAAATAATGATTTCACTAAATTGAATTTTATTCTAGTATAAAGTACAGTTATTACTTAAATAATTACTAATATTCAAATTTGGCAATATATTAATAAAATGTAGCTTGGCGCGAATATATTTTTTTCGAGCATCAGAACATGATGCCTCTGCATTCCACTACGCACATTCATGTGTGGCAGAGAAATTTAGGTTAACAGAACCTGTTTACATTTCCTTAATCACATTATTTTAACAATTCGTCCGTCTTATGCTGCTCAGGAGTGGAGGATGTTTCAGTTTTAAATTGGTGGCCTGCAAGTCAATTAATTCGACGTAGTTATTGTAGTTGAAATTAATTTACGGAATGATAAACTCTCCTAAATTTTGAAAGACACTATCTTTTGATCATTCTGCATCATAGCTCCATTATACCCTTTTTTCATCGATTATCATCGATAGAATAATAATCCATCGATGTGCAAAATACGCATTCCTCTGTATCACTGGGTCGACAATGTTTTTCTATTCCGCTGAAAGATATTAGTGCTGACCATTTTTCAAATATTACGGACCCCATCTACACAATAACTATTTCAAATTTCACTTAAACCATGTTGGAGCATATAATCACATAGTCAAAGTGACCAAATTATAAAAATTTTGTCTTGGGTTTTCGTTATAAAATACAAATATCTTGTTTGTAGTTTTTTGCCACCTGGCTCGAGACATTTCCCTGGATTGACACAGCAGGGCATGTAATCTTGATCTGTGTTTTATTTTCCGGTTAAATTTTTTGGGATGGATGATCGAATTGGAACAAATCGTATAACATCCACATTCTCACAATTATTAAAGTTACTTCCAATAAATGCTCCCGAGAAAGCTTCTGGTCTGCTAAAAAACACTAGATGTCGCAATGGTAGTTCACTTGCGTGCAGCTGGAACATAAACCAATGTAGTGGCCTTTAGTTCATCTTTATTTTAGTCTATTTTCACTTCTTAAAATAATTGAATTTATCCGGCTGGTGTTTGCAGTTTGCACCATAACCCACTGCAACAATTTTCTTAAATTGACGATTTTCACTATCCAAAAGGGAACGTACAGCATTTTCACTGTCTTTAGTAGTCCCAGTCCCATTTTCTTTGCAAGTAGCAACTTTTTAAATAACATGCGTTTTGTGAATTCAAAAGTTGAAGAAAGAATTGACACACCCTACTGCAAGGCCTTGCCCTCTTTCACAATTTTCAGTAGCGACTATCGCCTTAAGTCCTCCATTAATTAATCTTCCTGCAGTCAGGTATTTCTCAATTTTCTTTACCTCTTTCAAATATAAAGATATTTATAAAATATACAAATTTGTCTACTTGCTACAAAGCATTCACGTATCACCTTATTTTCGTATGTAGTTATGAATAATTAATACTCTTTCTCATTTTCGTTTAGCCATGGGCATCACTTACTTGGGCGGTAACACAGAGTGGTCGGAGGCACTCTCGTTTTCCCTTCCTTCCTTTCTTCTCTTTGCTTTAATTATTTCTCCCTTTCCTGTATTCTGAGACTTCCCTAAGTAACTTGCAAATGTAAATACTAGTGGAGTAGAATTAAGATTGAGGGGTTGGTATAGTGACAAAGTGCTAATGTTTTGAACTCGTGTTTGTTGGAAGGAACACCGCATGCTTCTCTTTTGGTCAGCAAACAGCCAAAGTCAACTGTTGAGACCCTAAGCTCCTGGGATAGATATGGTTAGAGCTAGTGTGGTTTTAGTTTTGCTCCTGCACAAGAAAACAATTCCCTAGTGAATTTTTGTCTTACTTATTGAAATTTCTATGTATACCACGCAAGAGTCTCACTGCTCGAAGCCAGTATCCCCAGTTGCAAATTTGTCAGAAAAACGGAAAGGGAAAATAGAAAATGGTAATTGTGAGGTTAGGATTCTCCTCGTAATTTGGAAGAAGTTACACATAGCTGTTATGATAAGCAATGTTTCAAATCTGATATTTAGAATTGTAGTCTCACTTATCATCAATGAAACAAAGATACCACGTATCCGTAAAAAACATTAACTTTGTGGTTAGCCATATTATTACAATAATATGAATAGATATTTTTTCAAAATATTTGATTTTAACTACTTTTTACAGAAGTGAATCGTTCCTTCGTTCATCACAAGAATATTAAAATAGTTTTTTTTTAATATTTTTAAAGGTGAATACGGACGAATACCATATTTTCCTCCCAACGAAAGGACACTTGAGATCGAAGAAATGAAGTTATTCCAACATTTCTATTTTGGAAATACGGATGCATCATATTAGAACAATCTTCAAACTTTTGAACAAAAATGGTCTTGTGAACTAATAAAAAAAAAAACACTTTATTATTTATAGTATTTTTTGCCATGTTTCGGAACCACAGTTCTTTCGTTGGGGTTAAATTGTTAAATATATAGTATAATTTCAATTTGAGAGGCGGTTATGAACCATGTATTGTATAACCAACATCTCTGCCATGTGTCACCCCAAGTAGTTCGCTGCGTTTGGTAACTTGTCAGGGGTGCCTGGGTTCATGGGTATGGGTTTTTCCGGATTTTGACGACAGATGCGTTTGCCCACCAACTGCGTGGCGGACCGGTTCAGGAGAGGCTGGTCGAGGGAGATCCTTTGATCTCTCTAGCAGGACTCTCTCAGAAAATCGGCTTGAACCGAAATATCTTCACTTATTCGAATGAGGATTGGATATTTTTTCGTTTTTTTCTTTCTTACCTGTTTAAAATTAACGTGCTTCACTCCTTCGATTGTACATTTTGTGGTCTAGAAGTGGAAATTTTAGATCTTATATTTTTTAGTTGTCCCCCTCTAAACAAATATTCTCTCTTCTATCAAGATTTTTCTAATATTGCCTTCTCTCCATTCTACATCTCATAAGTATGAATATCTTCAAACTCGACTGAATTGAATTCGACTCCAATCTTATATATCAATTTTAAATTTGTCAAAATAAACAAAATAAACATACTAATTCACCTTTCTTTTCTCCACAATGGTCTGATGCTTTTTAGGGAACCCGCTCGCACAGCGCGGTTGTAAACTGTGCGCCTGAAAGCTTAAGATTAGGCTTACGGAATTCAATACTACTTTTTTGTGAAAGCTCTATGAAACAATTATTGAAATGATGGCCTAGAATACCCTTGAAGAGTGAGTGCCAAAAACATTTAAAAATTATATTTCCATTTCTAATAGCAATGTAATCAGGATTTCTTAGTATATAAGGCCTCTAATTTGTCCAATCATTCACCTTTGATGTTAATATGCAGAAAATTGATACCTGTATCTTTATTAAACTGTGGTTGTTTAAAATTATGTAATTAGCAAATTACGTGGATTTTTGCTTAGTGAAATCATTTTATGTTTGTAATTTTAAAAAACCACAAAGTATTAGCTGAATAAAATAGTTCCTCAGGAACGAATTATTTATATCGCAATTACTATCTTCTGTGCGTTGCACGACGTAAAAACCTTTTTTTATATCTCCCTTGACTTTAATTTATAAAACTCGTTATAAACTTATTTAGTCCTGCGTTAACCTATAATTAATTCTAACTCCCAGCTATAAGCATTAAAATCGCTCTTCAAATCCTTTGAATGAAGTACTCAATTAATATAACAAGAGACACGTTTCTTTAGAAACTGATGTACAAAAAATAGTACCAGGCATGACATGTATGTTATGGAAGGTTTTTACTCGCTGTATGATTTATTATGCCATATTCGTGCGTAAACGCGTCCCTAAAGAATTGCGACCACGAATATGATAATCTAATATTCCGTTCTCGCTGAGCCAGTCTCGGCGTATAGCATACAAAGTGTAAACACGAGTCACCATTCATTCTACGATAGCAGTGATGTACACTGCGCAGTGACTTATTAATAATATTCAAAATTATTTGTCTCGACAAAATATTGCTACCTTAAAACATTTTGTTTTAAAAAAAGCTGGAAAACAATATTTTTATCAATCCAACCTTCTTAAAACAGAAAAATGAATGCCAGTGAAACTAAATTTCTAAAACGGTGTTATGTTTATGTTTCGTCAAAAAAATTATAACCTAAATTTCTGGGTAGGTATTTTTTTTTTGTTTTCAAATGTTCAACGACATCACCATCACGAGTTATGAAGCTTTGAATTTAATCATTTAACTCTCATAAAATAAATAGTTGGATGGTACCAACATCGTTAATATACAAATTTCATTTCGTTATCCAATTTCAGAAAAAATGGGTATGTGCGCGCTTGTGTGTTCATGAGTGCCACAAAAAGTTGATACTCGTATGTTAAATTGTAATCAACAACTACTGTGTATTTGCTGAGTTTCAGCTCGATCGGATGTCGGAAAGTAGGTTAATTTCCACTTTCGAAATTCCATTTCCTTGATTGATTCGTTTATTCATTAAATCACGAAAAAACATCGAAAGTTAAGATGTTTTTAAAATGATGCTCTTTTGTTTGTTACATATTTTTTTAATCCAAACTTTGTACTAAAACCCTGCTCCAAAGCTATCGAGGATTTACAATGACATAATACATGCATTAATTTTTTTTCTATACGTTCTTGATTTTTTTGGTTACAAGCCACCGTACGCTACTGCTAAAACGGTCACATGGATAAGGGCTGTCAAAAAAGAAAAAAAAAAGACCAAGTATTTAATTCATAGAAACGTATAAATATTACATAGCAACATAAATAAAATAATATATTGCTTAAATAAAAAGCTTTTCGTATGATAAATGCTAACAAACCTTTCACAAAGTAAATGTGATGTCTGATGAATGAAAGATATGATTAACTTATTTTAAAATTTAATCTTGCCTGAAATAAACATTTCTATACTCTAAAAAATGTGTGTACTATTATTTTATTGGTATCTTCGACCAGTTTTTGTGAAAGACGGCTCGTATTTTTTCCTCCTTCATATAATCCGGACCTCTTCTAAGACCCGCAGTAGAAATCCCTACCTACAGCTCCTATCTTAACCCGCCTCACCACGCTGTCCAACCGGGTGGCGACATAGCTACCCTGTCTCTACACAGTACTTTCAGGGGCGCTCTTGTGAGGTGTCACATACAAAAAGAGAATTTACTGTATTTAAATATAGGTATATAATGTATCTTTAGTTAAAAGGTAAAAGTTATATATAACATTCATATATATATATACAGTTGTCAATCATATATATATATATATATATACGATTGACAACTATCTTACCATGCCCATTAGAATAGGTACCTTAATCAAATTATTTTTTGGAATAACTTAGTGAGTAAAACCTCAAATTTTAATATTTAATTATTGAAGACAATATTAGGCAAGGGTCCTGGGTTCAAGACCTAGATGTGACCGTATCCTTTTCTGATTTTTCTGTTTCAGATTTTCGTTTAGGAATCGCTAATATTGTCTTCAATAATTAAAATTATTTTTCTATTGTAGCTTCATTATTATGTTCAATCTCTGTGGGCTTCAACACGCAACCGATATATCTAATATTGAATATTTGTGGTTAATTGTTACATGTTGCCAATCCAAACATTTTCGTAATCGATTTATATGATCCTCATACCACCCCCCAAAGTTCAGGTGGGTGGCAGAGACATTGATTTCGAGTTGGTGGCCTGCATAACTTACGAGAACTAGAAAATATTTTAAATTTTCTTTTTATCATCTTTCAAAGGTTTCCTTGAATAAATTGTATTATACAGTGCGAACTATATCACCACTCGGTTACGCGACGTTGGAAGGCGAATGAAGGAAGGGGCTGTAGAAAGAAATATGTTCATATGCGTCTCGACGAAGCGGAGATTAAAATGTATACACTGACTGCTTAACCCGCATGCGTGTCATTTTACAAAAAGGTTGGAGAAACTACGCGTTTACAAGCTGCAAAAATCGCCACCAAACGGTTGTTCCTAGTCAAAAACAAAAATAAAACTAGTTTCGTATTTATTCTACGAATTTTTCACAGAATCTAAAACATATTTTTGTAAATAATAATCAACCTCACTAGGACTAAGGTATCGGGGTTGACAATTTACCCATTTGAGTAAAACAATATAAATTTTATCACTACATACTAAACACAAAATATTACAAGGAGAAAAAAAACGTGTTACGTTAGTGGCCAGTTGGGAACTTTGAGAATGCATTGTAACAATATTTGAACAATAATTCAAAGAAACAAAGTAAGCAAAAAAATAATTGGGGTGAATCTGTGTTTTAAATAATGGAACTTAAACAAAAACTTATTATTGAGTTAAGGATAATGATAAAAAAATATTATAACAATCCCCTGTGAACCCAAACATTTAAAATTTTACCAATGAATAGGTGAACTAATCTGGAATGTTAAATTAGTGGAGCCTGAAAAAAATTCTTTCATTGACCAAAAGATGTTAGTTAGTTGTGTTATTTCTGCATAATTGTGTTTTACTTATTCCAATTAATATTAATATCGTGAAAACATTATTGTAGTGTATCATAGGAATGATAAGTTTCCAAATTAACTAGGTTTATTAATTAACCAAATTAATTATTAATTAAAATTTAGCTCTGCTGTTTCAGAACATTTTTTCTTTTATCTAATGTTTTATTAGTCATTGAATCTATCCAAACAGAGGTCTGACCCAAAAAAATTGCAGTTCGGCCATCATTAAGTACAACCTTTGCCATTACTTGGTTGTTGTTAGTAGGCTAATGGATCGTAAACAGATCTGCAAACATAAAAATCACAGAACTAGGTAACTAATGTGATCTTTCTTGTAATTAAATGCGTTGATTTTTATTGATTCATAAATATTTTTATGTAGTTTGAACATTCTGACTTGGTAAGAAAATGGATTAGATACCTCATTAATATTTTCTCAAACCATTGACATTTTCAAAGTCAATGGCAGAAAGTTTAGCTATATTTATTATTTTTGACGCGTGTCGCAAAATATTAAGACCGTCCCCTTGTCCTTTTTATAATTCTATTTGCTCTATTTCCTAACAACCGTTTCGAACAAACTTGTTGTACCAACGTTACATAACATAATAATGTCACCTATTGCATTATTATATTTGATAACATTGTTTTTCATTCATTTTGCCTTCGTTAGAAGTCAACTTGAGCACGATACTCCCGTCTGGAACAGACATTACTACTTTTTTTAAACAAATAAAGTAATCACATTTAAACTCGTATTTACGTTGTTTTTCTACATATTAAGAGAATTGAATGCTAGTCTTCCATAGAAGCGTTAGTTTGTATTTGAAAGAGGAGTGTACTGTACATTATTGTAGTTATTTATAAGTAATTAATAATACAATACTTATTTTATGTTAATGTGAGTACATTGCAGTGAGAAAATAAAAAATAATTATATTATATGTTTGGTAGATTTAAGTTATAAATTTTATACAGAAAATGGGTGATATGTGTTATTTTTAAGAGCAATTGATGTGAAAGGAGTTTTTCTTTAAAATGTTTTTCAACAGTTTCAGTTTTTGGATTTTGTCATTAATGCTTCTAGTTTTGTCTCGTAATCGATTAAAGAGAGAATCGGGCTGCTAAAAATAACACTCCTTATATATATGAAAATAAGGTTTAAATTCCATTTTAATACCAGCCGCCTGTTCTGATTTACCCGAGAAAAAAACATCACCAAAAACGGTGATTTATTTTATTTTGCCCGGTTTAAGTTCCGGTAGACCTGTTTAAATGTTTTACTATCAGTTTTTAAAGAACCTAATTTTCCACATTATACAATAAAATCATAATTAAAAAGTGGTTTGCAAGTAGGCACGTGCTTTGAACTTTAAAGCCTTTTTTTATGCCTGATACTTTATTTCAATCTAGGTTTATAAAAAGACTCATCAAAAAAAGATTATTTCAAAGGCCAAGACGAGTTCAGTAAATTAAATATCTCTGGCCGATAAAATTCTCAAACCAAAAACAAATAACTTTACATTACCTCGTAGTGCTTTGCTTTAAGTGAAAAAACCCCTGAAAATGCTCGAGTGGCGTGAACCTATTCGCAATTTGAAATAATATTTTTTTTGGTAGAGTTTTAATCGTATTATTACTTACCGTGCTAACTCCAAGTTGTAACGAATTTCGGATACAGACCAAGGGTAAAAATAGCACTTCACGCCTCCACGGATGCTGGCACGGATGAGCAAAAGGTACGGGCGTATTTAATGTACCTACCTACGAAACTTCCCTTTAACCAAAAGCTTTCCCACCGCAAATCTTCCCACCTGCAACCTACATCAGGACCAGATTATAAATAAACTAGACTGTTTTATGACGACAACTTGGAAATATTTGGATGAGTTCATCCATGTACTGACCACAAACCTTTTACGTACCTTATGCCATCACTGGGGCCTAATATTATCATCATTTGTGGTTTATTTTTGTTTTTTTTGGTTACCTATATAGGACAAGTTTATTAGTCAGCAAATATTTGTATGCTATTTTCGATTTAAAATATTCAGATTTTCAAAATAGTTAATTATTCAAAATGTTGATGTAATATGAATTAAATTATCGAAGCCATCGTTTGAAGTAAGCAAAGTTTAAAACAAATTAAACAACATTCAGCAGCAGCTATATAAATATTACATATACATTAAATTTTTAATTTTATAATCGTCATTGAATGTCAAGAATTTGTGTGAATTCTGATTTTTATTTGGGTTATTTACAAGTGTATACAATTTTCTTTTCAGAAAAAGCCATTTCTTTTAATTTATTTGAAAGGATATACCCATCAATGTAATATATAATTGAAGAAGAATATAATATCAATAAATCTAAGTGAAACATAAAATAGAACAAGACACAGAAAAATAAAAAAAAAATTACGGTCAAATCTAGGAATAAATAAATAAAATCCTGGGAAAAATTAATTGCACGATGATATTGTAAATTTTGAATTTGAAATATATGTTATCGGAAAATATGGCGTTTAATAATTAGTGCTTATTGGTCAAGCGGTTTAAGACGCTTGTTGCGGAAAGACAAAATATCCTGGGATCGATTCCTATTTGTAATCGTTTTCTTTTCATTTGTATGTGTTTTGTTCTACCACGTTTCGTTTAACTTTTTTGTTTTTATCTGAAACCGCACAAAAGTCCCAACTGCTTCCATCCGTCTGGAACCAGTGAGACTATGGCATCCCTAATTGGTGTATGTCGTGAGGCTGAAAGTAGTGGGGAGGGGGAAGAGATGGGAAAGTGGAAGTTGTCACTAAATACGACCATATCCTCTTCAAGCAATTTTTCAATTCTGAATGGTGGTTTACACCAGGGCAATACTTAGAGTATCTTGCACGCTAGAAAAAGCCGCAAATATACTATATTTTTTATTGGATGAGTAAATTGTGAAATACAAATAAATCTTAAAATAAATACTTGCGCGCGCTGGGATTTGATCCAGCAACCTCCAGATTGCTAGTCAAGGGGCTTTCTCTCGACCACGGGGGCCGTCGAATTTATTAGTACAATAACATTTTTTTTAGCATTCAAGCATGCTAATTTACTTTTGTCGTTTGTCAGCAGGTACATATTGACAACATTTCATGTAATAATATGGTATATTTTCAAAAGTTTTGTACGTATAATAATCATGGTGATACATTAACCCGTATGGGCTCAACTTTATTTTTTTTAAATTTTTCTTATTATATGTCCATTTGAGTATTCGATTAGACTTTAATAATGATGTAGTATACAATTTTTTGTTAAAATTTTATTTTTTTATAAAGAAATCGACCGCCCCAAAAATGGGGCGCTGGGCGCATTACCGAGCATAAAAAAATGTTAGGAAGTTGAGAATAAAAATGGGATTATAGTATAAAATGAATGTATAAAAAAGTATAATAATGACAAAATCTTACAACTAAGCACAACATTCTATAAACTCTAAGTATGAAAATTGACAAAACAGTTTGTGTGACAACCAACATCACACTTACTGCACTTCTTAGTCTATTTTTGTGGCACTCGGCACAACGAATTTGTGTAAGACTTGATACTATTAAATGCTCTACACCATCCAGCCTGACTCCATCTGGGACTCTTCGTCTTTTTGTCGTTTGCTTCAGTGGTCTACCGATAGAACATTCTGATGAATATCGACCAAGGTAAGTTCGGGTAACTTCTCGTATAAATGCCAGGTATTCTAAATATCCTTTTGCCTGACCGGCTGGAGACAATTTGTAGAGCTGGTATGCATTGTTCATGGATGCATTCAAAGGTCACATCAAAAGTTGCCAGTACCATTTTTTGCGATTGATACTTATCCTATAGCAACCGATGTTTTGGTCAAGTCGATCCACTCCGCCCATATACTTGTTATATTGTAGAAAGCACGACGGCTGTTGGATTGCAATTCTTCTCTTTTCACTGCTAGACCATCGCTGAGCCGAGCCCAACGGGCTGACTCCTTCGCAGGTGGACGCTACAGTTACCACATTGTTGTCGTTGTATTGGACCAAGCGCGCTTGCTTTTTCATTTGTGCAGTATCTTTCAGAGGCGCCTTTTCAACACGATTCATACGAATGGTACCTGTAGCTTGATTGCCTTCTTCTTTGAGGTGGGTAAGCAGTCGGAGAGACGTAAAAAAATTGTCAATATAAACATGGACTTTTTGTCCTGCCGGTAACTTTGCAATAAGGTTAGTTACCACAGAACCTCCAACGCCTAACTCGGGATTAGTGTTTCCTGTACTAGCGCCTTGGTAAGGTTCAGCTTGTATGAGGTAACCAAGCTTATATTTCTACTTCTCGGCGGAAGACTATTGTTTGATGTCGATGCCATCTTCGACAGAGGTATGTCGCCATCGCTGTCACTCTCGTCACTAATAACAGCCTATTGTATTATTTCGGACTGCAAGCCACCTCCGTTTTTCCTGGTTATTTCCAGTTGTGCTTCCGTTCTAAGTTGATTGCCAGACAACCGATTCAAATCACCTACAAGGGCGTCTTCATCACTGTCCTCATCACTGAGCAAATGGTTACTCGGCGGACAAGTGTATATCGTCCCTTCTATTATGTCGTCATTCTGCTCTAGTATATCGCATATATCGGCCACCGTCAAGCTGAAAAAACAATTTAGGGACAATTATAGTATGCTGTTATGATATTATTTTTAACAATATTTGATAATCTTTATGTACAACTGTGGAATATCGAAAGTTTATATCGAAAGAAACACTTCTAAAATGTGTACACTGCCGCGCTCACCGCCCCTAAAATGGGGCGCACAACAAAACTGTCTAGATTGATATCGGAATATGGCCTAATTAAACTATTTTTATTATTATTTTATAGTATACATATTATACAATAACATAGTGTCGAATTTGCAGCAAAACTATGGAAATAAATTACATTTACTTACTTTTTTCTCCGTGACATTGCTACAAGGACCACTATGACACTTTTGACGTTAATAATGAAAAACAAAATGGCGTCTCGCGCGTAAAAAATATATTTTAGTGTTGCAAAGAATCATAATAAATAAATTATTAGTCATAAAAAAAAAACAAAAGCATGTGATATTGTTTTAATCGGAAATAACTAACCGTTTTAAAAATGGGGCGTTTGACACGTACGGGTTAACTGTTAGATCAAAGGGTTAAATTTAGGCAAAAGTATAAATATATATATAGCAGCATAAGTGTTATATAACAAAGAAGTTAAAATTAACATGTGAACAGTCTCATAAATATTTTCATATATATACATATATGTATACAGAATAAGTGGGTTATAAACTCGCTCTCTACTCTAGTAGAGTTTGTAATGTATTTTTAGTGATTTGTCGTATATGTAGTTTTATTTTTTATTTTATAAATATATAAGTGGGTACAGGATGTTATATAAGTACATATGGTTTCAAAATATATTTACGTGCGCAATCCTCAACAGTGAAGAAACTGCTTCTTGTGCTTGGTGAGCGAGTTACACTAATTAAAAGAAAAATAGAATACCATTTCAATTGTTCCTATAAATATCGTTGTACGGGACGTGTTTGCCAGCACAAGAAAAGATTGTAAATAATAAGCACCGGCACACATCAGCCCTCAACCTAAGTAATGATTTAGTCAAACCATCATAAAAGAAAGACGATTCAAATCAAAATTCACATTTTAATTACAAGTATTGTACTAGTATACAGAACATACAAAGGGGTGTAGCTTATAGGTACTTCCTATTTCTTACAGCCAACCCAATTCAAAAGAAATAGTTATATGTATTTCAATACAACTGGGTTTTAATACACAGATATAAACTGAGACAATTGGAATTCTTTCAGCGATAATTTCAGATTGGAACATATTGTGCATCATCGTGGCCAATTCAATTGGAAGCCAGCAGAAATTGGTCAGCCATTAGGTGATCATCTTCATTGGCTAATTCAGTCTGTAACTAGCAGGAATTTGTCAGCCTCTATGTTGTCAGCATCCGTGGTTTATTCAGTTGGTAGCCAGAAAGAATTGGCCAGCATCTAGGTTGTCAGCATCAGTGCTGGTTCAGTCGGTAGCCAGGAGGAACTGCGCAGCCTCTAGGTTGTCAGCATCAATGGCTTATTCAGTCGGTAGCGAGGAGAAATTGACCAGCCTTTAGGTTGTCAGCATCAATGGCTAATCCAGTCGGTAGCCAGTAGGAATTGGGCAACCTCTAGGTTGTCAGCATCAATGGCTTATTTTTAATTTTTAATTTCGTTTTATAAAATAGGGTTATCGAAATGATTCATGTTCGATCCAGTCGTTTTGATGACTGGTAAAGCTGGACGGGAAACCAAATAATATAAAACTATTAATATGCATTGTATAAAATATCTCAAAAGAAACCATACGCGCACAATTATATTTTATCTGGGCGTGAGATATAATTAATAATATTTTATAATTTATAAAACCAGCAAAAATTACTATAATTCACATTTCAACAAAGTACAGAGAGGTTCTGCAAGATTTTTGGTTTTCATTATTATTACAGATGTTACACAAAAACAATTAATATAAACTCATCCACTTACAATAAGATCTACGAAATAAAAACAAAAACAATAAATAGGTACATCAAAAGTTACAGGGTGTCGCGTGTTGAAAGTGTGTCTGCTGTGAGTCTGGGTGAGATGTGAGGATCTATAGAATTAAAAAGGTGTGTGTGCGCATTAGTCAGCTTATTTTATTATGATTTTATATGAGAGTAAAAAAATTTAGAAAAAGGTTATTGAATTTTTCTCCCGTGTATTAACTTTTCCGTCACATTTTTTCTAGAAAGAAACTCTTAAGCATAAAGTTAGAGTTAAGCGATTCCGTCAGAAGTATTTTTCTTTCAAGCACTTTCTGCATACTACGTCCTTTTCTGCATAGGTGTTGGAACGTTACTACCGAGAAAAGAGAAATTTAAAGACATGGAAAGAAAATATCTTCGTTCGCATTCTGAAGCCTGAGTAAGGAAATGCAGATATAAAAAATAGGGTAGAATTACCATTAGTCTATTATTTTCGAATGTCATTTAAATAAATAAAAGAAAATGTAATGTTTGGTCACCTTAATAAAAAATATTTAAGAACAAGGTGTCTTTGAGTTTCAATTTGTTCTGGTTTTATTGTATTGTTTTATACCCTTTTGAATTAATATTGTAGAATTGTTTTTCTTTGTATTTTGTTGTAAGCAAGGTTTTTTGGATTTAAATTGCAGAGTTATGACCTTCTCAAAAAAAACAAAGTACGTCCACGAAGCAATTTAAATTTGACAGTAAAGTTTTATCGTAATTAAAAATATATGTTTTAGGTTCTTGGTTAGCGGATGTTTCAAAAATACTCGACATCGAGCAATTAAAATTTTGATGAAGGACTGCAAATGAAAAAAAAAAATAATTTCGTTAAACTTTTCAAAGTAAAAAAGTGTTTTTTTGATGACCTCCGTGGTTAACAAGGTTGTGTTGTTTCAAAGAATTTGAACAATTCATCAAATTTCAATGTTGGTTTTCAAGTTCTGTGTACTTCTACAAAAGTTTTGTTACTACATCATTAGTGGCCAGTTGTTTCACAAAACTGAAATAATAAATGAACTCGAATAGCACCTTCATAGAACTTGAAAATCAACATTGAAATTTTATGAATTGTTCAAATTCCTTGAAACAACCCATCCTTACAGTTTTAGACCCTGATCTTATTTAATTTATCTTTCATTTATAATATTTATTTGATCATATGTATTTTTATTTACCTTAAGGATAACGTGGTCGAGGAGTTAGGCTCTCGAATATCAAGTCGAAGGTTAAAGATTCATCCCGGCGTGCGAAAGTAAATTTTATTAGATTAATTTTTGATTAGATTAATCAGAATGGTAGATACTTTCAGTATCGCCCTTGTGTAATACCACCATTCATAATTGAAATGTTGCTTGAAACGGCTTTATTTATTTATTTAGAATTTAGGGCACAAGTGCCATTTACCCCATTTCCTTTCCATCCTCACTGCCATCAGCCTCACAACATAAAGATTCCAATAGCATCATGCTATATGATAGTCGTACAGGATCCAGACATAATACATCTTTATAGTATAATATCGACCTTAAAACTATTAAATGAAGTTAAGTTATTAAATGAAGTTAAGTTATTAAATGAAGTTCCTTATTTCGAATGTTTTTGAAATAAAATACATATACTATGTTCAACGTGGAAAACACTGATTGTATGACCATGGTGAGGTAAAACTGTTTAAAATCAAATCTTTACTTTAAATCGCTTTTGCCGTGTTTATAGACAAGATCTGGAAAGCGACGAACTTCTCAACTTTAATTTCCAACCCTCCAGACACCCTCCAGCATCACAATAGCCCCTAATTTAGGGGTTCCATAGTTCCGCTTGCTCCGAGCACTTAGCACTATTGTGCGGTTATCACAATTTTTAATAAAAGTTCAATATGTCTCTAATAGAGAACGCCATATACTTTTCACAGGTTTATCTAAAATGTGTTTAATTTTAAAAATTATACTATTGAATCATATGTAAGTAATTAAGGTGAAATGGTTGTTTCGCATTTCTCAAAGTTAAATAATGAATAGACGGCGGAGCCCAACAGAATACTAAAAGACCGAGCTAAATAGATTTACGACATTTCATCGTTAAGTCGCTTGATTTCATTAGTCGTGACGCGTGACACGGTTCCTCTGAGATATTTACCACTGGAAATAAGTACATAATTTACGATGGTGATATATATATTAAAAATCGGTGTACTGTCTGCACTTAACGAGATTATAACTCCCCTTGAACATCCAATCACAATAAAGCTGCGTTTTGAAAATTAATCGTTCAATAACATGAGGCTAAAGTAATTTATGAGATTTTTAAGAAACCAATCTTTAACCTTCCTGTTACAAAGTTCATTTTTTTTCTTCCGAATCCAAGATGGCACGTAAGCGTTTCTATAACATTTTAATTAAAATTTACAATTAATCGTTTTATTTGGGAAAACTTTTATTATGTTTCAGTATTTAACCCTAGATAACTAAACTGTTTTCATTGTTTCATTGTAACTACACTTTCTTCAAGTGGACTACGCAATAAAACACTATAAATAATTCAAAAATATTTAATTAAGATAGTAACTTGTTACATGGCACAAAAGTAAGGTTAATGAACAAATTAGTATCAAAATATCAGTCTACACAGTGACCACACATGTCAACATTATGTGGACAACAAATAGCCTTTCTACATCTGGTGCAACGGCGTTTGGTCATCCTCCGGGCCTTGGATGGACACAGGTAGCAAATTTTAGGCACGTTTGTCGTAGATGGAACCGGAGCTTTTATTGTAGAAGATTTGCCAACATTAACAATAAATTTAAGAATATATGAATGTATGTACAAAATAAAAATTGATGTTATAACTAAACTTTCGTCCAGCGGACGACGAGATGATCATAGGGCACGTCCTAGTATGCGTGTGGCCGCAATCGCGTCACGTGCTTCACTGTTTACTCAAATTAGGAAGGTAATGAAAGAGTTAAGGTCGGTGAGCGGGGGGAAGAAGGTGATTTTAAATTTCGCCGAGTAACGCGTCGTCGCCTCGACGAGCGATTAGTTATCTAGGGTTAAAAATCATTTAGTGAATTACGTATATCTCGTATATACATTATGTCACATTCCTCTTAGTATCCTAAGAATTACGTTGAGGGTCAGTGACACCAAAATAATTTTTAAAATTATTTCGTAACTTGTTATAAATAATATAATCATTCATGATTTAGTTGTGGAAGTAAGTTTAGAGAGATACTAAAGATCGAAGTCTCCAGGTAACGTAAGTTCCCATTTTGGGAACGAAAAGATTCTTATTTATACTTTCAGAGGATTAAAATTATTATATAATTAATGAACAACTTCGCCATGCTAAAATGATAAGAGATTAACTAAAATTAAACTTTTAAGGAACAACTCTACTGTTATCATGTATTTTCAGAGGATTTGATTTAAACAAGGTTCCGACTAACTTGGCAGGCCTTAGAAAGTTTAATACTTGTTAAAGTACTAAGCAGAGACCTGAAAGGGTTTTCCAAGGAACTATATTATGGCTGTCACCTGCAGACTTTGTTTTCGGTACAAACAAATCAAAATTCGAACGATTTCGTTTAAAAATAAAAAAAATACACCTATTCTTGTTCTTTATACAAGTATTGTTGTTGCTACCCGACTTAAGATTTTTTTAAAGTTTCTAATTTTTTTTTTATATGAAATAACACAAACAATTTGTTGTAAACAACTTGTTTCTTTTCGGACGGTTAAATAAAAGCTCGATGAGTTAAGATAGAATTTACATTGCGAGCGAAAATTGTGGAATTGTTCACATTTCGTGGTATCAGAACTCACTATTCGAGATATTTCTGCTTCAGAAAACAGTTTTAATAGAGATAATTTTTTAATCTCATTTTTGTAAGTCTGGTTCATTTAAATTATGCTTCGACATAAATGTTTGTGCTTTTGCAGTAACCTGTGCAATAATGAACTTTTAGAAGATGAGAAAAAATGCCTTCTCTCCACAAAATATCATACTATCTGATATTCACAAATGATATCTACTATTCTTTCGTTTTCTTATACGTTCTTCTATCTAACTTTTATTAATATGGTTAGAAAGATTGAAACCTTTTCAAAGAATCAAAATTTTGATTTGAAAATACCATGAAGTAGAGTCTTCTCTCGCTATGTAAATAGTAAAATAGCAAGGGTTAGCCGCCAAGGCGTTCATTAATGTGAGAAGGTTGACAAATTGTTGGAATTTATTTATAACAGAATATTGGCAGGTAAGTTCAGTGTTCACATTTCACCACATAGGTAATAATACAATAATAACTGTGGTTCTGTGGATATAGCCGTCGTGATGTTGCTGAGTAGACAGTCTCAACATTAATTTTAAATAATAATTTCATTCAGAGGAATGCTAAAATCGAGTGTTAAGAGTGTTAAAAACTTTAATACTTAGCTCAACTTATTAATATTGAATTAAATCGGTTACGGTCATCAACATACTAATTATTTATTGACCTTATTTTATAAGATATTTTTAATCTCATGAGAATCCCCAATGAGACATGATTTTGATTGATCGCAATTTGGAGAGTGTTGTAAAGATATTTTGCAGAGATATGTTGCTAATAGAATGTTGCAAAACTTATGTGGAAAGGTAACCTAGCCCAACCCAAGGCTTAGGATATACCTGGCGATTGAAATCTGGCTACTAAACAAAACTATAACCAATGTTATGAACTTAATTTTCTGACCAGAGCGATTCTGATTGCACTTCGTAACGAGATGCATAAATCTATATTTCATTTATGAAAAAATATGAAGTAAGGTTTTATGGTACCTATTTTACAAGAAGAAGGATATGAGGATGGTCCTTGTTTTTGTGCAATGACACATTGAGCGTGGTGCAAGGGGTGACAGCTGAAGCAGAATTAGGGGGAGAGAAGTAAAGATGGCGGGCGACGTAGATTTTTGTGTCGGTTATTGCGGTTGCTTTCTGCGACACTGAAATCTTATTTTGCCTTGAATATCGATGCAGTTTAAAAGAAGTGTGTTATTTTCTACCTAGTAATGTGTAATTAGATGAGTTACCAAAGAGTTTTTTCGATCCCTCCATTGACGGCGTGATCTCCAGCGTTCACATAGAATTCTACTGGAATGACAAAATTGCTGCCATTGTTGTTGCGGGCGTGTCTTTTGTTTAGTGTGCATTCGGAGTTGAAAACAAGTCCTGAAAAAATATGTCTAGATCCATGCTATCATCATCACGCTCATATGTACGCAGATGACTAAGAAGAGATCTGAAACAGATTTACGCTTGCTTCCCGGATACCATTAGAGTGGAGCCCAAACTTCAAGGGGTGGACCTCAATATCTTCAATCTAGGAGAACACACCCGGAAGAGAATGCTACCTCCAATCCAAAGAATACGTGTTTGTAAATTCCTTTCTTTATCTCATTATCCCTGGTTTTATATGCTAAATATATTGATAGAAGTAAGAAGCTTTTTTCTTATTTTATACTTCCATTAATTAACGAAATGAAATCCTTGCCCCTCTAACTGAAAACAGAATCGGCTTGATCCATGAATCCTGAGTTTAATATGCTTCACGCTCTCGTTATATGTCTCACACGTAAAAATGTGAGTGACATTTTTCAACATCACAACATGTTTTTTAAACCAAGCCACGACAAGTTCATTATTGCATTTACATGTTGGAGTTTGTTGTGAGGCTATAGGGTGTTTGTAAGCACCCCTTATATGGTGTGCTCAAATACCAATCGGGATTTCGATCTCCAAACCCAATCACAGCCCTTAGGCATAGCGATAAAATTTGTTGGTTTCATTGTGTATTGTAACCGTACTCAAAATATCATAGACGAAAGACATGTGCCCATTTTCGTGATAACTCGCCGTCATTTAGGGATTAGCTTATCGATCTAGTTATAAATCTCAGTTGCTCTAGGGAAATTTACCCAGATTGATAGTAAGAGTGTGTGTACATGAAAATAGTTGAGACATTAACATAAAATAATTATTTATTTGAGGAACATAAATGATGTATTATGATGTAGCTTGCAGCATGCATTCCAAATAAATGTTAGCAGGGCTTGTGGCCGGATTAATAATAATGGATATTTTGCGTGAATTAATTTAACTGAAATTCACAACTTTTCCGTAACAAGATATCTCCACTTTCAAGGCACAATATGTGCGTAAATGATTTTTTGTGTGTATTCTCCAATAAATTCGGTGTGTAAAAATATACAAGGTATAATACGATAATATCAATATATATATGCAGACGTACAACGCTCGTGAGCCGTTTCCAAATAGCGAGTATGGTAAGAGATACTTTAACCTTGATGGAAAACCCTGAATACACTATTATAGTCACAATTGATGTCATAAACATTGTTTTACCTTTTTACTGCTTAATTGTGTATTTTTTATTTGAGAGCAGCTCACGTGCGTTGTCATCTAAAGCATGGATAGTGTAATTATTGCGAACGTTAACTTTACTTACTTATGCTGAGATCAACACGCAAACGTTTTATATTCGTGGCAACCCTGTAAATATCAAATACATTCGAAAACATTCTAAAATGTCTTCAAATGTAAATATCAAATAAATTTGAAGACATTCTTAAAATGAATACGCTTATAATACTTTATTTTATTAATGAGTAATTAAAAATATATAAATTATTGGGAATTATTGAAAATATTTCTATTAATGTTGTTTTATCACACAATTAACTCATTTACAATAGTAGGTATATATTATTTTATTATTGGAATAACTTAATGAGTAAAACCTCAAATTGTAATATTTAATTAGTGAAGACAATATGAGTGATTCCTAAACGAAAATTTGAAACAGAAAAATCGGAAAAAGATACGATCACATCTAGGACTTGAACCCAAACCCTTTGCCTTCCTACATGTGACCGTATTTTTTTCTAATTTTTCTCTTTCAAATTTCCGTTTAGGAATAGCTAATATTGTCTTAAATAAATAAATATATAGTATACTGGCGGCGCGATCTGGAATAGAAGATATTATCGCCGATATATAGTATCGCCCTGGTGTAAAATTATTATTCAGAATTGAAACGTTGCTTGAAATATGAACATGCGATTTAAAATGTGCCATTTTCGATTTTCCGCCAAAACGACATGTTCGTTTTTATTCGTGAATTCGACGGCGTTGACGTAACGCCGGGTGACATTGGTGACAGCCGTCTTGTCATTATGACGTTGTGGCCAGTTGGAACCGTTTCGGAGTAAACAGTTTTAGACAGAGATCAGTAATTATGAATGAAAATATTAAAATTACATATTTTTAGTAGGATAATCACAATCATAAAAATAAACTTTAAATCTTGTACACATTTTTAACGGTATTGATCGTTTGTGAAAATACCCTTTTACTGGGACATATTTCCAAATGAACAACTGCTGTTACTCGCTTGACTTCCTCCATGGTCGAGTGGTAATTTAAGTCAAAAAATAAAGTCGAATAGAAATTTAATGTCAAAAAACAATGGTGGTCAATGGTCATTTATGACAAAAAATTACATTTAAATTTCTGCAAACAACTTCACTTACGAAATTTCATTGTTCGTGACAAGCTTTTAATGTCGTTAAAATAATAAATATAAACTAACCGACACACGAATATAATACCGTTACGAAATTGCTCAAGGTATTTCTTGTAATAATCCTCAAAGTTTTCTTTACTTCGGCTTTGTCTGGTTTTGTCGGGTGGATCATTTGCGAGAAAATAGAGCTTAGGAAGGACAAAGTCAGGTTACAGAAAGTTTTAGGTTGATTGGAGGTTTGTGTATTGTCCTGTGAGATATAAAGGTGGAAGTTATGAGCAGTAAGGATTGATGGAAAAGTTTGTTTGGAATATCCATCAATCTGCTTCTGTAAATATGCGTAAACAATTTCAAGCAATGGAATGTATATTTTAAGCTATGACTAGCCTTTTGAGCTTAGTTTGAAATGTAATATCTGTTAAAGGTACTAAAAGACTGGCAGGAATTGGTTTGTTTCATTGCTTCCATTCTAGTTTCTTAACATTACTTTCTTTAAAAAACAAATATACATGCAGATAATATAAAATTAAAATAATAATAAATTTAAAATCCTTAAATGCCCAATAGGCGTTTAAATGAAAATAAAATAAGTGTAATTCTCTCGATGTGTTATTCCGTTCGTGTGTAATTTTGGCAATTGTGGAAGAGATATTTCCCTTTAAGACGGTCGGCGTACCGTGTCTTCATCCCATACAACCGATGGGATCAGATTAAATTTTGACGACATATTGGAAATAACATTTTCAATGATTGAAAATACTGTTTGAGGATTATCTTGATGTGATTTGAATGTTAATTTCTTCTATGCAACCAGCGTGGACATAGATAGTCGTGGATCGTGTTGAGTTAGCTGGAAGATATAGGATGTAACCTATAAGCTACACCCTTTGTACTCTGTATTTTTGTGCAATAAATATTTTTTGGAATTTGATGAAACTTTACTCTTTTTTAACTAATTTAAATTTTTTTAGTTTTTTTGTTGATTTCGAAGGCGTTTATTTTATATGAAAAACATCTTTGGGATCTTATTGAATATGTAATTTTTTTAACATTTTTGTATATTTTGTTATATTTCACACGTTAGGAGTGTTTTACGGTTTCGAAAATAAAGAGTAAAAAATATTATATATTTTTAACTAAAATATAGTTTGTGTACCTGGGTCATCCAGGAAACCAATAAAAATGGTAAATAATTTCAGCCACGGATATTTTTGAAGGTTTTTTAAAGTTATACTCGATTTGTTGAGATAATTTTTAATATTTATTTTTTTTGGGGAATCGGAGACTTGGGTAGTAACAATGAAAATGGTTTTTAAAAAGTAATAAATACGTAATGAATTAACTAAATTAACTAAAAATCTCTTCCCACACAAATTCAATCTACGGAACTCTTATATTTTCTTAAATAACTAACGTTAATTTTTTCAATTTTATTTTTTTTATATTTAATATTTTTCCCAACTAACATTATATATTTAAGTATTGGTAATACCTATTCTTTTAACATATTATACTCTTATTTATTTTAGAGTTCTCACCCAAAATAACTTTACAAAAATACTTAATTTATGTATATAACATTGTCATCATTGTCATAAAACATTGATTCGATATTGTCACCGAATACTAATTATGCATTTTTCGTACTGTTAAAATCCCTTGAAAGAAAAAAAATAAATATTGCAAACGAAACTTTAAATAAAATATTCGCACAAAATTTTTTATTATTATCATAAATTGAATTTAGTACCTAGGAACCAGCACCTCAAGATTATTATGATGTTTCAATTTGTCTTCCTTTATATGCTCCAAAATTTATAAACGTCATATTCCCAGGAGTGCATAAATATTTTTATTAAAAACAAGTTTTATGAATAAAATATTCCTACAAGAGCTTTGTTTCCGTTTCAATAAAGTACCTACACTTTATTTCTATGCGCTTATTTTTACCTGTACAAATTCATTTGCATTTCACTTACACATTTACTACTATTTCTTTAATGCTTTTTCTTCAGAATGTTAACCTCAATTTCAAACCTTCTTCTTAGTGCCACAATCATCTCCAAAGTTCATACAAAAATGAAGAAAACCCACGAAACAAAAAAAAATAGTAATACACCGATAAATCACTAAAATAATACATTTTCCGTGTTTTTGAATATTTTGCAGTATCTTAACCTTAATTTCAGGAACCCATTTTTGGTCCTAATGCTACATTTATCCAGAAAGACTAAAAATTTTCATTGAAAAATATTGAACAGTTTTCTCATATACAGCCGTGTGGCGTGTCGGGACAGCCTGTGGCTTGTCACACATTAATTGTTATAATGTTAAAGAGTGTTAAACTCTGCAAAAATTTAAAATACAACAGTTACTGAAGTTTAAAATACTGATAACAACATAAAATAAATCAATTTGAAAGTCAATTTAATAATAATTCCAAATTCTCACCTAATTTTATAACTCATCCACAAACGACTAAATAATTTTAGGAATCTACTATTGAATTCAGACGTATTTATAGTTATTGCACGTAGATAATATTCCTTTCCAAATCTAACTCTACGTAATCAATGTTCACTCAGAAATGGAATTGCGATGTTCAGCCTGCAGGCAGTAGTTTCTGGGTCATATGCTTCCACTCATGCCATCAACAGGGTCATCAGGAAAATATAGTATAGTGCTTACACAGATTGAGAAAGTTAATGGGTTCGAAAAAATAATACCAAAACCTTAGAACATGTAAAACGGCCTTCTACGACTTTTGACGGTCTCCGTAAGGTAAGGTTATCGACCAGTAATCCGGAGGTCGCGGCTTCAAATCCCAAAAAAAAGATTAATTTGTGTTATTTAACAATTTCATGATCTTAAATAATATTTGGTATACTATTATAGTTACACTGGAGGGGATCATACCACATTCCCAACGGTGTTATTTTTTATTTTATTTTATTTTATAGGAACAAACAGTTCAGTAATTTACAGAGAAATAATATACAGAAATAAGATATTTCAAGTTGGGTAGGAATGATATGTTTCCTTGTAATGTCTGCTAAGTGGGATGTTTATTCCTTATTTACCAGGTGACGTGTATAGTTTATAGGTGTGTGTGTGACGTGTGTAATGTATGTGTGAGTGTTTGTTTGTGTGAGTCTGTATGTATGCGCATTGAAAAGTTTAAATTATTGACATGATGCCACGTTTGAATTTGGGCAGTGAATCCGAAAAAATGTCAATGTTAGAGTTAAGACAAATATTATTTAGAGTATGAAGAGCTCGGTTGATTGGCGAATTA
Source organism: Hesperophylax magnus (assembly GCA_026573805.1). Taxonomy (NCBI): domain Eukaryota; kingdom Metazoa; phylum Arthropoda; class Insecta; order Trichoptera; family Limnephilidae; genus Hesperophylax; species Hesperophylax magnus. The sequence goes on from JAIUSX010000012.1 coordinate 11,859,117, forward strand.
AATGCTGCATTTGTTTTATAATTGATCGTGTGGAATAGCACTTTATATCGTGTACGTCTCAAAGGTATGTTAAAGTTTATAAGGGACAGAAGGGACAGTCAATGTCATTATTTAAAATTCTGTGTATAAATATTGAGTCAGCTACTGCTCGTCTTCGCTGCAAAGTTTCAAATGTACACTCAAAGTTATTGTTGAATTTGTATGTAATATATTTTATAAATTTGTTTTGGATACGTTCTATACTATCTATGTAAAGTTTATATTGTGGATTCCAAATAGGCGATTCATATTCCAGTGTACTTCTGACTAATGCGAAATATAACATTACAATTGTACGGGGATAACTGAATATTTTACTTACACGTGGCACGAAACCAAGCATTTTATACGACCTATTAACGATTGCGTCAATGTGCTTATTAAATATAAGTTTGATATCAAGGTATACCGCCGAGGTCTTTACATTCCGTTTTAGAGATGACAGGTTCATTGTTGAGTGAATATGAGCACTTATGTTTATTTCTGGTGAATGTCATAGTGTGACATTTAGAAACGTTTACATCTAGACAGTTAACTTTGCAATACTTGCAAAGCCTATCTAGGTCACTCTGTAACGCTTCGCAGTCAGAAAGAGAACGAATAACTTTGAATATTTTCATGTCATCGGCATAAAGTTAATATTTGAAATTTTGAAAACATGATCCAATGTCAATTATATAAATTTTGAACATTAGCGGACCTAGGTGGGAACCTTGGAGGACACCAGATTTTACCTCGATAGATTTTCAGAAGACACCGTTGATTAAGTTTACTTGATTACGGTTACTAATGTAAGATTTGATGCATCTAAACAGGTCACCGTGTATACCAAGTAAGACGAGCTTTTTCAAAAAAATTGAGTGTATTACGCGATCGAAGGCTTCAGAAAAGTCTGTATAAGGTAACATTTGGTATCCTCCTTCACAAAAGACGTCAATACTTAAGATTTTTTTTATAAAAGAAGCTAAATTTTTTAACGACTTCAAACCTTCCAATGTCTTTGCGTACGGAGTTAGCAAGCGGTATGTGAGTACTTACATATTTAGTTTAATATTACAGCAATATTAAAATAGAAGAATAACAAAACATAATGTAAAAGACACAAAAAGAGATCTAAAATTAAATACTTAAGTATACATGATTATGAACTTGCATCACCGCGTACCCAAGACAGCTAAGCCGCTTTCGCCGGGCATTCCCATTGAGAATGAACTCGGCAGTCAGCCTGACCGTAAGCCAGACCCGGTTTTCGCATCTCTTAGCCGGCTTTGCGATTAGCCCTCGACGAACTGTGGTGGAAAAGAGCGGGAAAATACCCAAAGACCTTGAAGAAAAATTGAGCATCGGGTCACTAGAGGCAAGGCGGAAGGGCACCGAGTCGGCGTGGCCGTACCTCAGGCCAGTTCATCATTATTATTATAGGTACAGTATCGCGTTGGTGTATTACCACCACTCGGAATTTAAACTTTGGTTGAAATGGTAAAACCGTATTTAGTGACCAGCTCTGAATAAATAGCCAGGTACTTCCTCACCTTTCACATCCCATCTCCTTTCCCTCCCCACTATCTTTAGCCTTCTAACAGGAATGCCATAGTCTCATCGGCTACAGGCGGTTGAGAGCAGTCGCAACTTTTATGCGGTATTCAGAAAGAAAAAAACTAGTTTTGTGATTCTAAAATTGAATTTTAGTAAACAAAATAATTTAAAGATCTAAAAGAAATCGTAGGCACAGTATATAACATACTATAAGAACTTCTCATATATAGTGAAATTCCGCTTCTTGCTGCCATAAGTAAAAAAATCGAGAGTTTTCAGATAGTTTTTGTTTTGAAATCAATATTTTCCGTACTTTAAAGTTATAGTTTTAGTCTTAATAACCTGCTCTATAATTCAATAAATAAAATAATATAAATACATACACACTTCACCACAATTTACACACCTGCTGTGATAGTGGACTCGGACCGAAACGTTGTTTAAGGGGAAGCCACAAACCAAAAATGTGTATATTCTTAGTGTGTCTATCGCCACAAATATGGATAATAGGCATAACAATCGCATGGAAAACGGAGTATAGAAATGCTTGATTTCAAGCGCAAAAGTGTTTTAATTTATTTTCTGAATACTTTTAAAGGAAAGAAAAAATTAATCAAAGTAAATGTCAAAGATAATATAAATTAATATTGTTTAATTTTAAGTTTTTTCTTATATGCATGCACACACTTCTAATGACAAAATTATTTTACGGTAGTTTACTTGATGTAAAAAATATTTATTTGGTGTTACGCTTCGCCTCAAAGAAGGAAACGCAACACGGCAAAGTGACCCAAAAATTAATCACTTATATACTTCTGGTCGTTAAAATATCAAATCGTATCGAATAAAGTCATGAAGATTTTAATTTTTAAATTAATCATATACCAACATTAAACATGCACATATTGAACGACCATGGAGACATGACACAGCATTTCTTTACTTCATAAAGGTTCTGTTCACTGCCACATAATGCAACCATTCCCTACTACAAAGTGTTCACTACATATGTTGCATCCGAAACTGCTACAGCTTCAGACGAACATGAATTATGGAGTGTAAATGAATTTAAAACGATTCAAAATGAATGATGTTTGTCGTAATTGGGTGATCATGCGTGTAGGCATGAAATAAGATATGAAAGAAGGAAAAAAAAATGACAAATTACTTACCATGAAGCAGCACACAACACTATATAATTTATAAGAGTTCCACTGCGATACCTCGACGTTATTATCGCTAAAACAAAATGAATGGATACTTAAATAAAATTTAACATTTTCAAAATAGTCCTTCTTTTAAAAGATTATTTACACAACAACCAGCAACAACTTGTTTTTAGTACTTAAATTCTTCTTTTTTTCAAACATATTTCAGTTTTCTTGCTGTCCTGTTTATGGTTGGAGAACGGTAGGAACTCGATAAATGACATTCCAGTACGAACTATGCATATTGTCATTTCAAAACCAAACACCATAAATGGTCCACTTTCCACAGCTTTTCAATTTACTCGCTCGTATTTTATGTCTTAAAACTTTAAGCGATGTATTGTTTCAACTAAAACTAGACACGTAAAAACATCGATTAGTAAATTAACATATGTTATGATTTATTTTAAAGCGCAGCATTCGTGAGTACCCTGTTCGATGCGACTCATACATCAGTGTCGTATTGAATCAGTTCCATTCGTATAAAGCTATTCGGGTTGGGGCGGTAAGCGATATAATACGAGTAGGTGCATAAGATGAATGCGATGCATCTTCCGAACACGCGAGAGGGCTAAGTAAAGTGAGGTGCATCTTTAAATGAAACAAATAATTCTTTCACGGCTTATCAGTCTTACTTAGAAATATTCCCCAACACGCCGCTGCAGCGTTGTTATTGCTGGAGGGCCGTACGCTGCTCTGGTTAATATATTTACTCATAATTATATTTACGAAGGATTTACTTAGACTGGCACCGGTTTGTTCCAATCCTCAAAAACACGGTTATTTTTGCATTTAGTATTTAGTTTATCACTTTTGCGTTGTCAATGACTCGGTCACTTTTGAATTGGTTCGATATTCGGCCAATTTGATCGTACGTTCCGTATTTGCTTCGGCAAATCAATATTTAAATATAAAATAGTCCTCTGATAGTTCTAAAAATGGGTAGTACTGCTTTTTTACATTTTCAATGCGCGACCGATCGATATTTTTCAAATCAACCAGATTGTTAACAAAGTCTGTGATCTTCGTCTTAATGCGATCGTAATATGTTTCTATACCTGGAGATCGGGTGGTTTAAAGATCTGTCAACTTCTAATACTGACTTATTACGTCCGGTATCGCAGTATGCAAGCGCGTGATTATGAGTATCGTTTTCTACTAACTCATTCTTATCTCTCCGTCTTATCTATTATGAGTAAGACGGTATAAGTATATTGTCATTTGTATTTATAGGTATATGAGGTTAATCTTCCTAAATTTGTGAATTACATAAAATATTAAGATCAAAGATATGTGTATAGTTTGAATTAGAGTGAAAAGTCTCTGGAGGACCACGCTATAAGCGTGTTATATTTTCGTCCCCTGACCTATTTCAGCATATCGCTCGCCATACATTCCCATTGGTAGTATATGGCGAGCGATATTCTGAAATAGGCCAAGTCACCTACCTAATAGTAGTGGTTTATTATAGTATGCACAGCGTAATATAACTGATTATAATTACGATATTATTATTTAAATTGATAGAAAGATGATTATGAAGACAACCAAAATAAATTATGTGAACTTAACGAGCAGGAGAAAAGGAACGAATATTGACAATGTTTTGTTATGCTATCGTTTTTCGGGATTTAAAAATTTGAATTTCTAGTTGAGCAGTCATGGCCAGTAAGGCAGCTAGCAAGCCAAATTATTAGCAAGTAGCTACCTACCTACAACACAATTTTCGTGATAGTACCGTGCTAAGCGTGATTTATGTTAAAATTAAATAACATATTTTTACGAATTTACTTCGGCCAAGTACAGAACAGACAAAATGGCGCGGTTTTTTATGGTTGACCACACTGACTGCATAATGCATGGTCAAAATCACAAAATGTGTACCTACACCACACAAGAGCCATTACTGCCAATTTCTCACTATTTACAAAGAACATTCCAGATTTTTTTTTAAATAATATGATGCAGTGGAAAGTGGAGAAAGAACGCCTTGTATAATGAATAAATGCAAAAGTAATAAAACCCATTATTTCTTCCAAATCAGTTAAATAATTCATCAAATAATTAATTCAAAATTACTGAATTCAATTATTGCCCAAATTTCGTTGAATTGTTTAAAAAGGAGGACTTGAAGTCTGTTTAAATATTTAATCAAGTTTATTATTTTTGATGTAATAATGCTTCACCTCAACATCACACACATAAATTCCGTAGGTAAATTACCGGAATGTTCAGATATTCACATCCTGATTTATCCATGTTATGTGTTCCTGGTAGACCTAAGAGTATTTGTTGTGGGTGGGATGCAAATTGGTTTTTGGACCTGGGGGGGCATAGTGGAATTCCGGTAGTCCTAATTTTCGAGGAATTTATGGTGTGATTTGGTGTGTCCATAGATATTGGCATTGACGAATTAATCATGAGATTGTAGCACAGTTATTGCGTTCTAGCTTTTGATGACCTATGTGGCGGAGCGGTAGGTATTGTATATCGGGATACAAAAGGTGGCAGGATTGAAACCCGGTAGGAAAAATTTAAAAAATATATATTTAAGTTCATTTCCAAACAGAGTTTTTTTTAAACATAGTACGATTATCTTGCTTGAACTTCGTTCCAGAGTGGAAGATAATCACAGTAAGACTGAGGTGACAGATAATTTTTCGTAATTGAAATGGCTTTAGCTTTGATTAATGACGGGTTCTGAATAACCCTACACTGCTCTATCTTTATTTTCGTCTCTTATCTATAATGTCCCATTTGTTAAATCTTTCAACATCCCCAAAATGTGGATGATATAGATCTACAGGAACATGTACTAGGTTCAGGTAGCAATATTGATGACCTCAAACCCATTGGATTCAGAATTTAATAGCTGCAACAGAGTTCTATGCCATATCAAGAATCATGAAATTCGTTAGATCATGTAAATTCGAAAATATTAGAAAGTGAATCATTACTTAAAAGCCTACATGCCTTTTAATAAAAAGTAGACATAATGAAAATATAATAATATTGTAATTATGTTAGTCAAAAGTCTCGTTAATGAACAAGACCAAAAAAAATTCTACTAGATGACTGTGGAGAGTGTATAGTACCTACAAATATTCATTATCAACTCTATTATAAAACAATGCGTCCTTGCATTCAATACAAAACACAAGAAATAACAACTAACACGTATATAAGAAGCACTAGATCTAAGGGTCAAAAACATATCCAACAAGCAAACACAATTATAAAATTTGGGCAAAAAACCTTCCCATAATATGGTAGGTACTAAACTCTACAACAAAATTCAACTGTCATTCAAAACTTACAACAATAGTATTACATTTTAATCTCAAATAAAAAGCTGGATACAAAACACAGCGAGATCACAAATGAAAATATATTGACACCAAATACTTGTACAAAAAACACCATGTAATTTATTTATAATTATTTCAGAAAAAACGCTACTAAATATATTTATAATTACTTCATATTATCCGTATTACCATGATAAAAAAGTTTTCTTGTATTGATTGCATTCGTATATGCATAAGTTTACAAATTTACTCACAACCAATGCACATAGTATAATGCAACCATCTTTTCCAAAATAAAACGAGAACGACTGATACTTATTATGTATTTTATAAATTATCTTCTCCGCACTCTTTGAAAACCGTGACTACCTACGTATATTATTATTTTTTTAAGTAGCCCTGAATTTTACATGAGAGGAAAGAAGGGAAGATATTTTTTCCTTCGGTGCTGCAAAAGAAGCGATATTTTGTCACAAATATTTTGTATCAAAAAAAAATTCTTTCGGCTGCTATTCCAAAGAATTTAACAAACGTGGTTCATAAATTCCCCCAAATCTCTGTTAAGCTTTGCGTTTGCTAGCGTAATTCTGAATAAAACAGCTAGAATTAGAAACATTTCTGGAATCCTAACTATTGTACGTTTTCTCTACACTAGAGTCAAACTGCCTGGGGTCAGTAATTGTTCTATGGTAATTCAAGTGTTAGAGAATGCTGGGTATTCAAAATTGTATGGGCTTAGAATATAACAAAAATAGCTTTGATATTTTCAAACTTTAGATATGGAACTCTGTTAGAACAAAATATTTTGTTATGTTATTCAACAAAGCATAAAATTCTTTATCTAGTAATCGGCATGCACTTCGTTTTTTCCTAAAGACGATGGCCTTCAAAATTGCTCAAAGACACACCGTACTAAAAATTCCTAGAACGTCACAACCAATGATACATTCATATAATCAATTATTATTCTGGTCAAGTGGAAGACATGAAGCTAAATCAATTTTATTTGTAACCGGTGATAGCTATGTTGGACCAGAAAATTGGCCAGTATACCTGGAAAACGGATTTTTTTCTCCTAGAACGCACCAAAAACAACCTAAGGTGTTGAAACTTTATAGTTTTAGATAGGGCATTATACTATAACGTTCTTTTGTAAAATAAACTGTTTTGTCTATTAGCTTTGTCCTTTTTCTGTAGCCTAATTTCATTGAACGTTCTTGTGTTATGTCTGTTAATGTCCTTGTCGTATAAAATTTTGTTTGAAAAGTATTTTGTTCAGTTTATATTCAAGGCCAGCATGTCTCACTGTTAAATTAGTTCCTTAAACATTTTAGTTTCTTTTGAATATGTTTGTCGATTGAGTATTATTCTCATTGCTCTATTTTTGAGAATTCGCCAATTGGGAAAAAAACTTTCAGCAGTGTTTAAAATGTGATGCAATAATAGAGTTGTTTATAATGTCAGTGATTGTAGTTTTCAGGATTTTTTTTACGTATTCTTTCTTCCGATTTTCATTTGTACATATTCTGCATGCTTCTTAAAGGTTAGTTGGTTATCGAATGTAACTGCTACGTGTTTCATATCAATAACATTTTCATTAATTTGACAATTAATTATAATTTTGCTTTTTACTTCACTGATGATGACTATGTCCAATAATTATACCTTTTGTCTTTTTGTATTTAATTCAAGCTTATTCGATTTTAGCCATCTTGAAAAATTGTTTAGTTTATTATTTAAAATATTTACTAATTCTTCATAGTTATCCCTAACTATGTATATTAGTGTATCATCCTCAAATAGTCATACTTTGAATTTTGAAAATAATTTTAGCATGTAATTAATATAGAGTATGAACAATAGTAGCATGGTAGTGCTCAACACCTCGCTACAAAGCGCAAGGGACTTGCAGTACACAAAGAAAGCCGAAGAAAGACAAAAGAATAGGCACCAACGTCTCACAATACCCAAGATGCTCTAGAAAGCATAGGTCAAGTATTGAACCAGTCGCTTAAATACCCGCAACAATGAGAATCTTTTCTCCTCAGGACTACCTGTAACCTATACCTACGTAAGTCTAGTTAGTAACATCATGAAACAAACTACCAATTGTTTTACTTGTGGGGAGGGTATATGGACGCTGAATTGAATGGCTTCTAATAATGAATGCGATAATTTTGCACCATATAAGTATTCCCCTTAAAATCATTTCTCCATTCAAGGACTTTGCCCACTACAACGTATCACGTGACCGTAACCGATCGACACATTCAAAAAAATATTATTTCAATGAATGAATATAATATTCACCATGACCGCCGTCAATAAAGCCACCGGCAATATTTCTCCGGTGGCGATAGGCTCCGTGCATACGTACATACGGCCATAAAACGCTGTCGATCCATTGCAGTGGGCATAGTTGTGCCGTGTTTATTTTCATACCTGATACGTTAAAAGCACGGTCATGGAAAGCTCCGGTTACATGGGCAGACTCCTCTAATATGAAACAATGCTCACTAGACCGTTGGTCAGCGACCAACAGCGTAGCGTGTCATGACCGGACCGTCAACAAATCCACGGCTGGAATATTTTTCCGTTGGCAATGCGCTCCGTACATACATACATAAGGGCATAAGATGCTGTTCATCGGTTTCAGTGAGCATAGTAGTGCGTGTCTTGTTTGTTTTTGTGCCTGATACGTTCATAGCATGCTCATGGTATGCTCCGGTTAAGTGAGCAGATCTGCTCTACATTTCCAAACCAACTATTCCTCTTTTTCTTAATCTTTTCGAATAGACTTACATCAGACTGGCGTGATTTTAAAGCAAAAACGCCTCTAACGCCGCAACTCTTTTATTCAACATTCAGTCTACTTTCACAATAATGCCAATTACACGCCACACTGCCATATATCGTTGTTGGTATCACATTTATATTAAAGTTTATTGAAATCTGTATTATTCTAATGTATTTTAAATTTAAAACAATATCTGTACGTACATGTGTGATTCAATTGTGTTTCTAAATGGTTATGAGAAGTATGTTCTTAGGCTGGCCGCATACATACGTTTTCCGTATTCGATTTCCGAATTCGTTTTCCGTATTCGGAATTCCGTGAGACTAGCGCAAACGTTCGTTTTACTTCATTCGGAATGTATAAACGTCAGTACCAGTGTTGCCAACAAGGGCGATATATCGCCATTTAGGCTACTCAGAGCGAGAATCTAGAAGAAATCTAAAAAATCTAAAAGGCGACTGGTCGCCAATTAAGCTACTTCAAAAACATCAATTTTAAACATGTCCCGAAATTCTCTAGCCACCCCCCCCCCATAAAATTTATTTTTCTGGGGACAAATTTTATATTTTCTTGAAATTCTCTAGCCACCCCCCCCCATGATTTTTTTTGTTTTCTGGGGACAAATTTTATTTTTTTGAAATTCTCTAGCCACCCCCTCCCACAAAATTTTTATTTTCACGTTAAAACATCAATTTTAAACATGTCCCACCTAACAGCAAATTCGGCTACTTTACGCTACCTTATGTATGAGAAACGGCGATATTAGGTCAAGATCCGTTGGCAACACTGAATTACTGAACGGAAATTTCCGAACGTTTGCGTCGGCACAAACAAAATGTATGCAAGAGCTGAGTTCCACATGACGTCATTAGGTTTTTTCCATTCGGTTTCTCCGAACGCGCCGGTTTGCATTCGGAACGTGCGTAAGGAATTTGTTCCGTTCGGAACTAAAACGAACGTGTGCGGCAGTTAATGTATTTTCTACTGATTCTGTGCATTCGGATGTCCGAATACGGAAAACGAATTCGGAAATCGAATACGGAAAACGTATGTATGCGGCCAGCCTTAATGTGTTGTGAATTTGATATCATATATTACCTACACTACAAAGAAGTTATATACTATTAAGTAGTACGAGTACATAGTATATATTAAGGTCGTAATCCCAGTAAGGGATTTAAGGTAAATAGGACTAGCAGAATATTGATCCAGTTAACTGGAACAATTAATCACCGACCAACCTTTAGATAAGGGTTCGATCCCATCTGAGAACCTAATATCGTTTTCATTGGGTCCGACATAAATTGGATTAAGTAAGATTAATTTAATTTTTATTAGTAAACTTAACTACAGATAGTATTAATTATTCAACATTATGTTCAGTTACATCGTATTGGTAATTTCATTATTCATAACAAAACTCTAACAACTAAGTTGATGTTTGACTAAAGTACGGATGGTACGTCAAAGTATGTTATTAGATGCCATGATATATGAATACATACATATTTAATATAAACAAGTGTCAATTTGGATAAGCTTTCTAATTGGACTGACACGGAATAGAATATGAACGAGTAAGATTATTATTATATTTTAAATGGTCGATTTTTAACCTTGGCATATCGATGTTTATGAGAGTGACAGATCACGCAATAAGCGCTTCGAATATTTCAGCTAAAATAGGCCAAGCAATGAGAGTTAACCGCGACTCCGTCAGCCCCATTAATGTCAGAATCGGTTATAGAGCTCGATGTTTGTCTATTTGAAATCTGTTAGTAAATATTTTAGTGATCAAAACGCGCTTTCAGGAATTCCAATAATGTGTACAACCTCATAAATGAAGCATTAATGAAAACGCTCTATTATTTTACAAGCAATAATTGTTCGCCTGAAACACTCATCCACATTGAAAAATCTCCTGATAAAAGATACATGACGCCAACGGGACTCGAACCCGTGTCCCTTCGATTTCCGGTCGACAGCTCTGACCACTGAGCTATGGCGGCTTATCTCCTACCCGCGAAATTATTCAATATCTACTAGTGTTTCATTCAACAATTACTGCTTGTTACATTTTGCGTCATGTATCTTTTATCAGGAGATTTTTCAATGTGGATGAGTGTTTCAGGCGAACAATTATTGCTTGTAAAATAATTGTTACCCTTTGTGCTATGCATAAAAAATCTTGTCCTAAAAACATTAGTTTACCAAAAATAATAAGAAAACGCTCTGTTGATTTTTCCCGCATGCATCAGACTGTACATTCATTCGACTTTAAACAAACAATACTAACATCAATAAAAATCCTTCCAAAACCTTTATATTATTAGTTTTTGAAAGATTCCACCTAAAAAAATTCAATCCAGAAAACCTTTTATTGTATGCTATCAATATTTAATATCAATGAAGGCGATACACGAAACCTTATTTGTTTTATTTATTCGTGAAAATGTTTTTCATCGAACATCCAATCTAAATAAACCTCAATCAGTTAAATGTCATATTCTTATGCTAATTAGCATACTAACATACCTTTGTATATCTCAGTCAGTTAAAGTCATCTTCTAATTCTAATTAGCATACCAACATACCTAAATATACCTCAATTAGTTAAAGTCGTCTTCTAATGCTAATTCGCTTTCCAATAAACCTATGCATAACTAACAGCTGTTACTGATTTAGTGATACATAATACAATACCAATAGTTATTTTTGTCCATAGGTGTATATTGAAACCCACAGTAAGTGATTTGCGAGTAATCGTTGAAAAGTACAAAGATGCATCAATGGTAGTATTGTCAGGGATTATGTTATTTTTCCCCTCATATGATCTTCCCTACTTATTCCAATGGGGTAGAGAACCCATCGCCTCGACAAGGAGCCTCCAAGTATCCCCATCCTGGGCCACACCACAGCCTCAGGATGGACGACTTCTCTATGTAATACCTATAAAAATATCAAAACAATTTCAAACCTTCAGCCATCGATCAAACGTTATTTTTCTCTTCCAGAACAAATCATCAGAGTTAAACAGTTTCACCAAGCAAATCAGCTCTACTAGACGAAATAATCCATATTCACAACAGCTTATGTTGCAATATATATGAAATAAATATATTATCAACATCGGAGTATATCTTTTCAAATTTTGAATTAATTCTACTCGAGAACAATATTGCGACATTGAAGAAGAATACATTGCTACAATAATATGGTAGGTACTGCCTTGTTACTGTTCTGCTAGGAACATGAAACGAAATACTCAATGTGTATTCAACGTCGAATTAATATTTTTAAACAAACGCATTAAATAACACATATATCTTCGCTTCGATATTTTTTTATAAATATATTGAATAAAGTAGGTTTCCGTACCAAGTAATCTAAAATTTACGTATCTTAAGAATTTATTTTTGATTCTTTCAGTAAAATGTCCATGAACTTCATAAGAGACCAAACTGTGGAATGACACTCGATATGACTCCTTATACGTGACATATTATATAATGCTTTGATAGTATTGACATAATGTAATAAAAATACTAAAAATACCATATGTCTCTTTCGTTTGCTCAATATTAGAAATTGGATAAGTTATATGGAATCCCCAATAAAAAGTTGATATTGAATGGTTAGAGGGAAATAAAAAAATGATTTGAAACACTTATAGTTTAAATCTTTTCAACTACCCCAACATTTAAATGATCAATTAGCATTCTACAAACCATCAACATTAAAAGATAGAAGAGATATATCTGACCAAAATTTTTTATTCAAAATCATCCACAATTCTGTTGACAACGACTACCATCAGGGAAATGTTCATTTTCACTTTCCAGTTCGAAACACACGGTCAAACAAACTATTCCACATCCCACACTCAAAAGCTAACTACACAAAATTCATTTTTCAGAAGGACATGCACAAAATACAATAATATTATCATGTTTTTCTGTTTATTTATGTTTTTTTTTCTGTGTGAAACATGAATTTTGTGTGGAAACTTTAATGGTTAATGCGACATGTAAAATTTTATTATTTATATAAAATGGAAAAACTGTTTGTTGCCCTAATACACTAAAATAAATAATAAAATACCTACTATTAAAATAATGTAGCCCAACATTTGTAATATTTTGTTGGATATGATTTCTTTATTATGTTTGATAAAATTGAGTAGCCCATGTCTTAACGTGCATGCTGACTTGTGCAAATAAGAGTTTGCAAATAAGAGTTTGTGCAAGTAAGAGTTTGTGCAAGTAAGAGTTTGTGCAAGTTAGATTGACCAATCGACTTGGAAGAGGTTAGCATTTTTACGAAACAATAAAAGTGGTGAAAACCAAGTGATTATTATGATTAATTTTTTTTTTTTTTGGTAACACGTTTTCAACATGATTAATTGGATTTGTCCCCAGGTGGAGACGATCGGAGACGCCTATATGGTAGTGTCCGGCCTACCGATGAGGAATGGCAACACGCACGCCCGAGAAGTGGCGCGCATGTCTCTGGCACTCCTGGAAAACGTACACAAATTCGTCATCCCGCACCGACCTAAGGAACAACTTAGACTGAGGATTGGAATGCACACAGGTAATCAATCAATATCTTATCGTAATACGCTGATGAACGAATACAACAAAATGATTGATTGATTTTGTGGTTGGAAATCCATTATTTTATTTAGTTGACCAATATTATTATTATTTTATTTATCTTAACGTTGCTCACATTATCGTGTGTGCTAATATTTTGAGAAATATATATATTTACAAAAAATAACATTATTTAACATACAAAAATTGACTTCTTGGAGGCCGCGCCAAAAGCATCAGCTTTTGTCTACCCACTGTTGGAATCATAGTCTGACCGTGCTAGCAAATATCGTTAATTGAACACTGTGATTGCAATAGGCAAATCAAGAGTGGACTGTTAAAATTAATTGTGAACTTTGAAGTTGACACAACTATGGTTGGAGATGGTGAACATGGAGTAAGGAAGGAATCCGACTTACCCCTTTGATGTTATTCAAAGATGTATATGTCACTCACAGGAGATATGATTTATTTTATGCACAAGCTTCCATAACATCCAGGTTGGATACGAAAGACACTGAGGGAACCAAATATATTCACTGCACAGGTTTCTACCCTGAGTTGATATCAATAACAGCACTGATAACAAAGAGATGTTCATTAAACAGGCTTTATCAATAAACTGCTTTGACAGTCGCTTTTATTGTTGCAAAATGTCATAAACCCACGTGGGTATAGTCGGATAATGTCAGATACTTGTAGGTAGAATAGGATGGGAAAAATTGCAAGAACAATGTTAATGGAAGATTAATAGTTGCGTCAACAAACACAGATGACGGATTTCGTAAAAATCGTATTGACTTAGGGATTTATTGATCGTCCGTGCGGCTATCAACAGTGCGAACACGCTTAGGAAATCAGTATAAAATCATCGGTAGTTACGCTTGCCGATCCAACACTGTAAATGTATCGATTTTACTGTGTTTCAGATTCCTTGGTGCTTTTGTCTTTCGTATTGGCAATATAATTTGCTTGGTATTTCTCGTCCCGTGATCGTAATTTATTTTTCTTTTCAGTTCCTTAGCCATCAACCCTATTCTAATGTATATTTAAAAATTAATACATAATCTAACATACAGTTTGCTCTACGGTCATAAAATTTAGCTGATGTCTTTTATCTGTGTGCATATTTTGCGTTTGAGTATTAGTCGTCGTTACTACATGTTGTTATCTTCGGGCTGTGAAAGATAACAATACATCATTCGAACAAGGTTTTCCGTAGGTACAAAAAGGAAATAAAATTACTAACGGCGACATTAATAATAATAATAATTGGATGCCTTGTATAGCGCCGTTTTTGTGTAAAATCACCTGATGGGCTACCAAACATAATATAAAATATGGCTAAAGCCATATCATGCAACGTATCGTTTCCGTATGTTGATTTTTCACCAGGGCGGTAAAGAAATTATCTACCATTTTAAGTTAGCAACCTTATATTAAGTGAAGGTATATACATTGTTTTCCAATAAGAGGTGTTATTTTAAATAGCCCGCTATTTCAGTAGATGTCACTTTTCAAGCTGTCATTTTTTAACATTTGACAAGTAAAAACTACGTTATTAATAAAAATGGGACGATACACGCTTTAACAACGCATTGAAATTATTAAAATTCACTTGAGTGAATCAAATGCAAATCATCTTGAGCGATGAGGCCCATTTCCACCTCGGTGGCTTCGTCAAAAAGCAAAATTGTCGCATTTGGGGCTCGGAAAACCCAAGAGTTATTGTTGAAAAGCCTCTCTATCCTCAACGTGTGACTGTTTGGTGCGGTTTATGGTCCGGCGGAGTCATTGGACCTTACTTTTTCAAAAATGAGACTGGAGCAACAGTTACTGTGAATGGATTGCGATGATTGTGATGAATTGGATGGTATTGATCTGGGCAACGTTTACTTTCAACAAGACGGCGCTACGTGCCACACAAGAAACGAAACCATTGATCTTTTACGAATGAATATCAAAATAACACCTCTTATTGGAAAACCCTGTACAATAAATAATAATTATTATTTATTTTTAGGGTATTATGCCGTGTTTCGCTACCTCCTTTTTTAGCCATCGTTTTGGACAGCATTACAGTGTCCATGATTTTTTTTGTGTGTATTACCGGTTGATTCAATCCTATTCAATCCACTTGAAATATACAAAGCTTTAAATGAAAAATTTTACAATAACCAATATTCTAAGTTCCTGCCAAGAGTTCTCGCCTAAAATG
Source organism: Hesperophylax magnus (assembly GCA_026573805.1). NCBI lineage: Eukaryota > Metazoa > Arthropoda > Insecta > Trichoptera > Limnephilidae > Hesperophylax > Hesperophylax magnus. The sequence goes on from JAIUSX010000012.1 coordinate 11,874,818, forward strand.
ACTTTTTAAATCTTTAAGGCCAATGTTGAAAATGTCAAGAGACCTAGAGGTATCATTTAGCAGCACCATACTTCTTTTCATGCTATGCTGGGCCATAACGTCCGTTCTTCCATGTGGAATACAGAGCAATACAGTCGTGGCGTCTACCCTAACAGTAGTTGTTCGGTACAAACAATTTATAGCATTCCAAAAGGTATGGGCTGTCAATGTAATAGTTCATGATTTCAAAGGTGTTACTTGAAGGGTCCCATGATCATGACAGATGTGTGAAACGTTCGCTTAAGAAAGAGGTAGCGCAACACTGCATAATGCCCCAAAAATAAATCACTATAATACCTATGACCGTGAAAATCTTAAATAAATTATAAGCATGTTTTCTTGAATGAATGAATGAAGTTTCATCTTGAAAAAGTGGAAATTAACCCACTTTCCGATAAAACTCTCTTTCAGTTAAAACTCTGCAGATAGACTCAATGTCAATGAAAATGCATTCTGTGAACTTTTAGTGACAATGACGCATACATGCGCGGATATAAACCAAGACATTTCTCTGAAATTGCATAACATTACAGCAACATGCGAGATAAACATCGGTCGTACCCAAGTGGGATTCGGCTCAGATTTTAGCGCAGTTGACTGCAGTTCCTGAGGGGGAAGGTTCAATCGTAAGTTAAACTAAAAATACATCTTTTAATAAAAATGGATACATTAATGTTAAAAAATACGCTTTTGTACGGGATGATTTTTTTTAAATATGCCTCTGAATATACCTGTGTTTATTTATTTTATTTTATTTAAACGCCCATAGGGCATTTACCAATAATAATGTACATCTTTATTTTTTTAGTTATACAGTTTACATTAAAAAAAATCAGTTTTAACAAAATATAGGTTATATAAAAAAATATCAGAGTTAACAAAATATGTTACATAAAATATAAAAGTTTAAAAAATATAGGTATGGATAGTGTACAAATAAGTGAGACGAAAAATAGAGAATCTGCCAAAATCCTCCAAATCATCCATAATGACAATAAGAAAGTATAACAATAGTGTTCGCGCAATATATAGGGGATTGTTAGGTATGCATCCACAGGCTTAATGGACAAGTGTAATGTCAATACAAAATCCTGCAAATGTCTTACCTACCCTTTTACCCATCCCAAAATGTCACCATAGTAAAATGATTGTTGCGACAAACGTAAAATCGGACAAGTGGCGTCAGTTGCTCATCAGAGTTCGTAGTGATAACTAATATCAGACAGGGCGATTATATATTTGTGAAGTTAAATCATCCAAAACTACTGGAGACGTGTGGTAATCATCAACGGGTGAGTCCATCCTGGGCTTATCTTGTGCTCCAGAAGCCCAGATTTATACCTTTTTGACTATTGCACTGTCCATCGGGTTTGTCAGATGCATAAATTGTCCCATAACCTAGCATTCGGTGTAGTTTGGGACTGGTCCTTTGAGCGTGTGGCATAGGGCTATGCTCTGCACCACCTTTAAAAATATAGTGGAGTCGCAGCTTCGCGACACCAAATAGTTTACAAATTAGGTAAAACTAGTTAGCACATACTCCGTTTAAAGTTTGCCAAGTTCAAATTATTGTCAAATACATTTATATTGTTTAAGTATTTGTTACCAATTCGTGGAAACGTTGTTTTGGAGAGTGAAAACTATAGTTGGAACGTTAAGTATGTATGTAAAATGTAGATGTAGATGTGTAGATTTATTAAATGCAGGAGTTCACAAAAATCGAATTTATAGTTCAATAATTTTGATACAAAGGTTAGGACGTTTATTTTTCTTCTGTTTTCTAATGTCGGAATATTTAAAAGATTCAATAATGACAGGTAATTTATGTGTTCTAAGGGGATGTTAAGTTTAAAATTGACGAAGCGTAGAAATTTTCTTTGAATTCTTTCAACATTATGAATATGTACATTGTAGAAGGGCGACCAAACTATGGAGTTATGTTCTATCAAGCTTCTAACAAGCGATATGTACAATAGTTTTATGATTTGTAAAGATTAAAAGTTTTTAATTAGTAAGTGTGAGTAAGTATTTACAATTTCTTTTTAATATCCTTTAAAACGAAATACCAGATTGTAAAACCCCATTGAACATCGCTTTTATAAATAAGTCTACATTATCGTATCGGAATAAAATTATTTTGTATAGCTATTCCAAATCGCTCAAGAGTACAATGGAAAGAAATGCTGAATGTTTCTGAAACAGAAAGCATATGATTTTATATTGAGTAGGTATCCAATAGTATTATTGGCAAAATTTCGAATATTTTTGGTAAAATACGTTTCATTGAACAATATTATTTGAAATGGATCATTTTTTAAAGTGGTATTTCAAGCTTTCCTTGCTATGACGCCTTATGATATTTATTGTATTTACGACTTTTGCCCTCCAATGTCAAAACGTAGAAATTGAAAATAAGTTGAATTATTTTGTGCGAAAAAAGCTGAATGAAGGAAGATTTGATATACTGATATGCCGTAAATGAATTTTATGAAACTTTTTTTTTTGTTTTCCTGAAAAGCAATAAAATTGTGCAATAGCGTTTTTTTATGGGATACCGCACATTAGTCCCAACTGCTCACAACCGTCTGAAGTCAGCGAGACTATACCCAATTCGGGTATTATATGAGGCTGAATAATAAGGAGGGGGAAGTGAAATGAGGAGGGTAAGGTGGGGAAGTACCTGGCTATTCAGATCTGGTCACCAAACACGGCCAAAGCCATTTCAGGCACCTTTTCAAATCCGAATGGTGGTCTTGGACCAGAGCGATACTGAAAGTATCTTCCACTCTGTAAAGTGCTGCAAATTTACAACTTATCATTATTTGAATGATTAGCTTGTAAAATAACACACATTAATCAAACAAAATTTACTTGCCCACGCCGGAATTTGAACCCGCGACCATCTGCTTGCTAGTCGAGAGCTTTACCCCTCAGCCATCGAAAAATAGAACAAATACAATATCTGTTGCGTGTTCTATTACACTTTGAGTGAACTGTAAAAAAACGATAACTAAAGCTCATTCAATTGGTTTTGAATATCACGGGAAAGTGGAAGAAGGAAAACAGCCTACCTGAACTCCCATGAATCCGGGCAAAACTACGGGCTCTCGATGCACTTTGCACTGGTGAATTTTCTTCCACAACGAGACGAATCAAAACGAATTTATTTTGGTATTTGCACATATGACACGACGACAAAACCAAGGTGGCACCTGCTTGTTGAACGACACGAACTCGACTGTTATTGGCGACAATTAGTGCAACAACATGTTTATAAGGCCCAATGTGGGTAGGGCTATTTTTTAGGAACGGAGATGAATAGTAAGGAAAAATGGTAGGTAATATTCAAAAAACTATTTCAATACTAAACAATATCAATATATCAATTTATTACCAAACTGGTTTCGCTAGATTCAAGTTTCATCAGGGTAAAAATGTAAACTAAATGAAAATAACAAATACGTGAAAATACATGTTTATAAATGTATACCTACATGTGTCCGGGGAAAAGTGAACTAACTTAGGGAGCTGATTCTACGAGAATATGACAGTAGACGTAAAAAATTCCTTATTATTTTTTTGGTAAACTAATGTTTAAGACAAGATTTTTTATGCATAGCACAAAGGGTAACAATTATTTTACAAGCAATAATTATTAGCCTGAAACACTCATCCACATTGAAAAATCTCCTGATAAAAGATAAATGACGTCCCGTTAGATAGAAATCTTAAAATTGTGAACTAAAATTTATTGTTTCTCCCCTTCAAGGCCCCTGCGTGGCCGGCGTGGTAGGCCTGAAGATGCCTCGATATTGCCTGTTTGGGGACACGGTGAACACGGCTAGCCGCATGGAGTCCCATGGGGAGGCTTTCCGGATACACGTCAGCCCCACCACAAAGGAGGTGCTCGACGACTTTGGCTGCTTCGAGCTCGAGTGCAGGGGGGAGATTACCATGAAGGTAAGTCTAACATTGCCGATCTATATATGTACTCTCGATAAAAAAATGTATCTCCGACAGCAGTAAAAATATTTTTCTTCCACGAGTTCCAATTTTTCAATTAACCTTCAGAGCGTTTAACTTCTTACGTCTTCTTTCGTCTTACAGATTATACCAGTTAACCCCTCAGTTCTCTAGCATATTCAATCAGAAATTTAGAGTATTTTTCCTCAATGAAATCCAAATAAATGGAATAATTCTGAATGTATATGAAAAATAAAAACTGTTTTCGAAAGCTGATAAAATATGTTTTTAAAAAAATATATTTTATTTTTAAAAAATGAACAAAAATTTGATTTTGTATTTAAATTACTAATGCAAATATAAAAGTTTAGAAATTGGCTAAACTTACGTTCTTCAATCTAAAAACTGAACTAAAAATAACGATTAAGGCGATGCCATACGTAGTAATGTAAAATCATGTGTTTTGGGTTTGAAAATTTGGTAGCCTAGAAATGATTCAGATGCATTAATTAAATACTGCGAGTAGAATACATCTTGGCCTTTGAAATAATCGAGTATTTTTTAGATAAGTCTTTTTATAAGCAAAGAAAAAAATATTGTAAAAGCCTATGAAAACTGCTTTAAAGTTCAAAATCTCCTACTTAAGAACCCATTTTCTGTTATAATTTTATTGTATAATGTGGCAAATTAAGTTATTTATAAAATGATCGAAAAAAAAAATTTTGTGCCTGAACATCCACAAAATAAAATTAAAGACACTTTTTGGCCATGTTTTTTTCTTGCATAAATCAAAACAGGCGGATGGTGTTAAGCGGGAATTTAAACCTTATCGCCATCTACGTAAGGGTTGTTATTGATAGCGGCTTAATTTAAAATATTACACGACGTAGTGAATCGCCTTAACAACGATTCCATGAGCTGTTTCCAAACGCAAACAAATTAACTTGAGGGGAAACTTTACTCACATGGGTTATTTTTTAAATTTATTTATTTTTTATTTCTTGAGCAAACAAACAATCTATTTGTAATGTCTGTAAGCCAGAAGACGTAAGGATTTCTGTTTTCTTATTAACGATATCAATTAACTTTCAAATTGTTATAGATTACACTTCCAAAGATTTATCTTTTCCGTTATATTTTCCCACTTCCTTCTTTAAAGCAAGCACAATACCCAATCCCATTTTGAGATTCAGATATAAAATGCAATGACTTAACAATCAAACAATAATATTACGCATTACAAAATATACCTCCGGTTTGAATTAGCGAGTATGATTTTTTTCAAACATTAATTTTGTTACCCTTGGGTGTGATTCATTTAACTTGTACAGTATTTTTAAATCTGTAAATGTAATTAGTAATGAGTAATGACTAATGACCTACAGATCTACTTATATATGAATGTTTCAATGTTTTTAATGCACATAGAATCTGATTTGAGTGCGAGGATTTGTGCTTTTTTGTTACGTTTTAAATAATTATTTTAATTTGATTAGTGTCGAAAAGAGAAACATCATTAATTTAATTGTCTGTCGATATTATTTATAATTGTTATTCAACAATAATTAAAATAATCTATTGTTACATTATTTAGATACAGAAAATTAAATCAGTTTTGTTTAATGTCAACTTTTTTTTTGTTTTTTTCGATATTTATTGCAACCAGAGATTAAATTTATTTTAGCTCTTGGTTGACCCCAGTAAAATATATAAAAAAATATACTTTTTTAGTATCCATAAACTTTTTTACACCGCGTTTAAGTGCGATCATTTTAAGACCATCTAAATCATTATTTATTTTACAGGGGAAGGGTAAAATGGTGACCTATTGGCTAATTGGCGAGAAAAACTCTGATTCTGGTAACAACGAGGTTCGTGAAATCTCTTCTTACTCCATCTCCAGGAACCCCACCATAACTTACGATGAACCTCCCGATAGTCCTATCAGCCCAAGATTTGCCATGAAATCTTCCAACGTATCCAACCTACCTGACAACAACAACCCTCCGAGAAGCCTTGCTAACTTCCGCACCATCTCCCAAGACGGCGAAGACAACGGTAAACAAAGAGACGTTCCAAGGATCAAAAGGTTAAGCCAAACACCTGCCAGTTCCGTGGATTTGAGCAGCCCAAGCGGAAGCATCAGTTCCCTGGAATTTCCACAAGATTCTTCAAGGAGCTTCGACAGAAGCAGCTTCGAGTTCAGCAACCAAGAAACACAAGTGAAGAATGGAACAAACACGCGAGGAGTTATCATTGAGCCCATCAACAACGTGAAATACGCCACGCGGAGCGACGGTGATATTATTGTATCCAGCGTTCACGTGAAGGACGTCGTGAACAAATTCAATCACACACTTAACAATGAAACTGGTAAAAACACCTGCAAAAATATATTGAATTCTTCTAGAGGCAAAGAGTAATAAAACTAAGTTTATGTTGATCTGGTGAAGAATTATTAAATTCTCTTTCTATTGAATTAATCAGTGTTCGAGCTGGCCTCACAGTTTTAGGTAGGTGTTCTAGGACACGTGATTATAGGATAACTGCCATACTCTGGATAATTTCTTCATAATGATAATTAGTCCCTGATTGTTATGACTTCCAATAGACCAACCCCGAATAACTATTGCTCACGACAAGCTTCTTCTGGACAATTAAATGCTCCCCTATAGATCAAACGCAAAGCGATGGGAAAGGTAATAAATAGTTCCCATATACCTACTAAGCGTTTTTATTTTTTTAATAACTAATCTGTTTTCCAGTTCGTGAAATAATTTACGGGTGAAAATTAGAAAAGGAATATCTTTATGTAATTTTCCACCACTAAAGACAAAAAAATGCAACCAAAACCAACCTGTTCTAACCTCAATTGTCTATCAGTTAACGCAACCCATATACCCACGGAGAAAACTTACTGATATAAAATATTGTTCATTTATTAAGAAGCTCTTCAAATTATTCGTAATCCGGTTAAAAACAGGACTGCAGGCCTTTAACGAATGAATTGATAGGTTTCCTAATAAACTTTCAGTAAGCCGGGAATGTGTTATCAAGATGTCGGAACAAAAAATCTGATATTTTCGAATTTCGTCATTGTATATTATCAGGATAATTGCAGATGCATGGACACGTGCTCCGATTTTTTAAAAATGTACTAAAATTCAAAAGGAAACGGACTGCAATCTAGTTTTCAACCGGATTTTAATTGATCATAAAATATAATTTTTTCTACCTGCACCCATATTTATTACAACCTAACCCCACTTCTGTGTTATTTAGACTGTGGACAGCAAAAATAAATTTAAGAGGTTTGACTTTGTTTTTTTCCCGGCTGCAGAATTTTTCTACAGAGACGTAAATATTTTCACTTAAAATTTCAAAAGAGCACAGCTCTGGACAAAATCGACATTTTGTGCTGAAAATTAGTTGTTGAACTTAGATATTGATGTGTCTTTTCTTTATAAAATGCATAACTTAGAAATATTCCATTTGAATGATTAAAACATGAGAAGCGGGAAACTTTGAGTCGAAAGGAACCTAATATAAATAGGTAGGTAATTTTTTTTTAAGTGTCAGGAACACTTTTAAGGACAGCTGTCTAATGGGGCTATCGTTGGAAATTTTTCTTAAGGGGGTGTTGTGGGGAGCTTTTGTAGACATAAAATAAAATTGGAACTCAAACATGGTAGTTTTGCATAGCTGCAATCTAGTATTGTGTGGGATTATATCTCTATAAGATTATTTCGTTATAAGAGTACCTAAAACAATATTTTTATTTATTTAATGATATACCTATAAAAAGTCTATGGTATGTTCTCTAATTTTTATCATTTTATATAAGTATACTTTTTAATATTATGTTCAAGTGAGTAGATGTATTTATTTGTAAAGATTGAGAAAGATTGTGGCAGGAGTTGAAGATTAGCTATATTGTCTGAAGTACCTAAGTAAAGATAATACTCAGTAAATGTGTAGATAAAATGAAATTATGTTACTAAAAATAATAATTGTATTTCTTATTATAGTAACTTGAACAGTGATTCATTTGTTGTGCCATGAAATATTTGTGTAGATATTTAAAAACATATATTATATTATTATTATAACGCACAAGAGTCCTAACCAACAGAATTAATGGGAATTATTGCATCCTTGTTTTGGGTCATTACCAATTTTTGACCGACGTTTTGAGGCTAGAAAAAAGTGGAGGAGAAGAGGTGAAACGGTTTTCATGTCTCTTCTGATCTGGTCGCTTAGCATAGCCAAACCTATTTCAAAAATTTATAAAAAAAATTATAGAAATCAATGACTTTGTCGTTTGTGATATTATTAAAATGAAAAAAAATGCTTTGTGTTTAGCGGCTAATTTATTTAAATTTACTAACCAACAGGTTTTGCTTGGCTTAAGCATCATCAGGGTAACAATTTAATAATTCAGTGTTGGGGGAATGTTAATTTTGTTATTAGAGTCTAGATAAAAGGGATTTACCACTCCTCCATGGATATTATCAAAGATATTTTTTTTTATTACCTTTATACATAGAAAAAGTCGTGTTATTTGAAAAATATAAAACTTTCTTTTATGACAAAACCACACTAACTGAATTCACTTTGCTATTTATTTAACATTATTTTCGTCGTGTTGTTCAATGTGAACTAGCGCTAAGCGACGCTTTTAATAATTACATCTAAACATGACGCGTATCATTGTAAATATTTAGATTTTACAGCTGTCTTAGAGCCGACATTGAATAGTTATCTACTTGCAAAAGATAAAATTGCTCCAACCCTTAAATGCAGTAATAATATTTAATTAATGTAACTTTTTACTTTCTTCATTAGTTTTGGATTAATTGTATTAACATTTAAATTACATAGAAATGTATGTTTTTTAATTCAAAATATTTTAGGCTTAGAAAAAAGTAATATTTTTACGATATTTAATATTACATGGTATTTATTTTGATGACACAATTTATAAGGGTGCTTCTTTTACAAAAAGTTAAGACAAGTGTGATTCAATCTGATAGAAAACTGTGGAAAGGGTTGTTTTGTTTAATATATTCACTAACATCACATTTATTAACTATACTTTACCAGCGTAATGGAAAACTGTCAACCTACTCAGTATTTGTGTGACTTAGGAATGTAAAACATTTTTTGTAATAAAGTAAGTCGTAATACTAGTGGTATGTAATACTAAGCAATTAATGGGTAATTTATCATATTAACGTGATTTATCTTTGCCTAGCAACCTGTACCAAAATACCAGTGCTGCAGTATTGAAGTTTTCAAGTATTCGTAGGCACCCTCACCCTCTCAGCCAAATCTCCAAATATAAAATTATTAAATGCCAAATATTAACCGAAATTAAATTAGAATAAACATGCTACACTTAGAAGAAGAAGATATTTATCGATGATAATTAAAATGTTTTATGTCTAATTTAAATAAGGCATATTTAAGTTCAAAGATTTGGTTTATAGTATTGAGTTTTTTTGTCTTTCATGATTGATTTTCTGATAAATATTTTTATAAAAAAGATTAAAATCAAAATAATATTATTGTTAGTATTTCAAATTAAATATTTATGAAATGTTGATTTTGATTTGAGATATTGTCAATAAGAATTGTACTTAATATTATTGATAGAATTTATCCACGAAAGAGATTAAAAAATATACAGAGTGGTCCAAAGCACGCAATTTTTGTTGTTTTAATCTGGATTACGATCATTAAAAATCAAAAAAAATACAGTGAATTGACCAAGTCAGATTTATCGTATTGGATTGAATACACAAAAATAATCTCTCGTTTCCTATCTGCACGATGGTGTCAAAAATTTATTTACGATTTTATACTATAAGCTAATTCTACCCAATGTATGAACAAACATATTGGGTTGCTTGAATATTGCATTACTTAGTTCTTCATGGGTAATGACGATACCGTAGATATTCAACAGTCTAACGTGACTTAAAGATAACATTGACCAGTTTTCCCAATACCAAGGTATAAATATGATTCAATTTAGATTTCTAACCATGTTAAATCCTATTCCTAAATATTTATATAGTTTTTACTTTTACAATTTGGTATATCTCTTTAATTAGTATTTATTCTAGGTTTACCAAATTTTGTATATTTGAAATATCTATTGAAAGTAATAAATAATACTTAGTGTTATAGAGTGATACAAATGTATAGTCATAATTATTTATTGATGAAATCAAAAAAATAAATATATGATATAAAGTTTTAAACTATTACTAAACGTGTTTTATTTATTGTATTTTATTTCTTGCAGATTCCAATATTTTAAACAAATTAAGCACGGTAAGTGTCCTTCGATGGAGATGTGCTGAGGACATTGAGGAGGCCTTTTTTGCCTGTCACTGGCAAACAGTCTATGAATGACATGTATTGAGCGCCCATCGGGTTCTCAATAGTTGTGAGGTGACGTAACGATTTGAGCATGGATATTGAATAAAATTTTTCCAAAAGCCAAGTGCATGGAAACCATACACACTTCACTCAAAGGTAAACTGCCAATAACTAACGCTTTCTGCAGGCGGGAAAAAACGCAAATGCACATACTTTTTCCCGACACATATCCACCGTAGGACACTTCCCGTTACTCATTATTTTACGCATGATATTCGATACTTTTTTAACAGGTTTATTGAGTCGTGACCAACTCAACAAACCCCCGGACGTGAATAACAACTATAAAACTGCAAATGCATTTCTCGCCCTCGGAAGGTGTGAACCTCACTTAACCGCATCCAGTGCAGTCGCAGTAGCTATGCATAAATGATGCACAAGTGGGGCCTAAAAATATCTGAATTGTGTGAATGTGGATAGAATCTTACAAGAATATCTCCATTGTAATAATATATTGAGCAATTTGAAATTCTTACCACTTATTTTAGTTTAATATTATTGTAGCCATCATCATAAACACAACATTTGGGGGAGTAAAGTTGTTTCAATATATCATTATAATAGAATTGCACCACTTATGGTTAGCATCAAAATTAGAAATATTAATATCCCCTTGATCTGTTTCTCAGAGACAAAGTTGTGCAATTGAACCATGTAGCTCTCAGTACCGTCGAATGTCTCATTGTCACACTATGAGTTTAAAAAGGCCACACACTTATAAGAAAAATATTTTATGAGTTTTCCTATTATTTTTTTATCAATGAAGCACTGAAGTACATAGTACTTTAACTACCCGAGTAATAAACTGATGCAATCAAATTCAAGTGCGCGAATGAGGCGATGCATACTACAGTTAGCTAAAACGATGTTAGTATCAACTGGTCATCCCACACCCTAAACATGCAGAATTAATCAACTGAATGGCATCTGTACGGGACGTGTTTGCTTGCACAAGAAAAGACTGTAAATAATAAGCACCGGCACACATGAGTCCTCAACCTGGGTAATGATTTAAGTAAAACACCGTGAGGTGTTCTATCCAAACCATCATAAAAGAAAGACGATTCGAATCAAAATCACATTTTAATTACAAATATTGTACTGGTATACAGAACGTACAAAGGGGTGTAGCTTATAGGTACTTCCTATTTTTTACAGCCAAACCAATTCACAAGAAATAGTTATATGTATTTGAATACAACTGGGATTTAAACACAGATAGAAAACTGAGACAATCGGAATTCTTTCAGCGATAATTTCAGATTGGAGCACATTGTGCATCATCGCGCCATACGATACAGCAAATTGCGTTGGCGACTGCTGGAACAGTGGCCAGTTCAATTGGTAGCCAGCAGGAATCGGCTAGCCTCTAGGTTTCAGCATCAATGGCTAATTCAGTCGGTAGCCAGGAAGAATTGGCCGGCCTCTAGGTTGTCAGCATCAATGGCTAATTCAGTCGGTAGCCAGGAAAAATTGGCCAGCCTATAGGTTTTCAGCATCAATGGCTAATTCAGTTGGTAGCCAGGGAGAATTGGCCGGTTTCTAGGTTTTCAGCATCAATGGCTAATTCAGTCGATAGCCAGGAAGAATTGGCCAGCCTCTAGGTTTTCAGCATCAATGGCTAATTCAGTTGATGGCCAGGAAGAATTGGCTGGCTTCTAGGTTTTCAGCATCAATGGCTAATTTAGTCGGTAGCCAGGAAGAATTGGCCAGCTTCCAGGTTTTCAGCATCAATGCAGCAGGGATTGGCCAGCCTCTAGGTGATCAACGGTAGTGGGCAGTTTAGTCGGTAGCCAGGAGGAATTCATCAGCCTCTAGGTTGTCAGCATCAATGCAGCAGGGATTGGCCAGCCTCTAGGTGATCAACGGTAGTGGGCAGTTTAGTCGGTAGCCAGGAGGAATTCATCAGCCTCTAGGTTGTCAGCATCAATGCAGCAGGGATTGGCCAGCCTCTAGATGATCAGCGGCAGCATTGTCATTTGATTATAAGAGCCGGCAAACGGAGACGCCCCATTATTGTAATGACAGATGCGTCTGGCTCAGCTGATAGAGTGCCGGCCGTAAACAGCTCTTGCAAATAGTTGTAATCTTTAAAATGATTGTGCCATGATGGAGGAACAGAAGCAACTACAGATTTCAGTTGACACTCAGGAATTTATCATTATAATTAACAGATCGCGTTTTAACTGGAGGTGTTCCGTCCACTCGTGTTAATTTTTGAAATTTGACTGCCGAATATTGTGGTGTTTTTAGCTATTTATAATTTCTCTATCAAGCCTTCTTGTGACGTCAATATCTTTTAGAAAATAGGGTTACCGAACTGTTTCATGTTAGATTCAGACTTTTTGTGGCCTGGTAACAGGATTTTTCAACTGGTAAATATTACGATTTGGAAAAGGGGTCATCAAACTTGCAGGTGTTCAGCTTAAGTCGCAATTAAAATTAAATGCAAAAAATCATGTTTTCACTTTCGATACAGCATCGTATTGCAAAACTATTTTATTCGGTGTAAATTTGACCAAATAACAATTAGAAATTTTAGGGTTTTTTCTTGAGGTGAAATGTCTGCATGTAAAACAATCCATGGTTACAATCGTCACAGTAACTGAAATAGTATGGACTTTGTAGAAAGCCAGGGTTAGCCCAAGAGCGGGCCCAAGAAGGGCTCCAGAAATGCTCTATTATATTTTATTTTAAATATAACGTCTTCGATGGGGTTGGCAAAATTATAATTTATTATAGGTGAGTAGATAACTTTCCTATAATGCCGTCGTAAAGCTAATGCATTTTGTACCCAACGGACAACTTTTGCATAGTGCATAAAGAGTTGTGTAAAATTACAGCGATAGTGGGTGTAAGCACGGTTTGTACGTTTCCAACACGAATTTTACGTGTTTAGAAATATATCTTGCCTCTACAAAAATAAAGGAAAAAGGTTGAATCTAGGAAAAAATGTTATAAAACTAAAAACAGCTTTAGAATGTGAAAAAATATTTCCTTACATTTAAGGATTATTTCTTGTCCAAGAAAAAACAAAATATGTCTTCAGTTGACTTTAGTTTTGTGTGTTTATAAGTAAGGGTTCCGGTGTTTATGGGGTGAGGTTTATCCAGGTCTTAGTGGGGGATGCGTCTGCCCACCAGCTGTATGGTAGACCAGAAGAGAGGCCGGTTGAGGGAGACCTTTTGACGTCACAAGTCAGTCTCCCTCGACCCCACCCCTTGCAGCGCGAGAGGGATGTATTCATACGTCACTCCCGAATACAGTAACTCTCAGATTCCTTTCAACACCTCTTCCTACCTTTTCCATCTATCCTTTAAGTAAACTTTAAAAGACCCCACCCACAGCATCCTCAAGGATTGAGCTTTGTGCTCTTGAGGAGCTGATTGGAATGGTCGTGCCTGATCATACAGATGTCAGAACTCGTTGTTGTATTTTTCGCAGTTCTGCGCTAGTTAACAAGTAGTAGTAATAACAAATACGTAGTAAGAAATTACATTATCTAGGTATGCGTTTAGTTATATAATATGAGCAATATAATGGGATAATCTAATTATTGTAATAAACCAATTTGAATTTGTATTTAAACCTAACTCGATTAGGCTTTTAAGCCCTCCTCCCCATCTCCAAAGTAACTAACTTGCTTCCAAAACTAAAATATTAATTTTAGGCAAATTCAATACTAACTTGAAAATCGGGAAGGTAAAACATACTCGGTACAAATCCAAATATGCATAATATTTCCGATAGGTGAAAATTATTTGAGTTGTCATTATTACAATGCTAACGAAATATTTAAAAGTACCTACTTATGTTATTTACAATTTAATCACAGAAAACCATATTTAAGGCTATACTTAAAAAAACATGACTGTACCAGAACAAATATTCAACATGTTTGACTTACTAGACATACCCCAATAATACATAAAAACATTACTAAACTACATTTTTGACCAAGAAAACAAATTTCAACAAACACAAACTATCATTTATAGACAAGTTAGAAAACAAAGTGTATAAAAAAAGTATAAAACTCAGACGGAAAATACAAGCTATAGAGAAATACACAAAAAATCGAGAGAATAAAAGCATTTAACAATAGTGTATATAAAAAGGGAGTTTTTTTTCATTTATTTAACATTAAATGATGTATTAAAGAACAAAAAAGGCATATAATTAAGAAAAATTAACGTAAATTAACAAAAAATATATACGTAATACACAATACTATTTTTTACTATCGAGGTACGAGATCACCCAATGGAAGGCAGGAAAACACTTAGATTTTTCAGATCAATTTATTTTAATAAAATATAAATGCGTACAAAGGGAACTAACTATCAGCCGTAGCTAAAATTTACTATGGTCTACATATCACTAAGCTCTGACTAAGGGTCCTTAGTGTGTAGGTACCTACATACCTATTAGATCTACTATACTTCTCTTTGATCTTACACGACCACATACTCAGATTAAGGGTCTCATTTCCCTTAATCTGTAGGTACTGCTTTACCTACATATCACCCTAGCCAACAGTACTCCTGATACTGGGGATATCTCCTCTTTTAAACGAAAAGATACAAATTAGTATCGATAGTATAGATAGTAGGACCCTTTTTTCCCACGCTTTGCCTGGCGTGTAAAAGTAATTATTTTACTTTTTGCTTCATACTTCACTAATCGCAAACAATACGTTTTTTATAAAGGTTCTCGCTCTGCTGAATTCCTGATTTTTTCTGGAGTCCCGCAAGGATCAATTCTTGGACCGCTATTATTTTTGTTGTTCATCAACGATATTGGCTCAATCATCACTCATTCCTCTTATTTATTGTTTTCTGATGACCTAAAACTCTACCGCATAATAAAAAATCTTGCTGACTGTGTCCTCCTACAAATCGATGTGAACTCTGTCGCAAACTGGGCAAAAATTAACTGCTTAAGCTTCAGTGCACCTAAATGCAACGTAGTCTCTTTCACACGGGCAAAACAGACGATCATATTTGAATATTCAATTAAAGATAACATTTTTCATCGCTTTGGTCAAATAAAAGATCTAGGGGTTACTTATGACAACAAAATGACATTCCACCAGCACACAAATGACTTATGCAACAGAGCATATAAACTGCTGGGCTTTGTCATTCGCAATTCACGCTCATTTCAAAACCCATTAACAATTAGGCTACTTTACAACTCACTGGTGCTAAGTGTACTGGAGTCGAATTGCATTATCTGGGCCCCATTTGAAGCATCCTATATTTTAAACATTGAAAGAGTTCATAAAAAATTCCTACGTTTTTTTTTTATTTTTACGCCTCTATGAAAAATATCCATATTTATATCCATCGAGATTTATTCTAGGTATGACTAACTACCATTCTCTAGAAACTCGTAGATGTTTTGCGTTGTTAAAATATTTCTTTCAATTAATCAATGGCCTCGTCTCTAACGGTGAGATTCTGGCGCAAATCAATTTATTTGTCCCAGAGTCTCACTCTCGGGCACGTCACCATAACATATTATATTGCCGATTGAGTCGTTCAAATCTGTACCCGAATTCGCCCGTGGGAAGAGCGATACGCTATTTAAATATATTAGATAAAAATTTCTACATATTCTTCGGAAAATTCAATGAGTTTGTAAGGTTTTTGGCGCTACATTCTCACTGTGAAAATGGTACTTTTACAATTAGTTAGATAAAATATCCGTAATATTGTAAATTTTTTTGTACACAAATAAAATAAAATTTTCTTGTTTAGAGCTGAATAGACAAGATGTGAGAAATAATTAACAAAAAATCTGCCTCAACACAGGTTCGCCTAGTGAGGCAGGTTATGCACAACTCAAAATATAGTATATTATGCCATATCTTTATAACATTCATACATATTTACTTTTTCTTCTACTAGAAACTGTTCTATTATTGTAACATTAGTTTTTCAACAATGTCATTGTTACTAACTTACATATAGGTATTTTACTAAAAAAAAAAATACAATTAATTTTGGGAGATTTTAAAATATTTTGGATGATCTTAATAATAACAAAGGGCTTCGAGGAAGTAGTTACTTGATGATATTGGTTAATGCAAACGAACGCTTTTACAATGATAAAGAATGTTTAATCCTAGAATTCGTGACATGGTTGAAGGATATAAAAGTACCAGGTTATCAGATAAATTATATTATTTTTTATAGATTGGATCATTACAATATACATTTAATTACTTACGTATAGTATTATGAAGTGTATATTATGTATATACAACCGTACCTCATAATATTTGGCTATTTTTTATTGCCGCCTATTATTTTATTATCTCATTTCAATTCTGTTTATTTTTTATTATATATCAATCTATTATTTATTTTTATCTTTTAATTGAAATGTATTAAATTGTTAAATTAGGAACTCAGAACGATTAAAGCACCCAGTGACGCCCACATTATTAAATATGGTTTTAAAAAGCTTAAATTAAAAAAAAAAACTTTATGGCAGAGTATTAGCATGAATTTATCCATGTTTTAAATTACCTTATTACCTACCTTATTTACCTTGATTCAAAAAGCCATGTATAAAAATTAAAAAACCGTTATTCCGTTCAATTAATATATCTGTCAAAAACAGACATTTCCTTTTTTGAATGAAAATACGACATTACTGCATTTAATCAAATATTTTGGGTTCTTCAAAATTAAACATAATGTTTAAATCTTTTCCATCAGGTTTTATCAAAAAATAGTTTGATATTTAATGCTTTTCAAAAAAAGTATTCTAATCAGAATTTGACAAAATTTTGAGAAAATGACTTGTTTATCTACGTTAATAAAAACAATAGTAACCGGAGGGCTATCATTTCAAAATTCCAAACAATTGTTTATTATATTGCGGACAGTCTAGTAGCTAATATAAAAAAACGGAAAAAATTGATTAAGTGTGAAATACAAATTAGACAAATATTGTGAAATAAATCACTTAACTCCCTTTTCCTACCCCTTAAAACAGAACTTTAATATTTCTTGATGAAAATTTTCACTTGACGTTCAAAACAAGTGGAAAATAACAGTCTACGTCTAATTTCAAAAACTCTGTAAAACCCGGACAATGCCAGAATGCAACTAGTATTTCACGTTTAAAATATTTCTAACAATAAGATTTGTACGAATAATTCTCCCTATTTCCATCATCAAATCACTTAATATTGACGATCTCATTAATGAGAACAAATCAAATTAATCGTGCCGGAATAAACCTCTCCATAAACCAGCGATAAAACTGACCCTCCGCTTACACACAATGCGGCGGGGAGAGGCCTTGTTAATTATTGGTAAAATCAGACTACGCTCTGGTTTATAGCGTGACGTCATCCCGCCGAGGCAACGTGACGTAGGGGGGAGTCAATGACGTCACTCTCCCTACATCGCCACCCCTAACAGGCAGGACGTGGTGAGAAGGTGTGCATCTTACGTCAAGATATAATGACCTTAGAAGCTGGTGAAAGAAGAGGAATTCGTGTACGCAATGTATTGTTAGGTTTGGAAGTTTAAAAAATTGATCTACCGCGCATGGATATAATAATATTATAAATCTTCTAACAGACAACGTATTTATATAGCGCATATTGTGTAATTTTTTTCTTTGGGTGCCTTTCATTCATATTGTTAATAAAAACTTATTATTTGATTAATAACCTAGTTTATATAACGGTTTATATTTTTTTGCAATAACTTCAACAGTATTTCCTTTGCTGATGAACACATACAGGGTGTTAAGAGACGTACTTGACTTTACTTGATGCCTGAAATTATTTTGAGTATAAATTTTAAATAAAAATTTGGTCTCTGGTGGCACTTTTAAAGTTTTTTTAAATAGAAAATAGGTAGGTATTGGACAGCTAAGGTCAAAGTAAGGGGGTGGGTGGGTACTTGACTGAGTGGCCAGGGACGCCATAAAAGGAAAGCCATTCATAGGAAGAATTTAAAAAACAAATATTTAAATAAAAATGCAGTCGCCGGAGACCAAAATTTCTACTATATTTTTTACTCTGATGTTAGATAACGCGTTTCCACGGAATCGAACCGCGTATGGAAAGGTAATATATCTTCAAGAATACCTGGCTAGCTCAAGCAGGATTCCGTGTTTTCAGTCCGTTTGTATTAAGAGAGAACGTACGCCTTCTAGAAATGGGTAGAACAAAAGGGTTTCTTGGAAATAAAACACTATTATTGTGGTGCTTTTAAATGCCTTCAAAAAGACCTATATTACAGCACTGGAATCTACTCGTAGGAAAAGCTTAAATCTCTTTGTGGAGGGTTAAAAGAATGATGTTAAATTAATGAGAAGAAAGCAGATACAGAAACTAATAGAATAAAGCATGGAACGATACCGCAGGTATTTTTGTAGACGTCCAGGGGGCAGGCAGTAGAAGAAATGAATCGAAATATACTAGTAATCAATTGCCAAACACTGTAGAAAAAAAGAATAGAAATATACTAGTAATAATTGACAAACACTTTTCAAAACACTGTTTAGCAAAGCAAGTCTCGAATTCAAAGCGTAGGACGTCACACCCTCTCGCAACCAGAGCTAAAACCAAAGAGACCTTTACCCGCCTGGACTTTTGGGGACCCGCGGCTTCGCCGCGCCCCCCCCCCCGGAAATGGTCACACCCACTTTAAACGCAGCCACTGGGTGGTCATATGAAAGAATTTAAAAATACAAAGTACTTCATTTTAAGAAAATATTACGGGGTTGAATGTTTTAATTTTAAGAAAGTTCATTTCATAACACTTCCCCGAAAACACAACGAAAAAACTGCCGTGGGAATAAAAGTTTTTTGACTCTAAATCGCTCAAGACCCCTTTGACAAAAGCTACAAAAGAAGTCATCCACATAGAGATTCAGCATTAAAAACCTACGCCCAAAAGTTACATATTTTACATTGTGAAATTTGTGCACGACATTTCAAATTATTATTAATATTTATATTTTTTTTTGGTAATACGGTGCACATAATCGTAAGAGCAAAAGCAGCAAGTGATGGTGTCAATCGTAAGAGCAACAGCAGCAAATGATGGCATCGGCTCTCTCTGCAAAGGGCCGCGAGCAGTAGCGTAAACTCGTTCGTCATGGCGTAGATGTCTCGATACCCGGCGGGAACGATTCAAGGAGAAGCGTTAACATGAAAGCGAAACATAAGAAAATATTAAAAAAATGCAAATAAGCAGTGGACAATGAACTAAAAAAATCAAAATAAAAAATCGAGTTCACATAAGGAGTGAGAAACTAATATTGAATAGTAAATATATTTGCACAAGGGAGCAGTATATAGGCAGAACTTCCCATTGTATATCGTGACGCACACACATATGTTTATGCTTTATACATAAGGCGAAAAACATACTAAAATCATTAATTAGCACTAAATAATCAATATATGCTGAAAAACACACACGAGAATCAGTATCCACCTTTTAATGGTTCGGATATGCTTCCGTATGGTCATTGCTGAAAAGAAATAAAACAAAATGAACAATATACATTGAAAAACACACACGAGAATCAATATCCACCTTTTAATGGTACGGATTTGTTTCGGTGCAATCGGCGTCTACCTCTTAGTGTTTTTTTTTATTTTTTTTTTTAATCAGCATATCTACCTTTTAATGGTCCAGATAGCTGTTTGAAGAATAGCTGAAAAGAAATAACACAAAATAAACAATATAAGCTGAAAAACACACACGAAAATCAATATCCACCTTTTAATGGTACGGATTTGTTTCGGTGCAATCGGCTTCAACGTTTTAGTTTTTTTTTTTTAATCAGCATATCTACCTTTTAATGGTCCAGATAGCTGTTTGACGAATAGCTGAAAAGAAATAAACAAAATAACCAAAGCCACTTTAATCAGTATCTACCTTTTAATGGTCCAGATAACTGTTGATGAATAGCGCAACATACGAGTAAAATCAAAATCGTCCTCCTTTAGTGACCTACATATCGCCAGAAATCTTGGAAGAATTGCTGTCATAGGTATAATACGAGACGTATCTTTCAAATACTTAGTGCTGTGGACCTTATTTATTTGTGTGGAAAATCATTGCATCCATACAAAAAAACTCCCAAAATGAACAACACAAGAACAAGAAAACAAATTAATAATATTCTGTCGCAAGTCATTGCGCTTTGAAGTTTTCGTATACAATAGATTATAATGGGTTAGAATTTATTACATAATAATATATATACCGATATGGGCGCCATCTTGTTTATGGCTACCAAGCAACCCTAGGATCGAAGTCACAAATAATTATTTTATATTTTTTTCAGATTTTAAATAAAGTTGGTGAAGTTTGCACCAAATTAATAGCAAGTAGGAACTGGGTACGAATCAGACATAATGTGAATGTCGTACTGTGTGTAGGAATATTTAAAGATAGTGTCGTGTATTTAGCCGCCTCCGGTTAATTACTCCGGAGTGACTGTGATGTTGGAGTCTGTATACACTCCCTTCGAAGGGGCCCCCTCGAAGACAGTGCCGTGTATTATGTAGATGTGCATGTTCAATGAGTACTTGTACCTTATTTATCTGTTTTTGCGAATTTTTAAAATAGAATATTTCCCCATCCGGGCAGTCAACAAAACTGGCTTTCCAATATTAATTGCATTAACCAGATTTCAAACAGATTTTTCCAAGAATCGAATTGGGGTAGGTTGCCAATTGTTGTTTTTAAATTCCTAAGGGGTCACAGTTAGGGTATAGGAGAATCGGTCTGGTTCCCCGCGGAGCTTATAATTTAACCATATCTTTTACATAGTATCTACCCAAGATCTTTCCTGACTCATCTGCCAACAAATGTATGACGTCGGAAACCTTTTTAACTATCTCTCGCCAATTTAACTATCCCTAGGATCGGTCACAAAATAGACTCAATCACAACTTCAACTAACGAAGTCATGAAGATAATTGACGACCTTAAGTCATCAAAAGCATGTGGTCCCGATAAGATTTCATCAAATCTTCTAAAAATCATTAAAGTATACATAGCCATACCGATTGCTTTCATTGCGAATCTTAGCTTTAAATCAGGGAAATTCCCTAACCATTTAAAGCAGTCAATCGTCATTTTACTGCATAAAAGTGGGGACAAATCACTGATACATAATTACCGGCCTGTTTCCTTGCTCAACTCTGTCTCTAAAATTATGGAGAAAATTGTAAAGAACCGTCTCATCCATTATCTCGAAAATAACAACATCCTTTCTAGTAGACAATTCGGCTTTCGCAAAGGTTTAAGCACTGAAAACGCCATCGCTAATTTGACAAAAATCATTTCTAATAATCTAGATAATGGTAGTAAATGCATTGCACTTTTTTTAGATCTAGCTAAAACGTTCGATACTATCTCGCACAAAATTCTTCTGAATAAACTACAACGAATTGGGATACAGGGTCAAATTTTCAAGTGGTTGGTTAGTTACCTAGAAAACAGGAGCCAAAGAGTTGATATTAACGGTACTCTAAGTGATCCAGCCAATATTAAATATGGCGTACCGCAAGGAAGTACACTAGGTCCCATATTGTTTAATGTTTATATAAATGACTTATGTAATACTTCATTTGCAGACCACATTATTACATTTGCTGACGATACAGTACTTTTATTCGAAGGCAAAACCTGGAATGAGTCTTGCAGTAAAGCTGAATTTGGCATAAACAAAGTTAAACAGTGGCTAGATAGTAATCTCCTCACTCTAAACTCGGATAAAACGAAATTCATCTGCTTCAGTTCAACTCAAGCGGGTCAACCACAAGAAATTATTAACATTAGAATACACCATTGTTACGACATTATTACATGTAAATGCAATACCCTAGAATGTGTGGACAATATAAGATACCTAGGAATTATCATTGATAAATTTCTGAGATGGGACAAACACATAGCCTTTACTTCCACAAAGGTCAGGAAACTTACACATCTGTTTATAGCAATAAGAAATATTCTATGTCTAAATGATTTGAAACGTATTTACTTTGCAATGTGCAATTCTATATTAGACTATGCATCCTTAGGTTGGGGAGGTTGTGCTAAAACCATACTCGATCCCTTAGCTAAATCCCAGAAATCGCTTATAAGAGTCATACTGAAAAAACCTTTCAGGTACCCCAGCGATTCATTGTTCGCAGAGTTTCGTGTTCTTGATGTAAGACAATTATACATGAGGAAAATCATATTACATACTCAAAAACAGAGGCACTACTTAGCTTCCGTAAACCACTGTCATAATACACGACATGCAAAAAAAAACCCAACAGTTCCGCCCACCACTTCCTCATCTTTAGCACAGAGACAATTCTCATACTTAGGCCCTAAACTGCTCAATCTCATACCTGATGCATGGAAGGCAAAGAGTACTAATATTCTGCGTATACAGGTAAACAATTGGCTTCTGGTCTTGGGGAGAGCTGAATGCGAGAATATGCTAAAAAACAGTAATTGAATTGTAAATTTTGTTTTTCTTTACATTCTTTTTTACATTTTAATTTATATTGGTATTATATTAGCATTACAGGAACTGTATTTTTTACATAAAGAAAGTTCGAAAATTGCTCAATTCTTCGTGATATTTTTCCTTAAAGGAAAAGTTCCTTCTTTACTTTCATTTTTTATATTTTTTTATTTTTTATTTTTCATTTCCTTGTTTTATCTATTAATATTTCTTTAGTTTATTATATCAGCAAAACAATAGTAAAAAAAAAATAATAAAAAATGTCGTGGTATAACTGAAAGTATACTAGATTATGAATATACATTTGTATTACTTTACCAACAGAATTTCTTCAATTCAGTTTCATTTTCAAATTCATTTTCTTGTTTTTATCTATTAATATTTCTTTAGTTTATTATGTCAGCTAAACAATAGTAAAATATGTCATGGTATAACTGAAAGTATTCTAGAATATTAATATACATATGTATTATTTTAACAACAGAATAGTCAACACAATAATTTACTATAATTTACATGTAAAAACATTATCATATTAGAATGTCCTAAAACGGGCAATCGCCTAGTTGGACATTTTAAGTTCACTAATTATTATGTAATATTTACAAACAAACAATAAATAAATAAATATCTTTCTGCTGTTTAGGCAGAATGAATAGTTCCCGGGGCGGCGGTACCCAAATAAAAGCAGGCCGTCGAAAATAAAATACCTAGTATCTCTAAATAGTATTAAACAAAGTCGCTATATTTTTGATACGCCAGGAACAAGGCGTCACCGACATCGCCGTAAACGGAGGATAGTTCTTCTAGCCGGTCGGCGTATTCGTTCGTTGTTAGCGCGGTTCCGGGAAATGGAGTTTTTATGAAGGCAACCGAGGGGTATCTGCTCATAGCCGTGATCCAGGAAAAACGGCGTGTATCCTGTGGTTAGATTAACGGAATTATTTAAAGCCGCCTGAATTTTATCCAGATGTTTACACCATGTCCGTTGATTTTTCTCTACCACTATGGCCAGGACCGTGCCAATCGTTTGGTTATACCGTTCCACAACGTTATTCATCGGGGTATAATAGCTGTTGTAAAATATGTCGGGCACTCCGTAACTACTCAAAAAGTTCTTAAATTTTCGTGAAATAAATACTTTCCCGTTATCTGGTTTCGATGCTATGTTCGACAAGGTGAGTCAGCCCGAGGCCGCATTTTTCAAAGGAGATATCTTGAAATTTATTCGTGATATTTTGTAAGCTATCGGCCTGCGACGCTGTAAGATTTTCAACTGGGATAAGGGTTCTGATCTCGTCTATTTCCGGAGGTGATAAAAAAACTCTATTCGCCGTCGGAGTCACGGGGCAATCTTCAGGGCCACGTTGAAAGATCTCCAAAAATCGGTACCAAGGATAAATTTAAGTGAAAATGACGGTATGACTAAAAAATCCTAACCTAACCTAACACGGTTTGGTGACTTGCATCAGCCGTGCTCACCGGAGACCTAAAGGGTTTCATTGGTACTCCCATACTAATGAATGACGTGTATGAATTTCCTCCTAGGCAACTAACATTTGCCCCCGAGTCTAATCATCCCGTAAAGGGCACATTATTTATAGTAAACTGCGCGTAAGGGCGACCGTCTACGGCTTCAATGCATTCAATTTCCATAACATGTGCCGTTTCTTCTAAGAATTTTGGGTCATCTAGCCACTCAATACGTCCACGGCCAGCGTCACCTTGCCGTGGAAGGGGGTTATTTGAGTGGCTGGAAATTAGTTTTTTGAATTCGGTATTCTGGGCGGTGGTCGGGTTAAATCTATTCCCGCGGGGAGAAAACTTGACTGAGGTGACGGATGGGAGGATATGTTATTACGCTTATTTTTGTAACGGCGGCCACCGCCCGCCCTCATATATTTATATTGTTCGCGAGTATTGCGAAAACCGCTGTCCGAGCTATTTTTCCCGTGGTCTGCCGGTAGAGCTGCAGGGCTTGACGAAGCCACGCTATTGAGATAATTATTTCCTCCCGATCTCACTTCACGGGGCGGGCGCGATGCTTGTTTCTGGTAGCTCTCGAATATCGTGCACGCGATTTCTAAATCTTCGATAGAGCTACTGCTATGCATGGTCAACATACTAGCGTATTGGGGAAGGAGGCCACGTTTGAGAGTTTCCACTAGCTCCTCTTCCGACATGGGAGATTCTAACATGTGGTTTTTATGACGCGTTTTAATAAAAAAATCCCTAGTCTTCCCGTGCGCTTGTTTGGATACGTAAACTTCGAGTTTACGTTCCCATTTAGAATTGGGCAGTTCAAATTTGCTGAGAAGCAGCCTTTTAAGATCGGACCAGGATAAACTCTCTCTCGGTAAGGAAAGAAACCATAGCAGCGCCATTCCCGTTAAAAGTTCGTTGAAACATTTAGCAACTTCTTCTGACTTAACACCCCGGGATATGGTTAACAACTCCACCCGGCTTACGAATTCCCTGACATTGGTCGTTCCGTTAAATTTAAGATTCCATGAAGCGAAATTCGTCGCCTTTGTTTCCTTCAAAATATACCTAATCTCTACTGGCTGTTCTAGGACTCCCATATCAGCGCACGGCATAGGATCAACCTTGTCGTTTGCGTGTCTTATAAAGCCTTGTTAAACTGGCGGGCTTGTTTTTGCAAAGCTGGCAAATCTTTACTCCTGACAATACCACGTTTTCTCAATGCCCTTTTTAGTTGCGGAACGCTTGAAGAATCAACGTGGACGATAATGCCTTCCTTAAAGCGAATTAAGGCGTCCATTTTATTAATTTTATTAAAATTAGCCGACTTAATTTCTTAAAATTACTTGTGTACTATTGAGAAAAAACTAAGTAGTGAATAGATTCCAGGTACGCGCTTTCCTTTTTTAATTGTCTGCGGTTTTTCCAGTTATCATAAAAGGCTATCGGCTCAAGACGTATTTCTGGGAAGTAGTTATTTTTACCAAAACCCAATTATGCAATATTAAAATGAACACGACCTATAAATCTGTTACTAACGTATTTTAGGTTTTTCTGCCCACCCTGGACGTATTTCTGGGAAGTAATTATTTTTTCCAAAACCCAATTTTGCAATATTAAAATGAGAAAGAAACCTTTAAAATCTTTTGTCTTTAAATTTTACACGAATATAACCGCACAAGTAGGTACCTGTATTATTACGCTTTGAGTTTATTATATAACCTAACTTTATATTACTTGAATGAGTCCGAAACTACGCTCCGAAAATAAACACAGAAGTGTAGGAAGGAAATTATAAATTGTTAGGAAAACACGGGAAATTTATTTTATTTTTGAACGCAAACCGTCGCAAGATTTAAATATTTGTCGAAACTCTTCTTATTTTTTTTTAAAGGACACTATGATTCTATGGCGATGCGTGCCAAACACGTGTGGGCTAAACGAAACGGCGCGAGCGTTTACAAAATGGTGACTGCCATCCACATGTGGGCTTGAAATACCACCGGGACCCCAAAATGGTGGCGATTGAGAAACACGCGTTGAATTTAAACAACAGTTCGCGAAAGTTTATAAAATGGCAGTAATTACGGGACACACGTGGGCTAAACACACTGAAGCTATGAGTATAAAAATGGCGAAGAATGCAAAACACGCGTCGAATTTAAACACCAGTTCGCGAACGTTTATTAAATGGCGGTAATTACGGAACACACGTGGCTTTTAAACACAGGGGTACCTAGATGTAGAAAAACAATTATTTACACACATATATGCACATCACGACAACAAGAAAAAGTTACAACAGGAAAGCGATTCTCTCAAATAAGGCCCCACGTTTCTGGGTTCCAGTGTTAGATAACGCGTTTCCACGGAATTGAACCGCGTATGGAAAGGTAATATATCTTCAAGAATACCTGGCTAGCTCAAGCAGGATTCCGTGTTTTCAGTCCGTTTGTATTAAGAGAGAACATACGCCTTCTAGAAATGGGTAGAACAAAAGGGTTTCTTGGAAATAAAACACCATTATTGTGGAGCTTTTAAATGCTTTCAAAAAGACCTATATTACAGCACTGGAATCTACGCGTAGGAAAAGCTTAAATCTCTTTGTGGACGGTTAAAAGAATGATGTTAAATTAATGAGAAGAAAGCAGATACAGAAACTAATAGAATAAAGCATGGAACGATACCGCAGGTATTTTTGAGACCTTTACCCGCCTGCACTTTTGGGAACCCGCGGCTTCGCCGCGCCCCCCCCCCCCGAAAATGGTCACACCCACTTTAAACGCAGCCACTGGGTGGCCATATGAAAGAATTTAAAAATACAAAGTTCTTCATTTTAAGAAAATATTACGGGGTTGAATGTTTTAATTTTAAGAAAGTTCATTTCATAACACTGAGTAAAATCCGGAATCATTGATTATATTAAGTGAAATGCTTCCCTTAAAACCCTGTGTATTTGACAGAATTGAGATATAAATAAGATTACAAAATGTTATCATTTTATAATAACGCGCAATGTGAAATTTTTGATTTAATTGTGGAATATTTTCGTCAGGTTTGATCGCACTATTTTATCATTTCATCTGTACCTACCCGTATCACATAATCATATTTTATGTATTATTTTGTTACCTATGTGGAAACCTGTAAATGGTTTATTTACTGAAACTAAATTATTGTTATGCTGTTATTGATGTAAACTGTTGGTATCCCAAATAAAATAAAATAAAATAAAAATAATTTATAACTTTTATGTTTTTAAACTATTGAAAGAGAGGGGACTTTATTTGTAGATCTCCATTTTATTTTAATTTACCGGTTCTCATTAAAAATTACCATTTTGTAGAAACTTCCGACATAATAGCTGTCATAATGTGTTTTAGCAAGATCTCTCCTTTTTCAAATAAGTAGTCTTCGCGCGAATAATTTCACTAAGCAACAGTTAAATAGTCAAGCTTTATCTCTCTTTATTCCTCACGTTTAGCGAAAAAATATTCAGAAAACGAATTTGTTCGTAAATTTTTTTTTATGAACTCAAACACGAGAAATAATTTCTCAATTGAGTTGGGCAGTTTCGTTAAAAAACATTTTTTCGCAATCAGCCTTGAACTTTCTCCTTTTGTAAATTATTGTAATGTGTTGATATATTTATTAAATAAATAACTAACTACCATATGCATTCCTCTTTGCCCAGAATACTAATGGAGGGAAACAATTATACCAAGACAATGTACATCTTCAATCTATCTTTAAGCAAACATAAAATGTTGTTAATGAAGCAATTCAATTATGTATATTTCCTAATTTTATTTTATTTTATTTTATTTTGTTTATTTAGGAAAACCAACAGATTTTTTACATCTTTAAATAATTAATCTTATAAAAAATACAAATAATATCTAATGATAGGTTTTCACTTAAAAAAATAATTATAATAACAAACTAAGGGTCCAGTACCCGTGGGCAAAAAATATTTACAGAAAATACAAAAAAATAAATAAAGTAAGCATAACATCGGATATAAGAACACAAGTAAATTACAAAATATCAATTTTATCCTCACACAACACCAATAATCACCAATATATGTATATACCTACAACTAAACTGAACAGATGTGTATAAAATGAGTCACTTGTAACTGGACAGGGTTCATATCAACAACATGATAACTTGCAGTATGTTATTAATTATTATTTAATAATAGCTAAGGTATCTTTTTAAAATGTTCCTAAACTACACGAAAATATGTCAATACAATTAAAATTCTTATTGTATAGGGTACAAGCTCTGAAAATAAAAGCGTTTTGTCTGAGATTAGTAGAGCATTTTTGAAGATGAAAAGGTGACTTATCTCTAGTTCTAAAGCTAGGGACTCTAAAATTAATCTCAGACAAAAGGGGCGAACAATCAATAAGGCCACTGATAATTTTATAGAGATATATTATATCTGCGGAGTCTCTTCTAGTTTTTAATGGTATTAGTCCATAATATTCCATCGAGCTGTTAATCCCGTGGTTACCAATATTCATCTTAAAATTTAAATGATTGACAATTTTTTTTTGGATGGCTTCAATGCGCTTTACATAAATGTTATATTGAGGATTCCATATCTGAGAAGCAAATTCAAGATGACTACGAACATAAGAAAAATACAATATTTTAAGTGTTTGAATATTATTGAATTCTTTTCCAATACGGAATAAGAATCCTAAAATTCTAAGGGCTTTCTTCACAATCATGTCAACATGCGCCTTGAATGTAAGTTTACTGTCAAGCAGAACACCTAGGTCACGAATTTGTGTAACCTTTTTAAGTACTTGACTGGCTATGTAGTAGTTATGTTCAGTTTATTTATTTACTTATATATATAATTGGAGAAAACTATGAAGAACTAATAAATATTTTAAATAATGAACTAGATAATGTATCAAGATGGCTAAAAATAAATAAGCTTAAATTAAATACAAAAAAAAACAAAATGTATGGTAATTGGTTATAAGAAGACATCCAGTGAAAGCAAAATCAAAATTGATGGTGAAATTATTGAAAATGTTACCGATATAAAATACTTAGGAGTTATAATAGATTCCAAACTCAACTTTAACAAACATGCGGAATATACCCAAAAGAAAATTGGAAAAAAGATATCTTTCTTGGGAAGAATTCGCCAAAAACTGTCCGAAAAAACTGCAATCACCATTTATAACTCCATTATTGCTCCACATTTTAATTACTGCTCAACTATCCTTTTCCTGTGTAACGACCGAGAGCAAAATAAATTTCAAATTCTCCAAAATAGGGCAATGAGAACAATACTCAGACGAAATAGATATTCAAAAGTAAATAAAATGTTAAACGAACTAAATTGGCTAACGGTGAAACAGATGTTGACCTTGAACACGATGATATTTTTACACAAAATAGTAAACAACCTGCTACCCAAATATTTTTCGAATCAAATTGTATACAACAAGGACATACACCAACATAAAACTAGGACGTGCAATGAAATCAGGCTACCAAAGAAGGACAAAGCGAATACCCAGAATAGTATATTTTATAAAGGGATGAAATACTATAACGCGCTGCCGGAAAACCTTAAGTCTGCCCCAATTGAAAAGTTTAAGATGTTGTGTAGGAGCCATATCAAGAAAGAAAAAAAAAACATAGTATATTTAAATGTAATAATTAATTAGTCATTTGTAATCTTAAATGTACAAATTACTAAAATAAAATCAATAAATAAAAAAAAAAATAAAATAAATTTTATTTTGTTTTTAGTGAAGGTAATCACATAACATTTTGAGGTGTTCATGTTGAGATGATTGATAATGCAGTAGTCATCAAGTCTATATAGATCTTCTTGTAATTTATAACAGTCAATAATAGAATTAATAGGAAAGAATATTTTCATATCGTCGGCGAAGAGTAGAATATTTGCATAATTAAAGCATTTTATAATGTCGTTGATGAAAATTGTGAACAGCAACGGTCCCAGGTGAGATCCTTGGGGCACACCTGAAGGTATATTTACAATCTCAGATATGAAGCCATTAATAGTTACTCCTTGAGTGCGCCCATTAAGATAGGAGACCAGTCATCGGTACAAATCCCCGTGGATTCCCAGAGCTAGTAGTTTAGATAAAAGAAGACTGTGATCAATTTTATCAAATGCTTTGGAGAAGTCTGAATAGATTACGTCAACTTGGATTTGATCATCCATATATTTTGATATATTTTCAGTGAAAGTTGCAAGATTAGAGACAACTGATCTTTTTTTCATGAATCCATGTTGTTTAGCAATTATTACAGACTGGACACAGTCATACAGTTGTTCATGAACAATTTTTTCAAATATCTTACTGAATATCGGTAATTTAGATATTGGACGATAGTTACGGACTTCATTTTTCGCCCCAGACTTAAATACTGGTGTAATATGAGCACACTTCCAGCGATCCGGAAAGACACCTTCTTTCAATGAGGATTGAAAGAGCAATAATAGTGGCTTCGAGATTACCTTGCTACATATTTTGATAAATAATGCCGGAATTTTATCGCTACCTGCACCCAATGAGCAAGAGATAGTATCAATTATTTTTTCTATTTTTTCTTTGGAAACTGATACCGAAGATATGTTAACTTGATTGTCTACGTGATAATTGGTAGAATGAACATCGGAAACAGTTTTGTGATTAAAAGTTGAGACGAAGTGTTGTGAGAACAGGTTGCATATTGCGAAGGGATTCACGGCAGTTATGTCACCCAGTTTCATAATATGCGGTAAACCAGAATTATTTCTCTTTCCTTTAATATAGGTCCAGAAATGTTTCGGGTCACGGGATATATTAAGTTCGGCGTTTATTATAAATTGTTTAAGAAATTCCCTAGACATTTTCTTTTGCCTTTATCGAAGAACACAAGATTCACGGTAGTCCAAAGGATTTGACCACTTTTTCCACATTTTGAACACTTTATATTTTTCTTTAGTGAGTTTTATCAGGGATGGATTAAACCAATAAGGATAAGAGTTGTTAATATGAACTTCCTTTGATGGGACGTTCAAACGAATAATTTCATTTAAAATAACATAAAAACGGTCAATGGCATTATTAGTTGATAGGTTTAAAAATTCTGCATCCCAATCAATATTATTGAGGATGTTATTGATCGTTTCAAAATTAGCATTCCTGAAGAGATAGATTGTCCTTTTGCTGTCCACCATAGGGGTTTCCAGAGCTATATTGATGTCGAAAATAATGGTTTT
Source organism: Hesperophylax magnus (assembly GCA_026573805.1). Classification (NCBI taxonomy): domain Eukaryota; kingdom Metazoa; phylum Arthropoda; class Insecta; order Trichoptera; family Limnephilidae; genus Hesperophylax; species Hesperophylax magnus. Next base: position 11,906,535 of record JAIUSX010000012.1, read on the forward strand.
ATGATTTTTACATTCAGGTATGAGAAAATCATCAGTATTAGACACATTAACAGGGAACGAACTAAAGACAAGGTCTAGGAATGTACGATTATTATTCGGGAAGGTGCAGTATTGCGAGAGATCAGTAAAAGAAAGGGTGTCTGATAGTTTGGAAATAATTTCAGATTGATAACCATTCATAATTTGCATACTGTTACCGTTACCAATAGACCAGTTAATTAGTGGTAAATTGAAATCACCTGATATGACGAAGTGATCGTTGTGGTAAAGTTCTCGAAGTGCACATAATTTATCCATGAATTCATTTATGCTTTGAGAGTGATTGACTCCTGGTGGTATATAAACACAACATAAATGAATATTTTTGAAATTCTCATCGAGATAGTCACCCAGATGTCTTCAGCACTCGTATTCCAGTCATTTTGTACGTGAGCTTTGAGGTGCTTCTTCAACGCAATAATTACTCCACCTCCTCTTTTTTGCTCATTGCGATCGCGACTAAATACCAGGTAACGGTTGTCAAATAGCTCTTCACTAGCAATACTGTCTACAAGCCAAGTTTCAGTTATCATAATAATATCATAGTTGTTATTGGTAACATTAAAATAAAATCTATCGGTTTTAGAACGCAGTCCAGTCACATTTTGATAATATACATTCAACATTTTAGTACATTTAGTTGATAAAATATATAAAATATAAGACTGATAAAATAGTTGTAGGCATGTTCTAGTAAATTATAAATATTAGAGTGGTGTTGTAGTAACGCAAGCAGAGTAATTGTAGGATAATTTGGATTAATGTTGGTAGTATTAAAAGAGTTAGTTGTTAATATTATACAAATAAAGAAAAACCAGTACAAAGGATGATATTTTAAAGTAGGAAAAAAGATAAGGTAGATAGGAAAAATAAATTGATAATAGCTTATAGTCACACGAGACGATGCTAAATCTGAGAAGATTATCAGCAAAAAACCTGAGTCACGTCAGATTCCAATGTCACCTGAATAATGGGACTAGTTTCATTTTTGCGTATAAATATTTTTCCGTATTTGATCCATCTGAATTTAAAGTTTTTATCCTTGCTTAAGTCTCTCACTGTCTTGAAGAGCGCACGGGTTGCAGCAGTCAGATGCTCGTTGACATAAATTTTGGAGTCCCCGGGAAGCTTCAAATCACTTGAGTTGAGACTAATATTATATGTAAACGCCCCAAAAAAAATATGTACAGTAACATTTCAACTACAACACCCATACATTCTACACTTTAACCCCGTAACCTCCCTTCACACATCTCTCACATTCCTCAATTGACCATATTCATAAAAAAAAAATTGTCAATGTCAAATTAATTATTTATCACATAAAATATTAACTGAATCTGAATTGTTTATTTATTGTTATTAAGTTTAATTTGTAGAACTCCATTTTAATTTTTTTATTTTTTATATATTCAATAATATTGTTATTGGGTTTATAAAAACAGTTTATTTTTAAACAAGTTCTGCTGTGTAATTATTATTACGCGTGACAGCTGTTTCGCCCTATGAAAGCATTATCAAACTGTTGTTTTATAAACCCAATAACAATATTATTGAATATATAAAAAATAAAAATAAAATGAATTTGAATTGTATAATTTACCGACTATTATGAATATTATTAAAATATTAAATCTGTAAAATTGACCCGCCATAACACAGGGGCATCCCTATTATGGCGGTTGAGATAACATTCAAAATGTATCATCCAATGTAAATTTTCTTTGAAATAAAAAACATTAAAATAAAATTGTTTTTTAAAATGTAACTTTAATTTTTCCAACCATGTCATTGCAAGATTATTAACAAACTAAAACACATGAAAGAGGAAAATAATATAAATAAAATTTTAAAGATTGTTCTTATAACGGTCTTCTCCTATCGGAGTTTAAACATCATCAGGCACTTGAAGCACTTTCATTCAAGTCAGTCACGTAACTTTCGAAGTTCATTACATTTATCGTCCCCTGCATGATCGTTTGGGTAGTCTTGTGTCTGTCTACTTGCATGAGTTTCTCGCGTCTAGGGTGAACGAAATATGAGTAGTTAATAATCAATGTAAGTAGGTCTGAAGTCATGGTGTTTGAAAGAGAGAAAACGGAAACAATTTGCAATATAGTTGTGAATAATAAATAATTCTTGGAGCGGGTGGGTGAGTTTGTTCAATTGGGAGTATGTTTACGAGAGATGGAGAGGCTGATAGCAACATTGAAAGAACGGTAAATGCATGAAACTTCATTACCTAACAGGGCTAAATGCGGTTGGCACTAACAAAAAATTGTCCAAATAAGCGAAGCTAGCAGTCGCAATGGAGTGCTTGTACCTATCCTAATGTTCGGCAATTAGGCTTGGAACTGTCAGGGAAAAGATTATTTAAAAAATATATATTTCTTAGTATTATTAAAGAAATATAAATGTTTCGCTTTCGAACTACATAAAAATATCAAGACAAATAACAATAATACTTTTACATAATATAACAATAATACATAACATATTGTCTTAACAAATATTCTACATTTAGAGGAAACTATTATGTTTTTCACTTATTTTAAAACTTAACAGTCATTTCTAAATTTATTTACTCGATTCTCCATTTTGAGGCTATCGGGAAGGAGATCGTAAATGTGAATACCCTTATGGCTTACGCTTCTTTTACCACTTTCTGTCTTTACTGTATTCGTCTACAGTTTGTTATGTTGTCTTGTATAGTATTCGTATACTTATGAAATTTTTATACATGTTGTGCTCGTGTATTCAATTTGTAGTTTAAAAAGCTACTATGATATTTCCTACAATGTTCTAATTTTCAATAAGTTCATTACTTGTTGTAGTTTTTCGCTCTTTCCTTCTGTTGGTAGAAGATAATACACTAATGTGTTTGATAAGTTTTCTATGTGCCTATAGGTCAGATGTTTGTTAATATGTAGGCCCAGATATTTTCTACTCTCTATACAGTGTGGTTCTATTTGTTTCTTTTTTATTTGTTATTGTTTTTAATGCGATATACTTATAACGATTTTTATGATTGTAGCCTAATTGCTGAATAAATGAGATGAATTAACGAAGAAAAAAGTGTAAGGAGAATATAAGGCACGAATGTGAATGGTATACGAAACCGTGAACACTGAGAAAGACACGGCACGATCAAGTGAACCAAATGCTTGAGTTGAGCCATGTAAGGAATCAGAATAACCGAAAGGTATATAAGAATGTGAATGAAGCGAGGAGTGTGTGCTAAAATTAAGTTGTTTAGCGGTCCATCCTCTCTGCCTACCCATGCGGAGAAACGATGCGATGGTTGGAGAGGTAGTTAGGGCTTAGTAAAAACCTTCGTAATGTGAAGAAGATATTAAAAACATGTTTATTTTGATACTGACATTGAAAGATAATGACTTCAGATTCAAGGACTGTGGGATGAATTTCCAGCGCACGCAAATAAATATACATTAATTTACATTTAAATCAAATAAGTAATGAGTATTAAAAAAAATGTATATATATATTTATATAAATATATTTGCGGCACATTCGGGACAGTAGATACTCCTTCCCATTCCTCCTTCCGCCTCACAAGACTCTATTGGGAATGCCAAATGTACACGTAAAAAAATACATCTTCGCTGTCTTTGCCCATATGAAGAATCTCCATGACATGTCACTTTATCAGTCAGCAGTAGTTTAAGGGTTCGCCTATACCCCGTGTTCAACGCTCATTTCAGGAAAATTTGAGGGATTCATGAAAAAATATTGAAATGTGTTGTTTTCATCAGTATCCAAATAAAAAAGTTTTCATAAATATCTTATCTTTGTGCGTTTTGCAAAGAAGCGCTCGGTCAGCTGTTCTATTGTTCTGTTGAAAATGAATTACATTGATTTTGAGTTAACACTCCTTTAATTGTTTACCTTTTAAACAATATTACGGTGTGTGCACGGTTTTCTTATTCTAAAAAAAAGAACAACCAAAATCGAATAATTTTTTTATAACGTTTAAAATGTGCCATTTTCGATTTGCTTTTATTCGTGAATTCGGTGGCAATGAGGTTACGCCGGCCGACGTTGGTGACAACCGTCATACGCCGTTGGCGTTTTCTATGTCATGATGATGTCGTAACCAGTTGGAACCGTTTCAGAATGTGCGGTTTGTGATTATTTTTACAATCAATACATATGAATGAAATATAAGAATCACATATTTTTAGCACCACGATCATGATCAAACAATAAATCTTCCAAGCATTTTTAACGGTTTTCATAGTTATGTGAAAAAGTGAAAATACCCCATTATTAAAACATGTTTCCAAATGAGTAACCGCTATTACTAGGCAATAGGCATGTACTTAAAGCCTCTGACATGTCATACGAATACTGGAATTTTGACTAGCAAAAAGTAAAACTACGATTACACAATTTTTATTACAAGGGTTGCTTTTTATTAAAAAATATTAGAATCTTATTCTTAGGTTATCATGAATAATCACCCTTCAAAGTTTCGCGACATAAGCATGGAACACGGTGTACATTCCAACGGCTATGACGTCTAGTTTAAAAATAACTTATAATATCAGCATTGAGATATATAGATTAGAACCTGAACGTCGTAAATATAACATAGGTAGAAACGTAAATATAGGACCTAAAGGCGTGGCAAAGGTGTTTTCTTATCATCGGTATGTGTATTTAGGTATAACTTTTGCAAACACGTAAATCCGTAATCGATTATGTAAACAAATAAGATATATTTCACGTTCAAGTAGCTGTATTTGATTTTTAGCCGAAAAATTAACTATTTTTTAACCCCTATAAATTTGGCTCTCCTCTACAAGGTAAAATACTCAGAAATTATCTATATTTGACATGTATAAATGCATTTATAGGTACAAACTTAAGAAACAACTTTGTTTTATCTTTGTCAATAGCATTCAAAAAATATCTCGCAGATAAGCATTATCATTTTTTAACCGCAAACGCATATGTTGTAGATTAGTAACCTACGCAGTTCCCGGAAGATAACCCGTAGTAAAAGCGGGAAATAATAAATCTACATTACATTTGGAGTCGATTTTGTGGTACATTATTAATGTGCCATAATTTTCGAGAAAATCGATTCTAAAGTTCATTTTTAATTTAAAGGTTATAATATAAATACAAAAAGGAGTCTCTAATCGGATTTCATATCAGCTGTATAATGTTTTTTTAAATGCATCGAAGTGTAGACTCGGCTCCAAAATGGTCCAGAAGACAAATTTAAAAAAAAAACGAAATGCTCAGTTTATTGGGTTCTCCAAGTAATGACGATTCACAAGATTTCCGCTAGTACCTACTACGAGTTTCCATACACCATGTAGTTAGTATATCTACAAAAAAAACATACGAATATGTCATTTTCTAGAGCTTACTATGGTTTCACCGGTTCTAAGACAAAAGAGAACATATTATTAGAAACGAGATAAAAATTAAGAGAAAAAACCCTAACCTAACCAATTATTTCTCATGTTTTGTTTTTACTTAATATTGTATGAAAATATACACGAGCAATATATATATACTTAATATTGTATGAAAATAGCAAATTTTGTTTGGATATTGGGTGGCAATCTACCAAGCAATACATGAATGAAGTATGGATAACTATTTATTGTATTTTCTGTTCACAATGCCTTCACATTTTTAGGTAAAATATAACGAACTAACCGACAACGCAAGGATACGCGCGTTGGCACGTCAGCAATGATAGATTTTGTTCATTAAAAGGTTCCAAATGGCGGAACTTGTTCCCATTACAATTTTAATTAAAAAAGAAAAAAAAACTTAACGGCTTACCACTTTGTTTTGACCTCCTTATAAGAATTCTATATCACCAAGTCGTTGAAAGGAACCTTGATAAAGTATTTTTAGAACAACCGTTAGCAAGAGTTTTCATTGTCGTTTCCAATTTGCAGAATTAAAAGAAGCCCTCGGATGTCACGCGATTAGTTTCTTTAGAGCCTCGAGGCTAATAGCCAATTCGACACCTTTTTTATCTCCTTGCCCTTAATTCTTTATTTTACTGTGGAGACGGAATTAATCTGTTTTCTTATTTGAGGCTGTTATCTATGTTTTTTAAAGATACAGATTGTATAACTAGTTTTTAACTAACCATCGCCCTGATTCTTGCAGGGGTATACAGTGAGGGTGGACCTTCAAACACTCTATTTATTTATTTATTAACGGACATCGTCCAAATTACAAAATAATAACACGAATACAGTAAAATGAAAAATACAGGAGTAGACAAAGGTACATGAAAGCAAAGACATATGGAAGATATAATATAAGAAAATAAAGTGACAAGTCGAATCAAGTCAAGACTACGCCGTGGGCTATGACCACAGGACACTTATAATATTCCGTCACTTGTTTAGCGACTGGCAAAACTCATTAAGACTTATCCCAAAAATGTTAAGGTTTTGACTTGAGTTGACCAGTCTACACATTCTGGACAATGGTGAATAATATCCATAATTTGTCGAATGATGGTTGAGGAAGAGCAGTTCATTATTTCTGAGTCTTTGCGAGGGGATATTGAAGGGAATGAGTTGCAGTAGAGTAGGTGAATCAATAATACCATTTATAATTTTGAAGAAGCAAATGAGGTCATTTCTTTCCCGACGGACTTCCAAAGGAGAGAGGTTTAGAGTTAGTTCAATTTTATCATATGAGTATTTGCCTTTTTCTAATCCTAGCCTCTTAGCAATCCCTCTTAAGAACCGATAAACAACAGCATAAAAAGGAGACCAGATAACACAAGCATATTCAAGATGGGGGCTATAAAATAAATAATATATATATGCTCTATCTTAAAACAATACGCAAACTCTTGCTGCATGGAAATTACCACCGTCTTATGAATCTCTACTATTCTGTCATACCACTTCTTGAACGAACCATGAGTTTAACACTAGATAGCTAATTTTCGTCAAAATGACTAACTTTAAATGCAACCTGTACTTTTAATGGTTGTACCATCTCGTGTCAGTGGCCGCTAGGCGATATAGTACTTAAAACTTGAAGAATAATACGGTTTTGTTATTATTTTCTTAAATTTTATTCATCATCATTCCGTATTTTGCTATAACAAGTTAAAATAATCAACATTTAATTTAAATGAATTACTTTAAAAAAAGTTCGTCAATAAGTCCAGCTTGTTGAGAAACAATAACAACGTTAGCTACCTAGGATTAATTGCTCCCCTGTCTTTTTCGGGCGTCTTCGACTTCTTCTTACATTCTTGGGTACAATAATTATATTATTTGTATAATCACTCGTTTCCCGTATATCTGTGCCAAAACCAAGCGCCATTATATAAATCTTCTATTCAGATCTCCAAGTATCTAACACAGTCGTGCATGGTTTTGAAGTCCTCCGTGGTCGAAGATTTAGGCTCTTGACTAGCAGATTAAAATCCCGGCGTGAGCAAGTAAAATGTATTTGATTTAAAATAATACACAGTATGTTTTCAGAACGCTCCAGAGTGGAAATTACTCTAAGTATTACTCTAAGACAACCATTCAGAATTTGAAACTGTCATATCTCTGCCTTTACTAGCAGATTTAGTGTGTTGGGAACTCTTGATAAAGTAAAAGGTTCTTTACAATAATTGCGTGTATTTACGTTACAATAAATAAGTCTGAATTTAGCTACACTGTTCATTACCCGAGGGTTGGTAATTCTCTATTTCTAGAAGCTTGAAGTCTGACAATGATACCCCACAGGCAATTGCTACACTCTAGCGACATCTGTCGGAATCTGGAGTAAGCTTTCTGACTAGTGCCATCTATCGCTTGAATACCCAACTTATTACCATACATGCTTGAAATCGCTTAGGCCGTATTTGGTGACCAGATCTGAATAGCCAGGTACTTCCCCACCTTCCTCTTCCTCATCTCTTTCCCCTCCCCACTACCTTTAACCTTACAATATACCCCAATCGGGGATTGGGTTGGGACTCGTGATTGTGATCGTGACTGACTTGTGCGGTTTCACATGATTTTTGTTTTAAGAAACCTCTGAATAGATAATGCACATTATAAATAGATTTGAATGTAAACCAATGTCGCCACTGGCTAAATATATTGATTCTAGTGCAATTAGTCTAAAATAATATAGTGTGAAACAGGCCAAGGTCACATTTATATTATGAGAGTATATACAGCTCAAGTGTGCGACCAGAATTACGCTCGCCTCAAACATACTAATTGCGGCTGTGTTTGCGTTAATCTTGCGTGAAATCTGGTTTAATGAACTCAAATTCACTTGAATTTAACTCTCATTTGAAAAATCTTAACTGATTATGTGAAGAATTCGGACAAACGATTAAGTACCTACCTAAGATGATTATATTTTTAACGGAAAATGAACTGAATTGTCATTTTCAAAGCTGGAACTGACAGATTATCCCGTGATTTTCCACGGGTCTGAGCTAGTATAGTATAATGATGATTAAATACAGTTTTGTGTTGGAAATTAAAGGCTCAATTTGGCTGACTTTTGGATCACGAAACTTAAGTTCTTATTTATTTTATTCTTCGGTTTTACAACAAATAAAAGATTTAATTTATCGTCCTGTCATTTTGTATTTATTCAGTATTTCTTGAGAAACATGGATCCGATCAATAACGTGAAAATAATAAAAATTAAATGCGAGACGAAAAATGGAAAATGGTTTTATTTCTTCCATGGGATGGGATAAGACGAGTAAAATCATCCACCTGCAGGTGACATCTCGAGTGCGTCACTCCAAGATTTCTCTAAGTCTTCACTCCAAGGACCAATTTATTTGCTTAATACGTGAATATTTATGAAAATTTTGCTAGCATCCACTAGTGTCAAACATTTCTGGTTGAAAAATTTATAGATAAAGTAAAATCCATAACGTGTATCGTACATTACAATCAGTTCCATTTTAAAATAAAAAGAGCAAATAGTTACTTTATTAAATCTTTAATTTATTTATTTATTTGTAAAATTACACCCATGGGGCTTTTGCACACGGAGAAAAATGAGTAATACTGATTTATTAATAATCTCTTCACATTATTGGAAATCCGGTTAAAAACATTGCAAGCCTTTAGTTACACAAATTGTTTTTTTTTTATTTATTGAAAAAACTTATTGAGCAAAACCTCATATTATAATATTTGCCTATTGTACCGGTAAGACAAGGGTACTGGGTTCAAATCCTAGATATGACCTATCTTTTTCTAATTTTTTCTGTTTTAAATTTTTGTTTAAGAATCGCTAATATTGTCTTCAATAATTAAAATCAAATTGTATTTGGAAGGTACTTAACAGATAAGTAACGACTGGCTATTTTTCTTAAAGAAGCTTCTTTTCAAATTATTAACTACACCTACTTTTATGAAATTAACTGTCTCAAAATTAAAACATTCAACCCCTCAATATTTTGTTGAAATCAATTACTCTGTATATTTAAATATTTTCATATAGTAATCCCGTGGTTGTGTTCAAAGGCGGTGTTAACCAGGACCGAGGGGAGGCGGAGTTAGGCCGCCGCGCCGGTCCCCAGGTCCGAGGGAGGGCAGAGCTCTCTCGGTTCCCAGCTTTCGACAGGACAGATCGTTGTTTCGCTTTTTCGCTTGGAATTCGAAATTTGCTTTACAAAACATTTGAAAGTGTTTACCACTAAAAATAAAGTAGTAGTATAGTAATTTCGAGTCAGTATTTGCCGCTATCGCCAGCCGGGTCCCACTGCTGCCACCCTGGACATCCACAAAAGCATCGCTCTATGGTGTCGTTCCAATTTAATTCTGTTTGTTTCTTTATCTGTTTTTTCCTTTAAAATTTAACATCATTTTCCATTCTTTTAACCGTCCACAAAGAGGTTTAAGCTTTTCCTACGCGTAAATTCAAGTGCTGTAATATAGATCTACTTGACGACATTTTTATGGCACCATACCTAGATTGTCTTATTTCCAAGAAATCCCTTGTTCTATCAACCTATATGAGGCGGCTGTTTTCCATCGTGAATACTGTACACTTATAGCACACGGTTCGACCCCGCGGAAACGCTATAATCTAACACTACCTTCATTTTATGTAGGCAGCTTTAAAGTTTATAGAGGAATATTTAAAGTTTATAAAAGTAAAATGTAAAAACTTTATTGTGGTATAAACCGTGTTCAGAATCGAAAATTTACTCGAAATGGCTTTAACAGTGCTTGATGATTCAGGATTAATCAGGAGCTTCTCCAGTTTCCTTTTACTCATCTCTTTCACCTCACTACTACCTTACAACATACCCCAATTATTGGGAGTGCCATAGTCTCACTGTCTCCAGACGGTTCAGAGCAGTTGGAACCGGTACATAAAAATTCGAGTTATTCGTACTGCTTTCACCACTATGTATGTACAGAGTACATTTATGGTGGTTTGTTTGACTCACCAGGATATTAAATATTGTTCTGTGATCGCGGATCAATCATTCTTTATCCCTGAAAACAATTTTACATGCAATTTACGTGTTGAGTACAAAGTTCGCAAACTTTTTTCAAGCAATATAATATTTAAAATAAAATAACAATATTAACTTATTAATTATTACTAAACGGATTTTTTAATGATTATCTTTAATTATTAGTTTATTTTAGGTACCTACCTACCAACATACCTTCCTAGGGCGTTGCAAAACATAATATTAACAATGGTATGTTGGTAGGTGTACCTAAAATAAACTAAAAAATAATTATTATAAATCAAAGATAGTGATAAAATTAAAGATAATGATTATAAATAATGATTAAAAAAAGAATTATTACAAAACCTTTTCCAAGAATTAAATTTAAACGTTTTGCTTTAAGTTGTAAGCAAATTTATACATTGAGTCCTTTATTTTTTTATAATGGTTAATAATGCAACAAGCTAAAATATAATTGGAAAAATTCAATCCGGTGAATGAAGTCTGATGAATATTTCATAAGGAAAAAAAGACTTTCAATTCAATTCGTCAGCATAACACGTGCTTTAATTAACGCCTTATATAAATCCATATTAATTATTGAATATATACGAGATTATTTTTTGATTGAACTCAGTAGCTTAGTGGAGGGTCCGTATCAAAGATATTAGAAGAACGAGATGTGCTATGCGCAGTTCGTACTGAGTGGAATTGTTTTGCCGAGTGTCGCCGGTTTTGTTCACCAATACTACTGCACACCTTCGCTTACGCTAAGGCATCGCTAAGGTATCCGCACTAATACATAGAACAGATTTCTGTGCGTACACGTCCCGCTACCGTTCAAAGTACCCTAATTAGGTAGTACTCCGGCTACGGTCCGGCGGCCAACATAGCATATCTCGTTCTTCTAATATCTTTGGTCCGTATTGTATTGCAAGTGATAAGCGAAATAAATAATCTATTATCTATATATGTGACGGTGGCACCGATAAGAATAATAAGTACTTCCGACTGACAATAATACTTTTTATAAGGAGGGTGAACCTGGCTGGGATCACGTGGCTATTTTTTTTGTTATCTAACACATGTTTGTAAGGGTGCCGATACACTACGCTACACGCATCAAAGCGTTTTTTATAACACTATATCGCTCGCCATACAATCCCATAAGGACCTGTTACACCTGACTTTTGATGTGTTATAAGTGTAGGAGTGGCAACGATGATATGCCGTGATCTGCTAGTCAGGCGATCACGGCATATCATCGTTTTTTATAACACTATATCGCTCGCCATACAATCCCATTAGGACCTGTTACACCTGACTTTTGATGTGTTATAAGTGTAGGAGTGGCAACGATGATATGCCGTGATCTTCTAGTCAGGCGATATTTGCAAATGATGCGACCCCCTTTTCTGTCTACCGAAGGAGAGGGGTGAGATAAATTTAGAGAGCGCTACGATCACGCGGCTGTCAGCTGTCAGGGTGACAGATCCCGTACACAGAAATGATATTTTGCGGAAGCTCCGCAACTGATCTGAACTCCTCTTCTGTGGTGGGGAGAGGAAGATTATTGCGGTGAATACTCAAAATATAATTTGTAAAGGCCTAGCCCAATTATGCGTTGATGCGTATCGCGTAATGTGTCTTGGGATTAATGGAGGTAATCGTGTCCATTGTACGAAACGATAAAAGGCAACATTTGATTTTACAATGGTTTTGGTAACTATCGAAAGCACATGCACATCTATATGATAATTTAAAAAAAATATATTTTTTTAATTTTCTTTCTATAAAATATAAATAGCAAAAGTAAAACCAATGTCCAGTGTTTTTACTAGGTGTTTTATGTGTCCTCTGGGTACAAAGTCGTAAACTTTTTTTTAATAAAAGTGTGTTCATCTGAAGTGAAAAGCCACAGTATGTTTTTCTGAATCTGTAAATAATAAAATTATATAGACACTAGGAATTCGTAATAAATCGTTCAGCGCCCTTAAGGTGATTTTTTACAAAGCTATACGCAATTAATATTATTATTACGCTTATGTGGTATTTTTTTATTTTTTTTTTATTATGTAATAATTAAACAATGTATAATAATATTTGCTAACAATAATGATATATAAAAATTAGTTTTCACAATTTTTTTGATGTTTCTCTTTTATGGAAGCAGACGCTTGTGTTTAAAAGAGATGCTGAGTATCGAGATGAACATTATTTATGTAAGTATTCTTATTAATAATTTATGGTTTTACGATGTAGGTATAATATTTATCTGATTAATTTTTCTTATCATTTATTATTATCTTGTTTGTTTAAAGTCTAGTCTAGTTTATAAGTCCAATATTTTTTTTTTTTTTTACAGTAATACCGCACAAGAGTCCCAACTGCTCCCGTCTGGAGCCAGTGAGACTATGGCATCCCCAATTGGGGTATGTTGTGAGGCTGAGGGTATTGGGGAGGGGAGGGAGATGGGGAAGAGGAAGGTGGGGAAGTACCTGGCTATTCAGATCTGGTCACCAAACACGGCTAAAGCCATTTCAAGCAACGTTTCAATTCTGAATGGTGGTCTTACACCAGGGCGATACTGAGAGTATCTTCCACTCTGGAACGTACCGCAAATATACTATATATTATTTTAAATTAATTAATTGTGAAATAACACAAATTAATCAAATAAAATTTATTTGCGCACGCCGGGTTCGAAACCGCGACCTTCGGATCTGTAGTCAAAAGCGTATACCACTAGACCACGCCGGCCGCCATATAAATAAATTATAAATTTATTTAGCCGCGATATAAATTGATAGGAGAAAAAAGATATGTATTTTTAATATTATTTGTGATGTAATACCCTTATATCTCGTAATAAGAACTAGTCATCCTGTATTAAAGTGTTTAAATTTTCAACACAGAAATAAATACCGATTTGATTCAAGTACTAGTTCGTTAAGATTTTGTGTACATTAACCTAACACTTCGGTAATAATTTTCAGGTAAATGTATTCGCCTTGTATTGTTCTAAGTAAAATAGGATTAATTCAAGCATAAAGCGGGAGATTCAAGATGTTATAATTATAAAATACAATGCAGGCTCCTTGTAACTGAAATGGTTTGGTGAAATGGCCTGTTTTCGGGGTTTTGGGGCAATGTGCGTCACTACAAGATAATGTAATATTATTCTATATCCTATTACGTTTTCGAGATGAAACCTTATGGTCGTTGTTTCAATATGTACATTAGTAGCTCTATACTTTGGGAATAGAAGAGATTTCAATTCGGGAGGTGGGTATGGGTAGCGCCGCCCCGGGAACCATTTATTGGATAACCAACACCTCTGCCATATGTTGCCTCAAGTAGTTCACTACGTTTGGTGACTTTTGTTTTTTGATGACAGGGGTTTCCGGATTCAGGGGGTGAGGTTTAGGATGTCTTGGCGAAGCCATTTACTTCGTGGCGGGCCGGATCGGGAGAGACTGGTTAATGGAACATTTGACCTCTGCAGCGGGACTCTCCCGACCCAATCGCCTTGCACCGAGGTGGGAGGGATGGATTCCATCATTACTGGCCCACTGACCTCCCAGATTTCTAAACACCCATCACACCTTTTTCATTCCATGAACTTTTTTTTCTTGAAAAGACCGTTCACACAGCATCCTCAAAGATAAGATAGGGACATTAATTTCCTCAGGGCCTCCTACTGTAAAAAAGATAGTATGTTAGCACATTAAATATAATATTGCTTGAAATATATAATATATTGCTTAGTATATAATTACTGTCATGAACTATTTGAGAACATAAATCAAATTATTATTTTTTGTACATCCAACAATAATAATAATACTTTAAGGGTTCCAGCGATAGGTACTATTGTACTTCCAGTGAAAATAAGAAAATGACACTATACTAAAGTTTGAAAAAACCACACATCGTTCTGTTTTATTATTTTTTATTTCTGTTCCAAATATTTTTTAACAATTTAGCTAGTACGTATATATTATAAGTGTAAAACAGTCATAACACGTACAAAATAATGTTATTCTCCCATCTTTTATTATTTAGCCTTTTTTGCAGCCTTCTCCTATTGTAGGTTGTCTACCATTGAGGCAAATCTTCATCATTTCATGACTTATTACTGTGACAAAACGCACCAATAAACATCAATATTACAAAATCAATAATTAATCATTAATTCATTGTTGTTGACAATACAACATAACTTTCAAAGTTTGGATTAAATTTAATAATAAAAGTTGCTTTTTTTATATTATTTTACAGGTATGAAATAAAATAATGTATAATATTATTATTATTATTTTTAATAATTGAAACTACAGTTTTACGTTATCATAAATCTAATAATTATAGATTTTAGAGTCATTGCCCAAAATAAATCAAGGCCAATATTGAAAATGTCCAGAGACCTGGAGATTTCATTTAGCAGCACCATACCTCTTGTCATGATGCTATGGTAGGCCAGAACGCCATATGGAATACATAGCAAGTCTTGATGTAGACCTTGGCGGTAGTTTTTTCCATTTAAATTATATTTAACGATAAAACGATTTGTATGGAGTAATAAGCGAAATCATCTCTTCTCACGTTAAAAAGATAATTCGTTGAAATATAGCACAAACTTTGAATGTTATGCATTGTCACAATCAGCGATATAAAATTATAACGACTTTTATTTATCTATTGAAAATACAATTTCTTATCTATATCTACAACATTATTGACATCATAGGTATATATTGTCCCTACAGATAAACATTCTAGCTATCGAAAGTATTTGTTCATTTAGTATTTGAAGTCGATTCTACATGACTGTGTTAACTTTGTACGTGTTAAGTGCTCTTGCTGTCGCAGTAGCTGGTAAGTAATAACTAATAAATTCATAAAAATGTGTCTTTTTTAATAGTTATTCGAAAAAAATACTATTTTAATAGTTATTTCAAAGGTTAAAATGCAAGAATTGTAAATTATACTGCGGCACATAACGTTGAGAAATAATAAACAACATTTTTTAAATGTGCGCATGTGCCGCACATTCGTAAATGTCATTTTGTTACAAAGTTGAACTGAGGTTTTAGATTTTGTTACTTTTTTTCGTGTTCTTATTCTTGTAAGACACAAATATGTTTTGGATAATCTTGTACTTTAGTCTAATTTCGATATTGTGATTCATTTTCGGGGTATTTGCCGTACATCCACGCCCTTTAGACTACATTTCAGATTGCCTAGAATCTAGTCCTAATTATTTCTTTCTTCAGTATCCCGGTAAATCTGTCGGAAACATAATGGACTGAATGGCAAGGAAGCGCAGTGTATTGACTGTCGTTCAATAATTCTGTCTTCGTTTGAGTTATATTTATCTCTTTCGTTTTATGCATTGGTTAGCATTATAGACTCCGTTCTAATTTTGCGTTGTTCGCATATTATGGTCTTTTTCTGTAATGTGATAGGATGCTTTTTTATACACGGTGTACCCCAGACAACTATACTTTTCGAACTTATGTCAAGAGCCTCTTCTTCAACCTTATTTGTAAAAAAATTAGCAGTAGATACTAGCGATATGGGGCTGACCATTGAAACTGCTTCCATTTGCTCGAGAAGTTCACCCTTGAATGCAAAATATCCGATTTTTAGGCAGTCCTTAAAAAGCTTATAAACATCTTCCTCATACAGGGTGTCCGGGGGTGAATTTTTTGCAATGGAAAATAAATATTACGGAAAAAAACTTTGAATGTAACAACGAACTATATTTATTATTTTGTACATCAACCGTTTTCGTTTAAACCAAGCTTGGTATGAAAACCTTGATTTAAGCAAAACCGGTCGATGAGCAAAATAATTAATAAAATTCGTGGTTATATTCAAAGTTATTCTTTCATTTATAAATACAATGACTAACCACAAGGTTATTGAATAGTACGAAAAATAAATATTCTTCCATGGATAAATATTTTTTTATGGGGATTTTTTTATTTATTTTACTTCTAACGTCATGTAGAATCACCTCCCGAAGTTAGCGTACTTTACCCCGGACACCTGTATATCTCACTGAGCAATCCCTTGACTTTTAATTGAAATCGTTATCTGGGATAGATAAAAATAAATCTGTTCTACATGCTGTGTAGTTTGATAAGGAAATATTACAACCAATTGTTGGATTAGCGTGAATTTATGGGGATCTTATTGTGGATTAATATATGAATTAGACACCATATTTTAGTAGTTTTGAGTAAAAAGATCATCCAATTAGGGATTTTTTTCAAGTGAGAAAATCCTTTTGAGAATAATACTTCTATCCACAATATAGTAGCAATCCAATATTTTGTATATACGTATACTGTTGAGTTCTAAGATTAAAAGGCACTTGTGATGCAATGTCACAATATTGAAAATATTCAATTGTAATATTTTAAATTATTGTAGAAATTGAAAAGAATTAAGTTGCGGAGTGCCTTTTAAATAAAGTAAATAATGCTATATTTTAAAGTAATGTCTTCATAATTAAATATTACAATTAAGTTTTTACTCATTAAGTTATTCCAAACATAAAATATTCATCCTAGACTTGCAGAAAAAGTCAATAAGTAGATGTTGCACATTTAAATAAAAATAAAATATATTAATCCAAGACACTGTCTAGATTGCATTTAGTTCGAGTGTTAATCTTTATCTCATGCATAAATTCAGCAGCAAATATAAATGTACGGTCGGAAAATAAAGATAGTGTTGCTAATTCTTATTCGAAGTATTATACAATTGAATATGACTGAAGGAGATAGGGTCCCATTAGCTCAGTTAGTAGAGCGGTGCCCTGGCAAGGCAAGGGTCCTGGGTTGAAATCCTAGATATAACCGTATAATTTTCTTATTTGAAAGATAAAAGCAAATAATCATTGTCTGTAATGTGAGATAATTTTCAATATTTTTCTTCATATTTATGTTATTATATTTATAGTACCAACGGTTTTCACACGGTTTTTCAAATGTTAAAGAACACATCATGTTAACTGAGGCCCAACTTGTTGGATGAGCTTTTCTGTTCGCCTATTAGATTTAAGGGTGCAAGGTTTTTGGGTTAAATAGTTCCTTACGACAGTTAGTTACATGTGTTTAATAAATATGCAATGCAAATATACCGAATATTAAAGCTTCGTTGAATATTAGCGTTGCATCAAATAAACAAATGGCAGATTGGCTTGGACAGAGGGGAATTACCTATCGTTACCTATTAATGACACACTGGTAAAGAGTTTAAAAAAAAAAACAATATTTTTTACTGCACAGTTCATTTGTTATTTTCACGAGCATTTGGTTTCTTGGAATAGGCAATCAGCATAGCTAGGAACTAATTTCGACCTGAAAAGATAGATTTACACATTTTATTAAAATAAAATAAAATGCATTGTGCACGATTATGAGTTATCAATGTATTGTATTGAAAAATTAGAATGATTAATATAAAACCACTTCTCAAAATTACCTATCGTTACCTATTAATGACACACTGGTAAAGAGTTTAAAAAAAAACAATATTTTTTACTGCACAGTTCATTTGTTATTTTCACGAGCATTTGGTTTCTTAGTATAGGCAATCTGCCTAGCTAGGAACTAATTTCGACCTGAAAAGATAGACTTTATTAAAAACTTTTTATTAAAATAAAATAAAATAAAATGCATTCTGCACGATATTGAGAAATCAATGCATTGTATTGAAAAATTAGAATGATTAATATAAAACCACTTCTCTATATAGCCTCAAATTCATCAGGGCTGGACTACACTGTAACTAGAGAAACTTATGATATTGCATGAATCACGTATTTCACCAAAACCTTGCTCAGCAACCATAACATTACTGATGTATGTTTGTAGTATTTAATTTGTAGCTAGGTACCTATTATTATTTTCGTTCATTGCTACTTTTTTTCAGTTCGTTTTATATACAGGGTGTCCCAAAAAATAGTGTCAAGCGGAAGGCCCGAGGTAGAACGCCCCTAGGAGTATCCAAATCACCCCTCTGTATGTTCCGAGATTTTATGTAGTTTACGAGTTATGACTTTTTCGTTTTTTTTAAAACCTTCACTCGAAGAGATTATTGGTCACATAGACATGAATTATTCAAATACATTCTGGATTTTTTTTACTAATAAGGTGAATAGTATGCCTTGTAGACACAAAAACATGTGTGGGCAGATCTGTTACCATTGCGCCTTATCTCAAAGTTAGTTAAAATTACCGTTCTCCGTTACCGACAATCTCTAGTCAACGTTTCACAAAAAAACTTTAAAATATCCTATCTTGAAACTACAAAAATTTTTGGAACATCAATGGGGGTGATTTGGGTAACCCTAGGGTGTTCTACCTCTGAACTTTCGCTCGCACTATTTTTAGGGACGCCCCGTATATGCTTTTTACTTTGTTATTATTGGATAATAGTCTACAAACAATTAGAAAACAGTGTTTTTTTTAGATATTGTGTTGTGTACGTGTTGCGCTACCTCCTTCTGTAGCCAGCGTTTCGTAAACACATATTTTTACATGTTTGGAAATATTATAGTAGAGTCATCGAACTACGGTAGTGGATAGTCGTGCTCTGTGTTTGACAAATTGCCTACCTGCTGTCGCGGACTTCGTACAGATAAGAAATTATTGTTACATTTTTGTTTTCTATTATTTGTTTGTTATATTTAGGTTTTGATAAATTCGTGTGTACAGTCAATCAAATAGACTGTATTATTATTTTTTTTGTTAATTAATTTATAAATATGGAGGAAGATGAAAATCGACCTCCTGACCCCGAGTCCATATTTAATATTGGAGATGAGTATGAATCGGATGTTTCTATAATAGTCCCTTCCAGAAAACGAAGACCATCGCTCTGTCTTAATGTACCACCCAAAATTAAACCTTCGCAATCCGATGAAACCTCAAACCCAAAGGAAAGTCGTAAGGATACCATATTATCAGAATCTAAAAATACTGAACTAAGTTATTCCCCATCCTCCTCGGCTCCATTCATTGTCAATGTCCAAAGTACTGAACAAGGAAAAATCATTCATCCTCTGGATTTCGGGAAATTCATTTTTAGTTCAAAAAACAGTAACCTTGGCATAGTTAACGGATCTATTAAGCCGGAAGGCCGCTATAAGTTATCCCTAGAATTTAAATCCGCAAACTTTGCAAATGAATTCGTCCAAAAAATAGATACGCTTTCACACCACAAATTTAAATCTTATATTCCAACTTACAACCTTACTAGAATGGGCCGAGTGAGAGGTATACCAACCGATCTCTCAGAATCTGAAATTGTTGATGCACTTAATGATTCTCAAGTGACCCCTAAGGTTTTAAAAGCACGTAGATTAAATTACAAAGATACATCTAATGGAACCACTACATGGAAACCCTCACAATCGGTTGTTATTACTTTTGAAGGCCAAACTTTGCCATCTCGGGTATTTATTTATTACAACGCACTCCCTGTGGAAGTATATAAATTCCCGACGATCCAGTGTTTTAACTGCTGCCGTTTCGGACACTCAAAACCAATATGTCGTTCCCCTCCACGTTGTTTTCATTGCGGAGAAGACCACCCCTTTGATCTTTGCCAAAAATCATCGAATGATCCACGTTGCATTAACTGCAAGGGAAATCATACAGCGGTTAGTGTGGCCTGTCCAGAATTGACCAGACAAAGGAATATTAAACAATCAATGGCTTCAGACAACATTTCCTATTTCCAGGCATCAAAATTATTCCCACCTGCAATAAAATCGTTTGCAGAGGTAACATCTACCTCAATTCCTTGCAATCTATCTTACTCTAAATCTCCTCCATCGTCTTCTCACAGGGAAACAATTTTTATACCACTCAAACCAAAACCAAAATTTATTGCTTCTATTGATAAAAATCAACATAATGATATTTTGTTTAACCCAAATGGGAATTATAAATCTCAGACACTCAATGGGAGTGCTTTAAATAGTTCCCAATCTTCCCCTAATTTAGGGAAAGTGGTGAATGAAAATTCTGCTTTCATTCAGACTTTAATTACCCTCTTAATTTCTATTCTTTCAAACAACAATAATATACCGTCCAACGCTGCCGATTGCATTAAATCTTTATTATCCTGTCTTCCTAATGTCTCCGAAACTGAACAGAATTCTTCAGTGGAATATCAGAAGTTTAATCTGTAATAAATTTGAACTTGTAAAATTACTCGATGAACATGAAATTTCAGTTGCCGCTATTTCTGAAACGTGGTTTAAACCCTCGTATCTATTTAAGATATCTGGATATAATTGTCTTAGACATGATAGACTGGATGGTAAAGGTGGCGCTGCCTTAATCATCCATGACTCTATCCCTTTCAAACCAATCATGTTTCATACTCTCTCTAACAATTTTCAGATAGTAGCAGCTGTTGTATGTGATATTACAATACTATCAATATATGTCCCTCCCTCCACTATTTTTGATGAAAACGAATGGTCATCATTTATGTCTCAGATCCGTCCCCCGTATATGTTACTGGGCGACTTTAACGCTCATTCTACCTCTTGGGGTAGTGAATTAACGAATCGTTCTGGCCGTAATCTTTTAGATTTTATTGATTCCCATAATTTATGTATTTTAAACGACGGATCTCCAACCCGATTCACCCCCCCTCAACAAAGGAAAAGTGTTGTTGATTTATCTCTCTGTTCATCTTCGGTCATACGTAAATGTTCTTGGAACATACTTAAAGACCCCCTTTCCAGTGATCATTTCCCTATTATAATCCTCTTTCACCATCTAACCACCTCGCATTCCTTTACAATTAACAATAATTTTAAATTTAAAACGAAAGATGCGAACTGGAGAGTTTTTTCTTCTGTATTAGACTCTCTTGTTCACTCTGTAAAATCTTCTCTTGGGAACATCAGAACACAATGTGAATTATTTCCTAGTATAGTTATAAAAGCAGCAGAAAAATCCATTCCAAAGCGTAAAGTTAACATTAAAACTAAACATTCGACTCCGTGGTGGGACGAAGAATGCACTCGTGCTGTTAACTCTAGAAAAGAAGCAGTTTCCATTTACCGCAAATGCATGTCTTTTGAAAATTTCTTATCAGTGAAACGCGTCCAATCAGAAACTAAACGTATTTTGAAAAATAAAAAGCGGTCTGGATGGCGAAAATTTTGTGAAAACTTGTCTCCTGAAACTCCCCAGTCATCTGTTTGGACTAATTTAAAAAAATTCGGTTCGTCATATGCTCCGGAGCGTACCAAACATATTCCGGAGGAAATTATTATAGGTTTTGCTGATAAAATTGCCCCTCCTTCAGTTGCCACATGTGAAGAAATGCCCTCTTTTATTTCATATCCATCTCACTCTAACTGGCTAGACTCTCCTTTCTTAGTTAGTGAACTAAAACGAGTAATCAAATCTCTTTGTGACTCTTCTCCGGGTCCTGATGGAATATTATATAGCTTCTTTAAAGCATTCTCCGACATGTCGGTTGAATATTTCTTATCCTTAATTAATAACATGTTTGAAACAGGATTTATTCCGGATGTCTGGAAGGTTCAAAAAATCCTCCCGGTTTTAAAACCAGGGAAAAATCCGTCCGAAGTCTCATCTTATCGTCCTATTGCTCTTTCGTCGTGTTTAATTAAAGTAGTGGAACATTTGATAAAGAACAGATTAGAATGGTTTGTTGAAAATCACAGTATTATCCCTCCTAATCAATACGGCTTTCGGAAAAAGAAATCTACTATGGATAATTTAAGTTTGTTAACAACAGATATCCGTATTTCTCAATCCCTTAACTCTTGTACATTGGCCACATTTCTAGATCTTTCTTCAGCTTACGACGATGTATTAATTGATGTTTTGAAGGAAAAATTAATTAAAATAAAAATCCCCATAAAATTAGTTCAATTTATTATCAACTTGCTAACAGACAGATCCATTATTATCCACTCTTCCTCAAACATATTGAAGCGCAAACTTTGGAAAGGGCTACCCCAGGGGTCTGTTATCAGTCCATTATTATTTAATATTTATATGAGTGATTTAGACATTGTAATCCCTTCGTCTATTAAGCGACTTTATTTTGCGGACGATTTTCTCATATATTTATCTCACAAAAATTTATTGCATGCTGCGAAGGAATTAAATTTGGCCTTACATAATATTAAAGTTTGGATGTTGACAAATGGAATGAATTTAGCTACCTCTAAAACCAAGGTAGTGGCTTTTACTCGCAAAAGAAAACTGCCTAACTTTACAGTCTCTTTTGATAATTTCCCCCTTCAAATCGTTAAGCAAATAAAATTTCTTGGCCTGCTTTTGGACCATAAGCTTTCCTGGCTCCCTCATATTCAGAACGTTTCTGCTAAGTGTGAAAAGGGGCTTAATATGATGCGAGCTGTTTCCAGAGTATGGTGGGGATCCCATCCTACTACTCTTAAACTAATGTATAATTCCCTCGTTCGAAGTCACTTGGATTATGGCACATTTCTTTTCGACCCACTTCCTAAATATCTGGATAAAAAACTTGAAAGAATCCAATCAAAAGGGCTCAGAATGATTATTGGGGCAATGAAATCTTCTCCAATTAATGCTCTTCAGATAGAATGTGTAGATCCTCCCTTATTTTTGAGAAGACAATACCTCGCGGATAGATATATCTTCAAAGCGTTATCTTTATCGCGTCACTCATTGGAACAGAGTCTCGATCGTTTGTTCAGTATTTTGAATAACAGAAGGAGGGTAATAGATAGAGATCGATTCCCTCTCTTATTAAAAAGTTTTCTATCATTTAGATCTCTGTCTTCTTACCTTCAAAATCTACAAGATGATCCAATCCTTCCTATTTACAGTACCCCGTTTAATGCTATTAATTTTATCCCAAACGTAATAATTTCTGACTTCCGGACGAACATTTTATCATCAGCTAATAACTTTCAAAATGTTGAAGAACATTTTAAAAACTTTATATTTTCAAAGTTTCCTGGATTTTCCCTCATATACACAGATGGTTCCAAATCCGACCACAAAGAATGTGGCGCATCGGTATATATTCCTGAATTCAATGTTAATCTGTCTTATAAATTGCCTAAAGAAATTTCCACATTTACTGCAGAATGCTTCGCAATTGAACAAGCTTTAATTCAAATCCAACTCCTTAATATTCGTCGAGCCTTACTGTGTACTGACTCTCTAAGTGCAGTATTAAAAATTTCCTCTAATATCGTTCGATGTCCAGAAGACTATGTTATTTGTAATATTAAAAAAATCCTCGATTCTTTAAACGAATCTATGTTTGAGACAATACTGGTTTGGGTGCCTGGCCATCTAGGAATTGAGGGTAACGAGAAAGCTGATTCTCTCGCTAAACTTGGAACTGTATCTGGTTCTATTCCTTTAGATTTTAAAATTCCTGTCTCTGACGTCTTCTCTATTCTTAAATCCTACATGTCTCGTTCCTGGGAAGAAAATTGGACAGTCACGAAAACTCAAACTGGATCTTTCTATGCTGGAATACAAAATCATATTCCAAGTAAACCCTGGTTCCACGGCAAAAAAAAGTCCAAAAGATTTATTTCCTGTATCTCGAGAATGAGAATTGGCCACTGCTCTATTGCAACTCATTTGTTTAAAATTCGGGTGCTCGAAAGTTCATTATGCCAGTGTGGTGTGGAGGATGAGACTCTTGACCATGTTTTCTTCAATTGTAAAAACCATTCTTCTTTCAAAGGCATGTATCGATTGCTTATTAAAATCACCCACCAGTCTCCCCTTAGTATTCCATATTTGCTGTCTCTCAATAACTCTCGCGTATATTCTATTCTTTATAAGTTTATAGATTTGAATGACTTTAATATATGATATGTCCAGTCCCCTTATAGATAATTCACATCAGTTTAACCATATATCTTAACCCAATCGGCACAAAGCACTCTCTTTAGGGTGAATTGCCTAATACAAAAAAAAAAAAAAAAAATATTATAGTACCTACATCTAACAAAATACAGAAATTGTCTTTATTTTTGACCGCAAAGCACAACAATTTCACGGGATGTGATTGCCAGAATAATGTTGTATCCAACAATATGATAGTTTGGAGAAAAATGCAAAAAACTTAAACCTGAGTTATGTTGATTTACATTTTAATATTTTAAATTCGATAAACGTACGATTATTAAGTGTCCTATGTAAAGTGGCAGAGTAAGACAATTGAGTTTGGATTTTACTCAAAAACACACAAACGGGTCATTTGCAGGCATAATAATAGTATTATTCTTGGATAAATACTCTTTTCTTGCATCCTTCAACTTCTTGGCTTTGATATATTTCCAGTTTAAAATATTCGAGGTTCGTTTTATCTCCCTTTATTTACATGAATTAAATCACCCTCTGTGATATTGGGTGACGGCGACGCCATTTTAACAGCAAAACAGACAACGTTCTTTCACAAACCAACTTTAAAATGCTGCTACAAGCCGAAACATTTTTTTCTTGCCGTCGTACCTACTTTAAACGATACATCCAAACAATCTCAATATTATCCCATCAATAACGCAATATTGATAATTATTTTGGATACAACATTATTCCTCTCAATTATTGTTGTGGTTGTTCGTTCTTGAAATAAATCGATCAATACCAAGTAAATATTGACGGGTAGTCAAATAATAATATTAGATTTTAACTGGTATAACTCGATTGTCTATGAGAAGTTAAACTGTGGGTTAATAAACACGAGTTATCACAACAGGCATACTATTTTATTTTATT
Organism: Hesperophylax magnus; assembly: GCA_026573805.1. NCBI lineage: Eukaryota > Metazoa > Arthropoda > Insecta > Trichoptera > Limnephilidae > Hesperophylax > Hesperophylax magnus. The sequence goes on from JAIUSX010000012.1 coordinate 11,931,834, forward strand.
ATCAAGCTCTCTCATTAATACTCGGTTGTCTCTTTCATACAATTAAACATACTTACCCTTACAATCACGATTAATCAATTCAATGATTTCAGCTCCTGCAGTCTGCGGCAATTACTCCTTTGAGTCATTGTATCCATTTGATGCATCCATTGATGTCGATTTTAATTTTTATTCTCGGTACGTTTTTTCTTCAGTATAAGTTTTTAAAAGTTATTAATTATGTAAAAACTAATAAAAAATATTTTTTACAGAAAAAACCAAGAATTTGCACATGTTTTATCAGTTGGATTTGATTCAATTTTGATGAACTCCGATTATATGATGAATAAACCAGTTGTTATCCTAGTACATGGATTCAATGGTGATGCCGAAGACGAATTCAATAAACATGTCAGAAAAGGTAATCATTTATTTATTTACTTCTTACTGTTTTGACTGTTCTAAAACCTTCCTAGTTGGACAGTCAAAAGCTTCCTTCCATATAATGTAATGCATATTTATAAACAAATAACTTAAACTTTCAATGTCATATTTGAAAATGAGTTACGATATGGATTTCTTTGAAGAACCCACGTTTTTTTATGGTTTTCACCACTCTATTGGTCATATATATGGATTTGCCATATCATTTAATTAATACCATTACTCAAAATATTAATATGATACTGCCAACTGCCATTTAAAGCCAATGATTTCACCGTCATTTCATTTCACATTCGATGATTTCACCGCTAAATTACGCCGTTTATGGCAAACAATTGCACAAAACGTTTTGGCAAAGTTGGCATAGTATGCCAAAAATCTCTCGAGTGATAATATGACATCTCTTTCAAATAAATAACATCAAATAACGATTATTTATTTAATAATTAATTAATATTATATTATTAATAATATTTAAAATAAATAAAAATTTCTTGTGTTAATTTATCAAAGTTTTTGATATATTCATCAATACAATATTTACCTATTTTACAATGATTTAATTTATTTTATATAATTTTTTGTTATATAATCATATCTATTTGATCACCGCTAATCGTGATATTTTTGTCTACATGTATTTTTCTATACTTGTTTGTCTATTCTTATATTTACAAATTTTTATTGTATTTTTATCCTGACGAAGAAACCACTGGTTTATAATATAGATTTATGGTTAATATCGATTATTTTTAGTACATAGTGGTTTATACAAAGTGATTTAATTTCGTTAGATTCAAATGACGTCACAAAGTGAATCTGCAATTATTGAAGAAGAAATGAAATAAATGCATTTATGTCAATGATTTTTTGCTGTGAAGAAAGTGAATTGTGTATTTTTGTTGACTAAAAAGATAAAAAGTGTTTCTTTATAAAATGTGAAGGATAAATATTTTTAATTGTTTCAGCAATTTTCCATACGATGGACGTCAACGTTATAAGCGTCGATTGGTGTGTTGGTACAATTGACTGTTACGAGGAAAGTTATGAAAACGTTCCCTCCACAGCCGCGGAGATAGTCGTGTTCATCAATTGGCTCAAGAGTCTGGGAGTTAAGCACAGCGACCTGCGCCTCGTGGGATTTAGTATGGGGGCGCAGCTGGTGGGATTTGTCGCAAGGAGTATGGACCAAAAGCCTCCTTATATCATGGGTATGTTCTAATTCAAAAGCTCATTGTATTTTTATTTTGTCCACATTCAAAACCAAGTTATGTCAGGGGCGCGTTCACTGTTAATGTTCAAAACTTTCCTTACGTCAGGGTGTATTGGACATCTCAAAACTTCCATATGTTTTGTGTGTGCTTATAATTTTCATAACTGTTGTTCTGTTAATAATATGACATTATTTAGAGTTCGGAAATGAAACCAACGTGCTTGGCTAGGCTGTCAAAACGGAAAAGAGTTTATTACATATCATATAGAAGTTTATCATAGACAAGTTAAGTACCCAAAGACATGGTATTTTGAGCATATTTATAACATGTTCAAACATCATTACGTCATGGTTGTATTGGACATCTCAAAACTTCCGTATGTTTTGTGAGTGTTCATAATTTTCATAACTTCCATTTGTCTTATTCAAAACTACCTTAAAGAGGTATATCGTGGGTACTTATATTTGAAACATCCTCGAGTGATGGGTATGTAGGTTCAAATTCAAAATGTCCTTATGTCATGAGTAGATTTGTGTCCAAACGTTCTTATGTCATTCACAGGTTTGAAAAACTTGACATATCTTTCATTCTTACAACGTCGACAAACATAATGTACTCGTATTATATGAATTGTTTATTTACAGTGTAAGGAATATTATTTCATTATAAATGACAAAATTACTCTGTTTTTCAAAATATTTAGTTTATTGATGAATTTTTAGAGTTCTCTGCATTTCATAAATTATAAGAAAACATATTATCTTCTCTTGAACCTAATAGAAAAGTTTAACTGCTTTCAGATATTCAACAGAGTTTCAGACTACCATAATACGGACATGTGTCTAATGTGGTAGTCAAAAAGCATGTAAAAAACTGTACTCAAATATATTTTATGAATAAAGAAGAAAAAAATCCTAACATTGAACAATGTTAGGAATTTTTTTGTTGTTTGATAATATATGTTTTTTAAACTACATGGAACTATTTTTTTAATGAAAAACACTACTATACAATCATAATAAAACAATTGTTTCCAGCATTGGATCCAGCATCCCGACTGTTCGAAGACAGCATCGAAACTTCACTGACTGCAAAAGATGCAGACTACGTTGAAATAATTCACACTTCTCACTCGGGAATCTCACGACAGGGTGGTCACAATGACTTTTATCCTAACGGAGGCAGGAACCAAACAGGGTGCACAGAGTATCGATGCAACCGCTTTAGATCCTACCAATATCTGGCGGAGTCCTTGAGGACAGGTGGTAGCAGGTTTATTGGACAATCTTGTACGAGTGTTGAAGAAGCAATAAAGGGAAGTTGTAATGGCTCGATCCAACTTGCTATGGGAGAATTTGAACCTAAAAAACATTTAGGAATTTTATACTTGGAAACTAACCCAAGTTCTCCCTTCGCTAAAGGTTAAATAATATCATCATTCTAACTAAGCCGTTGGAGGATTCTCATTCCTGACTTATTATCCAAGCCCTGTTGAAATTAACGATATTGAAATTAGTGTAATTGGGAAGTGTGTTTACGAGAGATGGAATGGCTGATAAAAGATATTGAATGATGGGTAAATGCAAGAAACTCCATTGATGCTAAAACTCCATTGGCGCTAACAAATTGTCCAAAGAAGCGAGGCTAGCCGTCCGCTATGGAGTGTTGATACCTCCCCTGATGTACGGCAGTGAGTCATGGAACTGGCAGAGAAAGGACGAAAGTAAATGGAATGGCGTCAGTGTAATAAAATCATATTTGATCGTAGGATAAATGTGGAGATTCACCAAGAATGCAAGGCGTAACAAGTAATATTAAGATAGGTAAGCGAATGTGAATGGTAGAAGAATTCAGGGACCGAGGAAGACATGGCACAATCAACCCTCGAGACACTAGAGTCTGGGTATGTCAATAGTTAGAATAACTGAAGAGTATGTATGATTTGAGACTATGTATGAATGTGAATGAAGCCAGGCGTGTGCGCCAAGCCGTGGTGTTTGGCGGTCCGTTCTCTCTTCCTATGCGTGGTAGTTAATTAGTTGGTCTAGTTAGAAATTAGTGTAGGTAAATTGTGACGGACGTACTGCTCCGGGCTCGGCCGCAGTGACCCACGTTATAAATTTAAAATGAAAATACAGATTTAAAGAGAAATATGTCAATTAAACTATAACTGAACTATGTATGAAATAACGTAAGTGATTAAACTATAACTGAACTATGTATGAAATAATGTAAATGATTAAACTATAACTGAACTATGTATGAAATAATGTAAATGAAAATGTAAAAAGTAAACAATAAATGAAACATCGGAGCTTGGCTAGGGGATACGGGCAGAGAAGTATTCTGCCCGTGTAAGTAAGCGCGATTCTGAGGATCGTGCCTGAACAAAGAGAGGCCGTGGTCACGTTCGGCCACGGGCCCAAAATTACCGGCCGAGAGGCGGTAACCAGACTGGCGGCGGGGCCGCGAGCGCGTCACAAACACGGGCTTCGATTCCCAGAATCAAAGATAAAGTTGGCCCGTGTGAGCGTCGCTCGGCCAGCGCCTGCCGCCGGTGGCCTATAAAACAGGGAACAGTCCCTTGGAAAAGCAGATAGCCAGCAACCTCCACCAGCTCTACAACTCTCTCTGCTCTGCCTTCTACCTCGCTCCGACTTCTGACTCTACTCGCCTTCTCTTCTTGGACACTCACCTCACCCGGACCCCCCTGCCTCTACGACCAGACTCGGACCAGCTACAACGGCTACAGAGACGCCCCGCTCTACCCCCCGACGCCACTGAAGGACGACGCCTTCTGCCTCCACGGATTGGGATCACCGGCCCTATTTTACAGTCTTGTGTGTCATACACTTCTGTCTGATACATAAATAATGAACTAAAATCAATGTGTTACAGCATTTGAGGGCTTAGGGAAATGAATCTATGGAGTGGCAATCTGTTCAGAACTTCGATAAACAGTTCGAATATAGATGAACGTTTAACAGTATAGAGTGGATAATAGTATGATATTTTATAAAATTATATTGGTACCTAACCTACAACAAACAAATCCGAACAGGTCCGATCTCACAGTGAAAACTGTGGAAATACGGTTAAGTAATGATAATAAGCTTCTGAAATGTGATTCGGATGATTTCCTTTTCATAGACTCTTTCATCCATTGTGTAGGTAGATACAAGGAAAAAACTAATTTATTAAAAAATCTTTTCAAATTATTGGTCACCCGGTTTTAAAACGGGATTGCAGGCATAGAGCTATACAATTAGAGGCGCTATAGCATACTAATATCTAGTCGTAACGTGTTCCACTATTAGAATGCGATGAGCGGTGCGCGTAGATCGGATTCGATACATTTAGGAGCTTTGGAGAGCATTGGAAGTCAGATGGAGATAAAAAAGTGGAACCGATTTTTCTCTTCGTGTTTCATCTAAATACAATACATCAATGATTGCAGGCAGTTTCCTGAAAAACTTTTAGTAAGTTTCTAAAATACATGTTCATGCATCTGCATTGGCTTGATAATATATAATGATGAAATGCGAAAATTTTTATGAACATGTGTTCAGACATCGTAATAATACGTTAGTATTTTTATAAAAGTGTTTCATGGAACTTATGAATTCAATCGTTAATGGGCTGCAATCCCGTTTTAAACTATAATTTAATAACTTAGAACTATCGAAATTGTCTAATATGCATTAATCCAGTACCAATTTCAATGTGGAATTATTTGGTAAAGAGGAGCTTTTAAAGCTGCTTTAGAGCCCGTAATTACAATTCAACGAATTATTATTTATATTAATTACCCTTAGGAAACCAAGCGACTTACTTTAGAGATATTTCGGGAAATTAATGTTCCATCTATTACAGAATTGTGTAAAAGAACCGTCTTATATTAAATTTAAAAAGACTATTTCATCAATAATATTCACCAATAAGATAACATAAGCAATGGATTCAAAAGAAATTGCTGAATAGTCTATCAAATGCTAAGAACTACCACGGCTTAGCACCACTACCTGTACTTAGGTATGAAATGGTACAATATATTATTGATCAAACCAAAACTAATGTAACCGAAACCTTGAAATATGAACAATTGAAAAAGCAAACTTACTCCCAGAATAAAATATATTGTACCCTTATGTGCGTTTACATAATCTATACTATCTATCATTTAAAAAAATACAAAATTGTCTATTATTATGTTATTATTATCCTAAAATGAATTCTCTAATATTGTGTATATTGAATCGCGTTTGTATTTAATTTGAATGTTGCATTATGTTTATTTGTATATTGAATATTACACATTTTAAGCACTATATTATATCTGTTTGTAAATACTTCTCCACTTAAAGACGAGCTACTGGAGGTCAACTTACGGAGTAGTAGAATAATTAGGAAAAAAACATCATATAATTTTGATGTAAATAACATAAAACAGCAATGAAACGAAATTTAAAACTGTTTATTTTACTATAATTTGTCGGAAATAAAAGTATTTTTTACTGAAATTCCTTTTTTTTCTTTACCCTACTACTAACCTATTGTAACTTTCAACCCGACAAAAATTCTTTCTAAAATCCAACAAAACTTAAAATTTAGTTCTGAGTTTCGATAATTCATAGATAATTATATTATAATAATTTATTATCGTATTCTAATATCAACTCTTATGAGCACGTACTTATCAGATATCTATTGGACCAATAACATTTTCAAATTAAATTATTGTTATCTCTTCACATTGGTGACAAAGTTGAGTAGAGTATTTTGCGAAATGAATCATTTTTATCAGAATTCTATTTACTGGTAAAAAATATTCTCTATTTTATCGAATTTTTTACTAATTTATGGTAGTCCTGTGTTTTGTCTCAAAAACTAATTCAAAGTAGCAAGCGGTTTCCTTAAAAGCTTTTTAGCTTTGCCCACAGATGGCAATAGATCCGGTGCTATCTCATAGCTTGTGACTTAACATCGCTCTCTCAGATCCAAAGCATTTTAAAAACAGGTTTCAGTTTTCCATCATAGATGTCAATAGTACATATTGACATCTATGATGGTCTATTAGTCTCTTGCATACCGCTTACAGCAATTTGGACACCTTTCATATACGAGTCTGCAAAATACATAACATGAGTAGATTTTATAAAAAAACTCATCGTGAATGGATGTTTACCATTTGGCATTTCATCCGTTGTTAATTTGTTTGTATGTTCCGTTTCTGGTTTCGAATTGCGTCCTCTTTATTATTCAAGCTTTACTTTGACTAGTTGAGCGTTTAAATATTATGGTACCTACCCGCCTGAAGAACCTTTGAAAAAAATAATGTCATTTGGATAAAGACATTTCTTTGAACAAATTGTATAAAAAAATACTTAAAATGATTTAATATGGTTTATAATTAAGTAGGTAGGCATTTGAACCTTTCATTGAATAACCGAGACCTCTGCCATAGGTCACACCAAGTGGTTCGCTACGTTTGGATATTGAGTAGGGGTGCCCGGGTTCATTGGGTGAGCCTGCCCACCAGCTGTGTGGCGTGACAGTTAGGGAGAGGCTGGTTCGGGGAGACCCTTTGACTTCTGCAACTGGTCGCTGGACCCATCGCCTTGGGCAAGTTTGGGAGGGATATATTCATATATGTCCGTCAATCCTGAACACACTGATCCCTAGATTCCTACCCAACCCTCAAACCTTTTACCTTCCCAGAACTTCCTCTCCTTTCTTTCCTTAAAAGATACCCTCCAGACAAAATCCCAAAATGCGACATAGGCCCTGAGGATAATAATTTTAAATAATTACAAATAGTTAATTAAAAAATTAACTGCCTGGTGAAAAATCTAATTATTTGAGAAGTAATTTTAGTTTTGATTAACTTATTAAATAACAGAAAATTAAAAACAAACCTTTTTGGAAGCGAGATCTTCAGTTCACAGAACTAGTTCACATCTACCGAGTGAAAAAGAATTATCCATCTCGAAGGTCTCGTAGCTAATATCAGTGAATACCAGTAAAATATTAAGACGCGACAATACCCTAAAATAGAGCTATCTTAACGACGTAAGTGAAGCAGTTGTGCACAAAAAACTGCAACGCGCTATTTTGTTTGTATTGGACAGATCTGCGGTTGAATTTGCCCTATCAAATCTCTTAAATAAACTGAGAATCTTAACGACATAAGTGAGTAAAAACAATATTTGGTCGACTTTGCCCTAGCATGTCTGGAAAATCAATTTTTCCCTTGGGTATATTTTATTATTAACTCTACCTTAACTTATCTATTCACCTACCTACCTTTCATATTATGTTAACTTTTATTTTTATTTTTATAGTCTATCTTTTTCCATTTAAAAATGTTTCTGTATGTTATGTTATAAGCTTGTTATGTAAAAAACTTGTTATGTAAAAGCCCACCAGGGCGTTGAAATTAATAAAATAAATAAATAAATAAATTATTTCTGATGAACGTTTTACCAAAACCTCAAATGGTCCTGGAGAGATTCTTCGGAAAGTTACTAATTCATCGTCTAGAAAAACAAAAACTTGGTGCTCGCGGCTAATTTTATAGTTGAAAAACGTTTTATAAAATTTTTAAACCGTTTTATATAAACTATTTTAATGGTAAGGTCCTGTTTTTATTAATCTTAAATAACCTTCATGAGAAATAATTAAAATTTGAGCGTCGAGCGAACCCTGTTATTATAATCTTATGTCGCCTTAAGTTGTATTTTTTCAATGTTATTATTATTTATGCTCCTTGTCAATTATTCATAAAATACATATTTATTGATATGAACTGGTTTAACAGCTTGACACTTTCTAAAACAAAGACTTTTTCAAAATTTCTTCCTGTGGATGGTAAAAATACCGAAACAGCCCACATAAAAAAATAAATAAACAACAATAATAAATATATATAACAATAGTAACCGGGCAACTCAGGAAAGTATCAATTCAACACACTTTTGAAAATTGATACAAAATAATGAAAAATTTTAAAAATCTATTCAGGTTACGTCACTTTTAATGACTTTATGTCAGTTTTCAAAAGTATGTGAATTGCCAATGTCCTGAGTCGCCATATAACCGTTTTTCTCTCATTAATCCAAGCTCCGACTTCGGTGAATGTGTGTTTATTTATAAGAAAAATAATATTATAATCTAAAAATCTATATGTTAAGTCAAAAAGTTCATAATGCTAAAGTTGCTAAGAGAAGAGTTTTATTATATCTTAAGATTAATTACTAGGTAAATGGGATACATTCTAAACCTTGGAGGTCCCTGTTTTACACGTATATTGCGAATTATACATGCAGCCTATATTCCTTTTCTTGTCCTTACATGAAAAGGTTAGTGAATAAAATGGATTTGGTAACTTATTACAGCAACAACAAAAGTCAAGTCGTGAGAAGAGCTAGCGTTTTCCAGTAACAAATGAGAGAGAAAATTGATTCTTATTTTCACGCCTTACGGATAAAGGGAAAGTATTTTTAAGATACCTGTAAAAAATAGTATACCTTCAGCGTTTTACTCTGTTTGTCTATCTTGCACTGAGATCTGAGAAGTCTCAGAAGAATCTGAGAAGTTTCGGATTTTGCGTTCGGCGATAACTTTCCGTGACTTTCGGCAACCGCCGATCATAGAACGAAATGTTTATGCTTTTTGATCACAACTATTATACTTACATAATTTATATGCAGTACTGTTATTAAGAAGGCTTGTATATTTCTTTATATTTATTCGTAAGCACCAATATAACCATCTGACCAAGAAACAGGAGAGTAATATAACGCCCCCAAAAGATAAACCTTTTCAAACCCTTCGACCAAAGGGTTTCAGGTGTAAAAAGATTCTCCGGGAGGTAATATTCGTAGAATTCTACATTCCAAACAACATGGGCGTGTGTTTTTCAACCATACTCATTGTTCAAGGGTTATAGACGGTTAAATTTACGAATGTTAAATCGGCACAATTTATTATTGAGACCAAAATGAACTTTCGAATAAGTTTGAGTGTGCTGAAGTGCACCATTTATTTGGTAGAAATAAAACAACACTTACGAGTTTTTCGTTTTTATGCTTAAACTACTGTAAATAATAATGATTTAATAATTTTGCTACGTAAAAGATTTGTAAAAAGGTGTGTGGATCCTTCTGCTTATTTTATATCTAAGATTTCTGTGTGTGGCTCCTTCACTTCCAGTATTTATGTACACATAAACCATTAACGACAGAGGAAACAGATTGACAGAATTCTGCGAAAAACACAAATTAGTGATAGCAAACACTTGTTTCCAACACCACCCAAGACAGCGATACACCTGGAAATCCCCTAGAGATAGACAAAGACTGCAAATAGACTATATAATGGTTAGACATAGATTTAAAAACCAAATAAAAGACTGTAGAAGCTATTCCGGCCCAGATATAGATAGTGACCATAATATGGTAATGGCCAAAAGTCTTCTGTTAAAAATATACGAGCTATTAGCTAAGTTCACAACCAGTTATTTTACAGGTGCCTAGCACCTAGCGGTCAGAAATAAAACTAGGGCCTATAGATAAAACAGGTGTTTTAATTACCAATTGGCTTTTCTTTGACAGTGTTTTGCTTTGATTGTCAGTGTGTGTTATTTGATTAGGTTATAAAAAGCCTCGCCGAGTAGATTTCTCACTTCTTCTCTCCAAAAAATAGTAACAAGTAGTCATTATGGTCAATTGACTACTTGTAAAAGTGTTGTCCGGGTCGGGAATAATTTTTAAACTCGTAACATAAATAAATTAAAAAATGCAGTTTGTGCAGTAAAAACGAAAACCATGCGTATGTTATTTTTGAAGACTTCATCAAGCCCCAAACTATTCTCAACATGGTCCTTCGAGCCGGATGGATATAATCAGAGGATTTACCAGAAAAAATGAACCAGCACCAAACAAAAGGCTTTGATGGAAAAAATTGATGACGACATTCCAGAAAAATTTCAGATGAGTACCTTTGTGCCTTCCTATCTTTGTAATCATTTCCAAGTTCAAACAAGCTATGTTTTACTGTGTATTTTGCTAATATAATAATTTGAAAAAGAAAAAAATAGGCTACCCACGGCATAAAAGCAAGTCATTGTATATTATTATTGTTGGTGTTTTTTTAAGGTTAGGTAGCTCAAATATATTATTTGTAAGAATTTAAGGAATAAGGTACGGCTGGATTTGGTTATTTCATTATTTGTGTTTTCAATTATAATACGATTGCGCAGAAAATATTTTAAAGGGAACATTTGTTTTTGCTTTTTACGCAATTAAGATGGATAATATGAAATCGCTAATCGCCAAACGAGGGGTTTTAAAAGGGAAACTCACGAGGTTCGGGGATTCAATAAATAGTTTATCGTTAAATGAGATCCAAATTAGGTACGAGAAAATTGAAAGCGTATTAAACCAGTTTGAATTAATTCAAGATCAAATAGAATCTCTACCAGATTCTGACGACATCGAGAATAATTCCCAAAGGGAAAGTTTTGAGAATCAATATTATTCGATTTTAGCGAAAGCAAAAGAAATGTTACAATCCGTTGAGCAAAACAAGGTAGCAATAAAACTTCCTAACCTCCAATTAAGGGAATTCAATGGTGATCAAAAAACATGGGTAAACTTCTTAGAGACATTCAAAACATTAGTGCATAATAATCAAACGTTAAATAATGTGCAAAAATTCTATTATCTGCAATCCTGCTTAAAGGGTAATGCAGCGAAAGTGATCGCCAATTTCGAAGTATCAGATTTAAATTACGTGTCAGCCTGGGAATTGTTACAACAAAGATTTGCAAATTTACGAACTACCGTCCATAAGCATATACAAGCTTTGTTTCAACTTAAAGAAATGAAACAAGAGGATCCGGTAGCCATGCGCTATTTAATTGATGAGACTAATGTGAACCTAAAGGCTCTTCAAAATTTAGGCTTAAAAATCGATCAATGGGATGCATTAATTATTTATATAGTTTCTAATAAATTAGACGCAATATCGCGAAAGCATTGGGAACAAACAAAATTACAAGAAGAATTACCAACGTTAGGAGAATTTCTCAAGTGTCTAACGTCAAGGGCGCAAGTTTTAGAATTAATGTTACATACAGAATCGAAAAAAAAGTTACCTACCCGAAAACAAATGGCGGCAACAATAACATTCCTAGAAAGGAATCAGTTTTCTTAGCAGCCGCCCACAATAATTGTATATGTTGTCACGATAAAGGACATAAAATTTATTATTGTAAAAAGTTTTTAAAGTTAACTTCAGGAGAGAGAAGCGAAATGATAAAGAGGTGTAGGGCCTGCTTCAAATGTTTGAGGTTAGGGCATATGGCCTCATATTGTAAAATTAATATGCAATGCAAGCTATGTGGTAGCGATAGCCACAACACGTTATTGCATAAGGGGAATCATCCGAGTAATGATTCCGATAAAAATGGTGAAGCCCGCCCTGGAGGCGGCGACCATATGGAAACTGAACGAGTTTCAGTGTCCAATCACTCCGCCTTGGTGAAGGCGGAAAAAACTGTGTTATTGTCGACAACAATCATAGGAGTGTTGGATCGCAATAATGAAATGCATAAAGCAAGGGTATTAATTGATTCAGGAGCCCAATCAAATTTTATGTGCGAAAAGTTCGCAATAAAATTGAATTTGAAGTGTGAAAACATAAACAAACCCGTGTCGGGTATACATAACAACGTGACCCATATAAAGAAACGGGTTGCAATTAAAATTAAATCTTTAAAAACAAATTATAAATAAGATATCACATGTCTAATATTGCAGGAAATAACTACAAATTTACCGCAAGCAACGGTGGCCAGGAAGGATTTCAAGCTTCCGCCGGGATTGGAATTGGCGGATCCAAACTTCAACATAGCAGCACCCATTGATATACTGTTGGGCGCTGAGAGTTTTTGGGAGATCTTGAAGAATGATCGGCTAAGATTGGATACCGGACCTACGCTCCAAAGGACAGAATTAGGATGGATCATCTCGGGCCCGATCAACGCTCACCATAAAAAAAGGCCAGTACCAGAAATCTGTAGTTTATCAATAAATACATTGTCAAATCAAGTTGAAAAATTTTGGAAAATGGAAGAGGTGATGCCTCCAAGTTTTTATAACCACGAGGAGAAGGCTTGTGAAGCCGACTTTGTAGCCACGCACACCCGAGAGAGCGATGGTAGATACGTAGTGAGTTTGCCGCGCCGGCCGTGTGTCAACCAACGTGGTGACTCATTAGGCACAGCGGAAAAAAGATTCAAAGGTTTGGAAAGAAAATTTTTAATGAATCCTGAACTGAAATCTCAGTATGCTCAATTTATGAAAGAATATGAGCAATTAAATCACATCGAGCTATGTGAGAAAACAAAGGACCATTCCTATTTTTTGCCGCATCATGCGGTAATAAAGGAAGCGAGCAGCACTACTAAAGTGCGGGTAGTATTTGACGGATCGGCTAAAACGTCGACCGGTATTTCCCTGAACGATGCATTAATGGTAGGAGCTGTTATTCAAAAAGATTTATACACTCATCTTTTACGTTTTAGGAAACATAGATACGTCATGACGGCGGACATAGAAAAAATGTACCGTCAAATCGACGTACGCCCAGAGGATCGCAGCCTGCAGAAGATTTTATGGCGCGATTATCCAGAAGAGGAGCTCAGGCATTATAAATTGAAGACAATCACCTACGGTTTGGGACCTTCCTCTTTCCTGGCAACTAGATGTCTACGGCAAATCGGTATGGACAATCGCATTAAATTTCCCGTAGCAAGCCAGGGCATAGAAAACGATTTTTACATGGACGATCTGTTGACCGGAGAGGACGACTTGGACGCATGCGTCAGGTTGAAACAACAGGTACATGATATTTTACTGTCCGCCGGAATTACCCTGCGGAAGTGGAGATCGAATATTTCGGAATTGTCATCTGGGTCGGGCCAGGGTGAAATTGCTGGGAAAAGCAATAGTGAAAAAATGATCACTAACAATTCCAAAATTGAAAAGATCCTAGGGTTGATCTGGGATAATGAATCAGATTGTTTATCATATGAAATTAAAAGACCGTCAAGTAAGACGGAAAGTAAGCGTCAGATATTGTCGTGCATAGCTTCAACTTTTGACCCATTGGGTCTCCTAGGCCCCATAATAGTGGTGGCCAAATTAATTATGCAGAAATTATGGCAATCAAAAGCAGCATGGGACGACACACTACCTGATGAAATTTTACTACCCTGGAGGGCCTATCTAGGTGAACTATCACAACTAAATGTATTGAAAATCCCGAGTGGAATTAACCACGGAGCGCCAAGGAATATACAATTACACGGTTTCTGCGACGCTTCGGAAAAGGCATATGGAGCATATTTTAATAAAATCGAAGGCAATATAACTGTCACCGAATTAGAAGCAGCCTTAAAATGTCTGCTGAAATCATCTCAAGAACATTCCTTTAAAAGAGAATTAAAGGACTTGAAAAATCACAGAATGGTAAACAAAAATAGTAGATTGAAAGCCCTCAATCCTTGTTTATTAGATGGTTTAATTTGTGCAAATGGTAGACTAAAACTAGCTACGTACTTATCACATCAACAAAGGCAACCTGTAATATTATCGCCTACACATAAATTAACCGAATTAATCATAAGACATTATCATTATGTGCATTTACATGCCGGGCCACAAGCGCTGTTAGCGGAAATACGCTTGAAATACTGGCCAATACTAGGAAAAAATACTGTTAAACGAGTCTTACATAACTGTATTATATGTTTTAGATACCAACCTCGAGTTTGCCAGCAGATTATGGGAAACTTACCTGTTGAAAGAATCACTCCCAGTCGACCATTTGCGGTGACAGGGCTTGATTATGCTGGACCTATTGACATGAAGAGTGGAGCGCTGAGGAAGTCTCCACTTATCATATCGTATCTTTGCATATTTGCATATCTGTTTTTCTACTAAAGCTGTTCATTTAGAACTTGTAATGGATTTGTCAAGCGATACTTTTTTAAATTGCTTAAAGAGATTTATCGCCCGGCGGGGTCAACCTGAAAAAATATTTTCTGACAATGCAACTAGCTTCAGAGGAGCTTCCAACAAGCTTCAAGAGTTGTATGCCAGTCTAAAGCTGAACAATGACAAAATTCATAGGTTTTTAGCAGATAAAGGCATAGTTTGGAATTTCATTCCTCCTAGGGCGCCAAATCACGGCGGGTTGTGGGAAGCTGCGGTTAAATCTACCAAGTTTCATTTATATAGAATTACCAAAAATAATCCATTACAGTTTGAATTATTATATACTTTACTTTGTCAGATAGAGGCTTGTTTGAACTCCCGTCCTTTAACTTCCTTGTCTGATGACGTCAACGACCTACTCCCCCTCACCCCCAACCACTTCCTTATGGGCAATGAGGCTTCTATCATCCCTGAATTAGACGTCCGCGAGCTACCAGAGAACAGACTAAGCCAATATCAAAAATTAAATGCCTTAATTCAAACTTTCTGGTGTAGATGGAAACGAGATTACCTTGCTGAACTACAAAAACGGACCAAATGGCAGGCCAGCAGCCAAGAAGTCATAAAAAAGGATGATCTGGTCATCTTGAAGGAGGACAATCTGCCTCCTGCATTATGGAGAATGGCGCGCATAACAGCAACTCATCCAGGACCTGATGGCGTAGTGAGGGTGGTTAAGCTCAAGACGTCCCAAGGCATTTTTGTGCGACCTATCACAAAAATATGTTTGATGCCAATAGAATCAAACCAGGATCTGCATCTTCCGACCCGGAAAACTACAGACCTTCCCAAGGTCACAGCCTAATGTAACCAGGGCTGAACCGATGCTACCACACAGGACTACTGACCATAGAGCATCGCTGTGGTTGACCAACCTATATCCAGAAGCCACTGGGGCTTCCAGTCAACCAGGACCAGGGGTATTCGCTGCCTACCAGGACAGGGCACCCTTAATATGAGACTCAACCCCCTGAGTTAACATGTACCACCCTTGACAGGATGATCACCACTGGACCGAATGCAGAGTGAACGGTCTACACAGTGCAGTGATTACAGTGTTTTGTGTTCTATTAAAAGAAAAGAGTCAAGTATGAACTCATAAAAAAAACAGACTTCAGTTTTTGAACTGCTCTATACGGGTGCTAGAATATTAGTTAATTAAGTGATCTATATGTGTAAATGTTATGAATTTATATTAATTTTATGAATTTTTATCAATTTTATGAATTATCAGGTTATGGATTTATTTGGAATAATGTGATTAATTTTATGGATTATGTATTTGTATGAGGGTTATTATATTTTTGATTGTTTTAAATTATATTCCCGATCCCTTCAGGTTTAGGTAGTTTAGTTATAATGAACTATTTTAATATTTGTTGAAAGTTTTTTTGTATTGATATCAAAAAAAAACCACTAGTTTTTTTTTCTCATCTCGGCGGTGGCAATATGTTAAAATTTTTTTTTTTTTTTTTTATTATATTTACTCCACACAGGAGGCCCTGAAGAAAATAATTTCCCTCAGGGCCTATGTCATCTTTGGGGATGCTGTGTGGAGGGTCTTTTTGTGGAGAGGAAGGAGTGAACATGGGTCTTGAAGAGTCCCATGTTGTAGGAGGGAGGAAACACAGAGGCCGGCAGTTCGTTCCACAGCCGAGCTGTTGAACTTAAGAACGAATCGTAGAAGCGACCCGTTCTCATGTGACAAGTGTCAACTGTGTACAAATGTTGGGCGCGTGTTTGGCGTGTATCCCGACTACGCACCGGCGCCGAAGGGATCAATGACGCTAGTTCCTCAGAGCATCTTCCATTGTAATACCGATAGAACAAGGACAGCATACCTACCCGACGTCTGTGCTCTAAAGATTGCAGTCCGTTTGTTAAGATTGGGGAATCTATCAAACGGACCGCCCGTTTCTGCACAGAGTCAAGGGTTTTTTTCAGGTATTTTGGGGCTCCAGACCAGAGATGGCTGCCAAATTCGACAGTAGGGCGCACTTGCGATTTGTACAGGGTGAGCAGTTGTGTACTATTAAAGTATCTGCGGGCCCTGTACAGTACGCCCAGCTTCTGAGAGGCCAACTTTACTCTGGCTTCGATGGAGCCCCCGTACCTGAGCTGGTCACTTATAGTTACACCAAGCATATCAATGGAAGGCCTGTTCGGAAGATTGCTTCCGTTGAAGGAGACTAGATTATCATTTGGATCCCTTTTAGACGTAATCAGACAGGATTGGGTCTTTGAAACATTAAATTCGACGAGATTATTTTTACCCCAGGAGGAAATACTCTCGAGATAACCGTCCATTCTCTGCTTCAAAGCCCTCCGAGCCGTTGGAGTTTGTGTGCCCTTTGGGGGCTTGTCAAACAAAAAGCTATCATGAACTGTACTGTCATCCGCGTAACAATGAATCGGTGCACATGTCAAAAGGTCATTGATGTGCAACAAAAACAAAGTCGGAGACAGAACCGATCCCTGTGGGACGCCAGCATTTATGGAGTGCGAGGAAGAGGTGAAACCGTCAGCAACCGCCTGAATCGACCTATCCCTTAAAAAGTCAGCAATCCACGTACACAGGGATGCGGGAAGTCCGTAAGAATGCAATTTGTTGACAAGTCCTCGGTGCCAGACCCGGTCAAAGGCCTTGGATATGTCTAGTGCGACCGTTTGGGTCTCACCGTGACGTTCCAGGCACCGCCTCCAAACATGCGTCACATACGCGAGAAGATCACCGCACGAGCGGTTCCGCCGGAATCCGTATTGACGGTCGTTGATAATTTTGTTCTTCTCGAGGTATGTGAGCAGTTTGTCGTTGATCACACGTTCCATCACTTTGGACAGAACTGATGTGATCGCTATGGGGCGGTAGTTGGCCGGGTTGGAGCGGTCACCTTTCTTGGGAATAGGGTGAATTACCGCTTTTTTCCAACCAGAGGGCACAGTGCCACACTTCAGGGACATTTTGAAGAGCTTTGTCAAAACTGGAACTATTTCCGCAGCACACCTCTGCAATACCAAGGCAGGTATTCCATCAGGTCCACTAGCTTTGTTAACATCGAGCCCCCGTATGACGTGGAGTACATCCCGATGCCGGATCCTCAGCTTTTTCATATAGAAGCCGCAGTGAGGAACCGACGGCGGAACAGCACCCCCGTCGTCGAGGGTCGAGTTTTCCGCAAACATTTTCCCTAAAAGGTTTGCCTTTTCGGTGGCGGTGTTTGCTAGTGAGCCGTCAGGTCTGGTAAGAGGTGGCAAACTGGGTTTGCAAAAATTTCGACCTATTGAGCCCGCAAGCGACCAGAATGCTCTGCTGCCATGCGGGCAGGCAGCCAGCTTTTTGCTGATCTGCAGGTCGTGTTCGAATTTTGATCTATTGATGATTCTCTTGCATTCCTTTGCCGATTTGTTGTATGCTGATCTGCTTTCGGGCGTTCGAGATGTGTTGTAGGCTCGGTAAGCCGCGTTTTTTCGTCGAACTGCTTCGGAGCATTGTCGACTGAACCACGGCTTTGAGCCCACACCAGTTTCTTTAGTAGTCGATTGTATGAAGCCATCCATCGCCGATTTGATGACTTCACCAATCTCCTGGGCACATCTTGAAGGGTCCGAAGTCCGAAAACAAACAGCTGACCACGGAAAAGCATTGAAATGGGCCCGCATACCGAACCAATCTGCTGACCTATAGTGCCACACTTTTCTCCTCAGCCTCTCATTGGTTGGTCTGAGGCTAACGGGGATTGATGTCGTCACTAGGCAGTGGTCAGATGATCCCAGAGGCGCTGTGACGTCAATCTTATAACCGTGTGGCACAGTAGTTAAGAATAGGTCTAACAGATTGGAGCGGTGAGTCTGGACATCAGGAACCCTTGTAGGCTCCTGAACCAATTGCTCTAATCCGTAGCAAATGGCAAAGGATTCCGCCTGTCGGCCAGCCGAGTCCGTTGGGCCTGAGAACTTCAACCATGGTTCGTTATGAACGTTGAAGTCCCCCAGAACAACAAACTCGGCCGAAGGGTAGCGGGGCAAGAGATCATCAATAGTATCGCTCAAATGTTTGAAGAGCTCGGAAGTGTCTGATTCGCTATGGTTCGGTGAGCGGTATAGACATGCGTAGAATCTTGCCGTACTGGCAAGATTGACGCCAGTACGGCAAGATTGACGCGCACCCACATTACGTCGAATCTGGAGTTTTCCAGACTCAATAGTCGCACACAGTTGACGTCAGCTCGACTATAGAGGCAGACTCCTCCTTTCAGCCGGAATTTGCTTGCGAGGGTAAAGCCCGGGCAGTCCAGATAGGAGGAGTCTGGCGGCTCGGCTATCTGAGTTTCGGATAGGAAAAGAAGGTTGGGACGTTGGGACAAAAGATGGTGATGGACGGAATTTAAATTTGTGTGCAGGCCGCGAATGTTGGCAAAATTTACCAACAGTTTTGGCCCGCACCGGGGACGCCTGCTACTCGCCGCTGTAATGATGTTAAGATTGTTGTTTTGTATGTTCATGAATTTAATTAATTTTTTTTTTTTTGTAGGTGTAGGAGGTGAAAGGAAAGGTCTGGAAAGGAAAGGTATGAGGGGTGGGTAGGAATCTGGGGTTCAGGCTGTCTAGGAGTGATGAGCGTTTGGTTCCAGCCCACCCACTGCGGTGCTAGGCGATAGGCCGGGAGAGTCCGGCTGGAGAGGGCATCCAATGCGCCCCAAACGCTGCTGCTGGGTCCCCTCCGGTCACGAACCGGCACAACAGCAGTGGCGGGGTTTTTTCACTCGCTGATGGGGCAGCCCACCCTTAGTCGTGAGCCTGAGGGTCGGGCCCCTGTACTATCGAGCGGCCCGGACAGCGGTAACCGGTTGTAAAGGGTCTCCCTCAACCAGCATCTCCCAACCGGCCCGCCACGCAGAAGGTGGGCCGACGCACCCGCCACCAAGACCCGGGCAAACCTTAACCCATGAACCCGGGCACCCCTGCTAAGTCACCAAACGTAGCGAACCACTTGGGGTGACCTGTGGCAGAGGTGTTGGTCATCCAATAAATGGTTCCCAAAATATACGAGCTATTAGCTAAGTTCACAACCAGTTATTTTACAGGTGCCTAGCACCTAGCGGTCAGAAATAAAACTAGGGCCTATAGATAAAACAGGTGTTTTAATTACCAATTGGCTTTTCTTTGACAGTGTTTTGCTTTGATTGTCAGTGTGTGTTATTTGATTAGGTTATAAAAAGCCTCGCCGAGTAGATTTCTCACTTTTTCTCTCCAAAAAATAGTAACAAGTAGTCATTATGGTCAATTGACTACTTGTAAAAGTGTTGTCCGGGTCGGGAATAATTTTTACACTCGTAACATAAATAAATTAAAAAATGCAGTTTGTGCAGTAAAAACGAAAACCATGCGTATGTTATTTTTGAAGACTTCATCAAGCCCCAAACTATTCTCAACATCTTCTAAAACTGAAAAAAATAAAAAAGAGAAATAATTTCAAATGGGATACAAAAGTATTAAAGATAAAAGAGATCAGCGACAGTTTTAGGGAAAAGACGCAAGAGTGTAACTTAATGGAAGAGGAGAACGCGAATGAGATCTGGAAAGTGATAAAGACGAAGATTATAACTACGGCAGAGGAAACTATAGGCAAGGAAAAACTCCAAGCAAGGAAGGAATAGATAACCGATAAGATCCTAAATATGATAAAAGATAGAAGAGAGCTCAAAAATGATAAAAGAGATGAATCACGAAAGGAATATAAAGTGCTGAGAAAAAAAATAAATAGAGAGTCAAGAATAGCCAAAGAAACATTCTACCAGAATAAATGCGATGAGATAAACGACGACCTCAAGAGGGGAAATGTAGAAAGAGCTCACGCTGCGGTGAAAGACTTCTTTGGGATGAGAGTTGGATAGGGTAATGCAATAGAAGGAGAAGAGGGTAAAATACTCTTCGAAAATGACCAAATAGGAGAAAGGTGGAAAAGATATCTCGAAATGTTGTACAATGGAAAGGGAAATTGTGACAACGAAACATTGATAGAAAGAGAAAATGAGGTAGACGCAGATGATTTGGGAGATCCAATCACTAGAGAAGAGTTTGACCTCGCACTGAAAAATCTCAAAAACGGGAAAGCACCCGGAATCGATGACGTTCCGGCTGAACTAATTAAGCCAGCAGGAAAAGGAACCACAGATGCCCTGCTTAAAATGATACAAACCATGTATAAGACTGGAGAGATACCAGAGGATTTTGAGAAATGCCTAATTGTCGCATTACCAAAGAAGGTAGGCACGACGAAATGTGAACAACACAGAACTCTTAGCCTAATATCCCATGCCTCAAAAATATTAACTAATATCATTCTAAAAAGAATCGAACCAAAAGTAGAGAACACCCTTTCCGGAGACCAGTATGGCTTTAGAAGAGGTGTAAGAACCAGAGAAGCAATATTGTCGCTACGAATACTACTAGAAAAAATAATAAAAAGAAACCAAAACACATTCATCGCATTCATAGACCTGGTCAAGGCATTCGACAAAGTAGAATGGAAAAGACTCTTTGAGATTCTGAAGAGAATTGATATAAAATATAGAGATAGACGAATAATCCAGGCGCTATACAAGAATGAGGACGCTATAATTAGATGTGACAATGAAACAAAAAAAGCCAGTATAAGACAAGGGGTGAGACGGGGATGCTCTCTGTCACCTGTTATTTTTAATGCTTATATACAGAGTGCGATTGATGACTTGAGAGAGAGAATGAGTCACAGAAAAGGTGTAAAGATACACGGGCAAAAGGTGGATATGATAAGGTTTGCTGACGATATTGCTTTGGTTGCTGAAAGCGAAGAAGAACTGCAAGAGGCCTTAACAACCATGCAAAACATTCTTCAAAACAACTACAACATGAAGATAAATAAAGACAAAACAAAACTGCTGACTGTAGGCCGAACGCAACATCAGATGAGAGTAGAGATGGCAGGAGTTCCACTAAAGAACACCAAGGAGTTTGTCTACCTCGGAAGCAAATAACATGGGACGGTTGGTCTAAGAGCGAGGTCGACAGCCGTATACATCAGGCTAGGCTTGCATTCAATAAAAGGTCGAAAATAATAGAATCGAATAATATAGACCTACAACTGAGAATACTCCTCATCAAGACCTATGTATGGAGTATCTTGATGTACGGCTGCGAAACATGGTGCCTATCCGAAAGAGATAAACGGAGACTAGAGGCTTTTGAGATGTGGTCCTATAGAAGACTGTTAGGAATTTCCTGGAGAGACCATATTACAAATGAGGAGGTTCTCCAAAGAATCGAAGGAGGAAGGCACCTGCTCAGGACCTTGTCCGAAAGGCGTGCAAGATGGATCGGCCATGTTATAGGACAAGAAGGCCTCTTGCATGTCATAATGGAGGGTATGACCGAGGGGACCAACTCTAGGGGACGCCCTCGCCGAGAGTATCTGGAGGACCTGCTGGTGGACGTGCGCTGCTCATCATATACAGAAGTCAAAAGAGCCGCACAAGACAAGGAAGAATGGAAGAGGAGATTAGATATGAGATAAGATTAGAGAAATTGCTGCAAACCAATCCCAGGATTGAAACCGACGATTCGACGGCCGGCATAGTCCAGTGGTAACGTATTGGACTGCCATTCCGAAGGTCGCGGGTTCGAACCCGGCGTGCGCAAATAAATTTTATTTGATTAATTTGTGTTATTTCACAATTAATTAATTAAAATAATATATAGTATATTTGCGGCACGTTCCAGAGTGGAAGATACTACCAGTATCGCCCTGGTGTAAGACCACCATTCAGAATTGAAACGTTGCTCCAAATGGCTTTAGCCGTGTTTAGTGACTAGATCTGAATAGCCAGGTACTTCCCCACCTTCCTCTTTCCCTTCCCCACTTACCTTCAGCCTCACAACATCCCCCAATTGGGGATTCCATAGTCTCACTGGCTCCAGACGGGAGCAGTTGGGACTCTTGTGAGGTATTCACTATAAAAAAAAAAATAAAAAAAAGAGAGAGAGAAACCATTGTGGATTAGTTAGATTGCCAATTCTGGAAATTTTTGGGACACATCGGTTGTCACACCTGCGAACTGCGTACAAACACGCATTGCGGCCGGCGTTTTCTATTTCATTACCACCATGAAATAGAATTAAGTTTTCAGATATTCCAAAACCGCTACGTTTAATCTCAGTGTGCGCCTATGTAAGCTCTTAGAATTTTTACATGCTTAAGTTGAATAAAAATTGACACTTAACATTTAAAAACATCGGCCACGCATAAAACGCATGATACCTACAATATAGGCGGAAAACCGCCAGTTATTACTAAAGTCCTCCTCTCGCTCACTATCACACCACTCGGCAAGTTATCTACGTACGCAAACATACTCGTAAATACGTACATTAAACAATTTGTAGACAAAACATTTATTTTCGGTTGCGTTCGATAAATACTTACACATTTTATCTTTCAAGCAAATCAATGAACACACCTAAAATACACCTAAAATATGAATCTCTGTGTTATATTTATTGATATGTTAAAATAGTTTTTAGACATAGTGTCTTGAAATAGTGATCATATATTGTAATAAATAAACAAAAATGTACTTATATAATAAAATAAAAAAAATAAATAAATAAAAAAATAAATAAATAAATAAAAAAAAAATGTCGAATTAGTTGAGAGCGTCGGCCAGGAGGAATTTACCATTAATAAATTACGGTAAAGGTTACAAATTCCGCTTCACGGTAAATATGGAATGTTTACTTTGAATTAATACTTGAATTTAGTTATATTATTACTAAAAGTTACTATAAATGTTGGAGAACCTTTAATAACGCCTGCTCGCGTCCCCTTTAGAGTTATATCCCAGTTTTCAAGTAGTTTGTGGGCTACGCTCAGTTTGGATAGACTGGTTTGTGATTTAATTCTAATACGATATTATGAATATAATCCAACTCTTGATATGAACATAGTCGCCGTCGGCTGCGATCCGCCTAATAATTGACATATCGCGTAAGTGACTTAATAAACGAAATTAAAATTAAAAGTGGGTATTTTTCCGTCTCCCCTGACATAATAAATCATGTTTTGAATTAATAAAGCTAAATCCATTTATTTGAAAGTGAAATATTGCGTATTAAGAGTGAAGCGGAATAAGAGAAAAATAATTGAATTGCTGACATGGAAATAATATTGTGTTCCTATCTTCTGGATTTTGAAAGTGAGTTCGTTCAGTCCACAGAACGCATTCCATTGTTCAGTGAATGTCGTCTTGACTCTTGACTAATTTGTTCGCTTTTGGGAACAACTCATACGGTATCCATGGTGTCTTCTTTATCGTTGTAGTTCGAAATATGATATAAACGGTGTAAGAAAGGGAAAACACCACGCTTCAAATCTAGAAATCAGCCACACAATTATTTTAAATATAAAACGATACAAAAGTGAGTTAACAAAAACATTTTTAATACATTTGTTTTTTTTTTTAAATAATTGTGTTCTAATACATTATTTCGTTATCAATAATTTTAATTTAAAAAAACGTAAAGTGGGCCATTTTAAATATTTTTTTGGGAGTAGTCATAATTTTTAAATTAAAAAATATATTTTTATTTGTAAAAATAAAATACAAGAGCGTTTTTCATCACCTTTCAAAATCAGTCTTCGGATACGTTCAGAAATATTCCATTTATTTGGATTTTATTGCAAAGCGGAAACACTTCGACCGTCTAACAGAATGGAGTTAAAGTTAAATAGGTGCGCGAATTCAGGGATACAAATTTATAATTAAACACAAACTTTATTTAGACACAGCTTGTATTTTTATTTAATAACCTAAGTACATCATTATAATATATTCACAAAGTAGTGTGCATCCTGATTTTAAATGAAAGTGATACATTTTATGGCCATAAGAATAAATAAATAAATTTTAAGCCAAGCGAAATAATTAAAATAATTTTTCCAGGGAAAACACTTTTTCATAAATTAAAAAAAAAACTTTTTTACAAATAAATATAAAAACCTATAACTAAACCTTTTAGCAAAGTACAGAAGTTCACTAGATTAATTTACTAGATATACATATGTACAATAAAAATGTTAAGACTGAAGTAATTATGTGCGTATAATGTAAGCTTATATAATTGTATTTCTAATAAAACATACAATAAATTATCTCATGAACTTCAACCATGATTTTAAAAATTGCATTATTTTATCATGTATTATACATCAATGTATTAAGAAACACTTTCAAATAAATAAAAATATAATATGCAAGTCATCGAAGAGAAGCACACCCCCTCAATTGTTTTTCGTTTTTTTTAAACATTTTTTGTTCATGGAATCTGTATACAACATTCAAAACAATTTTTTTTCATAGATTGTAGCTTGATCTCCTTTTATAACATTTTAAATGATAATAAATGCTTAAAATTATCATTTATTATTTAATTTTTTTTTTGAAATATAAATAAAATTTAATAACATTTTTTTCCATTTCAAAATTTAGTTCGGTTTCACTGAAATCGGTAGGAAAAAGAAACATTAATAAATAATTAGTTCAAAATAATAAAAAATTTATATAGTACCCGAAAACAACAAAACAATAATAAAATTATGTACCGAAAAAAACAAGGAAATTTATTTTTCCTACTGTTTATTGTTATACGCGAAAATGAATCCAAGGAAAATGCCTATCTAAAATTAATTTTAACAATATAATGAAATTTACTATTTTTACTGACTGAATACATTTATTTTATATTAACTACACATTTATCACAAATTTTATAACCTTAGTTCTTAGATTGTCAAAACTTCATTTGATAGGAAAATTCTTAGATGAAAATTAAATTGATACAATGTTTTTCTTTCCAATTCATTGCTTGCACATAAGGGACATCATCTAGGTATTTAAATTTACATACTTACAAAGATGCTTATATTTCTACAGTATAATATTTATGTTCAATAAAGAGTTGGATTCTTTCTTCAATAAGAGATAACAACATTGTATCGCAGGAGAAGCATGCAGTGAAATATAGTGCCACACTGTAATGCTATTTCTTAATTTTACATTGAAATGTTTATTAGTAAAGATATACTAAACACAATTAAAATGAATTGGTGAAAGTAAGTGTAAATGCAATTCAATCATTCAGTCTCAAAATACATTTAAAGTAAGAAAAAAACTTAAATAAATTTTATATTTACCCACATTTTTTAACAAAAATGCGTGTATTTGACCTCAAGTATGAATAATATAGACTTATTATAAGAGGCCTATACTGAGTTATGTTTTATTTTTGGAAAAAATGTAAATTAATTAATGTCGTTATTTTCCTAGATATATTACTAATGAAAAAGAAAATATTTGCTTTTCTATATTCAATTAAAAAAACATAGCCCAACATGGAGAAAAATATAATCATTTTATGATTAAAATTGCTACTGCTAGTAATGCATTGAAAATAAGTGTACACGATATTTATATCTGTTTTTTTTATAAACAAAAGTTTAAGAAGCGCATAATCTATTTTACAAGCAAAAGTATCACCTGCTTTACAAAATGCATTATTTGTTTAATAAATTATTTACCATAAAAAAATCGTTAAGATTAAATTAATACAATTATCATGAACGCAAAAATTTCAGGCCTCTTAAAACAAATAAAAATAAATAAAAGTCGTATGTTTTAAACTAAAATTTCAGAATTAAATTTTAAATGATTTTATTTTCGAAACATTAAATTTTATATATTTTTTATCTAAATTTTAAATATCGTATCTTGAAAGATACGATAACATTATATCTTAAGTAGGCCCCTACTTACGACATTTTGAATATATTTTTACAGAGAATAACCTACGATTAAAAGATAAACACCAGCGAAGTGACGTGACTTTTTTCAGATTTATAAATTTTTTCGATATTAATATTTTTTAGAACCATAATTCACAGTTTTTAAAGTTGAAATGTAATTTCAATTTTTTTAACCTTTATTATGTGAATTAATTATTTACTTTATGTGATTTAAATTTTAGTCTGGAGATTTGTTTTATATATCAATAAAAAATAGTCACGACAAACTTCTTATAAACGCATTATTATTTGGTAATTCAATACGAAAATAAATTGCTACATATTAATATGTGATTTAGAATCCGTACACTTTCACGAAAGGAGAAAAATATAAATTCAAAGGGAAATTATAACGTTCTACATAGATAGTAATTTATATACAATATATCTTACACAATAATGAATGAAATACAATTTTACTGCGTAATATACAGTACAATACCCATAAAAAAACAAAAGCATAGTAATTTTAAAAAATGACATGGCGATGCATAAGTCACAAAAACTGTATAATTGGAAAAAAAACGTCTCGATGAATTTTTTTTGTGGCTTTAGTGTATGACATAAACAACTCAAACATTCATTTCTCCTAAAATGCTCTAAACATAAACATACAAATTTAAAATCCTGAAGCTTTTTATGAAAATAACAGATTCTTCATGATTTTTTCAGTTCTGATGAATTTTCATACAAAAATGGCAAGATGTCGAAATATTATTTTTAAAACGCAATAAGTAAAACTAGCATGTTGACGATATAAATTATTAAAATAATGTATTGAACGTGTACACAAATAAGAATATGTATATATAATTTATTTATGCCAAAGAACTTTGAAGAAATAGTCTAAAAGTTGCCAAAAAACATATAAAACACTATGGTAAAATAAATTGCCACGAAATCACAAACAAGCTTTAAATATGACAACATAAATAATAATATATTTAATTTCTAAACCATCGAATCATTTGCTTCGTGAGATCTTGCTAATAAAGGAACACTGCTGCTGCAGTTAATTGAACTTTCATTCGTCTTTTTACCCAACTCAATATCTTCCGCGCAAACCAATTTTGGAATCCAATTATTATTACCAATTTTGAGGTTGTTTTTAGAGTTAGAATTTGGGACTGATGGGGAGGTAGTGATTTCTTTAGTTTTGACTGGTTGGACATTAGTTGCTGCTTGATTTGCCGCTAGTATTTTAGCAGCAGCAACAATGTTGTTTGATAAGCTATGGTTTGACGAGTTGGATTCTCTACTAGGTATGCCATTATTTGTTACTGGCTGTGCCGAGTTATTATCTAAGAGAGGTTGGTTCTCTGAATATTTACTAGAATCCTTTGATTTCTGCGTAGGGAGGAAACTGGCGGAGCCTCTTCTACTGTTTGGTTTAGAATTTTCTCTTCTCTGTCTGAAAGGGGTAAGAGACAGATTCCCTTGATCTGCGATGTTCAATGTGTTAGTTTTATTGTATTGGTAATCTGGTGGTAGATTGACTGTGTCACCCGGGTTAGGCTTCTCTCCATTAAGCCAGTAAGTTGTCATCGTCCCTTTGCCCTGTAAAAGCAAAGGAAATTAATAATTCAAGAATTTCTTTAATTTTACGCACAGTTTTTACCAACACGGCATCTTACTTGGAATCATTAAATGAGTTAAATTCACATTTATAACGCAGCAGTTATGAATTCGAATATGGGAGCCAATGCCAATTCCCCATATGTGTAGGTAGATAAGATGGAACGCCACACTGAGTATTGGCATTCACTCTGTGATTCCGCATTTCTTATGACAAATAATACTTCTGAACATGGTTTTACAATATATCCGCCTAAGACTTAAAAGATCCCATTTTTACGGCACTCGATAAGTCCCATGTCTCAATTGTGGTATTTTTTGTTGTTTCCTAATTCGTAAAAACAAATAAAACATACATTTTAACGAAGGTTACCTAATAATTTACCATAAGAGTATTGCTGAATGCGCCTAAATTTAACAAAACATTTAACACTTGTTGAGCACCTCAATTCATGGAAATGACCCATGTGGTAAAATGAAAAGTTTATCTGATTAACTTGCTAACTTTACAGGGCAAGCCAATGGCCATTAACTGCCTATACCTATGTCCGAATCAAATTGATCGATCCTAAATTGACAACTGATTGAATTGACTTAGTTTGGACAGGTGATAATTGAGTGGAAATTCAAATGGATATCTCAATTTGTAAATTATTATCAGTTAGCTTTACATTTTAAAATGGATTTCTACGTGCTTTTAATAGTGTTAGCACGTTTATAACAGGTGTATTGGAGTGCTTTAAAAGCATAAACTCACAAGAGAGCCTTAGAAAATATGAAGGACGGCTTATCTGAATCGTGCTTTTTCACGAGGCTAGTAAAAAAATATACATGCTGGCACATTGCGTCAAAAATTAGGTACGAATTTTTTTTCAAAACAATCTTACATTTTTTTAAATTTTATCTACCAAAATTTTTTTGAAGAATATCGCATTCGAGCAATATTCTAAAAATATTAGTTTGTTGGGGATTTAACGTTTTTTTTAAACCATTTCTTTCGTTCTTAACGGACAAAAATTTGAAAATTATAGTCCACGATATTTGTAAATTTTTTAAAAGAATTTTACTTTTCTTTTTCAAAATGTGTTTGTCTTTAATGAAACTAAGCTAGCTACCTTTTCGATTAAAATTCTAAGAAAAAACTTTGGATTTAAACTAGAAAATGGATCTTACAGGATAAAGACTAATCGTGAACTTAAAAACCAATAAGATCGTGACACCATATTGTGAAGTTCGGTAGGTCCCAAACAGAATTCCAGATGAAAGGACGCCAAAAGTCATGACTATGTGGGGTTTGCGCCCAAGGGAAAGCCACCCAGAGGCACACCGAGGAAGAGGAGGCTAGACTGCGTCGAGGAAGAATGGAGCAGGACGGGAAGAATGGAGGACTGGATGCAAATCGCGCGTAAGACAATATTTTTGGAAGATGCTAAACCTTCATGCAGTTTCAAGTTGTGTTAAAGAAACTAGTAGACCCTAGACTCGTAAAAAATTACGGAATAATCTAAACTTATGATTTTTGAGAATTCTGTTCTAATTTTAAAACTAATAAAATATTATATTATAGGTAGATACTTTATCGCCAATCATAATTCTTTAAACAAACCGTTCCAGTTTTGAAAATGACACTGAAATTTCAACCATATTTCACGCAGGACTGTGCTGAAAATAGTTTCTTAACAACACATCGAAGAACATTGTTAGGTGGGCTTAATATTAAAATGTATGCAACCTCTATATCATGCAGGTAGATTTTATTCAAATACATTTTCTAGATAAAAATTGAGGAAATCCTTCAAGTAGGCCAGAACCAAAAGTTTTTAATGTGACCAGATAAAAAGAAGGAAATAGCGAATAATTCAATTCATTAAAATTCTTTTCAAATTTGCCTACAGAGAAACGAGTAAAAAAGCTTTTATATTTTTAATTGCGTATAGGGCCGGCCCTGTAGGTACTGGTGTCAAAAAAGGCAATAAATAATGATGGATTAATTTTGTCCCTTTACGAGAATAAGCTAGTATGAAAAGACATCGTTATTAGGTCATAAAAAGCATATCAGTGTACATTCGATTCGGGGCTTCGAGAAATTCAATAGAACCCGAAGAATAATCCTTCTCGTCATATCAAAGAACCGTATACTACTGGGCGGCATACGCAAAGCAAATATCATCCAAACGGAATGTACGATTATATTGGTAAATATATCAATAAATCTTGTCAGCCACATTGTTACTTTGAATCGGAGATTTTTGATAGAATCGGAGATTTTTTGTGTGAAATCGTGTTAAAGGTTTTATCGTTTTATGTACGAGACCTTCATCTTTTTTCGTTATATCAAAATACGATGAATATTCCAAACGAACGGTGTCTTCTATTGTTGAGGTGTTTACACTTCATATAACCAGTAAATTTGATTCAGTGATGTTGTTAGAATTGTAACATTTTCACACAGTGCAATGCAGTTAAAATATTATTTTCTTCGGGTTCAGTAAACCAATAAATAAATAGCACCTGTCGACTTTGCTTATGATAAATTATCAAGTTAATTTTAATAATGTGTTTGAATTGAAACGAGTTAACGTCAATATTTTGGCGAAGAAATTCTCGATTTGAAATCCATATAGTATTAAAAATTAAGTATAGAATTACGATTTTACCTTCATTGAAACTTCTCCCCTGCACTCGAGGTCGAATGTCCCGAAGGTGTCCAGGATAGCTTTGGTCTTTGGACTGACGTGGATCCTGAGAGCCTCTCCATTGGACTCCATCCTGCTGGCTGTGTTCACAGTGTCCCCAAACAAGCAGTACCGGGGCATCTTCAGGCCAACGACACCTGCCACGCAAGGACCTGCAAGCAAGCATTTTTATTTTATTGAAGAAGAAGAAAATACTAATAAATCTAAACGAAACGTGAAACAGAACAAGACACTGAAAAAAAGGTAACGGTGGAATCGAAACCAGGATTTCTGTCTTGCTGGGACAACGCCATTTATATTTTAACTTATACGCATCTTTAATATGTAGAATTTAACAACGATTTATGGATATAAGGCAGAACTTTTCAGAACTAGAGATTTCATTGGTTATTTTCGCCGCCGAAGAATGTGAAGAAAATATTATGATAAAGGTCATTGCAGATCATCCAATACAAACAAACATCATACAATACACATCAAAACACCGTTGAGGTCATTTTTATTTATCGTTAATTTATTTATTACAAAATAATATAACTTTTCAAAGTATAACAGTGTGCAATTTTCTTTTCCTAATTATTCTACTACTCCGTTAGGTGAGCTCAGGAGCTCATGCTAATGGGAGGAGTTCGAAACAATTCGAAAATAATGCTTAAAAGGCGATGTGTAAACAATATCCTAAGACTTTTTAAATAACTACAGACGTAATTCAACATACAAATTAATATAATTCAATATTCTAATTAACTACAAACATGATTTAATATACACAATTTAGAGAATTATTTTTTTTTTAAATATAATGGTAGCAAAAGTTTTTAAATTGATAGATAGTATAGATTAAAGATGGGTTGTTTCATAGAATTTGAACAATTCATCAAATTCCAACATTTAATTTGTAAGTTCTGCGAACGTCTTATTCAAGTATTGTTATTATATCATTATAGGCCAGTTACTTTATAGAACTGAAATAATAACAGAAATCGTAAAGAACTTGAAAATTAACTTCGAAATTTGAGGAATTGTTCAAATTCTCTGAAACAACGGGAACACATATCATTATCCAATTACAGGGAGTTAATTTGCTTTTTGATTTGCTCATATTTCAAAGTTTCGGTTACATTAACTTTGTTTTTGGATAATAATAAATAGTACCATCTCACACCTAAATACAAATAAAAGTGCTGAGCCGTGGTTGTTTTTAGCATTTGGATGGCTACTAAGCCATTTGTTGTCAATCTTTGGCTTATGCTATCTGAAGGGTGAATTTTATTGATGAAACATTCTTTATAAATTAGATATAAGGCGTTGATTTTATACAATGCTGTCATAGTGGGTACATTGAATTCCCGAAATATCTCTAAAGCAAAGGAAGTCGTATGGTTTCCTAAGGATAATTTTAATTATTATTCTTTGAATCGTTATTATAAGCCTGCGTTGTGTTATATTTAACGTTAATTTACAATTGTGATCAGTACTTGAATAATAAGAAAGGCAAATAATAAGTACACATAAGTAAATATGTGTATGTTCGTAAAAAACAGTTTTGTTTGCTACTTCAGTTAAAATGAACGCTTCCTTTAAAACTTCAAATTAATTTTAAATAACAAGCCTCAATATTTGTATGATAAGAAACAATAAATATTTTTGCAATCATTTTGTCAATTGAAATTATTATCCTTTCATAAAACACTATGTTGGAAAAGTGGTTCAACTAGCAGGTGGCTGAATTGTTAGGGCAAGATTTAATGTCATCCAATGAAACCTTTACTTGGGAAAGCGAAGCAGACGTCCCCACAAAGTTAATGGGTTGAATACTTTGCTTCTTAAAGTCCTCTTTTCGGGTGAGAGCTTCAAAGATTTGCTAAAGTTAGAATATTCGTTGTAATGAGACTCATGCTCAAAGCTGGACTCAAAGCCAAAGAAAACGAACAAGAAAAGACGTTAGAATCAGGAGATATCACGAAATTTCCTTTTCACGTATAATCATGATTATATGATTCCTTGGGGCATTCAAAGGAAAACCCTTGAGATGTTTTCATTATACACTTCTATTTGGTATTTTCACGCCGTTGAGGATTCCCTACGATGGATGAATACATATATATATATATCTTCTGCCCTTTTGTGCTTTGAATAAATTTTTAATAAAATTGGAATTTCGTCAAGAATTTACATAATATTAAATGAGTATCCGCAGTTTTGTGTACACAACTTTTTATAGCAAAACTCATAATTATTTCAGAAACAACCAATCATTTATCAGGGTAGTGTTATCACTTTGCCATATTCCACTCCGTTTCAGAACACACATCGTGACTAGCGAGTTATATAATGTAAAAATATTTCATAAAAATGTTAAAATGCTTACAATATTCGCATAGATCATTCAACAATAGAGCATATAAAATTTTCGGATGCTGTAATTCTTCTGTAAATTCATTCTGTAACATGCTTTACAAACGCATCTCCCTTTTACATATGTTCCTGCATTCCTCCACCCAATTACCTGTCCCTGTCAAACATTGTAGAGTACCTACATACCTACATCAGTGACATTGCAACAATTCATTACATATTAGGTACCAGTCAGTTAAGAAAATCTGTCCAGTTAACATGTTAAGTGCGCTCTCAAAGCGTTTATTTCGAGTCTATTTAGAAAATTTTATGCAGTGATCACTAGCAGTAAGTAGCCTCAATGCCATAATATCGATTGAAAACGCCAAAGGTAAGTCAAAAATTAACAAGATCAAAAAATTATGGATTACATATTTTAGTGAAGATGGTATACAATTTTGAGAAGTAATATGTTACTATTTTCTAAATCAATCTGTTCCTTCCCTATTGACTCGATCCAAGGAGGCAAGAAATTGAAATTGTGTTTTTCTTTACCTCAATATTTCTTATACCATAAATCAGTCTTAAAATGTGAAAACATGAAGATTTCTAATGAAAAACTTTGAATAAAAGTAAAAATAATGTTATCGAATTAAAAAAAAATCTTTCATCAGAAATAAAATTGTATATCCAAGTCGTTTATCGGAAAACTTTTGAATCATAAAAGTTTATTTTCCTTTTAGAATTAAAATCTTATGACGAACTTCAACTGTAAAACCGAAGAGAGATGTGAGAAAAACAAACCAGCGTGAAAATACAGATGTCGGTTTGAAGGATCCTCGAGGTAAAGTTTTCTCTTCTATCAAATTGAGTTTTTACTTAGTCCTATTCTTTGGGGTGAAGTTTTTCTCACGAAATGTAGTAAAACCGTGTTTAATTATTTGTTTCAAAATGAAAACACGATTTTTTTTTTTTTTTTTTTTTTAATTTATTAACGAGGCTTCTGACTCGAATTCTTATATTATGATCGAGCTGACGAGCGGAACTTTGAAACTAATAGTCGCTGAAATTTGTCGGACAATATTTTGGATCAAAATATAGAAAATATATAACAAAAATATATAAAACAATAATTTATTTTAAAATTCACAGCAGTTAGCAACCGGTCTCTGGGGAGGAAGATAAAATCATTATATTATGTATTTTTAATTATATCTATTTGATAATAAAAGATGTACTCGAGCGATCGGATAAATAATTGAAAAACGAGTCGAACGACAGTGATTTCTGAGGGTTGGATTTGGAAATTTCCCGCCTAAATTTAACAAAATGAATACCTTAGAATTTTAATGGGAAAATATGGGAAGGATATATATAATATAAAACAAAATAAGAGTGTATTTTTGTGTAACCATGTTACATGTAAAAGCATCATGGGCGAATGTGAAATTAATAAAAATGTTTTTAACCCGTGTAGCCAGGCACCATTAGAATAGACAACGTCAAAATGGCAGGAAGTTTCTCATGTAATTCTACCGTAACACTACACAGTGCGTAATACGAACCCTGGCTTCAGCATATGACTACCGAGTTTAATTTGAAATGATTAATAAATTTAGTAATTTGTAATAGTTATCTCCAAAATAATTCCAGTTATATTCAAAATGAATAGTTTTATTTACACGCGTCCATCCATTCAAAGGAAACCGTATACATATTCTACACCCGTAAAGAGGGCCTCCGTGGTCGAGAGGTAAGGCTCTCGACTAGCAATCTGGAGGTCGCGCGTTCAAATTCCGGCGGGTGCAAGTAAATTTTATTTGTATTATTACATAATTTAATAATTCTAAATAATGTAAGGTGTATTTGCGGGGCGTTGCAGATTGGGAGATACACAGAATCGCGCTGGTGAAAAACCAGCAATCAGAGTTAAAATTTTACTTGAAATGACTTTAGCCATGTTTGGTGACCAGAATTGAATAGCCAAGTACTTCCCCACCTTTATCTTCCCGTTACCTTCCCCTCCTACTAACTTTAATGTCACAACATACCCCAATTGGGGTAACCAAGTAAAATGCGGATTTTCATAATAACATTAACAGATTATTAATACATTAATCCGCAGTGTTCTTGAGTGTGGGTCAACAGTCTTGAATCCACATTATATCACACAGGTATCTAGACTTGAATCTGTCCAAAGAAAATTTACACGGATTTTGTCTTATCGATCAGGTGTCTACCATCTACTAGACGGTTACGAACAAAGACTTACATATTTCAAATTAGAGAGTCTAGTTAAAAGACGAAACATAAATGACCTCTTAATGCTTTACAAAATGTGAATAATCCAGTAGATAGTAACATAGTTCATCAAATTAAGTTAAACGCCAGGCCCAAATTCACTAGCAACCTTAACATATTTGGGACCGAAATTTTTACCAATAACACTGGTTATTTTAATCCTATGTCTAGAATGTCTCGATCATACAACGATATTGCCAAAACACATGTTTGCGTAGATATTTTCGTAAATAATATAACTTGTTTTACGAGATATCTCCACGATTTCTGTACCGAAAAAAAACAAATATTGTTTGTTGATTTTTGATGGTTTGATATTTTCTATTATATACCTAATTTAAACATATTTTCAAAATTATTATGTCTTGTAATTTCTGTAATTTTTAAGCTTTGTATAAAAAAATGATGTACTTTAAATGTCCTGTTTGTGTCTCAAATAAAAACAGATAAAAAAAAACAGATATTCAACTTACCAGAATGAATGCCGATTCTCAGCTTAAGTTGATCTTGCGGCCTGTGGCGGATAACGAACCTGCGCACGTCATCCAGTAAGGCGAGGGACATCCTGGCCACCTCTCGCGCATGTCTGTTACCATTCCTCATTGGCAGACCCGACACCACCATATAGGCGTCACCTATTGTTTCCACCTGGAAAGAATTAAATATCTCAATGAAATAGGATGCTTTAAAAATTTTGTTATTTAGATTTGTCTGTTAATCTTTCCTCATCTGTGGTGTGTATTAACTACACATTGCTTCTAATAACTTTTATAACTCTATAAATATAATAAATTCAGGGTTCAGATTTTAGGTATTCCTCCGCTAAACATTTATGCATTGAATTAAAAAATAATATTTTACATAGTTTTCAAATTCAATTAAAAATTAAAGATTTTTGTTAAAAATCGGGAACAAATACACTAATACAATCAACCGTGTGACTATGCTACGCGAAGAGTGTGCAAGGAAATGACACGCTATAGATGTCCCGCTTTAGTTCGCTATGCGGGAACATGATAAATCCACACGTCCACAGTTGTATTTTGATTTAGACCATCGATACCTACGACCGCATAGCTGTGTGTGTGCGTCCAGCGCCCATCCAGCGCCTGTTGTGCCAGCCGCCCGGCAGATATGGACTTCTCTCACGCTTTTTAGCATCTGCCGATGGTTTTTTCATGTTTTCAGCATTTAAATTATAATCATTATCACTTTTGATATAAAATATAATAAACATAAACGATTGGTTATGAATATTCATATTTTTCCGATATTAAATCGCTTATTTTGAGATGTGTATTGACTACACAGCACTGGAACGCGTGGATTTTTTTAGCATAGTAAGGGAAAGGTTAAAAAGAAATATGTATATAAGTCCCGAATTTTTGCTGGATTTAAAGTAAAAAAAATAGCTGTGTTCGCAGACAGGAAGAAAAAATAAGCGGTTTAAAATTTAATATTAGCACGAATATTACATAAAAAGAGTAGGCATATCCAGAATCTCGAATCATTAATGTCACTTTTAAATATAATATCACTTATAACGCAATAAAGAATTAATCACTATGTTTTCAAGCCAGATTTACAACAATACTACCGCAGACCAGTGAAAAATCAAAAGTCTGAATTCTCAATGAAGCAGCATAAATTTAAAAAATGCCAATTTAAATAATTTTCTGTTAAAAATATATATATTTTTTATTTAAAGAAAGCAAGACAAAAATACATATTACAGTAAATAATAAAATAAAAAATACAGAAAAAACAGAAAAGTTCCAATAAACTACTTTTCAGTAGTTTGTCGATGGCAACTTTTCACATAAAAAATATTTTAAAAAGATAAAAACTTATTTTACTTAATGACAACAGTGATAACAATTTGTTTTAAAAATATAAAAAACATATACACAACAGTGATAGTATCTACCTATAGATTGTATTAGACTCTTACAAACTATTTCTTTCAGCGAGCCAATTTTTCAACATAATATTTGTTTTTACATTTGTACATTTTTTTATTTCAGCAGGTAACATATTTAAGCAACTAGGTATCATGTAGTCCAGTGTTCTTTGTCCATATTTGTTTAAATGCTTAGGTACAATTAGTCCTTCATTTAACGTAAAACGAGTGTTGTAAGTGTGGTCCAGTCTATTTATGTATATAGGGCTATTCAAATGCTGAAATATAATTTTATACCACAGAATTGATCTTACTGAGAAAATTTTAAGATTCTGATAAAGGTATGGAACATTATGCCTTTGTTCGTATAAACTTTTATGAGCTAATAATTTAACTAGTGAATTTTGAACTGATTGAACATGGTTTATATTTGTTTTACATGAAAGCCCCCAAGCTATGATTCCATTCCTTATAATAGATTCAGCTAGTGATAAATAAATTATTCTAAGTGTACGTATTGGAACATAGAATTTTAATTGATATAATCTATTAACAATAGATCTCAGACGTTCACATTCTTTATTTATTTGTAAGTCCCATTTGAAAAAACAATCAATAATAATACCTAAATATACATACTCTGTGACCAGTTCAATATTTTCACATGTACATATTGCAGGAATACCAACATGTAAGCAATTTGAAGAGTGTGTCTTTATTTCAGGTGTAATAACACTAAACACTAAAGATATGTGGTACTTATCGCTTGTCTGAATTAATATTAAAAAAATATTTCCAATTCCGAAAATGACATTATGAGTATTGCTAATTTATTAAGAATCTCTTCCAGTTATTGCTAATCTGGTTGAAAAAAGAGTTTCGTAATATTAACAACGTAACAATACATGTACGATATAATCGGGCCCTCATATTTCTGACACCTCCTCGCTTAGCCGTAAGTTCATGCGATGTTTACAAACATGTCTCACCAACGAGCATCGTTTAGATGCTCCCGGCAGCTATTTCAAAATGCGTCCTACATTAAAGTGTCAATTTTATCAAACGCGCACTTTCCGAAGTGGAAAAAATGATGAAATATTTTTCCGTCATTTTATTTAAGGATTCTTTTCGCTACGTTAGAACGCAGATGTAAATCTTAAAAGCGAAAACAAAGCCAGATCTAGTAAACAAAAACACGCTCTCTCCGTGGAAAGCTAAACAAACTAAAAAAGAGTTGGTGGTGTAGCTGCATTTTAATTAGCGCTTATTTTTCATAAACGCCGCATTTAACATAAACTGAGGTTGATTAAACGAAGTTCTTAGTGGAGGAACTTACATTATCAAATTACTCAGTAAAAAAAGTAGAACAACTAGTACCAATATACTCATAATGACTTCACGCAGCCGAATTCACGAACACTTTGTTATGGCGGTAAATTAAAAATGGCACAATTTAAATCGTCATACAAAATTTATTCATCGACGTAAAAATACCTTCATCATCGTAATTTTTTTCGAGGATAAAAAACAATTAAAATACGTTACTATTACAAGTTAATCTATGGTCATCGTGAGAAGAAGTTGTATTTGTAATTTAACCTGTAAAGCAAAATTATTGATCCCGCTTTAAAAAAGGAGCATTATTTGCTGAGGAAAATATAATTGAAGAGTCCCACAAGAGCCATTAATTATTTACAAACGCCTAAGATTAATAAACCATCCATCAAAGTCAGTACGTAAGTAGATAGTAAGAGATTATAATTACTTGCTTAGTCATTAAATAAGAAGGTTATATTAATAAAACCAAACGAAACATGAACAGAAAATAAAAAAAAAGGTAACGGTCGCAACTGGTAATTGAACCCTTTCGATCTCGAAGATCTCTGTTTTACCGGAAAAACGCATTAAACCACTCAACTATTGATACCTGATTATTTTACGTCATTTTTGTTCCACCCGAATTTATTTAATAAAAATCGGAAAGGTATAATATCCTAGACACCAACATGGTTACAAATATATTTGCATGGTTCTTTGTAATCATACACAGAAAGCAAACAAAGAAATGGGAACTAGTTGAGGATGGTGTTGGTAATTATAATATTGAGATATGAGATCAAGAAAATGATGTAAAATAATCTCCAATCTCTAATAATCCAAATAAGTCTCCATGGTCGAGTGAAAGGCATTGTTCCGGTAAGAAAGAGATTGTAGGTTCGATTCCCAGCTGCAACCGTTTTCTTTTAATTTTCTGGGTCTTCTTCTGTTTCACGTTTCATTTTGATTTATTAATATAAATTCATATTCCATGATTGCATATAAAATTGATGACTATAACCTTCACAGTTTTCTTCAATTTTAATATTATTCGTTTACTAAATCACCACGTACAATACTTTATTTTTTTATGTGAAACCGCACAAGAGTCCCAACTGCTTCCAACAGTTCATGAGACTATGGCATCCCCAATTGGGGTATGTTGTGAGGCTGAATGTAGATGGGGAATAGATAGGTGGGAACGTACCGGGCTATTAAGATCGTGTCACTAAACACAGCCAAAGCCATAGTAAGCAACGTTTCAATTCTGAATTGTGGTCTTACACAGGGGCGATAATAAGTGTATCTTACACCCTGCAATAAGGCGTAAATATACTAAATATTATTTTAAAATGAGTAATTTTTGAAAAAAAAAAAATTCGGGATTTAACCCGCGACCTCCATTTTTCCAGTCGAAAGCCTTAACCTTTGACCACGGAGGCCGTAATACTGATAAAATTAACACGTCTAATACTTGTTTCCAAGAAAATCTACACGAAGGGATGAAAGTTAGTAAAAATAAATATTTTGTTGTTTTTTACCTTGTTTACCAGTCAAATTTACGGGCATACAAATATACCACACGAGATAAAGCCCAGGTTTCCCAACCATTCTCCTCTGCTTACTAATATTATGTGAAAATATGATTAAAGGATTATGTATTACCTGCAAGTACTCCTGTACTCCAAACAACATATTAAAGCAGTGTTAACGATAAACTGGGCAGGTAGAAACAATTATTATTATTGTTATTATAAGCAGTGGTTTCCATGATCAGCTTAAAATTCAACGCTTATTTACTGGAGCTTGCTAAATAGTGCTTAGCGCAGATTTTGCTACGTTACTCTAATGATATGTATACATACGCGAGCCGAACTGCCAAACTGAACCTCAGCTTATGGAAAAGGAACGAAGCAACCGCAAATGGCGCGAAACGCCGCTTACAGTTAGTTTGTTCGTTTCCCGTAATTCTTGGCTCGGTTTGCGTTTCGGTTTGCAAATGTATACGTACTATAACAGTTTTTTAGTAACGTAGCAAAACCATATTAATTTTAATGTCATCAGTTTTTAATAACAAAAGTGTTCTTTCTGTGTAACGCTTATGTTGTTATATAATTTGATAACACGTAAAGGTAGTTTAACTTACCAATTTCTTAAAATGCGTCAAAAACTGCGGTTTAGTTGGTCCGCCTGAATAATGTCCATAATGAAAAAAATGTGGCAAAGCTGTGTTTGTTTAAACACTATTTCATAGTAATCCCAAGTCACTATTCTATTTTGTGATGCAGACGGTATTGGAGAGGGAAAAGAGATGGGGAATAGGAAGTTGGGGAAGTACCTGGCTATTCAGATTTGGTTGCCGAACATGGTCAATGCCATTTTAAGCAACGTTTCAATTCTGAATGGTGGTCTTACACCAGGGCGATAATGAGAGTATTTTCCACTCCGAAACGTGCGCAAATATACTATTTATTATTTTTAATGGATAATTTGTGAATAACACAAATGAATCATGTAAAATTTACATGCGCACGTCGGGATTTGAACCCGCAGCCTTCAGCTTGCTGGTTGTTTTGTATGATCTCAGAACGAGACGTAATAATTTTGGAATGATTTTTCGGCTTTTGTGTTTCCTCCCTCATCCAACAAAACCATCCGCACCTTCGTTATCCAAAATAGCTGTCCCATTAAAATATATTCTACACAGCATCCAGTAAGATCAGAGGAATACGGCCTTCTGAATGTTGTTTTAAAAAGATCTTTAATAATTATCCTCGTAATTAATTTTATCCACAAAAACGGAACCTGATGGCTTAAAAAAGCCCAACGTAAAAGAATTAAAATTATTTAATTGGATGTACACAATTTTGGTAATCTAACTCTTTGTACTCCGTTGTCGCCGCCACGGCGACATACGAAACATTCTAACAACTCTGACTCGACTGAACTCGCAGCGGCGACATAAACAATGGGTATATATTTTATTGTTTAAAAATAAATGGGTCCTTTTACAGGTATACACATGATTCTATTCAGTTATACAGTACACACGTACGATTGGTTGTGCTTTTTGCTCTGTTTTTCATTTACAACAATAACTATGCATTCATTTTATTTGAATATTTTTTTACTGGGCACTAAATATTCTCACTCCATCAGAGACCAGGCTCAATGGAATTCTCCATATTTTAAGAAAAAGATCCAAGCGGGACTGTGTGGTCTGCTCGAAAAGGGCAGTAAAAGGTAGCAGACGGGAAACAAATAAGTAATGTGACACGTGTCCTAACAAGCCACGTATGCATTCGGGCGACTGCTTTCTAAAATGCCACACATTAAAAAGTTATATAGATTAGAATATGCATTTTTTTTATTTTATTAACAATGTTATATGATAATAAATATATATTTCATTTTATTTACTTCCTCACCAAAAAACAATTTTTCTAATTTTCTTAAAATATCGTAATTGTTCCTCATATTTTGACATTAAACTCTATGTAGTAGCTGGTATACCATATAAAACATATTTTTAGTGCAAAGGGCTAATAATACTGAACCCAAATTGATATCAATCATGCTCATCAATCATCAATAAGTACGTATATTTCTGTTAACGTCACTCAAAGAAATACATCAGTTGAAAATAGATCAGCAGATGTAAGCGAGTTATAAATGGATTTTTCAAATGGAACCCACTTCAGCATTTTACAAACGTCATGAAGGTACTCTAACTGATGCGAAATTCGATAGAATTCTCCGCCTGGGCTGACTGTGACATCACATCTGGTAGAAATTGCAGAGTAGCGCTCCTAGTCGGTTATTGGTAAGGATCAATGATTTAGAATCTCATCACCCAAACCTGCTGAGCGCATTGAATCACACGGTGTTCAGAGAACATATCTACCGAGTATCCTGAATTCAGTTTTCTAGGTGATTGAAAAAAGGTATATAGCTTTGATTTATCGGCTAAATCTATTACGACATTATTAAATAGTGAATGTTTCCTGTAGGTTGACAAATAATTCAATTAAATACCGAGTTCGTTTCAACGGTGGTTAGAAATATAAATTATAGCACACTCCACGCCTAAATCTTTTGTTCTCATTCATTTATTTGTATATTCATTATTTCTTATATTTTTATTTTTTATCTATCTAATTATTTTTTTGTATTTATTTGTTCTATATATCATATTATTTATATCTTTGATTCTATGTAAATTTGCATTATCTAAAATTAATTCAAACTCCCGCCACCTCGGAACAGTCTCAGCCTAGTGAGGTGGATTATACCAAAAAAATGTATGTTAATTTATTGGTTAATAAATATCAAAAAAAGGTTATTTAAAAATACTATTGATATCAAACACGAACCAAATTTAGTTTTCTGAGGTATGTATAAAAAACATTTGGTTAGGCAGTTACAGATTGTTAAATGGTTATTAAATCATATTTCTCATACCTATTACATGATTTTAAAACGTTTTCTCAGTAAACTTTTGTTTTCGTAAATCATATAAAGCAGAAAATGTGTGTGCCGAAGAAGGCAAAACATTCAAAAGGCGAAAGTCGTAAAATTTGAACACCATTTTATTCGTTTCGAATGTTTCGTACATATTGTATAGTTACAACTACTCCGTTTATAACTACGAATTTTAATTTTCTATAACCTACAGGTTTTGTTTAGTACAAACAGTTTCAATAATCAATGAAATGTATCGAATAGCCCAGCGTTAGGTATATTTCCCATAAACTAATAATACTCCCACTATCCCTTAATCACCTGTTCAAGTGACGATTTGTCTCTTTAGATATAATATTTATCCCATTATGTACATGACATTATCTGTTTGCTTTCTTTCTCTCTGCTACTAAGTTAAATTTTAAGTTCGTGCTATCTCACGTTATTTGTTGTCCCACTTTATATATATTCATAAACACACACATTATATTTTTAGATTCATTTAATTTTATACCCCGAAGATGCAATGCACCAAGTAAAACCTATGTATCTTTTTTATGTATCTTTTTATGTATCTTCGTTTTAACATACTTATTTTAGCTAGTCTTAAATCCTTTATTCGTCTAGGATAATTTGAAACTTGTAAATGTGACTGTCCTGAAACGGGAATCCTTCCTAGTTGGACAGTCAAAAGCATAAAAAAAATAATAAAAAAAGCCGGTCGGTTATAGAAAATTTAATAAATAAAAATTCGTGGTTAAAAATAAAGTTTTTTTTTATTTTTTAGCGATATGTCAAACCAGAGTTTGAAATATCCAAACCCATCATAGAATAAGACAATTAGGCATACTGTATGTGCCTTACCTATAATTAAATTGTTCAAGAAAAAAGTTGTTTTAGAAAAAAGAGTCGGGCAGTAATAGTCTTAAAGTTCGTAAAAAGATTTTTTTTTATTGGTTCATTGCTTAGAAAAGGAATTTATAATTTGGGAAAGAAACATAAGTTACAAAATTTATAGCTTCAAAGGTTGGTTTGAAAGGTTTTCTGAAATTACTGTATTGAATCAAAGGAGAACGAAAAAAGTTTAATTACCCGTAAAACAGTTTGAGAAAAAAATGTACAAATAAATTCTTTTTAAAATGATTAACCTCGAGTTGTATACGAATGCATCGATTGTAGAATACTTTTTTGTGCACCATTACTAAAAGGCATTTCTACTATGCTCGCAAATGAATTTACATATTAATGTTTTCTGTAAGCTCACTGTGCATGCTTTATCAATGGACCGAACTTACAATGCGAACATAGTCTTTGGATACGACCAAGATAAATATCAAGAAGGCTTTGTTTAATATTGAAACAGTTTTATGGTTATTCCAACAATCCGGTTTCTACCTCAATCCCCCTCTCCC
Source organism: Hesperophylax magnus (assembly GCA_026573805.1). Taxonomy (NCBI): domain Eukaryota; kingdom Metazoa; phylum Arthropoda; class Insecta; order Trichoptera; family Limnephilidae; genus Hesperophylax; species Hesperophylax magnus. The sequence goes on from JAIUSX010000012.1 coordinate 11,976,406, forward strand.
TTGATTTTATTCCATTTTCCTAAAGATCTACCCTTAGAAAAAAGAAGCAAGAAGATTTAAAAAATAGAAGGCCAAAAAGCAAGTGTCTTTTGTTGATTGGGCAAAGAAATTTGCAATATTTCTCTATAAAACTATTTAATATTCTCCCTCTTGCAATAAAAACCATTAAAAAAAATAATTATCGGAAAACAGTATAAATTATCAGCTCCAATCATCATAGATTAATTAAATATTGTAAATTATCGAGAGTGTTAACAAAAATCGTTGATGTGTACAATAAATATTTGAGATATAAAAAACTGTTCGTGTTGAGAAACAATAATAAATGTACATCTGTAAACTATAGTGTCCACAGAACGGTCAAAACCAATATCAGAACTTCCAATTGAAGCCACAACATTCACAAGGTAAAGACCTCCTTTCCCACTCCTACTTTTACTTGTGATAAACACGATTGCTTAATCTTATTTTATTGTTAAAAACTACAGTCCATTCGTCGAGCACCAATCGATTCGGTACGCAACATCTTTATTGAATAAAAATGTGATCACTATCATATTTTATTACTATTGTGACATTTTACAATATTTTTAAATAGGGACAGCGTGTTAGATAGCCGCTAATAATAAGACATCCCCCTCATGAGCTGGTAAAGAATCGACATAAACCGTGTGATGTAAGATCCTGCGCAGAAAGGTCCTACAATGTACTTCACTGCAAACCGTTACCTTACATTAGCGAACTTTACTTTTCTGCATAGGACTTTGCAGCACTCTGTTTATTTCAATTCCTTACCGGCCCACGAGGGAGCCGCCTAACTTTGCAAAAAGAGTGGGGTTACTGCACTTCACATTGGAGTTTAGTTTTTATACTAGCACCTTTGACGTACTTCTACTTTCTATTAGAATTACATAGAGGAAGAACGTAATAGGTGAATGCAGTAGAAATAAAATCTCTGGTACCCTTGAGTAAAATTATGTACGTAGTTTTTTTGTGAAATACCATACAATAAATCGACGGTCCCGAGCCAGTAGCCGAGCCGTGACATCACCAAAGTGAGTATTTTTTTAGACTGAAAGGGTAGAGAATGGATGAAAATGGGGAAGTGGAATGTTGTGAAGTACGAGGGAATTATTTGTTAATTACTTTGGAACTAATCGTGGCCATTATAAAATTATACGTACCGACTAGGAGCAGAAGACAAAATATAACATTCTTCTGTAATACATACACAACCAACTATCAGACAGACTCATTGAGTAACTAATAAGATGCATGATCTAGGCAACAAGTTTGGGGGTACTATTGATATATTGAATGAAACCATTTATAGAATTAAGCGTAATCTACACCTGCACTTTGTTGAATTCTGCAAATTATGGTAGCGTTTTTAATTTACTTTTAGCGATTTGTTTTATATGTACTATTCTTCTTTTGTTTTTATTTTATTTAATGTTATTGTTATAAAATGTCCGTACAATGGAATATCTTTATGACTTTTTTATTTTTAGACAGTAATTAATGCCTAACCTATTAATGCCACATTTAGTAAAAACTCAATATAAGACTGAAAAACTATTATATAATGTCACTTAAAACTATACATGTTTAACTATTAATATCACCTTTAGTAAAAACTTAATATAAGACTGAAAAACTATTATATAATGTCACTTAAAACTATACATGTTTACCTATTAATGTCACATTTTGTAAAAACTTAATATAAGTATACTAAATTAAAAAAAAAGAGTAAATATTAAATTACATCTGGCATTTCACAAACATTTGGTTCCTTAGAACATGCAATCTGCCTAGCTAGGAACTAAATTCGACCTAACAAAACGTAATAACCTAATAACACTTGTACCTACTCATTTTAATATATGCTCTCATTATGCTATATTATTACTGTTATGCCTGCTTTGAATGTATCTAATGTAATGTAATGTTACGTTTTACTAATCCTGTTTCACGTTTAGTTTCTATATATCTATTTTGTACCTACTTTATAATGGATTACATCTACATACTGTTATTATTTCCTATATAATACAGACATTATCATATTTACACTGCATCATAATATATATCACTTTTATGTGAAAGTCATTTTAGGCGTATAAATAAATAAATTCAGATCCGGTCAGTAAATACGGCCAAAGCCAACGTTAATATTCTGAATGGTGGTTGGTCGACACTGAGAGTATCATTTATCTAGAAAAATGTGTCACGAGGATATATTTATTAAGTTGGGATACCAGAAGAATATATTAATGTAGAAGAAGGAAATAACGATTTTCGGGACCTAAGGCTATATAACGAGATGGTTAAATAGATACAGTAAAAAAAACCTGGCCCACCGAGGGTAAACATTATACGACGATATCAAGGATTTCCAACCACACACGAAGCGTAAGTATTTCTCACAACTAAGAGTGTTTTGCTAGTAATCCAGTTATTAAATAGTTCATCCATTTGATGTTATATTTCTGAGGATCCAGTTACTAATATCAGGGCCGGCTCTGAGCCGAACGGCGCCTGGCATGAGTAAAATTTTTGCGCCCCTTTTCAAAACCAGTAGGCGCCTAGGTGGGTGATCACTGTAATCAATAATAGGCTAAGGAATGCGGGTGCTTGGGCTCGTTGTGGCCAGGCCTCTCGCTATGCTCATTCTTGCCGGAACTGCCCCGTGAGGTGGGGTAAACTGACCTCGATACGCGGCTTGTATTATTATATATTTTCATGTTTTCATCATACTTACACCTGTAAATATTGTTTTCTTTCTTTTTTATCAACTTTTCGGTCCATCATTTTATTATAATTTCACTTTAAATGACAAACCATCATGTGTCTTTATTTTGAGCTACTATTAATGTAAGGATGCAGACATTATTTTGTTCTAACAATCATGCATGCATGATTGACACATTGGTGGGTCTAGCTAGAATCGTTTTATAAATAAATGTAGCTTCTTTTAACAAAAAAATTAGAGTTTTGAAGTGTGCGACTAAGGACGTTAAAATGTCAGTTTCCTCACACAGTCGTTGGGAAAGGGTGGATCCCTTGCAATGTAATCAATAATATTCGGATGATTTGTATTTTTGTGTGGCGCTTATGTTATGAAAAAAATCTCAAGGGCGATGTGTTAGGTGTTGGGTATTATCAGCGCCTTGGCAATTCGGCGCCCGGAGCATAACGTTCCAATCACGCCCGCATAGGGCCGACCCTGACTTGGATCTTACTCTATCATAATATTTGATATACCACAATTACCACGCATTATGTTCAACATCGACAGGCAATAATTAGTTGTGGTTTGTAATACACGTGCGAACTGTATCCGATAACTCAACTATTACGTCATCTGAGTTCAACCGTTCATAAATGAGGTAACTGTAAAAGCAATTGGATGTATTGTCTTACTCCATTAGAAATTATTTTCGTACGAATTAATCATATTGAATAATATAATCCGTTGATGTGGATTTAGTTAAAACGGACGACGGATGCCTACAGTAAAATTCAATATTAAATTAATTATATAATGACACAAAATGTGTCGCGTATAACTATATCTTCTCTTTGTCTATCCTTAATATAGGCTAACAAAAAAAACGATATTCCACATACCTAAAATGTATTAATCTATGCAAGTTATTATTTTTGGTTTCTGGTGAAACTAATAATCTTTTGGATATATTTATTCACATAACGATCATTGTGACGATCATTTCAATTTCTAAATTATAAAATTTTAATATCGAACATGAATATCGAAAAAACAAAACTTTCACTTCAGATTTTTTTCTCGTTCATTCAATTCAATAAAAGGTTAGGTTAGGTTAGGATCTCTTTTTCTGTCTTCTTTAAGGATTTTATTCGTAGAATCTAGTGATATTTGTGACAAACTGAGAAGAAGTTTTATGTCTCAGAAAAAAATCTCCGCATGTAGAAATAAAGATAAAAATACTTAATAAATGATAAAAATGGCCGTCGCGCCCCGAGTAAATTTTACCCTACGGTTAAGGGTTAAGGTTTGTGAAAACGCTTCGTTGTAAATCCTACCCTTAAAAAAACACGGAATTAACAGCCATACGACAATCGTACAACTTTATTGTGATAGAAAAATCTGTTTTCATTCTTACCTTATAAACATCGAAGTTTTCAATGATAGAATCGAAGCAGGTGTATAGATCGTTGAGCAGGTCTACGACCTGCAGTGGCGTAGACTGTGCGGATAGACTGGTAAAGCCCACGATGTCGCTGAAATAGATGGTCACCTGGTCGTAGGTCTCTGCCACTACTGAAAGACCCCTGATCAGCTGAGCTGCGACAGATCTGCAACAAAACACACAGTTGTTTAATAGGTGTACCATAATCTTCTTTAAGTTTTAATAAGTAGTATAAAATAAACTCGCAAACCACGTCTGTCTGTTTGTGGGCATAGTTCTTATAATCTACGCAACGGATATTGATACAGTTTTCAAAATTACTTAGAGAATTATACATGCATGTTATAGTTATAAGAATTAGAGAAAATTCGATGTTTTGTAATCAAGCCGGAAAAAAACATTTTCGGGCGATTACATTGCTAATGCTGAGATACATCAAAATAACTTTCCATGGGATTGTATATATTTAAAAGGCCTACAGATGATTCCGCGATGTTATATAAAAGATATGGCATAGAAAATAAAGATAACCTCCAGCAACGCAAGGTATATGTCAGCTTCCATAATATAGTCAGATCAAACATGTATGAACCTATTTGTGTAATAACTGACCATTATAACTGGACTAGCTTTTTGCCCGTTGCAGGCAACTAATGGGTAAAAATACTTTTGAATGTGTGATTTGGCGTTTAATGCGAGTGGAGCGAGAGGTGTGTGCCTACTTTTATATTTATGATGTGATGTAATGCGTAAAAATGTGGTGAAAATATTAAATTAATATATATATATGACCTAACCTAAATGTGAAAAAAAAAAATTTAGAAAGAAATGGATATTTTGAGAAAAAAAAGTGCCAAGGAGCTTTCTGATAATTTTTTCACTGAGCCATTCGGATTTTGTAAGTCGAGACGCGTAATTTGATACCCATATCGTATGTACGGTTTTTGTCACCGACACTCGTCAAAAGTCCCAGCGAGTTTTATTTTGGAAAAAAATATTGCTACTACTACTACCACTACCACTACCATACCACTACCACTACCATACCACTACCACTACCATACCACTACCACTACCACTACCACTACCACTACCACTACCAGTACCATACCATACCACTACCACTACCACTACCCGTACCACTACCCGTACCACTACCCGTACCACTACCACTACCACAACCACTACCACTACCAAACCACTACCACTACCACACCACTACCACTACCACTACCACTACCATACCACTACCACTACCATACCACTACCACTACCACTACCACTACCACTACCACTACCACTACCACTACCACTACCACTACCACTACCACTACCACTACCACTACCACTACCACTACCACTACCACTACCACTACCACTACCATACCACTACCACTACCACTACCATACCACTACCACTACCACTACCACTACCACTACCACTACCACTACCACTACCATACCACTACCACTACGATACCACTACCATTACCACTACCACTACCATACCACTACCACTACCACTACCATACCACTACCACTACCCTACTACTACTACTACTACTTGGTACAATTTATAAATTTTCGTGACGCTATCGATGTAGTTTTTCACTACGGGGCGACGGTATCCGTGTCAAATTATTTTTACCAAACTTTATTTTATTTCTTTTTTTTGTTGTTTTTTTTTGGGGTGTTATGCCGTGTTGCGCTAACTCCTTCTTTAGCCGACGTTTCGGATCTACTTGATCTGCCCTGATGATGGACACTGCAACGCTGTCCGAAACGTCGGCTAAAGAAGGAGTTAGCGCAACACGGCATAACACCCCAAAAACAAATAACAAAAATGCTTTTGGCCGTGAGAATCTAAAAACTTACCATTTATTTTATTTCGTTCAAAAGCATTATCGATTTTTCAAAAGATAAACTGCCAAAGTAAGTACCTACACAGATTTTATTGTTTATTTGAATTCACAACATTTCGCTGATAGTCTATGATCGGCTGTTATCTCTGATTAACCAAAAGCCCGATCGTTGGCATTTTCGGTTCAAATGGCAAATGTCAAAACTTTAACCGGTTACTGCGAGACATTTTGAACCGAACGCCATCTGTGGAACGGCCGATTAACGTTCCTAAACCTTCGGAGGATGAATTTTTTCGATAATTTTAACCGTAGACTGCGCCTTTTTGACAGAATACTATCGTCAAGTTGACGGTGGAAATTTTATAAAAAAAACATACCACGTGGTTTTTGCTAGATCACGTGACTTTATTTTTTCGCCGGGAAGCTCTCCCGATTAAATCATTTTTTTGCGTGTCGGGCGAACCTGGCGGCCGGAGAGAGCACTGCGCACTTTCGCATAGCGCGCCGCGAGCGCTTCCAGTTTCCGCCGCTAGATGCTACTCAAATTTGTGTCGACAAATTACTCCGAACGAAAAAATTAGTAAACATTTTCATACAAAATCCGGATTACTCGGTATTTCGGGTTTTCCACGCCAAATTGAACCCCGGGTTTTATGCCCACAGAGAGGCGTCTCGGTCTACTTTCGCCTGAAGCCTGAAACAAAAGAAAGGCAACTTTTTTGCTACTTTCACGCCAAAACGAACCTTAGAGTGTAAGCGACTTGAGGGGTCAAGTGGTCGATTTTCGCCTAATTTTAAGCGACCAAATAAAAACAAAGAAACTGAGTATTAATTATAACTGGATTGTTCTCACACGAGAACATCTAGGTCGATTTCGCCTTCATTTTAAAATGTCGTTATAAATAATTATAAAAGCAAACATATTTCAAGATGCAAGATTATTTCATATTTTTTATTATATATTTTTATATATTTTTTATTTTTTAATATGTGTGTTGCAATTCGCAAAAGTGTGTTTTAGAAATGCCAATTAATTAATTAATATTTTTCTGTGAATATAATAAAATTTATTAAAAAGTGAATTCCTATTCAAAAATATTTCCACTCACTACTTAATCAAAAACCAACTGAAATTTTTGAAGAAAGAATGATATAAGGAGAGGCATAAAAAAAACACCCCTCATGTTTTCCAAAATCATCTTCAATTTGGGATGCTATGTTGTTGAAGGGTATTTTGGGGATATATTTTTCTGTGCATTAGCAACCCTGGGGTTGAAAACTTCGCAAAGAGGGTGAAATATAGCAACACTTATGCTACTACTTTATGTTCTTTGAGGTTCTGCTTTCAACGGGGTGGTGGTACATCTGTTTTTGTTTGATTTAAAAGCTTTTAAGAATTTCTCTTTCATCATCATATTGTTATGATGTTTTCTAGTTCCTGAGATATGTACTCAAACTTTTTAATTAAAAAAGCACAATCTTAATTTAAAATTTTGATGCAATGCATTGTTAAGCAAATTAAAGAAATAGTAAAGTACCTTGCGAGGTAGCCTATAACTTTTGTTGACATGCATCTTTCTCAAGTTTGTGAAACAACAGCATATCCAATTGGGAACCGTGTTGATGTGAAAGAAATTTGAAGACTTTTAACATTATTAAGGTACCATTATTTTTGACAATCCCTTATGCGTATAATTTATAGAACAATATACGATTATATTTTAAAATGAATATTGTATCACCACTATAGCTTTTGTGAAAATACCAAAATACGTGTATTACAAAGATATTAGGTGTATTACCTAAAGTCAATATAAAAAAGGGCGAGCAATAAAAATATTAAAAGTGTACACATAAACTGACGGTAAATATTATTATATGACCGAGTCACAGTTCAAAGTTTCTGAAGATTAAAACGGATGCTAGGCGTAAAACTAAATAATAGGGTACTTTTTTTTCATAATATCAAGATTTATTCTTGGTAAAAAAATAATTAAAACCATATACTATGCTCTTTGTGAATCCATAATTTGATATGATATCTGGGGAGGTGCAGCATCCTCAATCTTATTGCCTCTCGAAAGAGCGCAATGAGCAGTACTAAAGGTTATGATAAACACATCTAACAGATATCCCACTAAAGAGATATATAAATAAATGTCAACTCCTCTTGGTGCACTAATTATTAATTTACTGTTCACTGAAATACTGTAGAGACCGCCCCAACCTCGACAATTCAGTCTCCCGTGACAGTAGTACTAAGCGCGACGACGGGTCTTCTGCAAGAACCCTACACTCATACTGAATTCATACAGAGATCCAAACTTTCCACGGTCCCTTCACATACAATAGGCTAGATCTCCAACTAAAAACATCTTGTTTAAGAAAGACACTATATTAAAATAAAACTTTATAATAAGTGATCTCGGCTGATGAAAATATCATGCATTCCATCACAAATGTATTTTTACTAAACTTTTCTTGTTTAATATTTTTTTCTAATTATACTCAAATTAATTTTATGCTTAGCCATTCAAATAATTATTTAAAATCACTAGATATAACATAATTCGTAAATTTAAATTTTACCCGTCTTATTTTATTTACCTCTTTTATTTTGATTTTTTCAACAGTATTTCTGTACAGCTTTCATTATTATTAAAATATTCATGTTAATTTTTTTCATCATATTCATAATGAAGTCCTAGACTACTTGCTACAGCACGGCACAAACAAGTAGATAAATCAAAATATATTATAAAAGCAAATGAACAATGTGCGTGTCGCTAAAACTCAGAAGCGAGTCCCGGTATGATCAAAAGAGTTAAATTTATTTATTTATTTGAGGAACATAAACAGTCTTAGGACGGGTTGTTTCGGAGAATTTGAACAATTCATCAAATTTCCACGTTCATTTTCGGGTTCTGTGAAAGATTTATTCAAGTTCTGTTATTATATCATTGTAGGCTAGTTGCTTGACAAAACTGAAATAAAAACAGAACTTGAAAAAATCTTTCACAGAACATGAAAATGAACGTTGAAATTTGATGAATTGTTCAAATTCTCCGAAACAACCCGTCCTTAGTAATACAATATGCATAAGAGGATAACAAAAAAACAGACCAATTGTTAATGTTCACAGATAGATATTCAGAAACATAAAACTAAGCTGTAAACTAGAATATTTAATATAAATATAAGAAAAAAACAGAATAAAGCAGCAAATAAGAAAAATAATAATACGAATGTAAATTCAACAAACGATAAACCTATAATATGCCTACAATAAACAGCAATAAAATAAATGTGATTATAACTATACTTAAATAGACTTGGGTTGGAACGGGAAAGGGGAGAAGAGGGATAAGGAAAAGTTGCCACTCAAGTAATATTAAAATATTAGGTACAATCAATTTAACAGTCGTGAATATGAGTTAGAATGTGATACAATGAAATTCTGTAGTGATAGTAACTAGCAGTGAATATGTCAGCACGAGTGTCTATATTTGCAAATTTATTATTATAGTAGTTACATGTCCTTTGCATAAATTCATTTTGATTGGAATTGGTATTGCATCTATCAATGTAGAAAAAGGTATTTTGTCTGCTATATCGAATTGTCGAAAAAAAAAGTTATATATTATATTATATACGTTATATGGTGTGGTAGTCCTCTATCGACGAAGGGAGTGATTTTGTAGATCCAAGAGCTAGAAGATTCACCCACAAAATCTAGAACAGTCCAGAACATTCGAGAGTATTTTTTATATTAACTCCACACAGGAGGCCCTGAAAAAAATAATTTCCCTCAGGGCCTATGTCATCTTTGTGGATGCTGTGTGGAGGGTCTTTTTGTGTAGAGGAAGGAGTGAACATGGGTCTTGAAGAGTCCCATGTTGTAGGAGGGAAGAAACACAGAGGCCGGCAGTTCGTTCCACAGCCGAGCTGTTGAACTTAAGAACGAATCGTAGAAGCGACCCGTTCTCATGTGACAAATGTCAACCGTGTACAAATGCTCAATTTGGTAGGCGGGAATGGGTACCGCCGCTCTGGGAACCATTTATTGGATGACCAACACCTCTGCCACAGGTCACCCCAAGTGGTTCGCTACGTTTGGTGACTTAGCAGGGGTGCCCGGGTTCATGGGTTAAGGTTTGCCCAGGTCTTGGTGGCGGGTGCGTCGGCCCACCTTCTGCGTGGCAGGCCGGTTGGGAGATGCTGGTTGAGGGAGACCCTTTACAACCGGTTACCGCTGTCCGGGCCGCTCGATAGTACAGGGGCCCGACCCTCAGGCTCACGACTAAGGGTTGGCTGCCCCATCAGCGAGTGAAAAAACCCCGCCACTGCTGTTGTGCCGGTTCGTGACCGGAGGGGACCTAGCAGCAGCGTTTGGGGCGCATTGGATGCCCTCTCCCAGCCTATCGCCTAGCACCGCAGTGGGTGGGCTGGAACCAAACGCTCATCACTCCTGGACAGCCTGAACCCCAGATTCCTACCCACCCCTCATACCTTTCCTTTCCAGACCTTCCTTTCACCTCATACACTTACAAAAAAAAAAAAAAAAACAAACTTAAAATCATGAACATACAAAATAAATTTAACATCAATACAGCGGCGAGTAGCAGGCGTCCCCGGTGCGGGCCAAAACTGTTGGTAAATTTTGCCAACATTCGCGGCCTGCACACAAATTTAAACTCTGTTCATCACCATCTTTTGTCCCAACGTCCCAACCTTCTTTTTCTATCCGAAACTCAGATAGCCGAGCCGCCAGACTCCTCCTATCTGGACTGCCCGGGCTTTACCCTCGCAAGCAAGTTCCGACTCAAAGGAGGAGTCTGCCTCTATAGTCGAGCTGACGTTCCAGAACATCCAGAAAATTTTGCAATTTTCGGGAATAGTCTAAAACGTTCGGGAACATCCCGGAACATCCCAGATCATAGTGAACGAATAACGGGATTACAGACCGTTTCCTGATAAACTTTTAGTAATTCGTAATCGTGACAATACATTGATATCGCTAAATAGTATAAAACAAAGTCGTCACTATCCGCATCTGTCTGTTCGTACGCATAGTTTTTCTAAACTATGCAACGGAGTTTGATATGGGTTTTCACCATCATTTAGAGAATTTCTTCCAAGGGGTTTATATTTACAAAACATGGATATCACACTTATTGAAAGTAGAGAAAAGTCGAGCAACGCTGAGCACACGTTAGCTAGTAGATAATAAAATGTTGCGAAAAAAATAAATAAAGTGTAATATAATAAACGTAAATGTAATTAATCAAGCGATAAAAAAAGTATTATATTTGTTTTTCTTATACATTATATAATGCAGAATTACATATTAAACATAGGTTTGTTATAACTAAATCTGATAACAAAAATGAACAAATGTCTTACTTTGGTAGCAGTTGGTACAGCAGCTCTTCGCACTTTCTCTTCTCCTCGAAGTAGGCGGCCGTCCTCTCTTGAACCTGGGCCTCCAGATTGTCTGCATATTGTTCCATACGGGACAGGAGATTATCCAGGATGTTGCCAGTCTCGTGGGCTCTGGAAAAACGTAAATCATTAAAAAATAATTTTAAAAACTCCGCAATTCAATTGTTCCCAACTCCTGCAACTCATAAACCTAGGCACATCCAAGAGAACAATGCGACAAATACACTATTATATTGCAGCACACCTAAGCCTAAAGCAACTGGTTTAATTGGTTTCACATTAAGGGAAACCAATTAAAGAAATAAGATTTTCTGAGGTGATATTGATATTTCATTTTGTGGACCATATCAAATACTTATTTCAAGCCTATTCTTAAACTAGATCACTATATTTTTTTTGTTTGTTTCTTGATTTTTTTTGTATATTGCTATTTTATTTATAAAATTTATTTTTCACGAAATTTAAATTTATTTATATTATGTAAAGCAAATTTGTAAGAGATCTCTGGACGTTAAATAAATAAAAAGCTAGAAGGACTAAGAGATATGCGTCAATTTCTTAAGATTTTGCATTCATAAAACAGTATCTGGAAGAAAAAAAAAAAACAAAACATAGGTTGGGTTTTTAAATCGCTCGGATAAAGAAAAATTGTCATATTCTTCTAATTCATTCAAAGACCAGTCAGTGGCTGAGTTGACGTCGTGTTTGGTTCTCATACAGGCGTCGTGCGTTCAATTCCTCGGCTGGCTATGTACCCCATTACAACACAAGCAATATTTTCTGTGATGTTAGTACCTAGTAGATTTTCAAATGTTGTCAGTTTCTTTATAATCTGGGAATGTTATAATTTTTTAATAAGCAGGCTATAAGTTAAGAAGTTACTTACGTCATATTATACCTACCTAATATCTTTCGTTGATTAAAATTTACATCTCAGTACGTATAAAGGAATCTTTTGTACAGGGTTATTAAAAGAAAAACCACCCCTAAGGACGTGAATTTTGTACTGGTTAATCAAAGAGAAAATGAGACATTTCCCGCCTGGAAAATGTTCAGCCAAATGACAACCTCCGACAAACACAAAGTTCCCTGAGATAAAGGTCAATAGCTGTTTGATCAAAGAACTCTTTTATTTGATATTATTCTTAAAATAGTTCGTAAAAGATTAGAAAGTATCTCGATGATATTTTCCCCTTTGTTCTACTTTTCTCAGCCAATAATAATATATAAGCAACTAGCTCTAATAATCAGGATTTTCAATTGCATAATATTTCTTTGTTTTTTTGTAACAACTATTAATAACACGACCGGGATTTGAACTAAAATATTTTTATTCGGACAGTTGTTGCTCTGAACCATCGAACTAAAGAGGTTAACACGAAACCAACGCCGAAAGTATATTTCACTATACCCTTTATTTTAAAAATTATTTGATAATAATACTTATCACAGATTCATTTATTTTAATGAAAGACAAACGTCCCCATGTTAGGAAATGTTGGAGAACTTTGCTAGCAGATGACTGAATTCGCAACGCCCGAGAAAATTATTGGGCTCGATCGACTACTAATCGATCAATGGGATAATTAGTTTACCTTTGTCGACTAGGAGCATAACATTTAATAGTTACTTAGACGATATAATACCATTCTTCATGATACTTAGGATTTGCGATGATAATATTGTTTAAAATATTTAAAACTTCGAAAATTCAAAACATCTATAAAAAACACAGAATTACATTTTTTTAAAAATAATCACGTTAAAGCAATCAAAAATGTAAACATATAGTTTTAGCAAAAGCATTAGTATACACTGTTGTTTGAGATTGAGCACATGACATAAATATGTACGTTAATTACACCTATTTACAAAGGGATAAAATAATGCTCTACCAAATGAAACCAAAAAAATAAACGAAATGAGTATATTTAAAACAAAAGTCAAAACATGGCTTAGAGATCAAAGTAATAATCAACTTACAAACATTATGAAGACAATGTAAAGACAATTCAAAACTAAATACAAAAATTTAAGAAAAACTACAGGCCGCCTCAGAACAGGAAACCCTAGTGAGGAGGACTGTGAAAAAAATATACTTATATTATACTTTAAACCTACATAATGTACAAATTTTGCTATTGATATTAATAAAAAAAAATAAAATAAAAATGTAATATTCTTCCCCAAGAAGTAATAAAAATACAACAAATTTATTAATATCATTGTTTTAATCCATATTAATATCTGAACATTCGTAAAATTGTCAACAAAAAGCAGGACCTTAATTTATTCAAACCATACTTATATTTTATTTATGTTTCATTATCCTAGTACATTTATTGCACTGTTCTATAATATATTATCATATTTAGTTCTTACACTAAGCTCAAGAGCCAGTTCTCTTCATCGGCGCAGAAAAACATTGAAAACACATAAAAATATATTTAAGTACTTATGTTTAGTATTATTACTCAAAAATAATACTTAGGTATATAAAATAAACTTGTAGTTTTTAACCCTTAAAAAATTTAGGTACAGTAATGATTCAGTTTTATTTTGGGAAACATCGTTAAGTGACTTTGTTACGCTAACCGACAAAATCAGAGAAGCCTTGTTACTAACCCGAAATGTCGACTTCAAGTGTTTTTCACTTTTTGAAAATCCGTGTTTGTTACTTTAACGAAAGCATTTCAGAATCCGTACTCCGGAAAATGTTAAGTCCGCTCAACTGGATGACCAGAACAATCGGTGAACCATTCAAAGGGTTTTTTTCCCACAGGAATAAAGCACGGTTGCCCGCCAAAAGGCGTAACGCGTCTGATAAAATATTTGAATAAAAAGACTAAAACCATTATTGAAAACTTTCATTACTAAATTAAATTACTTTCGTAAATCATTACATGTATTTAAAAAAACATTATAACGAGTAGTGTTTTTGAACACATTACATTTGCAATTTAAAGGTTTATAGTGGTTTATTACAGCATACCGCTTATTTTCAAAATGAAGCTCGTTTGACGAAAAACTCTTTTTATCCATGAATAATTATCGTCAAACAATTAAAAAGAGGCCCGCGTCTTCTAATCAAGAATACCATTTTCCACATTGAAATACTTTACAAATGTCAAAAAGAAAGCGAATAGAGGGGGAGTATTGTTTGTTTCACATAATTATGATTAAAATTAAAGTTTTTAACACTGCAATGCATGGTAATAGAATTTATTCTGGAACAATAAAGCTAGCGGACCAGTTTGAAGATGCCAGTTACAAAGTACTAATATTATTACGCATTAAAAGGGAAATCCAACACGAATATTATAACGGTTTCAAAACAAGAAATAACTATTTCCTGCCAATTGTATTCCAGTAAATTTGGAAGCTATACAAATTGCTCAAAATGCAACCTGTACGTAAAATCGAAAGATTTCTTGTTTGCTTCCATCAAAAACTTACAGAGTCGGGCCTCGTTCGTTTCAAAGACAACCCAAACCACACGCATTCCATCAAAACTGACTTCGTTACAGGAAAAAAATACGGAAATCTATTTACGTTCGCGCTGACGTACATGATTGGATTTTCGTCCCGTAATTAGGTTTTCCACCCAGAGCGGACATCGAAATACGGGATAATATTTTTAGACTACTCTATCAGGTACACTTCTAATCCTTATCGATGTAAAATTCCCTTTTTAGATTGGTAAATTAAATGTAAAAAATCTGATATAATGTCGTCTTGGAAAGTTTCACTAGGGTAATATAATGTTCCCTTGGACATAAACTATGATAAAAGTTTTTTTTTTCGACTATCAGCAAGATTGTGTAATTCTTCTCTTCTTGCAATTGTAAATTGTTACGAATTATAAAGTTTTTTATTTTATTTTTTGATATACTAGTAGAAGTCTCCGACGTTGCCCGGGCTTTACACAGAGTTTTTAGAAAATTCAATGTAGACAATGACCTTTCTTTTGTTTCGAAGGCCAAGTGTGAAAAATATGATCAGTCTGGGAATAAAGTTATAGATTTGTGTACGAACGGTGTTCGTCTTTACATAAATATGTAATTAGATGATACTTAATATTAAACACATTTTATTTTCGTCGGTTAGTAAAACGAAAATGTTTTTTTCATAGCTTAACTACACTTAACTCCAACGACACGACTGTCGATCATATTTATAAAAACTAACAATTATAAAAAAGACACATATTTTATCTAGGTATTTGAATACCGTAATCAGCTACAGTAAATAATATGTATTTTTCACAAATTAAATTAACAATAAACTTCTCAAGATTACAGACATTTCTTACGATTTCTTTCGTAAAACAAATTACGAACAATAAACTTAAAATTAATCAAAATTGTCTCATATGGAAATTACTCTAAACTTTACATTGAAAATGAAATTTTATCCGCAAACGTTTTTAAATCGATTCGGTTTAATTTTTAGTTTCGGTTCACTTTCATACGAACCTAAGTATGATTTTTCTTTGTAAAACATTCCGATAAGAATTAATCATTATTTATTATGCAAAGATGGTTTAAAAATGACGTAAAATGTCATTATTTTTTATGAAAATGTTCGTGGAAAGGGAAAAGATTATTTTCCTCCGTGTAAACGTGAATTTAAAGTCTTAAAATCACACGTGACTTACATCTAAACGTGGAAACTCCTAAGCAGAGTATGATAATACTATTATAACAGAACGTGTGCTAGGTGTAGGAGCTTTCGAGATAATATTGTAAGGAGAGAATTGCACGTTTTCGATGGCAGCTAAACTAAACTACCTACTGAAGATGAAATTGCTTCGTTGCTACCAATATCAACATACAGGGTAGTTGTTATTTGATGCTGAAATATTATAGGACTTAATAGAAGATAATATATTATTATAAACAATAATTATTCCCCTGAAATATTCATACAAATTGAAAATATCTCCCGAGTAAAAATAACAAATAAGTAAAAACTAATCATTGCTTATAATATTTTTTTATCCTTTGTGCTATGCATAAAAAAACTTGTCTTATAAACATTAGTTTATCATTATAAAAAAATAAGAAGATAATATAATAGAAATTACATAATTCATTTTAACGTTTTTCAGGCAAAAAGATTATAAATGTTTTTAATGCATAAAATGCATTTTAAATCATGTACAAGTTTTAAATCCAAGTGTCTCAAATGCGGTTCCAACCATGTGAAGATAGTGAGACTATGGCATACCCAATCGGGGTATTTTGTGGGGTTGAAGGTAGCAGGGAGGGGAAGTAGATGGGGAAAAAGTAGATGGGGAAGTCCCTGGCTATTTAGATCTGGTCATCAAAGACGGCTACAGTCATTTAAAGTAACTTTTCGTATCTAAATAATGATCCTTCACCGGGGCGGCTTGGGTTGTTATGGGTTATTCTATTCTAGCTGTCTAAATATATAGCGTGAAATAAAATAGTTTTGTTGGTTCAACAGGAAAAATAAATCAACTATTCGATAAATCTAACATTGCTTTATATTGCCGTTAAGTAAAAAAAAAAAAAAAACTACCATCTTAGAAAACAGCACGGTAATTTAATCAATTCATTTGAATAAGTATAACAGCCTGAGAGTTATTTGTTTTGCTCATATTGAAAGTACATACCTATACGATGTCCGGAAACTTGTACTAGAAGTGGTCTAAATCACATTTGGAGTCGATTTTGTGTTTTTTTTAATGCGAATACCGCACAAGAGTCCCAACTGCTTCCAAACAATCCCCACTAGGGGTATGTTGTTAGTGTGAGGGTAGTGAGAATGGGAAGGAGATGAGGAGTAGAAAGGTGGGGAAAGACATAAATTATTATTTTTTTGGTAAACTAATGTTTTTAAGACAAGATTTTGTATGCATAGCACAAAGGGTAACAATTATTTTACAAGCAATAATTATTCGCCTGAAACATTAATATTTGACAAGTTCAAGTATCTCACCTAAAAATGTAGACAATTTGTCTCGACGCCATCTAGTGAGAGAGTTAGCACTTACAATGCCTTTCTCATATAAAATAAAGTTGGTTGTTTTCAGGTGAAAAAATGTAACAAGCAGTAATTGTTGAATGAAACACTAGTATATATTGAATAATTTCGCGGGTAAGAGATAAGCCGCCATAGCTCAGTGGTCAGAGTTGTCGACCGGAAATCGAAGGGACACGGGTTCGAGTCATGTTGGCGTCATGTATCTTTTATCAGGAGATTTTTCAATGTGGATGAGTGTTTCAGGCAAATAATTATTGCTTGTAAAATAATTGTTAAAGACATAAATATTCAGATCTTGTAACAAACACGGCTAAAGCCATTTCAAGCAATGTTTCGAATGTGAATGGTGGTCTTACACCAAGGCGACACTGCGAGTATCTTCCACTCTGGAACGTGTAGCAAATATAAAAAATGAATACATTGTGAAATAACACAAATCGATCAAATAAATTTTAAATTTTAAATTAAACAATAACTTTGTAAACATCACTTATAGGTAAATACTTAATGTCGACCGGGTTTCACTACAACCGTAGCTTCAAGTTATTGTTTAATTTTAAATTATAATGTCACATCACAAAGTAACCGCTTCATATGAAGAAACAAATAAATTTTACTTGCGCATGTCGTTATTTGAACCCGCAAACTACGGATTGCTAGCCTAGAGACTCACCCCTCGACTACGAAGGATGAGAAATTCGAGGCATAGTTTTAAAAAAATATATTTTTTGTTTTAGAATAAATCTATTCCAAATTATTCGGGTCAAATTTGAAACAATCGGTGGTAAGTGGGTCAGCTCCAATTTTTGTTAACCCTTTAGTTGCCAAAAAAATTTAAAAAAAATCGAAATGAGAGGCCAAAAATAAAAGTTTTATTGGGTTCTCTATGTTATATAGAAACGGATTCTCCAGTTTCCCACTTGTACTTCGAATTTCAGGAAACCATGTATTATTATCATTACAATGGATGCAAAACGAGAGGGTCATTGTTGATGAAGGAGATCCCTGAAAAGTGGGTATGAGCTCCGAAAATAATGAAATCTATTCAAAAAATGGGCCCACAGGTTATTTACACATAGAATGGATGGACAAAGAAATTTGGGTCATGAAACTATAAATATATTTTTAACGTGAGTAAATATCGTGGGTATGTTGTAAAACTAATGGAGTAAAGAGTAGGGTACAGGAAGGTTGGGAAGTACTTAACTATTTATATGTGGTCACCAAACATGGCTAAAGCCAGTTCAAGCATGATTTTAATTCTAAAAGTTGGTCTAACTAGGAAGAATTCCCGCTTTGGGATAGTCGAATTTTGTAGAATTAGTATATATTTTGAAAAAAAAAAGAAAGAAAAAAGAAAAGACAATAAAAAAATAAATATAGATTAAAACATAAAGCAACTAACTGATGTTTGTTTAGCATTTCTTCAATTTATATTTGTGTTTTAGACTAATAATTATTGCTTTAAATAATTTGTAATCCTTTGTGCTTTGCATAAAACCTTGTCTTGTAAACATATGTTTACATTTAATAAATATTAATAATATTTAACAAGTAGGTAAAAAAATAATCAATAATTGTTGAATGAAATGCTAGTATTTATTGAACTATTTGGCGGTTAAAAACAAGCTGACGTAGCACAGTGGTTCCGTGCAACTGACCAGCAGTCAAAAGGTGCGTGTTCACTTCCCGTTAATTATATTTGTGTTTCAGGTTTATAATTGCTGCTTATAATAAGTTAACTGATGTTTTTTTACCATACTTATTAATATAATTGGTAGGTAAATATACTTTCTAATAAAAAATACAGTCCTTCATAAATATTTTGAAAATAAAAGAAAAAAATGTAATATGTTTCCTTCCGCATTTTTCCAGGCGATGTGATATTATTTCAGAGCGGTTATCAGAGCTTTTAAGTCCGTGAGCCTCGGACCCAATATCGCTCACAGATAATTCCCGTCGTGGATATATCAGATATACATCTCGGTTGAGGATTTTATTAGGACATGAATAATACATAGCGGATTCGGAACGAGAGCAGAGGAATGATTTATGATTTTCACATAGGTCATCAGTAAACCAGACGAAATGACGTCCAAAATAATAATTCTTTCACCAAAATAGTGTGACTTTTCGATCGACTGGCGCGCAAAATGTATACAAAATTTTATTTTTCGTGCTATGATTCTTAAAGTAAATCTACGCGTTCATAGATGGCGCTAATTTAATTACTTTACAAAATTACACTTTTTGCAAGTTGTGCTCATATTGAGATGAAATATTTGTTTGCGCCAGTACATACGTAATACGAATATGAATAAATGGTTATTATTATTTTTTTTACGCCCTAATGGGCTTTTACAAAAGTAGTTAACAAGTAATACAGTTGTGTTACATAGTTTACAATAAATAATGATTTTTGATTAAATAAGGGTAAATTCAAATTAATAGCGTGGATTACGGAAAGCTAAGTATGTATTAAGGAACATATAAATATAAAAACAAAAGTGTATTCACTACGGAGTTGTGAATTCATACATCTCAGTAAAATGATTAAAAAGATTTCGTTTTATAACTAATACGGAATCTTTAAGCATGTCTACAATATTCCCAAATTTATTGCCAAAATGATGAAGTCTATTTATAGGTGTATGAGCTTCATAGTTGGTTTTAAAATTGTCACAGAAAAATGTAGCACTTTGCCTTGTATTTCTAGTCGGTACGTAAAATTTTATTTTGGCGAGAATTTCAGGGTTGTCAATGCAATTATTAATAATTTTATTTAAAAGTACAAGGTCAGAGATGATCCGCCTATCTGAAAGCGTTATTAAGTTAAGTTGTTTCATCAAAAGAACATAGTTAATATTTTGAGTTGGAATATTCAGTTTAAAGATAATAAATCTTAGAAATTTGTGTTGTACCCTTTCAATATTGTCAGAATGCGTTTTATACAATGGGGACCAAATAGGCGAATTATACTCTACCTGGCTTCTTACTAAAGAAGTGAATGTCCGTATAAAAACGCATTTCTTTCAAGAAAGGCATACAAACACAATATTTTGATAGAATCACAGATATTTTATTTGTATGCCTTCCTTGAAAGAATTGAGTTTTTGTACCGACAAAACTATTTATCCATATTCATATTCCGTATGTACGAGTGCAATATTAATAATAATAAGGATAATTTGAAAAAAGTGTATTTTCATAAAATAATAGTGCTGTCTATGAACGCGTTGACTATAACAAACGTTAATTTTAACCCTAAAGAAATATTTTGCTAAAAACAGGTTTTTTTTCTTTATTTTAGCCAAAATTTGCTCTTCGATATTGTGCGTTTTTATTATATTTTACGAGGCGTAAGGGGACCCTTTCTCCCTTCTTTGCTGGAGAATATTTCATGCGAGGGCAAACTATGCGAATAACATTAATAAATTAAAGTACCTTTGTTCTTTCGTTCTAACATAAAGAATTTCATTTTCACATTTGACTTCGGTTTTTTAAGTATAACGAAAAATATCTTATTCTCAATAATTTATTTTTTATTATTTAAATTTTAGGCATTATTTTTTAATGAAATTTATGATCATAGCACATGTCTGTCTCCTCGGAAATATGCCTACCTAAATTATTTCACAAAAAATTTAAGAAAACAATTTTTTTATTATTTTTGTATGTGCCTCTATATATTCAGTCTAAAGCCAGGTGAACTATATCGCAACCCTGTTGGGCTGGGTTGTTAGACGGGTTGTAACAGGAAATATATGGTGGGAAGAAGAAGTCTCGAAGAAGCCCGAATTATAAGAAGTATGAACCAAAAACACAAAAACGAGTCGGAGAAACGATCCGTTCTTATTAAGCCAACATCAAATATGAACGGATGTCCCGCTCGTATCCGTCGAGTGTCGCTTGTGCAACGGTGCACAGGGGATGAATGCTGCTAGCTCCTTCGAGCAGGCTCCACTGAAAAACCTCTTAATTGAAATATTATATTGAAATACATAATTCATTGCGTACTCTGTCTTTCTTACACTGCCTGACATCGTATATCACCATTCTATTAATTTGATTCGAATATGTACTGAGAGACCGAATTTCGAACTTACAGATATTTGGATCACGAAACACGTGAAAAAACCAATAACTAATTATTTGGTAAAAACCAATAACTTTCCACTTTCCTCAACAAAATTAGCTGTAAGTCTTTATTGGGTTCAATAGGTTGGCTTTCCCTAAATTCCTTTACTATCATTTAAATTTCAACAAGCAATATTTCCAAAGTTCCCCCATCTCATAAATAATGGAAGTTTCACTTAGTTCTCTTTATTGGCTCGTATATAAAGCTTTGTAAGCAATTCTGGTCCAAATTAATATATTTGTAACTATGCTTTGATGAAAATAGCCAGAAATTGTTTTATCCAACCCTTCAAACTCTTCACAAATCAAATGAAAGAAGTTAAAAGGGTTTTTCAAAATGAACTAAATTTCATGACTCTATATTTCAAACTCTGAACTAATGACAAATATAAAGTAATTTTCATTAATACAAACAATATTATTAACAAATACAGATATTAGTAGAGGTAGTAGTGCGAACCCCACAAAAAAGTCGCAAGGAACGAGATCAGGATATCTGAAGAAGAAGGTCTTCATTCCAAATGTTGCTGCTATCCATCGTTGAGGTAGAGATTCATTCAGAAAACCTCTAACACCCCGGTGCCAATAAGCTGTTGAGGGTAAGAAGACGTGTCTTTTCTTATGAGGATTCGTAAAAGAAGTAGTTGATGTACCACCACTACCAAAAAATCTAGCCAAACGATCTGTGAAACCGTATCATAGCTTCAATGATCAATAACACATTCGGGTGCGGAAGAAATTCAATTACCGATTAGATGTTTGCTGTGCAGCCAACGGGGGATAATATTTATACTGAAAATTAATTCATATTTGTCGTTAGTTTGGCTTTTGAAATATTTTATTTTATTTGGTTTTTTACGCCCAGCCGGGCATTTACATGCTTTTTAAAATAAAATATATTATATACAGCTATCGAAAATTTTACAAAAAAGTAAAAGATGACGAATATAAAATAATTTTAGTAAAATACTATAGAAACTAGAACAATACTACATATAAGACAATTTTTATTTGACCAAAAATACATTACCAACGCTACTCAATTTTGTAGGATTCAACAAAGTGCTGGAATATATTACGTTAAATTCTATAAATTGATCACTAGTACCCCCATACTTGTTTCCCAGATCATTCATCCCATTGGTCAGTGAGTGTGTCTGATAGTTGATTGCTTATGTATATAATATAGAGTTGAAATATTAAGTCCATCATTTTGAATAACCCTGTGCTATAATAATCATGAATAATGTATAAATAGAGCTATGTGATGGATTTATGTGGCCATTATGAAAACACAAATTATTGAGGAATTTTGTTACCTTTAAATACCTGAAAATAGTTTATTATTTGGAGGACAATTTTGAACTTTCAAATATATGGGATCGCTATTGTATAAATTTGGAACATAGTATAGGATAAATATGTATACAATTACTTTTTAGATGGAAAGATGCGTGCTTAGTTAAACACGTTCACCTTAATTACATGTATTGAGGTATATTGAGGATACTGATGCACATTACTACTTAAATTAATTATTTGAAGTTGATGAGCGGAAGTAAAAACTGCAGTTAGGACCCGTATGACGGAAGAAGTACGACAAGACTATCAAAATCTATCTATCTATCAAAATGTGCGTAGTCTCGGTGTTGCAAACATTGATTTCAACGAAGGGATGTTTATATTTTTTATTTTATTTTATATTATAGAAACAAACATTACATGATTTACAGATATGAAACAATATACGGGAATAAGATAGTTTATGTTTGGTTGGAATGATATGTTTCCTTGTAATGTCTGAATGCTAAATGGTATGTTTACTCCTTAATTACCAGGTGACGTGTGTAGTATATAGGTGCGTGTGTAATGTATGTGTGAGTGTTTGTGTGTGTGTATCTGTATGTATGCGCATTGAAGAGTTTAAATTATTGACATGATGCCACGTTTGAATTTGGGCAGTGAATCCGAAAAAATGTCAACGTTAGAGTTAAGACAAATATTGTTTAGAGTATGAAGAGCTCGGTTAATTGGCGAATTAGATGCTGCATTTGTTTTATAATCAAGCGTGTAGAATAGCACTGTATGTAGTGTACGTCTCAAAGGTATGTTAAAGTTAATAAGGGATAGAACTTTGATACAGTCAATGTCATTGTTTAAAATTCTGTGTATAAATATTGAGTCAGCTACTGCTCGTCTTTGCTGCAAAGTTTCAAATGTACACTAAAATTTATTGTTGAATTTGTAGGTAACATATTTTATAAATTTGTCTTGGATACGTTCTATACTATCTATGTAAAGTTTATATTGTGGATTCCAAATAAGCGATGCATATTCCAGTGTACTTCTGACTTATGCGAAATAAAACATTACAATTGTACGCGGATTATTGAATACTTTACTTATACGTAGCACGAAACCAAGCATTTTATACGACCTATTAACGAGTCAATGTGCTTATTAAATATAAGTTTGATATATAATCGTTATTGTGAAGGTACCTGGCTACGGCTGTACTAAATATACATCTGAAAGTACCTAAGTGTTCTTTATAACAACAAAGAAGGTTTTAATTCTAAGAAATTCTAAAAAAAGTACCATAGGATTCATATGTGTTATACTGATTTATAAATGTGGAAATTCTAACTATACAATTGTAAATGTTCTCCAAACTGCCCTGGAAAGAATCTCAGCTTTGTGATGTCCCGAAAGAAACCATTCATCTGTTCTGAATGCAATTACTAATGTTATTCAAATTGACCCTGGTAATAAATTACATCTTTGCGATTCTTTCAAGGATAAAGAAACCATCCTGTCACTTCGAATGCAATCAACAATGTTAAAAAAAATTGTTTTGACAGCATCGCCATTCCATTGTAAGAATATTATGTACTAAATACACAATTAGGCTGTCCTGAAACGGGAATCCTTCCCAGTTGGACAGACAAAGGTTCATTTTGTTTGTAATTTATATATGTATAAAATAAATAATAAATTTTTAAAAATTCCGTCGTGCCGGTATTCATCAGTTTTTTTTTAATATAGCGCCCCGACAAGAATCAATTCATCACAAATCATCGTGATATATAATATTGTGATGAAATAGTGTTACTGCGGAAATTTACAAAAAACTTTCTAATGAATTAATACGACATGATTGATGAATTTCTCTCTAATTAATTAACATATTTTCATTTATAATCTGGATGAACCCTCACCGCACATATTTTTTTTGTTGATATCAGTTAATAAAATTGCGAAAATATATCAGACCGTTTTTCCAACTAACCGAGAAAATAAATATCTTATCATCGTCGAGTAAATAAATCATCACCAGATTAGTGACGTTTACATATTAGCGAAAGGCACCTTTGCAAGTCAATTTATCATGGTCCAAAAATTTGGAAATAAAAGCGATATGGACGTGGAAAATTAAACCTCTGAATCACTAATCACGTTTTTCCTGGACTACATTATAATTATTTATGTTTTCTAATTGATATTTTCCCATACTAAAGCCTTATTAGAAATCGTGTTGAAAATATTATTCAATTGATAAACGACCGTGTATGTGAAAATCTTACTATTTGAAACGTAAAATAGAAATTGACATAAAATAGTTCATGAAAAGGTTTATAAGTATGTACATCGCTTATCTAGCCAAAGAGGGTTGTTATCTATTGTATAAAGAAATTCATCTAAAATATTCTTTATATTTCTTCATTTTAAAGTTGTTTTTTTTTAAAGTACCATTTTATAAACAACATAAAATTACATTTTAGACATTTTTATTTGAACTATACTTAAAAACTGCAATATTTTAAATTCAACCAGGAAAAAAGGTTAACACAAATATTACATTTTTATTTATTGAATTTGCGAGATAACTGTTCATACAATTCAAAATTATAATGATAATTCCCATAAAGTAACCAAATATTAAATACATTTGGGATTCATTTTGCCACAATATGAGCGTTGATTTTTTTAATTTATACAAAAAAACCTAACTTTCAAGGTTTTATTAAATTCACACCGTAAAAGTCAATAAAAAATTAATAACCTTAGAATCAGTTGAAAATATCCTCGTTTATTTCCGATAACATGAAACTATATTCATAATATGACATTATAAATTGATTAAAACTGACTAAATTTTATTACAATTACTAGTAAATATATTGAATTATACAAACATAATAGTGAATTATTCATTAGAACAGAAATTACTAACAAAAACATTCACAAATGTCATTTTCACGGGAAAAACACCAGCATTTCGCATTCGCCAGACTGCTTAAATTCAACGACGCCAGTTCTTTTGCAGCGCAGTTACGTATATGTTTTATTTGTAATAATTCGAAATAAAATTTTAACAGTCTTTGTACAATAGGTAATAAAATACCGTTTAACGGTTGTGAATTGGTTGTGAATAAGTGAGGCCATTAAAACGATTTTTTTATCATTAGCCACTAAAACGAAAATCATATAGACAACCTGACCCGAAAAAAAAACTATTTCAAAACATGCAAAAATAAAACATCGTCATCATTTTTTGTTATTTGCACTAATATTCTGAATATTGCGATACTACAAAAGATTCTACTTATTCAACTTCTTTCTGCCTCATTGTGGAACATTCCCCATTTTAGGGGAGTGTAGAAAACACAAAAAATGTATTCCCAATGATAATATTAAAAGGCATGATTAATTATAAATATAAAATATATAATAATAAACTATATTTACGCGAGAGTGTACCGACAATCAAATAATGTGGAAATGACGGTTCCTCTATTTTTTGGGAATCAGTCCGGGAATTGATTTAAAATCACATTTGTTTTGGCGCGTTGAATCACACATAAGCTAGCCATAAATAATCCACCGAGAGATAATTAGAAAAAAACAGCCACTAGTGCACGGAGCGTAACTGATAATTACAGCTATGCATAAACGTATTACTCGCAGTATCGTGTGAAAATGCGGTGCGTACTTTTATTTTTCTCTGGTTCTAGGTTTTCCTCCACCGCTGGCAACTAGGGAACTTACTTATTTTTAATTTAATAACGTGGGTTCCACCGCGAGTATTGGATTTGGCCAGCGAAAAGCGCTATGAAGCCCGACTCGTATTAGTTTTGTGACCTTAAAACATGTGTTCATTTTTAAATTGCGTTTGTGATTTAATTTTGGACCTCCAATAATTAATTTTATTTTTTAGAAAAACCATTTGAAACTGTCTTCGTAATGAGAAACAGATAATTTAAATATATTTATTATAAGTTTTTTAAGCTTCCTTTTAAAATATATATATAAGACTGCGTCCCTGGTCAATGGATACAGTACTCGAAAGTCACGGGTTCAAATACCGACGTGCGCAACAAACATTTATTTGATTATGTCGTGATTATGTCATTAAGAAATTTATTAATTAAAAAATAATATATAGTATATTTGCGGCACGTTCTGGTGTGAAAGTTACTCTCAGTATCGCCCTGATGTAAGACCACCATTCAGAATTGAAACGATGCTTGAAATAGCTTTAGCCGTGTTTGGTGACCAGATCTGAATTGCCAGGTACTTCCTCACCTTCATATACCCCATCTTGCTTCCCTCCCCACTACTATCAGCCTTACAACATACCCCGATTGGAGATGACATAGTCTTACTGGCTCCAGACCCATGGGCGGTATTTACGTTTAAAAAAAATAAGAAGCAATTTTCGAATTTAAGAACACCAAGAAACCATCATCACAAAAAGACATTATCAAATCTCATCTATATGAAGAAGACGATAACGATGTAATTTCGTGGGTGAAATTTGAGCGTGACCGAAAGATCTTTTGTAGTAAAATAATGAAACTCTTACTTGTTAAGTTTTCTGATAGCCGACTTGAGCGCCCCAAAGTCCGGTCTGTCGGTCGGTTCCTCAGCCCAGCACCTCTTCATGAGGTCTGCCACTCCTTCGTTCTCGCAGTCCATTGGCTCGATGTAAGGACGGAGCACCTCTCCCTTAGGACCCGCGCCAGGGGTAGTTATCCCTGCATGCACTGCCTCCACGATTTCTAAAAAAAAATTCAATAATGTCTAACTATATGAAAATATTAGTTTGCGTTCTGACCGCCAACTTTCAATAATTTCACAAACTAAAAACATTCAAACTTTCGTCTTTTTAATGCACAAATTTTTAAGTAATTCTTTCTCAAATTGAGTTTAAGGTTTTTTATGGTATTTTCGTAATGTACGTACTCGAAAGGTAATTTATTTTATGTGCTTATTTATTATACCCATCATATAACTCCAACTTCATGAAAAACAGAAGTATATGCTAAAAAAGACGCAGCGGAAAGTATTCACCATTAATTTACCTAAAATCTTTACAATGCAAATAGTCGTATGTTTGTAGTGGTATAGAAAGAAATCCTTTAAATATCATTTCACAGTCAACAATTTAACCTTTAATATAGCATTCACTTAAATTCAAACATGTTTCCTACTATATGTCAGGAATGATGAATCAAACTCACTGACTCAAATAAATCGTTCGACATTTCACCCTTCTTCACACTTCAACACTTTCAGATTGTTGCGGTTGGAAGTAAGGATGAATCGTTGAACGGTGAACGCACTTTGCGTATAGGTACGTTTAAATGGTTAACAATTTATATTAGTTGAACTACACACATGTGTAGTTCGACTAATATTTGTTTATTCGATTGGCTTGAAAAGAGGGACCTTGACAGTGGTAAATTGATAGTTTCGTTAATAATTTTGGTAAATTATATTAAGATGTTTTTGTTGTTGCATGAAACAGTTCTGAATATTATACCTTTGGGCGATTGGCAGAAGTCCTTTCCAAGCCAGAAAGCTCCATTTCTCAGGACGATCTCATGAACTATGATGCCAAACGAATATACGTCTCCTTTCTGTGTTCCTTCCGGAGGTCGATTCTCCATCCTCATAAGTTCTGGAGCTGTCCAGAGTTGACCTAAACCAATTATTTGTTAATCATTCAATTTGTTAGCAGGTCAATTTCACGTAATTAATTATAACACTAAAGCACACAAATAACAAGAAGCCACAAAATAGAAAATGGATTTTTTTTTTTTTGGTAACTAAATGTTTAAGACAAGATTTTTTTTTATGCATAGCACAAAGGGTAACAATTATTTTACAAGCAATAATTATTCGCCTGAAACACTCATCCACATTAAAAAATCTCCTGATAAAAGATACATGACGCCAACGGGACACGAACCCGTGTCCCTTCGATTTCCGGTCGACAGCTCTGACCACTGAGCTATGGCGGCTTATCTCTTATCCGCGAAATAATTCAATATATACTAGTGTTTCATTCAACAATTACTGCTTGTTACATTTTTTCACCTGAAAACAACCAACTTTATTTTATATGAGAAAGGCATTGTAAGTGCTAACTCTCTCACTAGATGGCGTCGAGACAAATTGTCTACATTTTTAGGTGAAATACTTGAACTTGTCAAATATTAATTATTATTTTTTTTGGTAAACTAATATTTAAGACAAGATTTTTTTTATGCATAGCACAAAGGGTAACAATTATTTTACAAGCAATAATTATTCGCCTGAAACACTCATCCACATTGAAAAATCTCCTGATAAAAGATACATGACGCCAACGGGACTATCTTTTATCAGGAGATTTTTCAATGTGGATGAGTGTTTCAGGCGAATAATTATTGCTTGTAAAATAATAGAAAATAGATGAAGAAGAATAAAATTTCAGCTGACCACAATACAATTGCATTAAATGCATAGACATATAGATATAACACAAACAAATAGAATATGGAAAGCACATTTTTTACCACCCTAAAGGCTGATATTATAGACCAAAGTAGAGTAAGATAATGCATGTGTAACGAGATATTACTGTGTTCAACCACTTAGCGTTATTTAAAATAAACGCATACGCTTGGCCTAATTTATATTCAATGTGGGTGAAAAGCCAGTCTCATTTACTAAAAGTTTTTACCTCAAGTCTTACGTTTTGAAGTAAAAACGCCGCTGCTATGAACACACTTCTCAAGATAGTGCGAGATATAATATTAAGTAAGTATATTGCATACTTTATTATACGCACGATTAACAATACTCATATATAATATAGCACCCTCAAAAAAGATTATTGTTTTTAAACAATATGGGTATATGTATACCATTTAACTCAATGGAAGCCACATTTTATTTCCCAACACACTTCATTCATTACACCCAGAGCAAGAAATCCAATTATCGATTGCATAATCGATTGGATCGCAGTTCCAAACAATTCCACGTAGGGGAAGTTTTTTGTTGTGGCGTACGTATATAAGATTTTTTGATCAATTGTTTTGCCGAAGAAAATATTGGAGTTATATTAAATACTTGTTTTCATACCAATCCCCGTGTGGAGACTATAAGATGAAAAATCTTCGCTTTTGACAAGTAGAAAACATATTGATATAAAATTCTGCTCATTTAATAAAAATATAGTAAAATTATTCATATTCCTGTTGAAAACGGGACTGCATGCCTTTAAAGAATTAATTGACTAATTATCTAACAAACAGTAAAACGCGAATGTGTTATGAGGACGGCGGAACACGTATTCATAAAAACTATAATATTGTGGCATTTCGTCATTATGTTTATCAGGAATAGGACACTTGCTTGAACACGTGCTCCGATATATTCTGAATGGACTGATATTTTATCAGGAAATAGATTGCAATCATGTTTTTATAGGATTTTAATAAATCAGTCATACTCATTTTTTTTCCATGCACGATTATTATTTTCATACTTAAAATTTTTAACAGATATTTGCTATTAGAAAAGAAATAATATTTTGAGACGATAATAAATCGTCAAATATGGCAACAACTTTAACATGATATATATGTTGGGTATGTTTGATATTGAGTATTCCAAATGACTGAGGCGAACTCGACTTGTGACAGCACATATGACATAGGTACATGGCAAAATTAGTGTGTGTGCTACAGTGAAATGCTTTTTTATGCTTATAATAAAGCCCAATTTCGTATAAGCTTTTCATTTTTTATAGGATCCTTAAATAACATCTTAGAATCTAGTAATACTCCAAAATCTTATTGTTTCTACTAAGAGGTGGGTAGATGGTTAAATTTGTAAGTATAATTAATTAGATATTTTTACATGTAAAATCTGTATTTAGATAATGTTAATTGTTTTTGCAATATTGCTTAACTTTGTTAACGTCTTCTTGTAACTGATTGATGTCATCTGTGAAGTAAATAAATTGATATTTTGGTAAAAAGCAGTCACTTTGTGGTTTGACATATAATTAAACAAAAATAAAACACTTTGCTTAAAAACCACAAATTATTGTAAATTTTATTAAGACCGACCGGTTTCGCTTCGTAAAAGAATCTTCAAAGTTCAAAATTAGTTCATTTTGATCCCTGGAGATGCTTCTACGAAGCAAAACCAATCGGTCCTAAAAAATTACAATAACTCGTGGTTTTTAAACAAAGTGTTTTATTTTTATTTAATAAATAAATTGATATAAAATAGGAAACAAGAAATACTAATAACACGTTTCATGTCATTTATGTCAGTATCAAAATAGAACACCGAATGTTTTAATCCTAAATCCACAATAAAGTTTGTGAACGAGTAGGAACCTCCCTACTTGTTTCAGGATACGTATATTTGATTATGTTTATACTTACGTCTCCAGTAAGCATGTGATTCTTCGTCGTCATGTTCCTCTCCCACAGTTCTGAGGCCGTGAAGACCAAAGTCCGTAATCTTCAAAACAAATCTGCTGTCTACTACGCAGTTGGATGACTTTAGAGATCCGTGTGACTTAATGTCAGTGCCATGGAGATGCGACAAACCCTGAAGCAAAACAAAAAGCATCATTATCTCGAATCTATAAATAGCATAAAATAAAGTTGATACAGGCGTCTGTCTGTTTGTGCGCTTAGTACTGGGTTTTTTTTACTGACATTCAGAATTTTTTTTCCGGAAGGTTTAATGATGTGTATTTGTGAGTGAACATATTGAAGGTGAGAGGAACCACACAGCCAAGCTATAGAACACAAAAACGACCTGTTCTCATTTTATAAATGTCAACCATGTACAAAAATATTGAGCGTGCGTTTGAGATGTTTCCCGAATATGCACCGGTGTCGAAGGGATCAATAACGCAAGTTCCTAGAAGCATCTTCTATTGTGCTTTAACGATTGCAATCTGTTTGTTAATATAGGGGAATATATCACACGGACCGACCGTTTCTGGAGAGGCAAGGGTTTTTCCGAGTATTTTGGGAATCCAGACCAGAAGTGTCTTCCAAATTCAATAGTGGGGCGCACTTGGGATGTGTACCGGATCATCAGTTGTTTACTATTAAATTATTGGCGGACCCTGGAGGGCGATTCTCGTTCTTTTAGCCTTAAGCTAAATGATAGCATTCGTCAACGACTGCTATCGTTTGCGAAAGATAGCTGTCCGTCGCTTGCAACATCTTTTCTTAACTATTAAGCGATTCTCGTTCTTTTGATATCCTTACAAGTTCGATTTTGGAGAGACCTAGTAAAAAATCCTAAAGAAGCGTGGTTAAGAAATTGTTAAGAGATTATTGAAAACACAAATTGGTGAAATATAATTAAGTGACGCAAGGTTTCTAACTAAAACTTAAAAAAACAAATACTTTGTATTATAATGCATTTTAATAACTGCTTATTTTATTTATGAATGACATATATAAGCCATTTATCGAAGATTTACGTTTTGTAAAAAGGTACCTACCTCGCTGGATAGTAATGACTTTTTTACAGATTCACCACTTCTAAAGTGACGTTTGGTGTCGAACTAACGTCGCTAACTGTCACCCAAGTTGATTTATGTTGTCAACGTTTTCGTGTTCGTTTGCTAATTAACTTGACAAAATTGTTTAAAATGAGGTAAGCAAAAGCTATATGTTGTAAGTAAAAGCATGATATCATTTGGATGCTTTTCACCCCAGACTGAAACGGAATTAACAACGTATTATGTCTGTGTACAATTGCATTTTTAGGTCAAAAAGTGAGACAGCTATTTTATTATTATCTTTCGTGTACATCATTGTGTTTGAAACCTAAGAATAGTGTGTAATAGTTACATGTCGTCAATTGTCGTAAAATTCAATTTCAGTGTGCAGCAACAGAGTGGCACGGTCAAGACAATTCGATAAATGCTGCTGGCGGATCCATGACAGCCGAGCCAATCTTTTAAAATGGAGACGACATTTAAAACCTAGGAGATTAATTAAATAATGCTGCTCCACACAAGACTATAATCCAATGGCAAAAAGTAAGTTTATTTATCCACTTTGAATAGTGCCTGTTCGACAATGTGTAGTCAATTGAAGGACTAGATGTGCCCAAAGTCCTTCCCAATGACGATGTACGTAGTTTATTTATGTTTTATGGTGCTATATCATGTTTAACAAGTACACAACTGATATTGTGTGTCGAAATGCATAGCGGTTAAACACAAGATACCTTTGGCAGAGAGGATATGCCGAGTCAAAATACCTGATATGTGTATACACAAATTTATTTGTTAGTTTATATAATATGTTTTACTAAATAATCAAATTTCATAAGATACAATTTGATACGTTTATTTATTTCATAGAGATCTCTTCTTGCACGTGGATGTCGCTGATGAGAGTGATGAGCCTCCTGTACTTGTAGAGATGCTAGCGGTAGAGATGCAGTGGAGTGTTGGGTGAATACCCCGTGACAAGCCCACAGTAGACAGACCTCCCCCTCCCCAAGCCAGCCAAGGAGAAGACCTCGATTCGTAGCAGGTAATTCTTTATACAAATAAAGTAGCTTCACGTCCATTTAATCTACGTTCGCAGGAAAACCACAGGTTAGTTTTACCCTACTGATGACCGATCATTGCGATAGTAATACTGCTCAGTACGAGAGGAACGGCAGTTTTGGACATTTGGTTCACGCACTCGGTCGACCGGCCGGTGGTGCGATGCTACCATCCATCAGACATGTGACATCTATCAGACGGAGGCCCCCGTCCGCGGGGGCCTCCGTCGAAGCCCGACGAGGCGAGGCGAGCACTGCGCAACGTGGTTAAATGTCCCGGCGCGATGGCGCCCCGCCTCTGACCAAGCTTAAGTTCGACGTCGGAACTCGGAATCGTCCGCAGACGACCTTCGTACCTGGCAGGGTGTTGTGCCCGGTAGAGCAGCGTCATGCTGCGATCCGTTGAGACTCATCCCTACGCCAAGAGATTCGTCCGATCGTCTCCACGGAGCGTCGGCCCCCCCATACTGCTGCTGTTTGCGGCCTAGCGCGAGCGAGCGTGTTATTTAAATTATATTTTATAATGTTCGTAAGATCAATTAAAAATTATTAGAGATATCAATTTAATAGTTATTAAATTTTTCAGACCGAAACGAGAGCAGAGCTGATGAGAAGCTGATGGATTAGCAGAACGGCGCTATGTTGGTGAAGAAAACTGGTTCATCGATTCTGCTTATCCTGCGTGGATTGTGCTACACGACGTATGAATTTATAATTCGGGTCGCTCATGCAGACTCATACACATATTCTTTTTGTTTTTAAATCGAATATTATATATCAATATCTTTGAACTAAATATAATGTTTCCCGTTCTATGATTAAATTTATACGATGAGAATGCCAACATTTTTATAAATCCCAACCAGGAATTATTAGATTCCTGGTCAAATAAAATTTTACACGCAAAAAACTTCAATTATCTCAACCAAACGTATGTTGACAAATTTTCGTCAAACAAATGGTTGAGTATTGGAGAGTTGAGCGCAGAAATAGAAGGATTTATGCTTGCCATTCAGGATAGAGTCATTAATACTAAAAATTATAGAAAGCATATAATCAAAGTTACAAATCAAATTGATGATTTGTGTAGAAAATGTTTGGCTTTTCCGGAAACTATAGAACATATTATATCGGGATGTTCTATATTAGCATCGTCCGAGTATACATTTAGGCACAATCAAGTTTTAAAAATAATTCACCAAAATTTGGTAATTAAACATAACTTGATTGACTGCCGTAATATAGTACCATATTATAAATACGAACCAAATTCATTTTTAGAAAACGAATTTTATAAAATATATTATGATAAAACTATACTAACAGACCGAGCGATTAGTCATAATAGACCCGATATAGTTTTACATGATAAAATTTAAAAAATAACTTATATCATTGATGTCGCTATACCAAATTCCTGTAATATTCAAAAATCTGTTAGCGAAAAAATAAGAAAATACACAGATTTAGGAAATTAAATAAAAAGAATTTGGCATTCTCAGACTATAAAAATATTACCATTCGTTATTTCGGCTACTGGCATTATACCTAGCTCTCTAATTAAAAATTTAGGCGTATTAGATCTTTCAAAAAAATTATATATAAAGATGCAAAAGTCTGTCATTTTGAATACATGTAGGATAACAAAAGATTTTTTTAATATTTATGTTGAGGGATCAGTAGGATTTATAGGCCCTGTTAGAAGTTCTACCGAGCCGAACCCTCTGATATGAAAATATCTGGAGACGGTGAATTATTTTCCCATTTGATCTCTTGTGAGTTGACGTGTTGTTCTTGTATTGTTTTGTATTTATTTTGCTTATATAATGCACTTACATAATGTTGATTGACTAGATGATCATTTGTGGAAAAGTGAGTGGAAGGGTTTAGTTTTTCCTATGGGGAAGATTTAACCCGCACAACAAAATCGGAAGCATATATAATTTGTTGAGTACTTGTTTTTGTTGAAAAATTATTTATAATTATGTGTTGTCAATAAAACGTTTATTATGTACTACATGTCATGAATTATTTTTCCCTATGAGCTATGAGTTTTCCTATTTCATGCCGGAGTTCCATAACACAAGGAACGCAGCTTCACCACTTTGCATTTACATCCAAGGTAACCAAGTTCGGATCACAAATCTGAAATGTTCATTTTTTATTATAATATGACTTTCTTGTGCATATGAAGATCTCACCATTTGCACGTTTAAGGAGCGATTCCCGTGATGATTGCAGTACATATATTCCTGTACTGCAGTACCAACGATAGCTATACGAGTGCAGTCAATTGCTACTATAGTACCAGGGAAAGGATCACCGGACTGCTCAAATATTTGTTTGGCTTTTTGCCTATCTGCAGCAGTCAAAGGAAATTTAACCCACGTCTGGAGTAGTGTGTCGTTGATAGCCGATGAAACATTTAATATGCATCGGCTAACCGACGACCGACAGACAGCCAAGCCCCACTCAGACAGTCCATGCTTTCTTCTCGGTTGTAAGATAGGGGATAACGAGTTCATTAGATATTCTGAATAAATTCAGGAACTCTGTTTGCCCCATTTCCATGGGATTTTGGGCGTCTCTTAAGATACGGAAAGGGATTCTTATTTCGTTGTGGTAAACTTCAAAACCCACAATTTCCAGCACCAGCCATCCTGCAGTCATTTTATCTGAAACTTATTATTATTTATGTAGAAATCCTCAATGGTATGTGTAGTTTATTGTAAATTAAATCACTTATCTGGCTTTCGACATGTTACGTACTTTACAAACATCGCAATTACCTTATTCAATTCATTTAATAGCATTATTGTGCCACAAACAAGTCACTAATCATGTTTACAGTCAATACTTACGATAATATTAAGTTTTCTCTTGTTAAAACTACGAAAATATTGCTAATTGTCAAAACGTCACAATTAAATGAAGCAAATTCTTCGCGAACGCTAGCGTTCGGCCGCCGAAAGACAGGTCTAGGGGTCCCCTTCGCGTAAGGCTAAAAGTTTTCGCGCGCAATCGAAAATCTAAGGATTCCATCTGTCATCGAGAGAACCGGAATCGCTTCATAAGAATAAACCGAGAAAAATCGTTAATTTGAATGTAAGGACGATTTTAGTGTCGTTAAGTAGAACGAGAATCGCCCTCCTGTACAGTACACCCAGCTTCTGAGAGGCTAGCTTGACACTGTCTTCGACGGAGCCCCCACGCCTGAGCTGGTTTCTCAGAGTTACGCCAAGCATATCAATGGAAAGGATGTTGGGAAGATTGCTTAAATATTGCATTCCTTGTGTTAAGATCGCGAAACTATCTAACGGTCCACCTTTCACTTTGCCAATGACCATGAGCTTTTTAGAAATTTTAAAATAATATTGTAGACATTTCTTAGAAACTTACTCTAATAATATCATGCATCAAGCTGACTTTAAACATCCAATCCAATTTGAATGACTCATTCTCCAGAATGTCCTGCAGAGATCCTTTGGGGCAGTATTCAGTCAGTATGCAGCACTGCGGCGGGTCCACACAGGCCCCGTAGAACCTGACAAGGTGGTCGTGTTGGAGGTCCTTCATCTTCTTCAACTCCAGAAGCAGGGGTCTGCTCAGCTCCACGCGGGACTTATCCAGCTTCTTGATAGCCACTTTGCAGCCTTTGAAGAAACCCCAAGGCACGAAGACCTGGCGCTCCCCAGGGCCAAGGGAGAGGTTGTCTTCCGAGTACATTGTCTGAAAAAAAATGATTTCAAATAAAACTTTGTCGACGTAAGCCTTCTAGTAATTGAAATATATAAATGAGTATAATTCTGAGCTTGTATATTACTACTTCAAAAATTACAACAAAATATTTTATTGCATTTTTTTTATTAAGTGGCAGTGTTAACTTTGTTTGTAAAAAAATATCAAAACATTTCAAAACCAAAGGTTTCTTCAACAGGATACAAAGTAAACTGAAATAAAAATGTAATCTAAGAACAGAAAAACAATTATTTATTGTTTTTGTGTTTAATTCGTAGAACTCCATTTATTTTTTTTTTTAATTTAATTAAAATCAAATTTAATAATATAAACATTAAGTTCTGCAAGTATTTTTTTGTTTTTTGTTATTGTTACAGCTGTTTCAGCTTTCAAGGCGATTTTCAAACTGTGGTTTAGCCACGTTTAGACGACTTATTAATATGATTCTATTTCCTTAAGGCCTTAGATTAAATTTACTTGAACAATTAGAAATCAATAAAAGAACCAATGACCCTAATATAACATTAATTAATAAAGTAAGGAAAATTATTTCTATCATATTTTTAGTTACTCGTACAAAGTTTTTACAAGCATTTCGACTACTACACTAGGCACATGCCCGTATTCCAGTAATCGAAACTGTGTATATTATGTGTGTTAAATGAATGTAAACATATATCAGTTGGGGTCCGCGACTTTTGAGAGAGGTTGAGAGGGTATAATTTTAAAATATAACATTAATTATGTCGTTGTAGCTGGTAAAAATGTTTTTTTTTTAAATTTAATTTTTTGTAAGAAGATTTTTCTGTTCAGGGAAACAAACGCTGCCCCAAACTAAAAGAATTCTTAAAATCCTTACAAAAAATTTCACCTCAAAGGCGCTCAATAATAAATTTGATAAATTCATCAGTTTGTTAAATGAATATTAATATTGATTTAATAGAAATAATTAACTTTGTTTAAACCACTATTATGAGCAAAAATATTTATAGGTCTCAGAACCAAAGGTTTCTTCATCGAGATACAAAGTGTACTAAAATGTAAGAATAGATAAATAAACATAACTAAAATATAAGCATAGTTTTAGGTAAGATATTGGTTTAAATAATGTTAATATCAGATTATGGTTTGCTTAATTTGTCGCATTTATATGTACATATAAATTGCAACACTATTGAAAAATTATTGATTTCACTGAAGCAAATTCTTACTACAATGTTGTTGACACAATCCATCCATTAAAGTTCACGTTTGCCCAAACAGTATCACAAATTCAGAAATCCGAAAATTTTGAAACATCAAAATACACATCTTTCTGCCACAAAGCGCTATCACAAAAATACATATATTGTCGAACGTAATATACTATATTACGATAATATAAATAAATTAATTTATCTGAAAATTTAGGAAAATATTATAAATTATTATTTTTTTGGTAAACTAATGTTTAAGACAAGATTTTTTTATGCATAGCACAAAGGGTAACAATTATTTTACAAGTAATAATTATTCGCCTGAAACACTCATCCACATTGAAAAATCTCCTGATAAAAGATACATGGCGCCAACGGGACTCGAACCCGTGTCCCTTCGATTTCCGGTCGACAGCTCTGACCACTGAGCTATGGCGGCTTATCTCTTAAGTACACATTTTTAAACTAATTAAATAAATTTATATTACAAAAACGTTGATCACCTGTCTCTGTGAAAGTTAAAATAGATTCGTATCTAATAACCGTCATAAAAAAGGACAAAAAAGATTCATGGTAAAGTATTTCCATGGTAAAGTATTCATGGTAAAGTATTTCCCGTCAGAGCTTTTTTATGTAGGTATCTGCTTAGCGTCTTTCACTTTCCAAGTTATTCCCCCACGGACGAGTAATCTTTATAATAATTATCTTCAATTTTTCTTTCATTTTTTGATGTTAAAAGTTCAATCGGCTTCCCTTTATCAGTGCTAAATTTTAAATTGTTTCGTATTTAATTATTTTCAATCAATTTTAAATTATTAATTTTCAATAACATTTTTTTATTACTATTGAATTATTAGTATTAGAATCTTAATTTATCTTTTATTAATTTTAAATGATTAATTTTTAATTATTTATTTTATATTATTAATAACTTATTAATTTTGAATTATTATGAAAAAAAAATGTACTAAATGATTATATTTAATTATTTATTTTTATTAAGTTAGTCACTAATTAATAAATTTTAATTTTTATATCAATTCATGTATTTATATTGAATTATTTATCATTTATTATTTTTCACAACTGCCAAGAAAATGATTTCTATTATTCAACTGGGATGACATTGAATGACAAGTCATCATGCCCTACAACAAGGATGCTTAGTGCATATAACAAGTTAAAATTAAACACTAACTTTGAAATTTAAAAAAAAAAATTGCGAAAAAGCTTAATTTCTTAAGTAGGATAAAGGGAAAATTGAACATTAAAACAAGGATATTGGTCTACAATACCACTGAAGCATCCCATCTGAATTATTGTACAAGTGTAATATTTCTGAGTAACAAAACCCAAATTAAGGGAATGGAAGTAATCCAGAACAGAGGCGTGAGGTCAATACTGTGTTGTAGCAGGTATACCAGGATAAAAACCATGCAACATCAACTCAATCTTTTAAGTGTGTGGCAACGATTAGTTTATAATACCTAAGTGTTTATTTATAAGTTAAAAAATAAAATGTAACCTGATTATATGTCAAAGAATGTTAGAATTAATAGTACAGTTCATTTATATCCTACGAGAAACTGCAACGATTTTAGGCCTCCTAAAACACATTTATCGAGAACACAAAACAATATTTATTATAAAGGTTTTAAAATGTTCAATGAACTCCCGGTAATTGTTAAGGAAGCTAAAAGTCTAGCAGTTTTTCGTGGATTATGTCTCAATGTTGTGAAGTCCAAATTTTAGTATGTAAGTAGTAAATAATATTATAGTAGTCCTAGAAAATAATATATTAGGTATAAGATGTAAAATTTTATAACTAAATAAAATATACATTAAAAAACAAAAAAAAATAATAATTGCAAGAATGCAAGATAGCTGGCTGCAAAAAGGCTTTTTATATTAAGCCTGCGGGACGAAGGAGTTTTCTACGCCTGGTGGACAAACACTGCTAAGCGGGAGAAGTAACTGTATGGAGATCTTAAATTAAGCCTTTTCCAAGAGGTCGCCAGAACTTCTGAGTTGTATCTCTAATGATCATGATTCACAGCGCACTAGAAGTGATTTTGCACAAAAACGGCGCTATACAAATCATCCAAATATTACTATTATTATTATCGTCATTGGTATATGTATAAATTGAACAGTGATCATAGATTATAACTGATTTTCAAAAACATTCTTGCGAAAAAGAATGAATGTATTTAACAAAGGTTTTACGATAACGATTTGCCAAAGAGAGGCATTATTTAGTGGGGTGAAAAAATATAAAATACTTTCCCATTAAAACTGCATAAAAATAATTCACTTCCGTTTATCTTCTTTTAATGATTCTATTTTTACTAACAATGGTAAAATTTTGTGGAGACTGGTTTCAGAGGTTTGAACCAAAATCTATTAGTGAACTTTATTATTATTAATAGAGACAACGCGACGGCTTTATATTCTTGGTATCCGACTTTTGATGGATACACCAAAACTAATTAAAAAAAAACCTAACTACACTGTAATGCTGTTCCAAAAGTTGGATAAAGAAGGAGGAAGCGCAACGCGGGATAGTAACTTAAAAATTAATAGTTTTGGGATTTTGAAAAAGATATGTATTTTTTTTTTTAAAAGAAAGACAAACATTCCCGGGTTACGAATAACCTGACAATATTTTAAAATCTCCTACTACCACCACACTAAGCGGAAAATGTTGCTTGTGTTGTAATGGAGTACTTAGTCAGCCGAGGAATTGAACACACGTATTGTGCGTAGCCTGGGTGGGGCCCAAACGAGATGGCAACTCAGCCACCGACCGGTCGGTAATGATGTTGCTTGGGTTTAACAAATTCTCAATTGAACTAAGAATACTCAGATCTGCGTCTATTAATCATACAAAAACTTTGAAGTGATTCAGCTTGGATACAACCAATGCAAAACAAGGAGAAAAAAATCAAATTGT
Organism: Hesperophylax magnus; assembly: GCA_026573805.1. NCBI lineage: Eukaryota > Metazoa > Arthropoda > Insecta > Trichoptera > Limnephilidae > Hesperophylax > Hesperophylax magnus. The sequence continues at coordinate 12,017,792 of JAIUSX010000012.1, forward strand.
TTTCCGCAAAGTGTGGTGAATTCTTCGTCAATAATCCTATGGAACAAAAGCATTATTATGAAACTCTCTCTTGACTTTAGTTCTTCCAATCCCTTGGGTCATCTACGTTCCCCTTCACCCTTCGTGAATCCACTATTTTTATCTAAAGCAACTATGTACGTAAAATGGTTCACATAAAGCGAGTCCATCTACTTTTGCAGCGCTGCTTTTATTGCAACACCGCAAAGATTGGACTGGGATTAAAGAGAAAATTTCTTTCTGGCAATAAAAAAAGGGTTCTAGGATGATTGTAAAGCGATTTTAAATTTTGTAGTGTATGTAGAACCTTTAACATTTTTTATAAGTAATTTTAACAGTATAGATAAAAACGTTAAAGTGTGAAGGGCAAACTCTACATTTCCGCATAACAGTCATAGAAAAAAAATCAGAGTGCAAAAAACATGTGCTGTAACTTTGTGAAAGCAAATTTTAAACACAATTTTTATGTCACGAATCCAGTTTCAGCTGCCCAAAGGCATTATAAATATCTATGGCGTCCCCGTTTATTGATTTGTGAGGTGGAAATAAGTGTGCGAAGGAAAAAAGATTGTTATGAAGAAATAAGATAATGAAAGGTTCGCTGATCAATGGTTTCTAAGTCTCTTGAATTCTAGAATGAGGAAATAACCCAAATGTAATGATTTTTTAATTGATCATGGAGCTCCTAATTCTGTTCTAGCTTTGGTAGGTGCATGTATTTATTGAAGATTCTCTCAAAAACCATCCACAAAATATTTTCTTCATCTTCTCAACTGTTTAATTAGTGAATCTAAATAAGCTATCATTTTTGTCAGAAATATCCTCTGTGTTTGAAAACAATATTAAATCAAATGAAAGTGTAATATTTTTCGGCGACATAAATTTAAATTTATTAAACAAAAATGATCATATCATAATAAATTATGAAAATATTCTTACAAATAACTATTTGAAAAAATGTATAGATGGCGTCACTAGGGAAGTAATTGTTAAAAAGAAAATAAATAGTTCATGTATCGATCATTTCTACGTGCGAATAAGCGGTAAACTGCCCGCTGGATTAACCAGTACAATCTTCGCATGTGTATGTGACTATAACATTGCCGATCACAACACAACAACTATAAGTATACGCTATAACTCGGTAGATAATTTAAACTCAAATGATTATAATAAAGTTAAAATTCTTTCGCAAAAACTGGTTGATAAACATATTTGTAATTATGATTGGAAATCGCTTCTAAATGAAACCGAATGTTCTGTTAATTATTTGAAAATTAAAAATTATTTTGATGACTTGTATAAAAAAAGCACAATTGAAATAAGCAAAAAATCAAAAAACCGACCGCATGCCATAAATGAATGGATATCTACTGATGCACTTTATAAAATTAAAAAAAGAGATTTTTTATACAAACGTTGGAGAAATGCTCCAACGAACAAATACTATGAAAAAGAATATAAGTATTTTCGAAATATTTTAAATAAATTGTTAATAAAATTAAAAACCTCATACTATAATGATAAATTCAAAAATATATTTCAAGACTCAAAAAAAACATGGGACGAATGTAATCAAATTTTAGGAAAGAAATGTAAAAATGATTGTGACCAAGTTGCATCCAAATATTTGATGAAAGATCGGACCGAAGAAAGCGTAACAAATGACTTTGTTGATTATTTCTCTGACAATGTTTGCAATATGTTACATAAATGTAATCACAGGACAACTGGGTTTTGAACCAGAGGAGATGCCTCAAAGCATGTACCTACCTAGGGCTAAAATTGCTGATATAGAAAACATTGTGAAACAACTTAAAAGCTCTTCTCCTGGAATCGATAATATCAGAATGAGCAATATTAAAAAACATATATTAACATTAGGTCCAATTATAACCCATTTTGTAAACAGAATCTTATTTGAAGCAAAAATTCCAGATGATTTAAAATGTAGTATTATCAGACCCATTTATAAAGGAGGTGATCGCACCATTTTGGGTAATTATAGACCAATTAGTATTTTGCCATCACTCGAAAAAATTCTTGAAAAATACATTCAAATTAAATTAATAAAATATTTGGAAGATTTTTCTATTATTGATACTAACCAATATGGATTCCAAAAAAAGGGCACTGAAGTGCTACTTCAAAAGTTTGCCAGCTTGATAAATAATAATTTAAATAATAAACATCATGTATTAGTCTTATTTATAGATTATTCCAAGGCATTTGACACTATTAACCATAAAAAATTGTTGAAAATACTAGAAATTATAGGAATAAGAGGGAAACTTCTAAAACTATTTGAAAATTATTTGAACAACAGGTGCATGCAAATAAATCTTTTGAACACATTAAAGAACGCTAGACTACATGATACCAAATTTTTTAAATATGTTACCTGCAGAAATCAAAAAATGTACAAATATAAAAAGAAATTTTTTGTTGAAAAATTGGCTAGCTGAAAGAAATAGTTTGTACTAGACTCTAATACAAACTATTTCTAACTGCATACGCTTTAATTGTTTTTTGTTTTTATTTTTATTGTATTACACCTCTCATGATATGAATGTATACATTTGATATAATCTGTTTAAGTTAAAAGCACCCAATGACAAACTACTTTAAAGTAGTTTATTGGGACTTTTTGATTTTTGTATATTATTTTGATATTTAATAAAAAAAAATAAATAAAAAATAAAATGCATCATGAAGAAAATATTTATTTTGTATCTGATATTTAGTAGAGTAAATTGTTCAAACCTTAAGCATATAACTTGTGTGTACTCGTATTTGCTGTTTTGCGCTGGATTGTTGTGAAAAGTTTTTTTGAAACTTTAGTCAGTAGTTGTTGCAAACATTTCAGTTTTCAAAGACTCCAATTAAGACGACCGGCATTAAAAAATTGTGCAATTAAAACTACTATGATCAAATGTTTACAAAAAGTAATCATTATTGTGTTCCATTTCAGAAAATTTTGCATTGATTTTCTTTTCCCCAATAGTGGCCTAAGGTTTGAACTGAAATTTTCCGTTTACTAACTACTTCAGCCAGTGTTTTCACCATGCGAGAAAAGATATATGAAAATGAAAAATAATATCCTTTTGAAATAAAACAATAACTTTCTATGAGCCAATATATTAAAATGTTTATCGATGGTTGTTTTATAAAAAAAATATTACGTCAAATATTGAAATATTTTACCACAAAGTGATTGCTTTATACGAAAATATAAAACATTGTCATATTTTTATTTTTTGGTACGAATTGTGAAAAGGGTGAATAATAGCTGATAAAAATAATTGTTAACAATGGCTGAATATATTCCTGTCTTAAATACGCGTTTTTAAAGCTATTTCAGCTTCTAAAGATTTTGTCTTTCCTTCTTCGAATTTTTAAAATACATATAACAATCGTTATATGAACTTTTCTTTTAAATTTAAACAAATATACCACCCATCGATTTAGTTTGTATCAGAACTGTAACGACTTGCAAGCAAAAAGATAAAATTACTTTTCTTGATTTTTTTCTCTCGAAATTATTTTCTTTTGAACATAATCGTATCTTGCAATTCGCAAATTTTGCGTGTGACTTACGTACTTAGAGCAAACTAATAATAATAATCGCTTATAATGTCAATAGTTAATCTTCCTTTAATCTTCTGCCCCAGTATTTTTTGTTAGTTCTAGTAAGTTGATGATACACTTCTATTTCAGTGCCAATATTAGTATCAGTCGTATTACGGCACCCGTTAAGGCAAACTAACAAAGAAACTAGATTGAAAACAGTAAAAATCAAATGCTTTTACGACAAAACTCTATTTACTGAACCATAAAAGTGAGGAAAGATGTTAGAATAAAATTAAAACTTCAAAAGCAAAGAAGCTTACAAGGTTCTTATTATGAAAACTTTCCGTTCTTCATATTATGAAATTTTAATCAAAAATATTCAAAATATACCAGAAAATCAGGTAATATCATTTTTTATTAAATATTCACTTTTGTTTTCGTGAATGAATGCAAATTCAGGAAGTGGCAAATAATCTACTTCCCGACATTCGATCGAGCTGAAACTCGGCAGATATACTCGACATTATAACTTTAACTTTTGGTGGCAATCGCATATACATACGGCGGACATGTAGGTATGCATTTTGAAATAGGATAACATTACAGCAGTAAATATACGAAATAAATTTTGGTCCTACCCAATCGGGATTTGGTTCAGTTGTCAGCGCGGTTGACTACAGTGCCTGGGGAGGAAGGTCAATCCTCAGTCAAACAAAAAAATTAAAGACATTTGAAAATAGATGTATAATAAAGAATAAAAAGTTTTTTCGCAGGTTGATTTTTGTCATGTATATTTTTCAAGTTTAAGTTGTAGAACTTTCTTTAAATTTAAAGTTTTTTTAAGTATTATTTTTTCATGAAAAAAAAAACTTTGAATTATCCACTATTTAATCAAAAAAATGCCTTGTTTGGAAACCAATGGTTTCTTCGTCAGGATAAACATAAAATAATGATATTAAAAAATTTCAAAAAGACAAGTATAGACAAATTGAAAACGTGACCTTTAGAAGATATATTAACATTAGATTTTTCAATTTAAAAAAAATGGTTTAATTACATAAAAAGTTCTATAGGTAATTATTCCAAGGGCATTATCAGCTGTTTCACCTTCCGAATGTTTTCGGAAGGTGGAACAGATGACACCTATAATAATAATAAGAAATAAATAAACCGTTTATAAAGTGAAATAATAATAGTTATTCCAAAAAAATATTTAAAACAACGTTCATATAAGATAAATTTAATGTATAATTTTTTGATAGCAAGTAAACGGCACCATAATATTTACAATCATTATTTATCAATTATCATAAACTCTTTTTTTGGAATAACTCAATGAGTAAAACCTCAAACTGTAATATTTAACTATTGAAGACAATATTAGCGATTGTAGAGCGGTGCCCGGGCATGGCAAGGGTCCTGAGTTTGAGTACTAGATGTGACGTATCTTTATCTGATGTTTCTGTTTAAAAATTTCGTTTAGAAATCGTTAATATTGTCTGCAATAATTAAATGAACCCTGTCAACTGTCTGTTATATTAAAGTTATTCTTTCGTGTGTTATTTTATTTTACTGTTCTTACATATTTATTGAATTTTGAGGTTATTGTTTGGTTGAACAACATATTATATTGATATCGGTATGAATTAAGAAAAGTTTTCAAGTATTTTGTTTAATGTCAGTGACAACATGTTGCTAAGACATGGGATTTTGTTTTTAAAGTAACATTGTTTATGATTCTTTATTTTTATACGAATGTAGAAAATAATATAAAGTATTTTTAATAACAAATTATATTTGTGATGGAAGGTAAATACTGTTAGCACTATCCACTAAGTTTATTCGGCAAATTGTTTCTCTTCTTCTTTTAGTATCTACTCCCGTATCGGATGTTGGCTACCTTCATCCCCATTATTACCCCAAATGTGTGATAAAAATTAACTAATAAAATGTAAGAATTTATTAAATATCTGTAGTAACACACTTATTAGCTATTTTTGACGGATGATACCGTTCTTCCGATTAATGGGATTAATTGGGCAGAAACATTTAAGATAGCAGAAAACATATAAAACAAGATCAAAAATGCCTAGACTATCACTAACATACACAAAAACCAAAATTCATCATTTTCAAAATAAAAGTACAAAAACATCGGAAAGAAATATAAACTTGAAAATTCATAGCTCCCATCACTTAAATCGGCATTAAAGACAATATCTCATTGTCCAAGTCCCTCATTGGAAAAAGTTGACTATTTAACTAATCTAGGTGCAAAAAATATAAAGAATTGAAATGGACTGAAAATGTTAACTATTTAAATCATAAAATAAAATTTAAAAAAAGTAATTTTTTCGAAACCATCAGGAACGTTCTCAGTACCCCCTTAGCAAAAACAGTTATTATTTCGAAACCATCAAGAACGGTCTCAGAACTCCCCAGCAAAAAAAGTTCTTTTTTCGAAACCATCAGGAACGTTCTCAGTACTCTCCTCAGCCCAAAAAAATGTTTATTTGAAACCATCAGAAACGTCCTTAGTACTCCTTAGTAAAAAAAACTTAAGATCTACTTGGATATTTGCTGCATCACTGTTAAAATACCGTATTATTGGATGGGGTAGTGCAAATTACAATATCATAAAATCACTATTTAAAACCCAAAAAGACATAATGGAATTTATTTTGAAAGTCTCTGTAAGAATTAGCACTGATGCCATCGTCAATAAATTTAACATCATACCAATTAAACAACTCTATTCCAAAACAATAGTCTTTTTCGTTCATAAATACAAAACATAAGAAATATCAACGAGTGTATATGAAACACTATCTATCACTATCCAAGAAGCAACTATAAATAAATATTTGGTCAAAAATACTTCCTTTACCAAGTCAAAAACAAAATTCAACTCTCATTCAAAACTCACAAAAATATTATAACATTTAAAACACAAATATAATAGCTGGAAACAAAACATAGAGAGCTCAGAAATAGATAAATATACTGACACCAAATAAGGACTGAAACAGAAACCACTCAACAAAAAAACATCAAGTTAATATATTTATTATTATTTCAGAAAAGAACACTACATAATATATTTATAATTACTTCATAATATCCATATTAGTAAATTAGTACGGGAGACGCCATTGAGGATATCATTATCTCTATTGGTTACTAAACACATTTATTATTATTAAATTAGCTTATTAGTGGACACTACTCAATTTACACACCTATTATTTTTGATCATATTTTCCATTATCATCGTATAACATTTTCAAAACTGCAGTAAGTTTTAATGCGGAAGTAATCATATTAAGAATTACAATATTTGGGGTACATATAAGGGGAAAATCGTTTTCAATTTTCGGCAAGTAAAAATGTTATATTCCCTCCATCTTTCCTAAAACCTTTGTGACAACTTCGTTAACTCTTATTAGGACTAGTAAACGCGAACTTTGAAATAAAGGACCATAAATAACGTATCAATGTCTATGCATGTAATTCAATGGTAAATTAAATCACCAGCCTAGAACGTGTTAAGCTCTCATTTGTAATTTCCTTTCCAACTACATAACGAGCCTTTCAGGAAGGGAAATAAATAAAATCGAGAAACAGATTCGACTAAACCAAGGTGATTGATCTCTGAACAGAAAATTCCTAGGAGTGTGATCAAAAGCAACTTGATAGAAAACTGATGTCACCATTTGCGAACGATTTTTTCAACTCTTAGAGTCCAAGACAGACCAAGAAAATTGATAATCTGCTAGAGAAAGAATTTCAATATTTCCAAATGTCTGGTCAATTTCACAAGTGAAGAAGAACCGAGCGTTTTTCGGGCAGACCGACACGCCCATAACTCACTTTTTTGGCTTATCTCACCAGTCTGATTGATTGTGTCCCGTTTTTGCCAAAATCGAATTCTCTCAAAGGATTTCAAATGGTTGACTACCCTAAATATAAAGCAATTGTAAAAATGTGAAATATTCCCTGCTGAATTCGAAATGAAATACGTTTGTGAAATTTTAAACAACAAGAAAAAATGTATTCTAATATCAGTTGGAAGTTATTTATAAATCAGCATTTCGAATATTTTGAAGAATTGGAATTTTTAAAACAGTGGATGTTACAAGTTGTCGCTAATGATTTGACATAATTTGCCAATTCCAAATATGTATTTTTCAGATAAATGATTTCCAAGATATTTATTCAATGTTTTTAGTACCTAAATAGTATGTATTTAGTTGAAACGTATATAACCCGTAAATAGATAAAATCAATGATAGGATATAAAATCGCAATGGGTCCTAATGAGAAATTATAAAAAAAGAATAAAAGAAAATTAAAACATTAAGTTAACTTATATTGGCGTCATGTATCTTTAATCAGGAGATTTTTCAATGTGGATGAGTGTTTCAGGCTAATAATTATTGCTTGTAAAATAATTGTAACTTATGTTTGTTTAGAACAGTTATTAAAATAATAATAATAGGTACATATACCTAAAACGATTTAAAGATAAAAGTAGGTAGGTATATAACTGATGTTCGCATTGCATATTATAATATACACACATATTTTGTAAAAAAAATAACAAAAAAGAGAAGAGAAGAGAAAGAATAAAATAATAGATTAAAGCATAAAGTTAACTGCTGTAGGTTAAGCGTAATTATTAAAAAGGTATGTACTTATACTTAATAATACAGCAATAAAACCTAAAGGTGGGTAAGTGATGTTTGCATTGCATATTATAGTCCTACATACAGAAATTTTGTAAAACAAAAAAAAGAAGATAAAAAGAGGAGAGAAATTTAAAAATCTTAACTTAAAACATAAAGTTAACTGCTGTTTTTTTTAGTGTACTAATAAAAATAAAAGGTGGGTACATGTAATATATAATAAAGGATTAAAACTTAAAGGTAGTTAACTAGGGTTTGTTTGCATATTCATGAATTAATTAGTCAGTATCCTTGATGATTGCCGGTTTTCACTCACTACTAGAAGAATGTGGCTATATCGATTCGCTTTATTAAGCTAATACAGTTCCCTTCAGAACATTAAACTTAATCCAGAGTAACCAAGAAGCTACTTAGTAAAGTGTAATTTAATTACATGTCATCCCCGCTTCAGCAAAACTGTTGTGTCTGACCCACATCCGACCATCAACAAAGAAAGACACTCGATCAGAACTCCAGTGTGTTTTAGAAGGATTCAGTCATTACATCGTGATTAGAAAACATCTTTGTTGTGTATTTCGGGTATGATTTTGGGTACAGGATTATACTCGCTGGTGAAAGTTTTGAGAATATGAAAAATCATAATAATATGTTCTCAATAATTTTTAGAAAATAAAATCACATTACGTGTCATTAGGGGAGTTTGGTGAAGATATGGAAAGATTGTGGAAGAAGAATGGATTTTTTTAAACTTTATTTGGGAAACAAACAGTTTTTAAATACACATTTTATGTTATAAAATTTTTACTGAGTTTTATAAACCAATAAAATTTTCGCATACTGCTTACTGCTGTTTAAAGCAAATCAATTCACCTCGATTTCACTCTCAATCTATTATTTTAAGGTTCAATAGATTTGAAACACGGCAAGCTATCGCTCAAGACGTTTTGCAAACAATATATGCCAAAAATCGTTCGAGTGAATACATGTGGGAAGAAATGGGAAAACTGATGTGAAGGCTTTGGAATGAATACTAGAGACCAGAGCCATTTGTGGAGTAGTCTAAATGCGACCAAATTATCTTATTATCTAGAGTTAGCAATATGATAGAGCCTAAGAAAAAAAATACAAATTTAAAACATTTTCTTAACGTAGGTACAGCGCCCAAGATGTAAATTTTCACAAAAATGGCGGTATACAGATAATCTAGTCTATATTATTATTACTACTTGATACGGCACCAGAAGGATGATGGTATCATATATGATACCGTAATGAGTCCAACTACTTGCGGAACTTTGGATTCTTTACTGCGGAAATTCCTGTGAAACAGATCACCAAGAATCGTTAATACTTATTCTCTTTCATAGTCTGTTTAAGTACCTTCTCTTTTGATCGAGGTATCTTAATAGTTTGATGTTTAGAAACAAAAAGGCAGTGAATGCTTCTGCCTAAATAAATTAATGAGGTTGCTAATGGCCCATTCGCAACAACATCTCATTAGATTAAAAAAAACTTTCAAAGTGATTTTCCAATTGATTGCGCAATATTGAGGGCATTTAAAATTCATTACGGTAACCAGCCAAGCATTTTGTCGTTGTCAAGCAAATCTGTTTTCCACCGTTGTTTCCGAGAACTGCCGCTAGGTGTTGAACGTACTTTCAAGTGCTTTCTAAGAAATTTCTATCATCATTTGAATAAGCGCCCTTGAGATGTTTCTGAAGTCATTGGAAGAAGACATGTGTGATTTTTCCCACCGTTCAAATAATAACTGAAATTCGAATCTTTCAATGAGCATGTAGTTTATTTTCTGAAACAGCAACGCACGGACGGTGAGCAGGGTCATTTCTGCGTATCTTTTTTGAGTTCACCTGCATAGCTGTGGAACGATTTATCGTCCTCCGTGTTACCTTTCTACCACGATATGGGTTTTTTAGACTATGTTAACTCTTACGTCTTCTCAAAAGGAATTTTAACACAGCATCCCTAAATATGGCATAGACCCAAGAGAAATTATTTTCCTTAGGACTTCCTGTATAGAGTTAGAATTATGATATTGGAGAGGTCGGAAATGAAATTGGATAACTTTTTTATAGGTACATATATTTCTTACAAAATTTTTGATTAAATTCAACGGGTGGTAAATAAAATTATTAATTTTTAAACCACCCAATACCCATCGATGTTAACATTCCATCCTACCAAACTTAGGAGAAGTTTTGCGACGTTAAGTTTGTCGGGCGTCCCTGAAATACGAACTTCTCAAAACAAGCCCAATAATAGAAGACTTGAAATTATGCTAAATTATGATCACAAAACTCATGCGTTATCATCAAGAATTTGTCGAAACAAGTTATAAACAAATAAACCGAAGAAAACACATCACTTCTAATACAGTCAGTTAATACAATATTTTTATGTTCAAATTCTATCGCTCAAAACGTTTTTTAACTTGGTATTATATGCCAAAAATCGCTCTAGTGGATAGTAGAAATAATACAAATGGGTCAATAACTCTCATTAGTATGAAAAAAGTGTATGCAATATTTCTTTCTCTCTACCCAATAGAGCGCCAAGATATTTACGATAAAATGCGTTTAGCGATGGATATTTTCGTACGTTTGGTTTTGAATTTGCCGCGCTCGTTAAAAAAACCGTACCCTCGAATATTGAAACGAAAACAGATAAACTATTAACTGCCGTTTAAAGCCAACGAATTAGCCTTTATTTCGTAATTTATCTTATGTTTGTAGGTTTTATAAAAAGAAAATAATTAAGTTCACAAACGAGTAAAATTTGTCTCATATTTTAACAAAAATTGTATACTTTACAGGAAATTTTGTGAACATATATTTAAAGTTCAGCGGAACTAAACACAAGCTTCAAAATATATATTTATAGTGACATTACGCATTTTTTACATTTAAAACTTCAAAAATCGCTGGTTCGTTTTTTCACGTGGCAAATCATTTTTCAATCGTAATTTATCAGACTAAACATTATTCGAGAATAATTAAAATTGAATCTTTATCTTTGTTATGAATCACTCTAATTAAATTAGTATTCAAAATCACGTTAGTTACGATTTTACACTTTTTTAACGATAATTTATGAAACCCGCCTTAAAAGAACATTTTTGACGGGTGCAAATTAAACTTCACTTTAGCATCGTATTTTCATTTTATGACATTTGAAATAACTTTAAAATACATGAAAGAATTTGTGTAAAATAAACATTCACGGGAATTTAAACGATAAGACGGCATTTATAGAGATGGGAGATATATAAAAAATATGGCCCATTAAAAAATGGGGTATCCATTTGCTGTGTAAAACTGTTAGCTCAGTGAAAATTGCAGTTACGAAGATGCGGAAAACCCACCAAGGGCATAACTTTCAATAGTTCCGCTGTAAAGTCTAGGCCATTTGGTGGTAGGTCGGTATTAGTCGCCATGCTTTGATGCCATATCTCCCAATAAAATTCTCCAAAAACATTAATAAAACCGATTTGATATTATAATTACGTTTTTTTGTACGTATTAAGATAAAAGAAAATCATTTCGAATTTGCATGTTTTAGTGTTAGTAACATTCAATTCGCAAATCCATAATTTAATGAACAACATTTCTGATGAAATAATTAAAAACACTTTGTTTTTACCACGATAATCTTTATTAAAAAAAATCAATATGTTTCGAGAACGATGTTCTCTTCATCAGGACATTAAATGTACTAAAACTAAATTATCAAGTATAGAAATGGAAGTAGTGGGGGGAGGGAAGAGAGGTGGTGGTGACAACATTTCTGAATTACTTCCTTTACATTGAACCTTAATATTTTATAATACTAAGCATTATCATAATTTATTTCAAAACGATTTCTTCAATGAAAGATAATATTGCAAAATGAATTTTGTCTCATGTTTCAAACTTAATAACTTGGATTTTTGATACAAGTTTTATCAGTCAAAAAGGTACCTTTAATTTATTAATGGTAATTGATATAGGGAATAGCATACCATATTTCGTATTATTTATGATTTAAACTAATTGAATGATTTAAGTGTTATTCAAATATTAATGCAATATAAAACGCATTTTGAATACGAAATTCCACGAGGAAACCATCTCTAAATTTCTGTTTGGCATGTAATAGGTTTTTGGAAAAATTTCAAACATAACTCGTGGTTGAATTTCTGAGAAATGAGGCCATTTAACCATGAGCTGTTTCTGATACGAATCGAACCAAGGAAAAGCGTGGTAAAATTTTAATGGGATCTTACGAGGATTCTTGGTTTTCTTAAATTGTTATTTTTTTTAAAACAAGTTTGTTTTATATGCAATAAAGTAGTAATTTTAAAACACACGGAAATATCTGAAAATCATCCAAATATCTTTGACATTTTATTGGTTTGAAAAAAAAAAGAAATACTGAATGCTGTAGATATGATATCCCTGAAGAGTACGTGTGGTAAACCCATGTATGATCGAATGAAAAATGTGGAGATTCGAAAAGAATGCAAGGCTGAGTAAGATTAAGAAAGGGACGCTCACATGGTTTGTGTGTGTAGAGCGAATGAACGAAGAAATAATTCAAGGAGAATATACATATGATGGAATTGTGAATAAAACAAGTCGGGAACGCCCGAGGAAGAGATGGCACGATCAAACGAATCAGATACTTAAGTTGGGCCATGTCAAGAGTCAATAAAATAGAATAAAATTCATGATACGATCTATGAATGTGAATGAGACAAAGAGTGTGTATCAAAACCGAGTTTTTTTGGTGGTCTTTCCTCTCTGCATTTCCTTGCGGGGAAACGACGAGATGGTTAGTTAGTTAGTTAGTAAAGATTTTAATAATATAGAAAAGCTCAGGTTTGTGTCAAACGATTGATTCATAAGAAAGACGATGGAGAGTTTTTTTTTATAAATAAAATAATGTGTTTTGAAATAGGTCAGAGTAGATATTTTCACATGTATTACGCAAAAGGAAGTAAACACACATGTACACGACAGTTAATGCCCGAAAAATTACTTTGATAATTCACAACAATTATTGTGGCCGTAGGAAGAATTGATCTTATAAAAGTTTAGAAATTCTTAATTCATACATAACCAAGCAGCATCTGTAAACAGTTTGTCTAAGTCTCGATTAAAAATTCAAATTCTTACTTGCCGAGTATCAACTCCGTTGAAGCTTTAAGCCTTTACGTAATAAAAATTCCGCAATCAAAAATTATTCCATAAAATTCGACCTACATAATTTTATGTTTATTTGTATACGATTATGAGGTTATATTATTAAAATAATTATTTAGATAATAATATAACTTCGCCATAATAATGTTTTTAAAATACACTTTGATATCCGCAGAATAATACGGAAAGGCACACAAAATCATTAAACTTTTAAAGGAGCAAAGTCAACACATAAAGACTGCCTAACTTTTACGATTATGTTGGCTGTATTATATCCTCAAAAGCAGGAAAAAGCTTTTATCAAGGAACACAGTGAACGTGTTTAACGTTCAATAGAAATTATGTGATTGAATACGATTTTAATTTCCCCGTCAACGTGCTAACCTTTGTAATTAAATAAAATGTAAACTGGTAACACATTTTGGAGAAACATCCGATTTTTATTTATATTGGAAAACTATTGACTTTTTCTAAAAGTCTAAATGAATATTCAATTTTTAATAGAATAACTTTTCTTTAACTTTGCATTAACCCCACACAGAAGGCCCTCTTATTTCCCTCATGGCCTATATCATCTTTTAGGATGCTATGTTGAGGGTTCTTTTTAAAGAAAGGATATTCTGGGAAGGTAAAAGGTAAGGTAAAAGGAAAGTGTGTCCAGAAGTGACAGACATATGAATTTAGTTTCCCCAAACCAGCCTCTCCCGATCTGGCACGTCACGTATCTGGTGGACAGGCGCATGCTGCACATACCCCACTCGATAAACCCGGGCATCCCTGCTAAATGACCAAACGTACCAAACCACTTAGGGTGACCTATGGGAGAGGTGTTGGTTATCCAATAATTTTTTCCCGGAGCAACGGTACCCAAGACCGCTACCAAATTGTGTATAGCAAGCAAACATTTATTTGATTTATTTTCAAGTCTTATAACATGAATAATACTATGATGTCATTGTGAATATAAGTCTGATCACATCTGGCAAAGCCCCCATGGGAAAAAAATAATAATTATCGGATAAGGGTGGGTGAAAAGGACGACAACGGGCGAACAGAAGAAAATGGGATATTTGGAAGCCAGCAACAATGAAACCAATATCGCAATGTTCGACAAAGGGTTGAATTTCAAAGGACGTTGAATTTCACATAATAAAGGGAGGCTATAATTTCAGATGGATCAAACCATAATTTTAAAAGCTTTGCTAACAATAACGCACTTCAAACGAAAGTTTTCATTTTATTAGTTTATTTCTCATCAAAGACTAACTTTTGTAAGTGTGGCTTCAGATATCGTATTCAATTTTATCAAAATCAATCTTGATTGAAAACGTTTATTGAAATTTGCTGAATATGTTAAAATAATTGATTAACGTGCAAATTAGAACACACATAACCAAATTGTTATCCGAGATATTGTATTTATTTCATCAACTGGACATCATGCATTCTCATCTTCGGTGACTATTCACTTCGTGTTTACCAAAGTTTCAGTTCCAAAGAGTAACAACTAAAAAAAAAATCGTTTAGTTTAGTATGAGGAAATGCTTAAAATACTGATATCCAATAGTTTCAAAATATTACAAGTGGTGATCTGTTGTTATTTTAGAACGAGAGTGGTTATAATATTTTATAATTAATTATATATAAAATATTTACCAGTTCCATACAACGACAATAAATGCACTAAATCAGAAATATCACGGTTACTTTAGATCCGAACTGTGACAACTATGAAAACCCCGTGAAAACTTTCGAAAACTCGTAAATTTAAAAAAATTAAATAAATTGTTTAATGAATATGAATACGTATCTACGAGTGTAAGTTTATAAGCTATGGTCGCTTATCAAAACTTGCGCACACATATAAAACTCAGAACGCATGAACACATGTCTATATTTCTAAATCAAAAATACAATTTATTAAACAAATTATTATAAGCAATAATTATTAGTCTGAAATACCCATAAAATTAAAAAAATTTCGAAAAAGAATAAATGCTGCCAACGGGAATTGATCTCGCAGCCTTCTGACTTCCGGTCAGCTGTTCTTACAATTAAGCTACCCCGGCTTATTACAAACCAGCCAAATATTTCAATATGTACTTGTATTTTCATTCAACAATTATTGCTTATTACATTTTTTCACCTGCAAACCACCAGAATTATATTTGTAAGAAAGGCTTTGTTAGTTCTGAATCCTCCACTAGATGACGTCGAAATACTTTATATCTACATTTATTGGTGAAATATTTTGAGTTATCAAATATTATTATTTTTTTATATGATGAATTAATATCTTATAAGACAAGGTTTTTGTGAATAGCAAAGTTATCTTTTGTGTTATGCACAAAACGCCTTGTCTTATAAAACATTAGTCTATCAATAAAAATAAATATGTAATTGTAATATATTTCATCTTTATAATCATGTATCTAGAAATAAATTTAGAGATGTAACCCACACAAAAAAGCTATGCTTGTGAGAATGGTATGGTATGAATAATTTAATTTAAAGTTTTTTTGTTACACACTGTTCAATTAATTTAAAAAATATATTTTTAACAATTTTATTTAATTTTGTATTGTTTTTTTAAGTGATGTATTATCAGTGTACGTATCAGAACCCCGCTGTTAATTGTTAAGTTCCTAGTTTGCTTCACTTGCTGTTTGTTTTGCTTGAACAACTTTATTAATAACACTAACGATGTGGTAAAAACTCATATTATATAATGTTTACACTTATCAAATATTTACTTACGTGTGATACAATGAAGTCTTCGTACTTATGAAAACAATATTTATAATTTTTGTTATTTGTTTTTGGGGTGTTATGCCGTGTTGCGCTAACTCGTTCTTTAGCCAACTTTTCGGACAACATTGCAGTGTCCATCAACAGGGAAGATGGGTATGTGATGATGGACACTGTAAAGTTGTCCGAAACGTTGGCTAAAGAAGGAGTTAGTGTAACACGGCATAACACCCCAAAAACAAATAACAAAAATACTTTTGGCCGTAAAAATCTTAAATCATAATATTTATAATTCAGGGTTTTCCAATAAGATGTGTTATTTTGATATTCAATCGTAAAAGATCAATGGTTTCGCTGCTTGTGTTAAAAATAAACGTTGTCCAGATTAATACCATCCAATTCCAATCATAAAAAAACATTTTCATCTCTCGATAGCGCAATCCATTCACCGCAACTGTTGCTCCAGCCTCATTTTAGGAAAAGTAAGGTCCAATGACTCCGTCGGACCTAAAACCGCACCAAACAGTCACACGTTGAGGATAGAGAGGCTTTTCAACAATGAGTCTTGGGTTTTTCGAGGCCCAGATGCGACAATTGTGCTTGTTGACGAAGCCACCGAGGTGGAAATGGGCCTCATCACTCAAGATGATTTGCATTTGATTCACTGAAGTGATTTTTAATAATTTCAATGCGTTGTTGAAGCGTCTATCGTTCCATTTTTAATAATGGCGTAGTTTCTACTTGTCAAATTTTAAAAAATAACAGCTTCAAAAGTAACTTCTACCGAAATAGCGGGCTATTCAAAACAACACCTCTTATTGGAAAACCCTATATATTGACATTACCAAACAATAAATACTAATAACAAAACAACAAATTACAATTTACAATATCAAATGAGCATCATACATCATTTTTAAATATATTATATAATCGAGTATGTCCTGTTTTAATATACTGATCGATTATAAAAAATTGTTAAGAGTCGAAAAAAAATGGGAATGCGTCGAAATGTAAGCCATGTTTTATTGGTTGTTTTATTTATCTTTATACATTTATTAGTTGAAATTTTAAAGCATAGTAATGTACTACAAAATAGTAATATGTTACATAACATAGTATTTTTATTTTTGTTTTATGTGATACCGCAAAAAAGTCCCAACAGCGACCATCCGTCCGAAGCCAGCGAGACTATGGCATCCCAAATTGAGGGTATGTTGTGATGCTGAAGATAGTGGGAAGAGGAAAGTGGGGAAGTTTCTGACTATACAGATATATTCACCAAACACAGCCAAATCCATTTCAAGCAACGTTTCAATTTTAAATGGTGATCTTACACCAGGGCGATAATGAGATTATTTTCCACTCTGGAACTTGACACAAACGTACTACGAGTATATATTATTTCACATAAAATTTACTTGTGCACGCCGGGATATGAACCCGCGACCTCCAGCTTGCTTGTGAGAATCTTATCCCTCGATCACGGAGATCACGGAAGGTATTATTATAATTCCATATATTTTGAAATCTATAAAAATTATCGGTCTTTGACACATTACAAGTCCTTGGATTTTA
Source organism: Hesperophylax magnus (assembly GCA_026573805.1). Lineage (NCBI taxonomy): Eukaryota > Metazoa > Arthropoda > Insecta > Trichoptera > Limnephilidae > Hesperophylax > Hesperophylax magnus. Next base: position 12,035,589 of record JAIUSX010000012.1, read on the forward strand.
AAGTTCGATATAATGATTAAATAATAATAATAATTGTACCTTCCCCCTTTTCTGCCCATTTCATTCTTGCCAACTGGAATTCAGCTGACTAAAGATGTGAAGAATGATTGTGTTCGAGTTTGAGAGAAGGACTCCCAAATTGGAAATAGTCGCTTTTATCGAATAACAAAGGGGAATCCATTTATTGAATGGAATCTATCATTATTACTTGAATGAAGAAATTACTCGTATTTGGCAAATGTAATGAATGATCAGCCTACAATTTAAGAAAATTTATTACGTAGATAATCATTTTTTTCAGATTTTAATGTTACAAAGTTAAACTAATTAAATCTTTGATTTAAGTTGGTACTATTTGCTCTAAACGTGTATATAATGAAACTATCAAATTGTTATTGTCGCGTTTAAACGGTTATAAGTTTACTCAACACAATGACAATTCAACACACCTTTAAAAAGTTATATAAAGTCAATATGCGATTAAAAAAATAATATATAAATCTAACCTACGTAACCTATATAAATAACCTATATAGTGCTTGTTTCATTACTTTTCATTACTTTTTAAAGGTGTGTTGAATTATCATTTTGATAAGTTGTCCAATCACCATCAAGAACAAGCATTATAAACATAATTCAAGTATATCAACGTTTGCAAATATCTAATTTATTATAACTTACATAAATATATTTTTACATTTTAATTGTGTACTACATTTTCTATTGATTAATATGGCTCCCACAATTCCGCTTGAATCTATCAATTAGTGCAGACTATAGATTCCAGCAGCGCATTATAATATTGAACTCCTTTATATAGTAGACAATTTTGTGTACTGGCTTTGTATATTTTATGGTAGACTAATTTGTCTGTGAACTTTCTTGCTGCATAGATATAATTTTGTTTGAAAAGTTAATTGCTTGGTGGGTACACAAGTTTTTGATTTGTAAAATTAATTATTTATCTACACCATTTTAATAAGTTCGTATTATTTGGTTTATGATAAAAGCCATTTTATTATTATTGTGCTTAAACTTTTTTTTTAAATCGAAGGTAAATCAAATGTAACAATAATTTTATAAAAGTTTTTATTTTATTTTATTGTTGTGACAAATGCTAGGCGTTAAAATCTATTATCAGATTTTGCATGCGTTGTAAAAATGTTCCTCTTTACTCTTCTGATAAATTGACGAGCTATATGAAAACGTATGTCTGAGATTTACCCAAATTCTGTACCAATCTATCTAGGACTATTCGGAGAGACTCCGAGCTTTATGAATAAGAGATTTCAGATTGGAATTCTTGAAACAATCATTTGTACCATAAATCAATCAACAAATCACAAGTGTATATTTACGTAGTGGGCTGGGATGGTGGAACACAGGCAAGTTATTTTTCTGAAATATTTTCCGTTACAAGAAATTGAATGTGAAAACTTGGTCTATGCTCCCTACTTTACCCGTAAACTGTTGTCTTTGCCGGGTAACTTGTTTAAGAGAAAAAAAGTTGGCATGCTCGTATGGGGACTAGCCGTCAAAACCTACTTTTATAAAGAAAAGTGTTTTCAGGCACAGTTTATAATAAAATACATTAACTAGCTGAAAAGTACCTGACTAACTTTATTAGAAACAAGATTCACTACAAAACTTTTCCGAGATTTTAACAATATTTTTATTTTACAAAATATTTTTCGTGAGAATTAATTTTTAAGAATAGCAACTAATACTATGGTACTCATGTTTTTAAATATTTTAAAATAAATTTGATGTTTTTGAAATACATACAAAGCTCAAGATGGGAAACTTTATCAGCTAAAAATTTTCACCTTGACCAAGAAACTCCAGACATAAAAGGCTGTAAAAACATTACTAATGCAGTGATTTATTTACGAGTTATTAGGCTTAGCACGCACTGCGATTAAATGCAGCAGTTTTGGAATACCTGAAAACGCTAAACCGCGTACAAACACGCACTGCGGCTGGCGTTTTTACTTAATTCTATTTTATGGTGATACTGAAGTGTGGTTCAAGATATTGCGCCAAGTTCTTCTTTATCCAACGTTTCGAACAGCAATAAATGTCCATCATCAGTGTGAGTTCAATGCCAAATTACTATTATCTCAAAACGCCAGAGGTTTTTTTTCTTCAACATTTTTACTGCCTTACCAGACTTCACACGAACAGATTTTATTACTCATAGTAAAGTTAAGATTCATTTTGTAAAAAACATAACTACATCACACTTTATAGACTCAACAGTAAATAAATTATGAAGAGTAATTAACTAATACATTTTTACAACACGGAAAAATATTTACCTAAAAACATTACGCTAAGATAATATTTCAAAACATTAAAGTAAGATTGATTAATGTTCGATTTCACGTAACGTCACATTCATTATTAACTAAAATATATAATTCTTGTATATTTTCATTCAAAGCTTTGATATTAATGAATAAGCAATGATCTCACCAAACATAACAAAAGTGGTGAAAGTTGTTCAGGAAACTCTGTAAATTGCAAAAAGTTTCAGCTTTCCGGTTGCTTTTTTGATATTGCTAGAAACTGAATAATGAATGGATAAAGTTTGTTTGGAATTTTGATTAGACGAAAAAAATAATATGTTAATCACACCGTCGATGTATTTATATTGCAAACGAAATATGATTTATGTTACGCAATCATCTAGCACAGAGGTTCCCAGCTTTTTTGTGCCCACCGCACCCCAAAAAAAATTACAAGGCCTAAAACCAAACCAATAAATGCGGTTGATACAAATGTGAACGAAATATTTAGGAATTTTATGAAATGGAAATCTTTAAATTACATGAATAGTAAATTTCAACAAAAAAACGCGCTGAATAATCATATACAGTTTTAAAATTAAATTCCAAAGTATAATAATAATAATATAATATCTTTATTGTGACAAATTTTCAAACTATAACTATAGAAATACATGAAAGACTCTTTTGTATACATTGGTTTATAAATTAGATGAGTATATAATTTTATCAACGGAAAGGAATATATAAACAGTAGGTAAAATAAATGTAAATAATAGAAATGTTAATGTAGTTATATGTTAAGGTTTATCATAGCCCGCCTCACTAGGCTTAGCCTGTGTTGAGGCAGCTATCTACCAAGTTTATTTATAGTACTATAACGTACCTACAAATATATAAAAATACGAACACTCAATAGTTAGGTATGCCTGCCCATCGCCAATCAAATCATTTAACAGTTTGGGAGGCAGGTTTGGGTACCGCCGCCCCGTCAACCATTTATTGGATAACCAACCAAGGTTTACAAAGAATGAAGGAATGCTTGTTCCAAAATATAATAATAAATACGGACGGCGAACCCTAGAATTTAACGTACCAAAAATGCTTAACATGTTACCCATTAATATAAAAAATTGCGATTCTACAAATAGATTGAGATATATGCTGAAACAATGGTTACTAAATAGAGATAGTTTATATTAATTTAGGTGTGTTAATTGTATAGTTATAGTAATAATATTATGTGTGTATGTATGTAATTGATCATTAACATCATGTTGACAAACTGCTTTATTGCAGTGTAACGGGATTGTAGCTTGAAAACCAATAAAAAAAAAATTTAAAAAAATACCTCTGTCATAGGTCATCCCAAGTGGTTCGCTACGTTTGGTGACTTAGCAAGGGTGCCCGGGTTCAGGGTGCAACTTCCCACCAGCTGCGTGGCGTGCCAGATTGTGAGAGACAGGTTTGGGGAAACCCTTTGGCCTCCCCAACTGGTCTCTCGACACATCGCCTTGCGCCGCAGTGGAAGGGATATATTCATATGTCCGTCACACCTGAACACACTGATCCCTAGATTCCTACCCAACTCTCATACCTTTTACCCTACCAGAACATTTTCATTTTACTTTACTTAAAAGAACCCTCCACACAGCATCCCAAAAGATAAAAAATAAGCCCTGAGGGAAATTATTTTCCTCGCGGCCTCCTGTGTGGGGTTAATGTAAAAAAATATTTAAATCGCACGAAAAGCATTTTTAACTCTTGATCGACCCACAAGCTACTTAACCCCTCAGGCCTCTGGCATATTGATCATTTTAGATATATCTTAAAGAAGGTCAGAGAATTTTTGTGTATTTTCGGTTTGCGATAAAATCCAAATAAATCGAAAAAAAATAACAGATCCAAAAAGAAAAAACTGATCAAATATGATTTCAAATTTTATTATTAGAAAATGTATAGTATTTGAAATATAATAATTTTGAATTTTACTTCAACTAAACACTGAGCTAAAATTAATGTTATTAAAAAAAAACATTTTATTAAACAAATAATATTATATACATTATCGTATACGTCTGTTTGAATTTCATTTTTTTTCGGTAATAAATTAATGCAAATTATGGAAGCGGAAAATAACTCCGAATTAGCTGAAACTCGGCAGTTAGACTCGTTGTTAATGACAATACGTTCTGTAAAATTTTGGTGGAAATCACGTATACATACGGGAAATATACGATTTTTTTCTGAAATCTGATGACATTACAGTACTTAATATACGAAATAAATGTCAAACCTACCCGATCGGCATTTGGCGAGGTTTGTAGAGTTGTCGACTTCAGTTCCTGGGTAGAAAGGTTCAATCCTCAGTCGACCCATTTATTTTTAAGTTTTAAGATAAATTTAAAATAGATGTATTATTGTAAAAAAAAACTTTGTTTAGGGTTTATTTTTTTCCCATTAAAAGAAAATAATTAACAGTTACAATTTATTCAATCCTCATAATAAATTCCAATCAGACCGACTCTTTTAAAGTTGTTTATTTATTACTTTCTCAAAAAAGCTTATTTAGCTTCGAACTAATTTTAATACGTGTTGCTAACTGAAAACATTCCTTGAAGATCAGTAAGGACTGAATGAAATTTAAACCACTAAAAAGCAACACAACTTGAATAAATACTCTTCGCTTCAAGTAAAGATACTTACTTGAGAGATACCTCCTCCCTCCCGATGACGACGGTTCCTTTTCGAAATAGTTAATATGGCTCTCTTGTTAAAAAGGTTGAACAGAGGAAATAAGAGTTATCATAGACATATAAAATTTCATGTCTATGGAGTTTATAAATAAATTAAATCTAAATAAATAAATTTGCACTGTCACCATTACTAAAATGGGTTTTTAAATGATTGATAGGTCACAAATAGATACACAAGTATTGTGGTAGTGTCGTGTTTGTATTGTTTCAATAAACGTTGATTATTTATTATTATGAAAAAAAATCTAAAAAGCAATAATTTGTTAACCTTTCCGTTACTGTGCTAAAAAAATCCACGCGTTCCGGTGCTGTGTAGTCAATACACATCTCAAAATAAGCGATTTAATATAGGAAAAATATGAATATTCATAGCTAATTGATTATTTTTATTATATTTTATATCAAACGTGATAAAAATTGTAATTTAAATGCTGAAAACATGAAAAAACCATCGGCAGATGCTAAAAAAACGTGCGAGGGAACCACATCTAACGACGGTTCGCGGGCGACTAGCTAACGGCTGGCGGCTGGCACAAACACAGCTGTGCGGTCCTAGGTATCGATGGTCTAAATCAAAATACAACTGCAGACGTGTGCATGTCTCATTTTTTTTACACCACAGATAAGGAAAGGTTTTGAAGAAAAAACCAGTACATATTCATGTATTGTTTCAAAGGTGCTTTTACACAAATGAAGTATTTAATTCCGTAAGTCTAAATGTAAACTTTGGGGTGCACAGTTTGCTCCCGCGCTGTGCAATCGGGTTCCCTACAGTGCATCGGACCATCCCAATATTAAATTATTTGGCGGGTTTTGATAAGCCTACGTGACGTAGCGCAATTGGTAGAGTACCTGATCAGCAATCAGAAGGCTGCAAGTTCAATTCTCGTCGTCAGCGGGATTTATTTTCTCACGGAAGATTTTTTTCAATTTAAAAGTGTTTCAGGCTAATAATTACTGCTTAAAAATAAAGTGTTGATTATTCATTTATTTTTAATATCGTTCAGTTTGATTGTAAGAAATCTCTGATTTTTACAAATTATATGTATAAAACAAACATAACTATAATAAACGGTTCCATGATAACTCATCACAGTGACAATTCAACACACCTTTAAAAAGTGATATAAAGTCATTAAAAATGATGGAAAAAAAAATTAACTAACCTAATTAACTAACCTAACCTAACCTAACTTACTAACACAGTTAATTAAGTTTTTGTTTCATCACTTTCCATGACTTTATATAACTTTTTAAAGATGTGATGAATTATCATCTTGATGATTTATCCGGTCACCATAATAAACATACGTTATTTATTTTGGTATGTGTTTTCATGTTCTAAGGAAGTAAAATGACCCGATATCTTTGTTTTGTTTTATTCTCCGGAAAGATTTTGTGATTTATTGATAATGCTCTGTACCTGGTAGGGTTGTTATGGTTCACAGGTTTTTTTAAATATAAAAACGATAATTCCAGCGATAATTGGTAATCAGAACTACCCTAATATGTATGGGGAAAATGAATGGTTTCACTGAATTTTGCGAAAAACAGACAGCTATTTTGCTGTCAAAATGTTTTTATATGGAACTGGTGATATTTTTAAACAAGAAACGCTAGAATCTCATGTTGCCAATTATTAACAAACTCTCTGGCATTTTTGACATGAGTATCTCCCATGTGCATTAAAAAATCATGAAAAACTCTATAAATTTAAGTATACATGTTGGTTTTAAACTGACGATATTTTCCATGTTTTACTGTAACATATCCAAATTTAAAAAAAAAAAAACAAAAAAAGTATTTCCTAGAATACTCAACTCCATTTAAAAAAATATATTATTAGAATATGCAATGAGCCATAACAATTTTTTATTACTAAATTTCAACTTCTCTCCACCGAATTACATTTTTTGTTTAATTTATGAAACATTCTACTCACAATCTGACTTCCTCTCCGGACTAACGAGTAGACGCTTCCTCTGTGTTTGGCTCCTTGAGGACTCGGTACTTCATTGGGGTAGATCCTCCAAGTCATGATGTTGATCTCAGCATCCAGTTTGTAGCGCCTGCGAAAAAACGTATTATCTATTATAAAGTTGAGCTCAATTGGAAGATATTTTATTTAATTTATTCAGCCATCCACAAGTACATTTTATTACAAGTGATAACTGATAAGGTATACTACGTATGTTCATGCAATATCACTAGGAATGCGGGTAGAACAACAAACAAAAAAATGAGAACCAGTGTTGATGAAGGGATAAAGTACTAGGTACCATTCAATTTAATTTACTTCAACAGCGCGTAAAGGGTGTGGTTTGAACTCCCCTGGTGATGTAGCACGACGCAAACGTTTGCGGATGGAAGCGCGCAAGGGTTCGCTGCACTAACGTGAGGTTGATATTAGTCGCAAAATACGTTTGCGAGGCTGCCTGATAACACAGCTTGCCCTTAAGCCAACAGTATATAGTTTATATTACTACCATCCCTGATTTTACTGAAACATGACGAGTACAACGATGCAATAAATTTATATAAATAAAAAATATTGGTTCGTTCAAAATCTTAAATCTCTAAAAGTTCTTCGCCGATTGCTCTGATATTTTGATGAAACTTTGCATTCGAATATGCGTGTGTTTTCATTTACCTATATTATATAGATGTCACCTGTGACAGGAAAAAAATGTTTTTTTTTAAACAGCCACAACTGTTGGACGTAAAAGCAACACGCGCTATTGTTGCTCCACAGCAAATGAATGAGCAACTGCAACGCGTGGCGGGGTACATCTTGTCTCTAAATAGTATAAAACAAAGTCACTAACCGCGTCCGTCTGTTTGTGCGATTAGTTTTTTTAAACTATGCAACGGAGTTTGATGGGGGTTTCACTATCATTTAGTGAATTTCTTTCGGAAGGTTTATATATATATATATATATATACAAGGATATTATATTTATTGAAAGTAGTATTTAAAGAAAATTCGAGCAACGCCGGGTACACGTCAGCTAGTACAGTAATAAATTGATAGCCGAACAAAAAAAACAACGTTGTACCCAAATATAACAACAAAGTAATTCAATGTTTTTCCTTATGTTAAAATCACAGCGCTTCAATGTGGCATTATTGTAATTCACATATAATTTAACTCGTATATTCCCAGGCTGGCGAGGAAAAAAATTATCAAATATATCGGGCGCTCTTGGATAAAGTGCAGAAACTTCGGGAGGTGATTCTACATGATGGTATAAGTAAAAATGAAAATTATTTTTTTTTCAAAATTCAAACGCAACGGCTTAAGTTTTCAGCTAAAAAGATGAATTGCTTCAATGGAAAAAAAACGACGGAATTTCGTAAAAAGGTTTTTTTTTACTCCTACCATCATGTAGAATCGTATCATGCTTGTGCACTTTACCCCCGGATTAACGCAGTTATCTTATTGATAAAAAAAATCAACCATACATTAATAATCTTCAAAAGAAATTGTAAAAATGAAGAGAAAAGAAAATAGGTTATAGGCATAACCAGAACTTGAATGCAGGTCCATCCGGGATAGTCTGATTAATCTGCTGCTATTGTAATAAATCTTATCTTTTAGCAATAGCTACATCATCTCATCAGATTAACTATTTTGCCCCTCCGTTATTTATATATCTGCATGCTTGTTTTTGTTAAGATCCAGACTAAAAAGATGTTTTCGTCGAAAAGTCGAAAGTTGTTTATTCCGGTTTGGTTGGGAAGTTCGTAAATAGTGAAAATATCGGAAAAGGTTTAATGAAATACCTTGAGCTGTATGAAAAGGAAATAAAGTTTTTTTTTCTGAATTTAGGTACTTGTTAATTTTACAAAAGATTTTTTTTAAGGCTGAGGGTCTTTGATAAGTGAAAATGTATCAAAGTGTGATTTAAAACATGTCGGTTTCAGTAACAATCTCCATATTATTAATTTCCTTGACAAACAAAAAAAGTCGCTCTAATAAAACAAAAAAGACAACCGTTACTGAATCTTAAGTCTTAAGGAGAAAAATGCCCACTATAATGGCCACCGAGAGGAAGATCTGTAAATCTTTTACAATTGTCAAGGCTTTTGCAATATCATAATATGGATTACTAGATTAAAATCATTCTATAAATCTTAATTGCTTTTAATGGTAATGGTTTACATGTTTAAAAAATTGCAAATACCGATTTTTTTATAACATTTATTATTTATTCATTAAAATAGATGTATTGAAGTAAAAAAGCTTGGTTTTGAACGGGTTACTTTTTTATGTCACCGATGGTGATGACGAAGATAGGGAAAGCAATGTAATTGATACTGAAAAAATGTTATATTGCTCGAAAAAAAAAACCGATATAATAAACAATTTTATTCATAAACGATTTTAAAAATTAACTGAAGTATCCATTCTGGCTTGCACTTTATTGTAAATTGTAAATAGCCCAGCGTTCTGTCTTGGTTACACTCACCTGACATCGTACATCTCCATTTCATTTGAATTTCTAATAAAGATTCTTGTATGGTATTGGATCGCCCACAAGTCACTTTTTGTGTTTTTCTATATTATATAATCTCTCAATTTATTTAAGTATAATAATATCTCCAGCGGTTTTCATTGACCTTATTAATCTTCTAAAATGCCACCAACACACCGAGGGGTAATTCAAATATGGTTGGAGGATTTTTCTAATTTTCCGTTCGTTGGATTTTGAAAAATTCTGAGGGTTTTATTGTTCAACTCGCTGAACACAAAGCAAGGATTTCGAGAGAGAAGGTCTCCGAAGATCTCAGGATCAACATTTGTGGATGAAATCTTAACTTCAGGAGATAATCAGCGTAAAATTACATTTCAAAGTTATTGTGAAGATAACATCACACTTTTTTTAGGATTTCGAAATTTGAATAGTATAAAATATAAGAATCAACTAAAAAAAGATATTGTATAAAGTAGGGGTTATTTTGAATACTACTGGTTCTTAAAAACTTTCATATTAGGAAATCTACATCAAATTTTCAAAAGTAATAAAAATAAATAAGATATCGCAAAATCTATGGAAAACATCGAAAGCAAGAGGATTTAAAAAAATATATAATAACAATAATGGACTCGGAAGTTTAAGGTTATTTTAAAATTTAAACTGAAACCCATAGACAATAGTATTATATTATCTTTGCTGAAATCCAAGAATATTTTCGACATTTTTTAGATTTAAAATAAGGTTGTTAAAGGAAGTTATTCCTAGAAAATATAAGATATTTTGAAAATGCTTCGTGTTCAATTTGGATGAAATATTTGAAATTCTTATTTTAATAAGTTAGAAAATCATGTTTTTTCGTTGTTACAAAATATATTTTTACCCTGATATACTTTAGGTCTACATTTACATGTTATGGATGCAGTGGAAAATACCCTTGAAATAAGAACAGAGCAATATCTAAACTTGTATTTCTTCTCTCGATATGAAATATGTATTTTAATTTAACATTCTCGCTGTGCAAAGATAGATTTGTATGTAACGCTTTCTTTAAAGGCATGTTGGAAAATGATATTCTCTTGTAAATAAATTTCGAATAATTCATTTTCGTTTTGTTATTAATTACGTAATGATTCGATTCAAGACGGGCTAAGCTTACTCAAAAAACGGGCTAAAATTAATTATTGCTTACTTATTTTTCATTCATCACGAAGTCTTTTACAACACAAACAAAATACCGGTAGTTTTTTTATTGAAGAAAATACTCCATCTTACAAAAGGTTTATAATGATTAGTATTCAGCCATTTCAAGAACACAGAATCTTGTAATGAAAAAGATCTTAGAAAAAAGGCTGTTTGTATTAAAAAAAAGTGACAACCATTTCACCTCACAAAAGATTTCTGTAGAAAAATTACTAGAATTCTGTCTTTTCACAATAAATGAGAGGGGTTTGAATTGAATGGACGACGGTAACAAGGATTTGTAAGAAGACAAAATTCGCGATGATAGGCGATATTAAGGCGCTTAACCTTTATTTATTGATTTTATTTTAGTAATTTGTACATTTAAGATTACAAATGACTAATTAATTATTACATTTAAATATACTATGTTTTTTTTTTCTTTCTTGATATGGCTCCTACACAACATCTTAAACTTTTCAATTGGGGCAGACTTAAGGTTTTCCGGCAGCGCGTTATAGTATTTCATCCCTTTATAAAATATACTATTCTGGGTATTCGCTTTGTCCTTCTTTGGTAGCCTGATTTCATTGCACGTCCTAGTTTTATGTTGGTGTATGTCCTTGTTGTATACAATTTGATTCGAAAAATATTTGGGTAGCAGGTTGTTTACTATTTTGTGTAAAAATATCATCGTGTTCAAGGTCAACATCTGTTTCACCGTTAGCCAATTTAGTTCGTTTAACATTTTATTTACTTTTGAATATCTATTTCGTCTGAGTATTGTTCTCATTGCCCTATTTTGGAGAATTTGAAATTTATTTTGCTCTCGGTCGTTACACAGGAAAAGGATAGTTGAGCAGTAATTAAAATGTGGAGCAATAATGGAGTTATAAATGGTGATTGCAGTTTTTTCGGACAGTTTTTGGCGAATTCTTCCCAAGAAAGATATCTTTTTTCCAATTTTCTTTTGGGTATATTCCGCATGTTTGTTAAAGTTGAGTTTGGAATCTATTATAACTCCTAAGTATTTTATATCGGTAACATTTTCAATAATTTCACCATCAATTTTGATTTTGCTTTCACTGGATGTCTTCTTATAACCAATTACCATACATTTTGTTTTTTTTGTATTTAATTTAAGCTTATTTATTTTTAGCCATCTTGATACATTATCTAGTTCATTATTTAAAATATTTATTAGTTCTTCATAGTTTTCTCCAATTATATATATAAGTGTATCATCGGCAAATAGTCGTACTTTGCATTTTGAAAATATTTTCACCATGTCATTAATATAGAGTATGAACAATAGAGGTCCAAGGACTGATCCCTGTGGTACTCCTAATTTATTTTGCCGCGTTTCACTTCCCCATCTGTGTCAGCGATCCCTTACCAGGGCAATTCTGAGAATATCTTCCAATGTGTTTTGCCGAATCAATAATTTACTCCTAATTTTTTTTTTTGACGGGGAATATGATTTTAAACAACGTATTAAGGAACATCGGTCCTGGAGATCGGTTATTTTAAAAATGTTTAAAAAACACATTAATTAATAAAAAATATACATTTCTATTCCATTTATATAAATTAACGCTATTGGAACATTAATGAAAATTGTATTTCATAAATATATGATTTTTTTTTAAAGTTAGGTAAATCAACCAGCCAAAAACAATCAACGTTTTAGGGAACACCGTTCGAAAAAAATGCGTTTCGTAAATACCGCGATAACTACAGAACGGATGTTCCCATATATAAACATGATTAAACCATATATATATTTAAAAAATATATGTATATAGACGGTTTCCATATATATGTAGGGGGGTAGGTGGGACAAAGGACGTCGGTGTAGCATCGCTTCAAAAAACCATATGGTAAAAAAATTCAAAACTACATTAGTATTATGTCAAAATAAGATAAAGTTGCAACATTTTTGTGACGAAATTTTATTAGTGAATCGGATTTCTGGTTCATTTATGAATAAACGTTCGGTAAGTTGAGATTATTTAAAACAAAATATTATTGATTCGGCAAAACACATTGGAAGATATTCTCAGAATTGCCCTGGTAAGGGATCGCTGACACAGATGGGGAAGTGAAACGCGGCAAAATAACCCGAAAAATAATCACGACAGTATTGTCGCGACAGAAGACCGTATCGCATCGCTATGTCGTGTAACTCATGTAATATAATTATAAACGAGTGTCTTACTTTCATTCAAAACAAGGCAGACACTCTGGATGAGATTGCAATTACACAATTATGCATCTCTACTTACTCCGAAGAGGAAATAAAGGAGGCGAAAACTATCCTGTTTGAAAAGCTTCCGGATAAACGTACTTTGCGGAAAGGTGATGGCAGAATCAGCCGAGACCTCCAGGACATCCTGAGAGCATTGAAGGAGACCGATCCTGATAAGCTACCAGTATTCGCTGCTAAACAATTGCATAAATTGCCTCCCATCAACTTCGACAGCATAGATGTATCCAAACTCCTTAAGGAACTCAATGCACTGAAAACGGAAATAACTCATATAAAAACCGAACTAAAAGATTCATCAACCACAAAAAATGAAGAAATAAAACAAGAACTGGCACTAATGAGAGAGCAAATTGCAAATATTCAGTTCCCAAACAAACAAAATGAATTAACTGGGAATTCTGAAGTAATTATTAATCACCTAAATGTGGGTAAGCCACGATTTCCAGATAGTAAACAAATACCGACGGGCGGCGCATCCTGCTTATCGACTGGTTCTAGCAATGCAATGTCAACCACACACACAAAGACAATGAACGAACACACTCCAAATAGTCCAGTGCAGCCGGGAATGAACTTCGCACATGCTTTAAAACAAAATAATAAACAGGTATCGCGCGACCACGGCCCGCGGCCCCGGCCTCCTGCGGAAGATGAGAGAGGATTTACATTAGTAACTAGAAAACCCAAACGCAACTTGAGAGGAAAAGCAACCTCAACGACACTGAAGTCGGCAGATTTAATTACGTCAATTTATATTTCAAGGTTTACCTTGGAAACTACCGAGGATGACGTAAATACCTACCTTGTAGATAATGGTTTCGAAAATACTAAGATCGAAAAAATTAAGCCTTACCGTCCCACGCCATTTAACACCTTTAAACTTTCTGTAAAAGCAACTGAAGGGCCGAAATACCTGGTGGAAGAACTATGGCCGGAAGGAATTGTTTTCCGTAAATATATAGAATCCCGTGCATCAACCAAAAATCAAAATGACAACCGATAAATTAAGAATTATTTCGATTAATTGCAGATCGGTCCTTAGCTCCGAAAAATTTATTCACGATCTCTGCGAATCATATGACATTATACTACTCCAAGAAACATGGCTACTCCCAACCGAGATTGAATTTTTGTCAAATATTCACCCGCACTTCAATAGCTTGGGCACCTCTGCCGTCAATATAGCTAACGGTCCCCTACTAGGTAGGCCGCACGGCGGAGTTGGGATAATTTACAATCAAAATTTAAGGGTTACCACAATCCCGATGGACAATTGTCGTATGGCCGGAATCGAGGTGAGTCTGAATACTGAAAATTTAACCATCTTCACGATCTATATGCCGACTTGCTTAACTGACAACTTTGAGGAGTTTACCAACTGCCTGGCCTCCTTACAAACGATCATTGACGACAAAGATTATATCAATTCAATTATTATCGGAGACTTCAACGCTAATCCCGACTCACTCTTTGGAATAGAGCTAAAATCTTTTTGTCAAGAATTCGAATACATTTGTGCCGACACCGAAATTTTACCTGAGAATTCTTACACATACGTCAGTGACGCGCATAGTACTACCAGGTGGTTAGACCACTGTCTAGTTACGAAAAATATTTACAAACAAATTATCGAGATGAAAATACATTACGATGTTGATTGGACTGACCACCGACCCCTCGAACTAACTTTAAATACGAATGGAATAGTAACATCTGAAGTATTTTCATCTACATTAAGGGATCCAGCATTATGGAATCCGAAAAATATACGTGATATCGGAATTTATAACTCATGTTCGCAAACTTATCTAGCTAAAATCAAGCCAAAAAATACATTTCGTGAGGACGGTGGCAACCCTGAACGTGCCAAAATAAAACACCTCTACGGATGTATAGTACAAGCATTACGATACAGTGCCGCTTGTATATTTGGAAATACCACTACACCAAAATATAAGCAAGTCTGTGGGTGGAATGAATTTGTTGCAGACAAATACGAAAAATCAAGACAAGCGATGCTCACCTGGATTGATAATGGAAGACCGCACAATGGTCCCATCGCGGAGGATAGAAGGACAAAGCGTGCCGCCTTCAAAACAGCTCTAAAACAATGCCAAAGGAATTCGACACAACTCCAGATGGATAAAATAGCAGCGGACTTAGACAATCGGGACTTCAAATCATTTTGGAATAAATCTAATAAAATGTTGAACATGCGTTCCAAAGTCTCGTGCAACATAAACGGAGAAACGAATCCTGAAGTAATCGCCAATATTTTCAAAAAACATTTCGCGACTACCACGCCGACCATCTCCTCAAACGATACGCATTTGAACGCCTATGATGACATTGACCCTATAGTCACTGCAAACATGGTGAAAACCGCCATTAAAAACATGAAATCCGGAACATCAGCAGGACATGACGGCTTAAGTACCGAACACGTTAAACATGCAGGGGTAGCGATTCTTAAACTACTGGCAACATTGTTCACCGTTATCTTAAAGAGTGGTTATCTACCCAAAGACATGACAAAGACAATCATAATACCGATAGTAAAATCTAAACTGACAGACATAACTTTACAGGAAAATTACAGACCGATATTTATCGCCACCGCCACCGCCAGAATATTTGAACGAGTTCTCTTAGATCAAGTCGGACCCCAATTGAAAACGGAAGACAATCAGATGGGTTTTAAAACAGAATGCTCCACGGACTCAGCCATATTCTGCGTAAAACGGACACTGGAATACTACAGGAAGAGAAAAACAACAACTTACGCATGCTTTCTGGACCTTAGTAAGGCCTTCGACAGAGTCTACCATCCATTATTGTGGACCAAACTAAAAGAAAGAGGTCTACCATGGAAAGTAGTACGGATTCTCGGCACATGGCACCGTCAACAAGAAAACCTCGTTAAATGGAAAGATGGTTTCTCAGAACCCTTTTTCTTAAAGAGTGGGGTCAGACAAGGAGGTTGTTTGTCCCCAGTACTGTTCAACATATATATGGATGAATCACAGGTTAAATAACGCTGGGGTAGGCTGCCATATTGGAGGACAATGCATCAACAACGTGAGCTACGCAGACGATATGGTGCTGATGCACCGTCAATAAGAGGACTAAGAATTCTCTTGAAGATCTGCGAAGAATATGCGCTCGAAACAAACATGTTATATAACGCGAAAAAAACAGCACTGCTGGTCGTCAAATACAGAGATGGGCCAAAAAAGATTCCCCCAGCATTTTTGAATGGAGAACCTCTCATAATAGTAGAAAAAACGAAATATTTAGGGCATATCATCACCAACAACTTAACGGATGACGACGACATCGATAGGCAGAGGCGAGCACTGAGCATAAAAAGTAACATGCTCAGTAGAAGATTTGGACTCTGCAGCCCGCAGGTGAAAAGGACGCTATTCTCAGCTTTCTGCACTACCTTGTATACTTGCGAGCTGTGGGCCAATTCCAAAAAGCGTACCATGGAAAGGCTTCGTATTCAATATAATAATGCCTACCGCATAATGTTCGGACTTCCAAGGTACTGCAGTGCCTCCTCGATGTTCATGGAGGGAAGAGTTCCCGGCTTTGCAGCCCTAATGAGATCCAGGGTAGCAGGAACGAGGGGAAGGATCAATAACTCCAGAAACATCCTCATCATCGAATCCCGCCAGACCTCAGGATCGAGCATCGAAAAACATTGGAGAAAAATATTGGCCCCCATAATTATCGCTCCGATATACCAATAAGCTTACAAGAAATTTAAATGTTTTATGATATCACTCTCCATTCTATATAGTTCCTTTTACTTTTTCTTATGTTTTATTTGCTTTATCAAACTTACATTTTATACTTTATTTTATTTGTACTTAATTGTATCTCTGTATATAACATTGTAGTTATATTTTATGGATTGTGTGGGATTGCACTTACCTCCCCACATTCTGGAATAAACAATTATTATTATTATTATTATTAGTATTATTTTTAACCAGTTTTTTATGAAAGCGAATCGAAACCAAGAATAACATGAAACATAAGTTCAAACTAATGTGATTTTCTTTAGAAAACTTTGCAAAATAATATTGCATGATGTTAATATTGATCATGTCTCGTTATGAAGTAGTAAAATAATCTAAATATGTATTATGATTTCTCAGCAACATATCTGTGTTTCTAAAGATTTTTTGTTGCTGACAGAAAGCTGCTTGTTTTCTTTTATAACTTTGATTAGCAGAAGTATCTAGCTTTTGGATTGCGGAGTAGCAATTTGTGTCAGTACTCTGCTAACGATAATGCACTGCGCGGATCGGCACACTTCAATTTGCAGTCAAAGGATTCGCAACTGTTGATTTTTTGGATAAACAAAATGTATTTTTAATTCAATTTATGGTCGCCTACAATGTTAACTGTCAAGCTGTTCCTTTCGATTTATTACCTATAAAGTATAACGTCATCGGTTTGCGTAATGGCTGAAGCAGCAAAGGTGCATGAAAATTGATCTCTGGCATCATGATATTTTAAAAATTGGTTCAGAATTAATTATAAATTATTAAGATTTTTAATATGAATGTAACACTTAGCATGTAACTGGTATATATGGGTCGAAATACGCAGTATTATTCCTCACACAGAATGACAAAACAGCAATGTAGATGCACGCGTGTTCAGTGGCAACTGTTTCAAAGTTACGTCCTCCCTCGGGTTAGATTTAACCCATGTATACCTTAAATGTAACCTTTGCCCTCTAAATAGAACAATACAACTAACGTTATGTGCACAAAATGTGAAATATTATGTAAAGTTTACTTTAGCATGCTTGCAACATCCTGTTTTTTTAAGGTTGGGTTTCGTATTCAAAGAATGTTTTCTATCGAGTGTGAAAAAAGCATGAAAAAGGATGATTGTAGTTTTTTCTCTACTTCTATTTACCAAGAAAAAAATAGTGATTTTATCTTTCGTGTTTCCCTAATTTTAGTTTAGAAGAGAAGTTTTTGAGATAAACATTTTCTTAGAAAAATAATAAATTAATGAGTTCATGTCAAAAAAGAGAGTCTTCTTGAACACCTGTGTTTAATTGTGTGAATAATCAAATTATTGAATAATTTTATCATTTGGTCTAAAGTATAATATTACAGTAAATTTAAATTTTTTCACATAAAATTGTAAAATGGGGCCTAAGCACGACGGGTAAAGTATTCAGTGACACTCACATTACCAAATTATAATTTATAAAAAAAATACTTCTAATGTATAAATAAGAAAATTAATATAAAAAAAAGTACACAACAATTTGTACACTACATAATTGAATTCGGGTAAAATTAGACCCATGTACACCGTTACATAGTTAAAAATATGTATACCGACGCTTTTAATAGCTTTTAATAAAGAATTATTCAATTGAACTGTCAAAGAGCAACACAAGATGCTATGTAATTTGTTGCCTTATATTTCCGTGGTTCAACAAGAGTATTGAGTCCCGGGCACTGACGGGTTTTAGGTAACAACAACTGGACAGTTATGGGGCAAACAGCTGCGACATTATTAATTATTGGTATAACAACATTAATCATTGCAACAACAACATCCAACTAAGATACAGTGTGTCAGTTGCCAGTCACCGACCAACCTCGCAACAATTGATTTTCAAGTACCTTAATCACACTTATCTGTGTGTATGTAATTTGTTTATATATACAATCTGTCAATGCCTCTACTAAAAGACGAATATTCAGAAATGAACTGTTGCTCGAAATGGCTTCAACCGTTTTTCAGCATAACTCAAAGGCGATTGCAATTCACAAAAACCCCACTAATATTAATAGATGCGACTGGACGAATCTTAATAGTTCTTGGTATCCGATACTTGGTGGTTATACCAAAACTAAACACCGTAAACCACATTACCCTAATTACTTACAGAAACTGAAATACCATCCATAGAGAATATAGCTTGTCTACACAAATAAATACACACTTCATCTCACCATAATCTACACATCTGCACTGATGATGGACACTATAAAGCTGACCGAAACGTTGGTTAAAGGAGGAAGAAGTGCAATACAATATAATAACCCAAAAATTATAAGGATAATACCTTTGGCCGTGAAAATATCAAGACATTAGCTTTGACCGTGTTTGTTGACCATATATAAATGAATATCATGGTTCTTTCTATCCGGCCTCCATCACATCTCCCTTGAACTTCATAACATAGTTAAATAATTGGGGATGCTGTATTCACACTGGCTTCCGACTGTTAGGAGCAGTTGGAACTCTTGTTGGGTATTCAAATTAATAAATAAATAACAAAACTGTTCTGCTTTATTTATTCAAAAATATATTTATTATCTAACGCACTAAAACCATTAAACAGCATCATTATTACGTTAATCGACTTAAATTTATCGACTATTCGCGTGCACACAGAACATTCGCTTTGCTTCTAAGGCTAAACGGAGAACCTAGTCGATTAACGTCCCACACGAAAGCAGAATGCAATTGGAGCCACCACATGGGGATGATAGACACCTGCTAACATGTTTCATTATACCAAACTAGGGGCATCATTATACTAGCTACACTTCCACTGAGTCGGAAACTATCAATTTATTAATCCATTATTGACTGAGCGTTGCGAAATACTGTTTTAACTCGATTGTTCGTCTGACTGTAATTTATTTTTACTAATACAAACGGATACAACATTTATTTAAAAAAAACGTCCCAAGCAGACAAAAACTATTCAAGACAACATAATAAATTATGCACTAATACAGTAAACAGTGAAGGTGGTAAAAAAAGCATAGGCCGTGACGGTAGACATTTACAATCTCTTTCACGAAGCCTGAAAACGGATAATTAATTAAATAAATAATAATAAAAACTGTTAAGGTAGGTGACACATTACGCTATAAGCATCATTGCTTGACCTATTTCAGCATATCGCTCGTCATACACTACCAATGGGAATTTATGGCGAGTGATATGCTGAAATAAGCCAAGCCACGAAAATATAGCGCGCTTATAGCGTGGTCTGTCACAGGCTTAAAAGTAAATGAAGAAAAATATATACTTTTATGTGTTATAATTTGTAAGATAAAAAATTGTGTGTTATTGTTATATTTTTCGTAACACTATTATTGTTATTACGTTGTACAGGGTGTTAGATACATGTACTTGTGACATTATTTGGTCTCCGGTTACTTTTATGATTGTACAATTTTTTTTTCAAATCTCCCAAAAAACACTCAGTCGAGAAATCGCCCAACCCCTCACATTGACCCTTCCTATCCAATTCCTACTGATTATCTACGTCTTTTGTTGTGAAAAAGCTTTAAAACTGTCGCCGAAGACCAAAAAATCAATTTCATTTTGTACCCCCAATAATGTCAGTAGAGTCAATAGAGTAATTCCCTTAACATCATTTATAGCTTTGAATTATGTTATTAGAAAGGGAAATATTTATACTTCTTTAATTATAACACATATAAATAATATATAATATATATTTAAAAATAAGTATCATTGATGTTCAAATTCCTGTAATATTCAAAAATCCGTAAGTGAATGAGAACATACACAGATTTAGGAAAAGAGATAAAAAGAATTTGGCATTCTCAGACTATAAAAATATAACCATATGTTATTTCTGCTACTGGCATTATACCTAGTTCTCTCATTCAAAATTTAGGCGTATTAGATCTGTCAAAGAGTTTATACATAAAAATGCAAAAATCAGTCATTTTAAATACATATAGGATTACGAAAGATTTTAAAAATATTTATGTTGAGGGATCAGTAGGATTTATAGGCCCTGTTAGAAGTTCTACCGAGCCGAACTCTCTGGTGTGAAAATATCTGGAGTCAGTGAATTACTTTCCCATTTGATCTCTAGTGATTTGACGTGTTGTTTTTGTATTATTTTGTATTTTTTATGCTTATATAATACACTTGCATAATTTTGATTGACTAGATGATAATTTGTGGTAAAGTATGTGGAAGGGCTTAGTTTTTCCTGTGGGGAAGATTTAACCCGGAAATAAAATCGAAAAATTAAAAAAAAATATTTATATATATATACATATAAATATTATTACTTTCTTAAATTAATTTTGCTGTAGGTAGTAAAAGGCTAAGGTAAAGAATAAGAGGGGCTTCGTAAAGTAATTGCCTGTCTTACAGCCAGAAGGCATCAAAATACATTATGTATTACGTAAGAACACGTCACATATAACAAATAGTTTGGCAGCAGTAAATAATTTGTTACAGGTCTTTTTTTCGTGGTTGAGGGGTAAGGCACTCAACAAGTGAACTGAAGGTCGCGAGATCGATTGATTGATTTGTGTAATTTCACAATTTAATCATTTGAATTTTATAAGGTAGATTATGCGTCATGTTCCAGAGTGGAAGATACTCCCAGTATTGCCCTGGTTGAAGACCACCATTCAGAATTGAAACGTTGCTCGAAATGGTTTTAGCCGTGTTTGGTGACCAGATCTAACCTCTTCCTCTTCCCCGTCTCCTTCCCCTCCCTTCCCCTCCCTTCCACTTTTAGCCTCCCAACATACCCCAATTGGGGATGTCGTAGTGTCCCACTGGTTCCAGATGGTTGGGAACAGTTGGGACTATTGTGCGGTAAATACATAAAAAGTAATCGTGAATGTTATATCAATGAAGTCCAAATTATTCAAACCAATTTTTGGTGAATTATTTTTTAAATAATGATTTCAGCAAAAAGCCATGAATTAATTCTTGAAAACAGTGATAATAATAATATGAAAGAACTAAAAGCATTAAGAAAGATAGTGTTTTGAAAGTGCATTAAAATTTCAATATCATGGTGAGAAAATTTTAATATTTATTTTACAAGGTTGGGCTATATTCCCTAGTTTTATCATTATCCGATGGTGCGATAACATTTCCCCACCCTTGTTCTGGAGGGTTAAGGGAATGCGACGGTCGTTTGCATATCTAAGCGTGCAGAAATGGATTTCAATCCACCGAATCCGAGATTTACGTGGGTATTCAAGAATAGGGGGCAGCCCTGGATTTAGGGTTCTTTAAAATCCGGGTCAGTTGAATTTAAAGATTTAGGAAAAAAATATACGACCTTCGTTGCGTAATAATCTACGGCGTAGACAAGTTAAATTAATGTTTCTACGCCCACGGTGAAAATATATTTCTACAGATTTCAGTTGTTTAAAGCATTACTGACATGAATAAATATGACATAGTGTGATAGTTTTTATGTAGTCTTAGCTCATTATCTTTGTCTGCCAATTTTTGGTGTTTATTATGAAAATAATCAAACCTAAAATCTATTTTCATGCGTGAAATACATGCAAAGTTGTTAAACAAATAAATGAACTAATTTTACCCGTACAAAGATAAACAGCAATTATGTACATATGTTACTACTTTCTGTGTACTGCTTTCTTTGTACCTACTGCTTTCCAATCATATATAAATTCCATTGAACACGATATCAAACATGATCCCAAGATGTTCTGGGACTACATCAAATCGCTACGTAAAGATGGTGGTATTCAAGACACCATGATGCATCGTGATCTGGAAGTTAGAGGAGTGGATGTAGTTAACGCATTTGCAACACACTTCCAGTCCGTGTATAGTAGGGTGTATCGATTTTAAACTTTTTTTTTGTTTTCAAATTCCAAGTTGAATAAAAGTTGCTACTAGATACCACAACTTACCACAAAAATTTTTGGATTTTTAAAAAAATGTTTAGGTCTCCCGCACAAGGCCTAAAGTTTTAATTTTTTTCAAAAAATATCAAATTTTTTTAAAATTTAAAAAAATAAAATCGTAACTTTTGTGTTTATTCCAAGTTAAAAAACAGTAATATTAGGGCATAAAAATAAGTAAGAACGATTTTTTTAAATAAAAAATGGATTTTAGGTCTCCCGCACAAGCCCTAAAGTTTGTTAATTTTGATGAAATTTTGTAATTTTGTGTACATATATGAACCATGTTTTTTTTAAGTTTAAGCCACCGGAATTAATTGTACTTTTCTTATAGAAGGCATAAAATGAGACAATATATATATATATATATATATATATATATATATATATATATATATATATTCATATATACATATATTAAAAATATATACCACATATATACTATATAATATATAATAAGTTTTTTACTTGAAAAAAGATAGTTGGACGGTGTAAATTGTATGAGAAAGGTGTTGAAAGAAACTAATGTTATTTGCTATTACTGTTGTTTATTACAAAAGTATAAAAGGTTTTAATATGTCATAAAATGTAGTATAATAACTAAGTATAAAATGTTGCTGATTACTTTCCATAAAGAAGAGTTGGCCAAACGAAACCCCAGCAACATCTCGCACGCCAGGGTGGCTTACTCTGGCAAATCGAGTCCTTCGTTTGTATGTTGCCACCGATGATCCGACCCCTCAGCTAACAAAGCTTGCAGAGTTCATAATGAAGGTCTACATACCATCATGGTTCTCAATTAAGTGCAATCCCCAAATCCCGCAAGCTTCCATTCATTTTTTTTAAATGTTTCTTTTCAGCAATTACTTGGAAGATGAGCTAAAAAAGTCGTCCATGCAACGTTACAGAGAAATGCTTTCATGACTCACCCAGAGCATGTTTGATAGCTATGCTGTTCGATGAACGAAAACATATCAGAGCCTTGGCTTATAAGAGAATCCAGAAAGCTTGCGCAACCGAAAGGAAAGGGGTAAGGGTATTTAAACCCCCTCAGATCAATTTTGATGCCGAAGACTTTAAAGATATGATTGACTGGCAATCCACTTCAGTAACCGAACCCCCTCTTGTTACTGATATGAGCCTAGAAGAGTTGGAGTCAATTGCGGAAACTGGCAAAAGTAGAAGGGTTGAATTTAGAATTCCTTCTCACACTCAAGCGGTGGAACGAATTGTCAACGAAGTCACAGAAGCTTCGAAGCGAGTATGTGGGCTGATCGAAAGAGATGATTTTATCCGTGCCAGACTGGTAGACCGTAAAGTTCTAAATACGTTCGAGACCAAGAGCCAGTACAAAACCTCTGCAAAGGATTAGAATTTAAGTAAGTTTTTTTTCGACTATTCTGTATTTATAATGTTTCTAAATAACGTCTTACATATTAAATTGAAATTTCATTTGGGAACTGTAATAACATTTATAAAATTTTCACTAGGCCTATGTAAATACTGTACATAACTTTGATTTAAGGTTTTGAAACCAAGATGAAAGGACGAATACTTAAACAAGTAAGTAATTTTGCAGTAGAAAAAGAAAACTCCCACTCATGTCGTATGGAAAGTAATCAGCAACATTTTGTACTTAGTTATTATACCTACTACATTTTATGACATGTTATAATCTTTTATACTATTGTAATAAACAACAGTAATAGCAAATAACATTAGTTTCTTTCAACACCTTTCTCATACAATTTACACCGTCCAACTATCTTTTTTTCAGGTAAAAAACATATTATATATATATAGTATACATGTGGTTTATATTTTTAATATATGTATATATGAATTATGTATATATATATATTGTCTCATTTTATGCCTTCTGTTAGAAAAGTACAATTAATTCTGGTGGCTTAAACTTAAAAAAAACATGGTTCATATATGTACACAAAATTACAAAATTTCATCAAAATTAACAAACTTTAGGGCTTGTGCGGGAGACCTAAAATCCATTTTTTATAAAAAAAATCGTTTCTTACTTATTTTTATGCCCTAATATTACTGTTTTTTAACTTGGAATAAACACAAAAATTACGATTTTATTTTTTTAAATTTTAAAAAAATTTGATATTTTTTGAAAAAAATTAAAACTTTAGGCCTTGTGCGGGAGACCTAAACATTTTTTTAAAAATCCAAAATTTTTTGTGGTAAGTTGTGGTACCTAGTAGCAACTTTTTTTCAACTTGGAATTTGAAAACAAAAAAAAAGTTAAAAATCGATACACCCTAGTGTATAGTAATGAGTCTCCAATTCTAAATATCAATACTGCTGCAAGGTCAAATGTAAAGGGAGCCCAAAATATCGATATTGGTCAAATTGATGAATTGGATTTAGAATCTTCCATTCGGAAACTGAAAAATACACATTCACTTGGTCCAGATTTTCTTCCGGTATTCTTCTTAAAATTATTATTTTTTTTGGTAAACTAATGTTTAAGACAAGATTTTTTATGCATAGCACAAAGGGTAACAATTATTTTACAAGCAATAATTATTCTCCTGAAACACTCATCCACGACATGACGCCAACGGGACTCGAACCCGTGTCCCTTCGATTTCCGGTCGACAGCTCTGACCACTGAGCTATGGCGGCTTATCTCTTATCCGCGAAATAATTCAATATATACTAGTGTTTCATTCAACAATTACTGCTTGTTACATTTTTTCACCTGAAAACAACCAACTTTATTTTATATGAGAAAGGCATTGTAAGTGCTAACTCTCTCACTAGATGGCGTCGAGACAAATTGTCTACATTTTTAGGTGAAATACTTGAACTTGTCAAATATTAATTTTTATTTTTTTTTGGTAAACTAATGTTTAAGACAAGATTTTTTATGCATAGCACAAAGGGTAACAATTATTTTACGGGTTCGAGTCCCGTTGGCGTCATGTATCTTTTATCAGGAGATTTTTCAATGTGGATGAGTGTTTCAGGAGAATAATTATTGCTTGTAAAATAATTGTTCTTCTTAAAAGGTTGTGCCGAGTTTTTAAAACTACCACTAAGCTTCTTATTTAACCTTTCCCTTGAAACTTGTGTATTTCCTGATTTGTAGAAAATATCAAAAATTTGTCCGATTTATAAAAGCGGCATCTGTAGAAAATATCAGACCGGTGGCAATATTATCTGCACCGGCTAAATTGTTCGAATCGATTCTTCATAAATTCACACTACCACAAGTTGAACCGTTTCTAATTTCTGAACAGCATGGATTTAGAAAAGGTCGATCGACAGAAACCAACCTATTGGTGTTTACGGATTTCGTATCTAAATCATTAGACAAAGGCCATCAAGTAGATTGTTCATACAATGATTTTTCAAAGGCCTTCGATACTGTAAATCACGACGTTTTACTCAATAAACTGGCTACAATAAGATTCTCCATAAGACTACTTACTTTTTTTGATAGCTATCTTGCAGACAGGAAACAATTTGTGTCTCATGGACTATTCCAATCTAAACATTTCTTTGCACGATCAGGGGTACCGCAAGGCAGTAATTTAGGTCTACTCCTCTATTCCATATTTATAAACGATATTTCAGGAGTAATTCTGCATTCTAGGTTTCTTCTCTTTGCTGATGACTTAAAACTTTTCTAAGAAATACTATCTTTAGAAGACTGCAATCAACTCCAGTCAGACATCAATAGAATTGTTAAATGGAGTAAAATAAATCGGATTGAGTTTAATGTTTCTAAATGTTTAATTTTGTCATTCACTAGGGCGAGTCATACCTGGTATTACCGGTATACAATGGACGCCCGAAGTTTAAAACGTGTCTCGACAATGAAGGATCTTGGAATCATGTTTGATAGTAGACTGACATTTCATGCTCATATTGAGGCAGCATGTAGCACTTCACTTAGAATTCTGGGCTTTGTTCTACGCACTGCAAGAAATTTTAGAGATAACCGGGTGCTTATAGTTTTATTTAATTCCTTAGTAAGGAGTAGACTTGAAAGTTGGTCGGTGATTTGGAGTCCACACCAGGTAAAGTATTCTCTCATGTTGGAGAGAGTTCAGAAGAAATTCTTGAGATTTCTCTACATGAGGGAGTATGGCTACTACCCGTGGCTCTATCCCACTGACTTTCTTTTGAGTATGCTCAGAATGAACTATCTACGGGTCAGGAGGGATGTGCGCATTTCTTTAGACTGATTTGTGGATGGTCTGAAAACTCGGTCATCATGGAAAGCATTCATTTCTATGTTCCCGATGGTTATCTACGTTACCGACAATATAGACTATTTTATCTCCCGACCTGCAGAACTAACTTGCTAATGGTCATGCCTGTGGGGAGAGCAATCTTGCTGTTGAACAGAATCAATTCGGATATCGACATTTTTAGCATCAATGAAACTTCCTTTAAAAGGCAAGCTCTATTATCACTGGTATAGTTGATATATACACTGTTAATATTAATCTAAGAATTTTTATTATAAAAATATTTTAAAAACGCATTGAAATTAACAATTTTGTAATGTTTTTGAAATGAATAAACAAAATTGAATTGAATATTTAAATGTCATCCAACAAATAGTACATTTGAATGGCTTTAACATTAAAACTATGCCCAGGTAATAATACCAGAATGTTAGAATTAATAGCACATTTCATTTATATCCTACGAGAAACTGCAACGATTTTAGGCTTCCTAAAACACATTTATCGGGAACACAAAACAATATTTATTATAAAGGTTTTAAAATGTTCAATGAACTCCCGGTAATTGTTAAGGAAGCTAAAAGTCTTGCAGTTTTTCGTGGATTATGTCTCAATGTTGTGAAGTCCAAATTTTGGTATGTAAGTATTAAATTATATTATAGTAGTCCTAGAAAATAATATATTATGTTTAAGATGTAAAATTTTATTACTAAATAAAATATACACTAAAAAAAAAGAAAGATAAAGTAATAAAACAGTATTTCTAATAGACTGGATAAATATTACAAAGATAAAGAATAAAATCGGTACTCATAATATGTGTGAATAAAATTACTTAAAACGATCGTATATAACATTAACCCCCCAGGCTAATTTGTTCGCTTTTAGGAACTGTTCATATGTTCTTATAAAAATTCTGTCATGGTGAGAAATATTGTCTAAGTGGTGTTAGAAATAAATAAAATAAACATATATTTAATTCAAGAAGTTAATCCAGACCTACTAAAATGTACAAATCTATTAATCCGTAAATTGAGAAAAAATTATAAAATTTCATGAATTTTTTATTAATTATTTTTATATGTTACGACAAAAATTGGATTACGAATAGGTAATGTTTATAATATATTCGTCTAATAAAATATTTTTTTTTTCATTTTCTGTAATTTTAGCTCTGCGTTTAGACGAAGAAACGAAAAGTGAGACATTTTTTTTATTTTTATATTTGAATTAAAAATTTTAATACTTCAAAAAGTATTACTTTTTTCTAATAATTAAATTTGAAAGCGTATTTATCACATTTCAATAATAGTTTTAAGTTTTCATGTACGTTAAGCATTAGTGAATTCATTTGAATTATTTAAATTTACACAGAACATGCCATAGGACTGAGAAGTTCAGCCAATATGGTGAATAATTGGAATTTTTTATTGCCTTAAACTTAAATATACACATTTTTATTGTGACATCTTTCCGTGGCATTAATACATTGATTAGATTTGAGATAAAAGGGAGTAAAAAGATGTTTGTGTTTTGTTCAATGTGGATTATACACAAATTTAACATAAAAAATACACCTAAAATAGAACGACTCTCAAATCGTATTATTATAAAACTTTTCCAAACTCAAATATTTATGTTGAATGTTCCACAAACACATCCAATTTTGTAAATCTGGCAACACAGCCTTCGGAGGGAGAGGGTTAAACGATTTGTTCGAGAACTCATCGACAGAAAGTGTGTACTTTACTAAAATAAACAACACACCCTTTTACTATAAAGGCTGCTCTAGTTTCAAATACATTTAGATTTAGATATGAATATTATAAAGATTAAACTAGCTTTGTGTCTTCGTTTCATAGTAAAAGATTATTTATATTATGAATAACTTATTAAAATAACTGATTGAAAGAAATTTCTCACTGGAAATTACCTGTATTTTTTTTTGGTAAACTAATGTTTAAGACAAGATTTTTTTATGCATAGCACAAAGGGTAACAATTATTTTACAAGCAATAATTATTCGCCTGAAACACTCATTCACATTGAAAAATCTCCTGATAAAAGATACAAGGGTTCATGTCCCGTTGGCGTCATGTATCTTTTATCAGGAGATTTTTGAATGTGGATGAGTGTTTCAGGCGAATAATTATTGCTTGTAAAATAATTGTTACCCTTTGGAAATTAGCTGGTTTATTTTCCCATGTAAGCAATAATGAGTTTTAAAAAAAAATCTGAGTTGTGTCTCAATATACTTAAATACCAATAATAATTCAAAAAAATTAATATTTATGTTCTAAAATTATAGTAGAACGAGCTACTGCTCTAAAAATATATTATGATCATATCAGTGTGAAAGAAAAGTATATTTTTCCACCGTGATTAAAATTTTTAAATCATAGAATTTAAGATACTCTCAAAATCGTATTTGTGTTAGACATTCAGAATTGAAACATTGCTTGAAATGGCTTTAGCCACGTTTGGTAGCCAAGTATTTCTCACCTCCCTCTTCCCAACTCCTTCCCCTTTTCACTACCTTCAGCATCTCAAACAATGATAATGGAATATAAGTATAATATCTTTGATCACAACATTGGGTATATCTTAGTATCCATGTTTCCAGACGGTTGGGATCATTTGGGACTCTTGTTGCGTTATTCACATAAAAAATAAATATTTTTGATTGAAAAAGATAGATAGAAAAAAAATCACATGTCAAAGATAATTTAAGTTTTGTTTCGCTGTTATTTATAATAATTTTTTATATTAACTCCACACAGGAGGCCCTGAAGAAAATAATTTCCCTCAGGGCCTATGTCATCTTTGGGGATGCTGTGTGGAGGGTCTTTTTGTGGAGAGGAAGGAGTGAACATGAGTCTTGAAGAGTCCCATGTTGTAGGAGGGAGAAAACACAGAGGCCGGCAATTCGTTCCACAGCCGAGCTGTTGAACTTAAGAACGAATCGTAGAAGCGACCCGTTCTCATGCGACAAGTGTCAACCGTGTACAAATATTGGGCGCGCGTTTGGCGTGTATCCCGACTACGCACCGGTGCCGAAGGGATCAATGACGCTAGTTCCTCAGAGCATTTTCCATTGTAATACCGATAGAACAAGGACAGCATACCTACCTGACGCCTGTGCTCTAAAGATTGCAGTCCGTTTGTTAAGATTGGGGAATCTATCAAACGGACCGCCCGTTTTTGCACAGAGTCAAGGATTTTTTTTCAGGTATTTAGGGGCTCTGGACCAGAGATGGCTGCCAAATTCGACAGTAGGGCGCACTTGCGATTTGTACAGGGTCAGCAGTTGTCTACTATTAAAGTATCTGCGGGCCCTGTACAGTACGCCCAGCTTCCGAGAGGCCAGCTTTACTCTGGCTTCGATAGAGCCCCCATACCTGAGCTGGTCACTTATAGTTACACCAAGCATATCAATGGAAGGCCTGTTCGGAAGATTGCTTCCGTTGAAGGAGACTAGGTTATCATTTAGATCACTTTTAGACGTAATCACACAGGATTGGGTCTTTGAAACATTAAATTCGACGAGATTATTTTTACCCCAGGAGGAAATACTCTCGAGATAACCGTCCATTCTCTGCTTCAAAGCCCGCCGAGCCGTTGGAGTTTGTGTGCCCTTTGGGGCTTGTCAAACAAAAAGCTATCATGAACTGTACTGTCATCCGCGTAACAATGAATCGGTGCACATCTCAAAAGGTCATTGATGTGCAACAAAAACAAAGTCGGAGACAGAACCGATCCCTGTGGGACGCCAGCATTTATAGAGTGTGAGGATGAAGTGAAACCGTCAGCAATTGCCTGAATCGACCTATCCCTTAAAAAGTCAGCAATCCACGTACACAGGGATGCGGGAAGTCCGTAAGAAGGCAATTTGTTGACAAGTCCTCGGTGCCAGACCCGGTCAAAGGCCTTGGATATGTCTAGTGCGACCGTTTGGGTCTCACCGTGACGTTCCAGGCACCGCCCCCAAACATGCGACACATATGCGAGAAGATCACCGCACGAGCGGTTCCGCCGGAATCCATATTGACGGTCGTTGATAATTTTGTTCTTCTCGAGGTATGTGAGCAATTTGTCGTTGATCACACGTTCCATCACTTTGGACAGAACTGATGTGATCGCTATGGGGTGGTAGTTGGCCGGGTTGGAGCGGTCACCTTTCTTGGGAATAGGGTGAATGACCGCTTTTTTCAAACCAGAGGGCACAGTGCCACACTTCAGGGACATTTTGAAGAGCTTTGTCAAACCTGGAACTATTTCCGCAGCACACCTCTGCAATACCAGGGCAGGTATTCCATCAGGTCCACTAGCTTTGTTTACATCGAGCCCCCGTATAACGTGGAGTACATCCCGATGCCGGATCCTCAGCTTTTTCATATAGAAGCCGCAGTGAGGAACCGACGGCGGAACAGCACCTCCGTCATCGAGGGTCGAGTTTTCCGCAAACATTTTCCTTAATAAGTTAGCCTTTTCGGTGGCGGTGTTTGCTAGTGAGCCGTCAGGTCTGGTAAGAGGTGGCAAACTGGGTTTGCAAAAATTCCGACCTATTGAGCCTGCAAGGGACCAGAATGCTCTGCTGCCATGCGGGCAGGCAGCCAGCTTTTTGCTGATCTGCAGGTCGTGTTCGAATTTTGAACTATTAATGATTCTCTTGCATTCCTTTGCCGACTTGTTGTATGCTGATCTGCTTTCGGGCGTTTGAGATGTGTTGTAGGCTCGGTAAGCCGCGTTTTTTCGTCGAACTGCTTCGGAGCATTGTCGACTGAACCACGGCTTTGAGCCCACACCAGTTTCTTTAGTAGTCGATTGTATGAAGCCATCCATTGCCGATTTGACGACTTCACCAATCTCCTGGGCACATCTTGAAGGGTCCGAAGTCCGAAAACAAACAGCTGACCACGGAAAAGCGTTGAAATGGGCCCGCATACCGAACCAATCTGCTGACCTATAGTGCCACACTTTTCTCCTCAGCCTCTCATTGGTTGGTCTGAGGCTAACGGGGATTGATGTCGTCACTAGGCAGTGGTCAGATGATCCCAGAGGCGCTGTGACGTCAATCTTATAACCGTATGGCACAGTAGTTAAAAATAGGTCTAACAGATTGGAACGGTGAGTCTGGACATCAGGAACCCTTGTAGGCTCCTGAACCAGTTGCTCTAATCCGTAGCAAATGGCAAAGGATTCCGCCTGTCGGCCAGCCGAGTCCGTTGGGCCTGAGAACTTCAACCATGGTTTGTTATGAACATTGAAGTCCCCCAGAACAATAAACTCGGCCGAAGGGTAGCGGGGCAAGAGATCATCAATAGTATCTCTCAAATTTTTGAAGAGCTCGGAAGTGTCTGATTCGCTATGGTTCGGGGAGCGGTATAGACATGCGTAGAATCTTGCCGTACTGGCAAGATTGACGCGCACCCACATTACGTCGAATCTGGAGTTTTCCAGACTCAATAATCGTACACAGTTGACGTCAGCTCGACTATAGAGGCAGACTCCTCCTTTGAGTTGGAACTTGCTTGCAAGGGTAAAGCCCGGGCAGTCCAGATAGGAGGAGTCTGGCGGCTCGGCTATCTGAGTTTCGGATAGGAAAAGAAGGTTGGGACGTTGGGACAAAAGATGGTGATGAACAGAATTTAAATTAGTATGCAGACCGCGAATGTTGGCAAAATTTACCAACAGTTTTGGCCCGCACCGGGGACGCCTGCTACTCGCCGCTGTAATGATGTTAAGTTTGTTTTTTATGTATATTCATGATTTTATTTTTTTTTTATTTTTAAAGGGTATGAAGTGAAAGGAAGGTCTGGAATGGAAAGGTATGAGGGGTGGGTAGGAATATGGGGTTCAGGCTGTCCAAGAGTGATGAGCGTTTGGTTCCAGCCCATTCACTGCGGTGCTAGGCGATAGGCTGGGAGAGTCCGGCTGG
Organism: Hesperophylax magnus; assembly: GCA_026573805.1. Lineage (NCBI taxonomy): Eukaryota > Metazoa > Arthropoda > Insecta > Trichoptera > Limnephilidae > Hesperophylax > Hesperophylax magnus. The sequence continues at coordinate 12,068,439 of JAIUSX010000012.1, forward strand.
AGAGGGCATCCAATGCGCCCCAAACGCTGCTGCTGGGTCCCCTCCGGTCACGAACCGGCACAACAGCAGTGGCAGGGTTTTTTCACTCGCTGATGGGGCAGCCCACCCTTAGTCGTGAGCCTGAGGGTCGGGCCCCTGTACTATCGAGCGGCCCGGACAGCGGTAACCGGTTGTAAAGGGTCTCCCTCAACCAGCATCTCCCAACCGGCCCGCCACGCAGAAGGTGGGCCGACGCACCCGCCACCAAGACCTGGGCAAACCTTAACCCATGAACCCGGGCACCCCTGCTAAGTCACCAAACGTAGCGAACCACTTGGGGTGACCTGTGGCAGAGGTGTTGGTCATCCAATAAATGGTTCTTAGGGCAGCGGTACCCATTCCCGCCTACCAAATTGATTCTTATTAAATAATAAATTTCCATAGATCCGCTTTTGTGAAAAAAAATCACCTCAAGCGCGTTGTAATGATCATTGCTATAGTTTGTACGAAGGTGGAATAATACAGAGGAGAGAACATTGTCTACATAAATATTTTATTCGGTATTAAGGGAGGTACGGTTCTACCAGTCTTCTAAAAACGTAATGATTTTATTCCATCTACCACCAGGAGCAGGTTTATCCCCGAGGGGCGGTATGTACGCATCAGCATTTTTGACGGCTAACAAAGAAGATATTTCTTTACATAGATTAAAATCGAGGATGTTTTACTAGACAATAAATATGTAATTATTCGTAAACAGAGAAGTTATTTGGGTAAGTTTTTAGATTCTCACGGCCAAAAGCATTTTTGTTGTTTGTTTTTGGGGTGTTATGCCGTGTTGCGCTAACTCCTTCTTTAGCCGACGTTTCGGACAGCGTTGCAGTGTCCATCATCAGGGCAGATCCGGTAGATCCGAAGATGTGTGAATTTTGGTTGTCGAGTTTGTGCTTATTTATTTAAATAAATAAGCACAAACTCGACAACCAAAATTCACACATCTTCGGATCTACCGGATCTGCCCTGATGATGGACACTGCAACGCTGTCCGAAACGTCGGCTAAAGAAGGAGTTAGCGCAACACGGCATAACACCCCAAAAACAAACAACAAAAAAGAGAAGTTATTTAGTTTAAAAAAGCTTAAATAAATAACTAATGTTTCGAAATAAACTAATTTCATAACTGTGGAAAATAACGTATACTTGTTTATAAATGCAAATAACAGATGGAGGGCAGATAAACTTATATGTAAGAATAGGATGACAACCGATGAAAACTGTTGGGTTCTAATAGATGAGAGTTTATAAGTGCAAATGATAGATGGAAGGAAAATACACTTATAGTTAAGATAGGATGACAACCGATGAAAACTGTTGGGTTCTAATAGATGAGAGTTTATAAATGCAAATGATAGATGGAAGGAAAATACACTTATAGTTAAGATAGGATGACAACCGATGAAAACTGTTGGGTTCTAATAGATGAGAGTTTATAAATGCAAATGATAGATGGAAGGAAAATACACTTATAGTTAAGATAGGATGACAACCGATGAAAACTGTTGGGTTCTAATAGATGAGAGTTTATAAATGCAAATGATAGATGGAAGGAAAATACACTTATAGTTAAGATAGGATGACAACCGATGAAAACTGTTGGGTTCTAATAGATGAGAGTTTATAAATGCAAATGATAGATGGAAGGAAAATACACTTATAGTTAAGATAGGATGACAACCGATGAAAACTGTTGGGTTCTAATAGATGAGAGTTTATAAATGCAAATGATAGATGGAAGGAAAATACACTTATAGTTAAGATAGGATGACAACCGATGAAAACTGTTTTGTTGTAATATATGAGAGCCGTCAAGAATGAAAAAAATATAAAAAATTTGAAGGAGGCATTATTTGTTTTCGAACGGGTCGTTTCAACGACTCACTCTCGAGTTCAACGGCTCGGCTGTGGAACGATTTTCGGGACTTTTTATTTTCTCCCTCCTACAACATGGGCCTCAACAAGACTCTGTTTCTTTCAATATTTTCTGCAAAAAGAATCTCCTCCCCAAAGATGAATTTAGGACCCGTAGGAAATTATTTTCCACAAATTATGTTTCTATCTGTGTAGATTAAATTTTAAAAAATATATATTCACGAGGTGCATTTAATGATAGAAAACAGAACTAGGTTGGAAAAAATAGGGAACAAGCCAAAATAAACAAACTAGGCTATGTTGTTTTGATGCAGCAAATAAGTTTTGTCTGTTTTTAGTAGTTTATTTTTGATTTACTGAAAAAGTCCCTAAAAGCAAATATTTTTCCAGCCCATAGTTTTTACAGTGGTCACAAAAAATAAGTAAAAAATGTTGGTAGGAGTGCGCGCAGATATTACCTACATATTCGTTAACTAAAAGTTAACTCTCGACGTCACAGTGGGGTAGGCAATAGCAATATAATAAAGAAGTTAACTCTCGACGTCACAGTGGGGTAGGCAATAGCAATATAATAAAGAAGTTAACTCTCAACGTCACAGTGGGGTAGGCAATAGCAATATAATTTATTTATTTATTTATTTAGACGCCGTAAAAGGCTTTTACAATATACATGATTTATGTTTACAGTGGTTCACAGGAGCGAAACAGTATTATGTTAAAGAGAATAATTACAGAGAAATTATGTTGAAAATTAAACAAAAATAACATCTGGTATACATAGATAGATTAGCATTTTTATTTTCAATCCGTACAGTAGTTTAGTATTGAGGTTATTGTTACCTTCAATATTGAATTTGGTTGAATTTGCTGAGAACTAAGAGTTAGCTCTATTGAATCAGGGCTGTCAGTAAGACATCTCATAACAATTTTGGGAAAAATTATAGTTTTGATTAAGTATATAAAATTATTAGATAACACTCTTCTGTCTGATATCTGATGTAAGTGCTTTGTTTAGGTTCTGTGATAACTTATGAATAGAATGGTATTATGCCTAATAACATTGATAATTACGACAGAGGTATGTTATTATAGCCTTCTTATTCCGTGCAGTTGAACACATCCAGTTGAACACATCTATAATAAAGAAGTTAACTCTCGACGTCACAGTGGGGTAGGCAATAGCAATATAATAAAGAAGTTACCTCTCGAAGTCACAGTGGGGTAGGCAATAGCAATATAATAAAGAAGCTGCGCGAGTTCAATACACAAATTTAAAGACATTTGAGAGTCTGTCTATTGTTGCTAACAAGAAAATGAGCACCTGTCGAGATATCAATGTTTTGAAGTTGATAGATACGAGCTAGAAAGTTGATAGAAACCACAGAACTAGATTTTTTTGGAAATAATAATTTATTCTTTACAATTTGGAATTAAAATGGTTGTATTGTGTGTAGTCAGTCACCAAATTTCCTAAATATCCTGTTTGGGGATGCCATATTTATCTAGGTCATCCGCAATTAGAATATATTGGAAGTTTTACCAATTTCATTTATAATAAATACATGGTGATAATACAGTGTAATATTTAAAAAAGGTAGTCTAACAAAGTATTTATTTATTATTTATTACACGCCCTGGTGGGCATTTCTTTAAAAAAAATACAAGCATTTTGTATCACAGTAAACATTTAAAAATTAATACAATAAAGAAGAATGTAAACATAATAGCAAAAATGAATCCTCACGCATATAATTGAGTTTAAAAGATTCAACAAAACAAAATAGTAGAAGCGGAGAAGTTATATGGGTACATAGGTCTATTTGTGTCTAGAAGAATAAAAGTGATAGAGTATACAACATTTATACCTACTGATTAGTTTTCAAATGAAATATATCACGTAAATATATAAAGTATAGAAAATGGTGAGTATAATTGTAAGTTTATACCAAAAGAATCAATAGTCTGCGAACTAAATGTTATGTAGTAATGTTTTAGACTGCGTGATTATAAAAATAAAAATAATTTTACAGATATTTGGATTTTTCGGTTATTATCCATCTTTTTACGATTTTACTGTAAAGTTTATCATTTTCTTAAATTTAAGTTTATTAAACATCACTGATACACAATATTCCAGGGTTCGGCCACCATAGATAGATATTAGGATTTGCACACTTTTTTGCGTAAAACGTAATTACATATATAGATACTAACCAAGGATCCTGACAACCCTATCACCAATAATAAATAACTTAGTGCTTTTTTTAAATTTTTTTTTTTTTTAAGTTTCTTTATTCAATAAAATTGTTAGTTACATGCATTGAGGAATTTTTCGACCACCATGCTAGGCACATGCCCGTGTTATAGTATGAGTTACTTGATTTCAATAACATGAAAATAATACTGAATTTTTTTCATTCCATTTTCTCATTGTATAAGGAAATATGAATTTGAGTACAAAGTCGCAAATTTAAACCATCAAGTCTTAACGAACTAACAGCTTTTGGCACAGTTTGACATGAAACAAAAGTACAAGCAAGTCACCTCTGATGATGATGTTTAATTAAATTGCTCAAAATATTAGTTTTTTATATAACCAGTCACGGTACGCCCTGTGAGTAGAACTCATATTCCTTTCAGTACCTAATTTATTTTCTCCCCTCAAATTTGGCAAAACTTGAATGAAGTTAGTTCACGCGGTGCGTTCAGATTCTACATTCCGTTCATTTCCATCAGCCACTCGCAGGCAGCTAATTTATGGTGGAATCAATTAGGGTAGAAGCCATCTCATTCTGAACCGTCTAATGAGATTTGTGCTTTAATATTATTAGTTTAAAATCCTCCAGAATTTTCACCGCATTATTATTTGGTGGTTAAAGTGCGAGGATATTTTACGGTACGCTGTCTTCCAAATTATTATAATATCTCAACAATATCATAAAATATCGCAAAAGCCGAACAAGGAATATCTTCTCCCGCTGATCTTTTTATGCTCACAATATTTTTTTCACACACCCTTGCTTCGTTTTATTCACTAGTAGTTCTGCGATCAGTAGACCAAAAGCGTCCAAAAGATATATGTCTAATTTTCTTTTTTTTGAAAAATCAAAACCAAAAATTTGGACTAAAATCACAAGAAAGTAGGTATTTAAATACCTACACGATGAATTATAAAACATACGTATTTCCCGTAACATATTTTTTACTATTTCAAATAGGGAATTGCAATTTGTACGTTGAAGGAAACATCATCTGCTCTGCTTTCTAAACTCTCGCCTGAGATTAACAAAGTTATTTCACATCGTCAACATGGTTTCATGGCAAAAAGATCTACTTTTACAAACTTGATGATCTATCAGGAATACCTATTTAATACAATGCAAAAGCGTCTTCAAACAGACGTAGTGTATACTGACTTTAGTAAGGCATTCGACAAAGTCTCACATAAAATTCTCATACATAAACTTAGTGCCCTTGGAATAACAGGGAATATTTTGAGATGGTTTGAGAGTTATCTGCATAAAAGAAAAATATGTGTTAAACTCAACTCACACTATTCACACCAGTTCGAAGTCTTTACCGGCGTCCCACAGGGGTCTCATTTAGGACCAGTACTATTTTTATTGTTTATCAATGATATAACTACGGTTTTTGATGGAGTCATGATTCTCTTATTTGCAGATGATCTCAAAATTTATAAAACCATTACAAATATTCATGACTGTTACGTACTACAATTTAATCTTGTGAGGCTACAAGAGTGGTGCACCCACAATGAACTATTTCTCAATATTGATAAATGTCAAACGATAACTTTTGCCCGAATCAAAAATCCCATTACGCATCAATATAGCATCAACAACATTTTCCTAAAAAGAGTTGAGAATATTAAGGATCTTGGTATTATTTTTGACAGGCAACTAACATTTGTTCCTCATATAAACGAAATAACCAACAAGGCCATGAAATGTTTGGGTTTTATATTAAGGACAGCGAAAGATTTTAAATTAATAAATTCCTTCAAACTGCTATTCACTGGTTTAGTTAGAAGTAATCTAGAGTATAACTCAACAATCTGGTCTCCATTTTATAAGATTCACCAATTAAAAATTGAAAGAGTGCAACATAAATTTCTGCGATTTATTAATTATAAATTAGGAATTCCAAACGAATATCTTAATTACACTTTCCTCATGAACTTACTAAATTTAACCGATTTATCATTGAGACGCACAGTGTGCGACTTAGTATCTCTTTTTTTTAAAGTTTCGAATGGCAGACTGGACGCCATTGATTTGACGAGTCTTATATCGCTCCGTGTACCTACGCGCGACACTCGACAGACCGCTCTATATAATGTTCCCATATCTGCTAACAATTATTTTCAAAACTCACCTATTCAAAGACTTCACATACTCGGTAATAAGTATAGCTCAATTGATGTTTATCATCACCAATCAGTATACAAACTAAAATACAGTATACTAGAATGTTTGTAACAGATTCATAATTTTTTTTCAAACGCATATTTTATTGTTTCATTAACTAAGCTTTGTTTTGTAAAATTCCCAATCGGGCAAAATAAAGATTGATGATTACAAAGATGGTTTACAACAAACTGTAGTGTTTATCTTTATAATAATAATAACAAACTTACTTGTCTTGTGTGTATTACCTACTTACATTATTGTACTCTTGTAACTACACTATATTTATATAAACTTATCGAACTCATTGTACAAATTCCAATAACACCGTAACTATATACTTGAATTGTATCTACTTAACTACCTACCTATATCTGTTATATTTTTCTCAAGTTAATGTATTAGTTTAACCTATGTTCTGTAAAATATTCAACCGACGTACTTTGTACAATAAACTTTGCTTGCTTATGTTTATAAAATAATAACACCATAACAATAACCCTACACATTGTTATGTAAGTTCATACTCAATTTATTATGCTATGTAATTAAAATATTTTATAATGCTACTGAACAACAAAACCCATAACATGTATATGTAAAAGCCTTCTAGGCGTTAATAAAATGAAATAAATCATTATCTCAATGAAAATTCTTTTTTCTAATATTCTTAAGGCAGGCAGTGAACTATCATATTGAAAAAATGCAAATAAGAATTTCCAAAAAAATCATGACGATTTAAAATTAAAAAATATTTTTAACTGAAACCACAATCAAAGTAAGGATTGCTATTATAATAAAGTGGATTCAGCATATTTTCCAACATGGATACGAATTAAAATTTGTAGGCAGATGAAATGCCAAACGGTCGACTTAAAACAGGACTTCGCTACACTCAGTCAACAAATTCTTAGGTATCTGTGATTTGACAAATCGATGTTTAATTAACCTTTTAATTAACTTCATCATTCCAAGTTTTATTGGGAACGAAACATGAAAACTCACGTAAGTTTACCCGTTTCGCGAACATAAAATGTATAGTGGCCTAATTTATTGTTTACATTCAATGTGTATTGAAAACCAAAGTCAATGAACTAATTTTAATTGGGTACTTCTTATGGCTATTTTGCACCTAAAATAGCGTCATTGATCCCTTCGGAACCGGTTCCAGCTACACGGGTGATAATTGTCACATGCGAATGGTTGGCTTCTAAGACTCTTTCTTCGGCTATTGCTCGGCTGTGGAACGATTTGCCGGCCTCTGCGTTCCCTCCCTCTTACAACATGGGTCTCTTCAAGACCCGTGTTCACTCCTTCCTCTCCTCAAAAAGACCCTTCACACAGCATCCCTAGACATGACATAGGCCCTGAGAGAAATTATCTTCAGAGCCTTCTGTATCGAGTTAATGCAAAAAAAATCCTTGGTCAAATTTGTTAGAAAAAGATTTTTCAAACCTTGTTCAAATTTATTAGAAAAAATGTTTTTCCAAAACTTGTTCAAATTTCTTAGAAAAGAGGTTTTTCAAACCTTCTATATTTGGTTGAACAAAGTTTGTTCAAACCTTTTTCATTTCTTCACTAACACCAATTAGGCCTCTAAAAGTATAAACAATTTTACCAAAAAAAATGTTCCGACCGGAATTTTCTTTTCTTTATACATTAATATAGGTGTTTGTACATAGTTATTTACATGCTTTTCGACTACACTGGACAAATGCCCGTATTGTAGTTATCTTAATTAATCTTTAAAAATAACCGAAATATATTTTCAGTAATACCCCACAAGAGACCCAACTGCTCCCAACTGTCTGAAGCCAGTGAGACTATGGCATCCCCAATCGAAGTATTTTGGGAGGCTGAAGTTAATGGGGATGGGAATGAGATGGGAAAATTGAAGGTGGGGAAGTACCTGGCTATTTAGATCTGGTCACCAAATACGGCCAAAGGCATTTCAAACAACGTTTCAAGTCTTACACCAGGGTGATACTGAGAGCATATTCCACTCTAGAACGTGCCGCAAATATACGATATATTATTTTATTGTGAAGTTATATAAATTAATGAAATAAAATTGAATTACGCACGCCGGGATTTGACCACGCGGCCTCCGGTTTGCGAGTCAAGAGCCTTACCCCTCGACCACGGAGGCTGTTGAAGGCAAAAATATGGCAGTTTATTTCAGCTTTAGAACCTGACTCTCCAAAACAACTCACCGATCTAAGTATCTGGAGTGCGATTTGATTCCTTCAACCTTTAATGATATCGCTGATCTGAGAGTTGACTATGAAGAATTAAAATTTTCAGGAATGGATAGTTCTCATAAATAAGCAGAAGCCATTTATTACCATGCTCCTTAAAAAAAACACTATTCGAAACTTACGATTCTTGAAACGACACTTGGAAGTGCACGTTGCAAACGTAATAAGAAATTTAAAATACCCTTTTATTCCCATTTACGAGTCTCTTGTGATGTTAAACTCTCGTCAAAGAAAACTTTCTCCAACGTTCAGCATAATATATCCATACGTGAATTTTCTTCGATTATAAACTGTAGAGAAGCTTTGCAGATAAGGGATGATGTGATAATATTTTGATAAAAAGTTTGCATACTAGTAACACGCAAGAGGGTGTTGGCCAGCTACAATTATCAACGCTTGGCTCAACATTGAAGTAAGCATCATCAGAGAAAAGCTCGTAAAATCTACACTTGATTCCAAGTATTCTGCCGCGGTAAGTAAAAACACAGTGTCTCCCTTGAAACTCTCAAGAAAAAAAACTGTGTTTTGTATTCACCGCCAATGATACTTAATATGTTTTGTAACATTTTTTGTTTGATAAAATGGCATCCTCTCAATCACAATATTGTACGTACTAAATTTATTATTTCATCATATGATGGATGGCAGTGAGGCATGGAACTGGCTGAGGAATGATGACAGTAGACTGAACACTGTAGAACTCTGAAGCGTACTTGTGGTAACACAATTTTGTATGTTCATGTTAAAATTGAGTGGATTCGGAAAGAAAGCAGGACTAGTTTTATTAAAATTGAGTGGATGCGGAAAGAATGCAGGGCTGGTTTTATAAAAATTGAGTGGATCCGGAAAGAATGCAGGGCTGGTTTTATTAAAATTGAGTGGATCCGGAAAGAATGCAGGGCTGTTTTTACTTATGTTAATAACAGAATTTTATGCATTATAAACAAACAAAAAAATAGTACAAATGTGAACAATTATCAAAATACATAAAAAAATGTTTTCTGGAAATATCCACAAAAAGTATGTAATATTGATAGTAAAGATCAAGAAAGGGAAGCTTCATTAATTTGGGCATGTAGTGTGGATGAACGACGAAATGAGTGTAAGGAGAACATATGAGTCGGTGACACCTAAGTAAGACATAGCACGACCAAATACACGAAATACCACGAATCAAATACAAATACAAGTGGTGTCTGGTCAATAGTAAAATAACAGAACAGTATGTACGAGAAGATACATCACTGGTCGTGTCTGAAGCGAAGAGTGTGTACCGAGAGAGAATCATGTGGCCGTGTATTCTCTCTGCCTATCTCAAGGATAAAACGTAGGTACTTTTCATCATTATTTTTTTCACTGCTATAGAAGTACAGTAAAAAGCACTTTAATAGTATGATTCAATATGCCTGCCTTATCACTTGTAATAAAATGTATCGTGCATAAATAAATAAATAAATTTAAAATATCACCCCTTAAAAAAAAGTTTCTCTACTATAGTACCACTTGTTTTATTAGTAGATATATTTATTTTTTTTTTTTTTTTGAGAATTGAACATGTCTTCCCGACGACTGGAGTCAACCGGGCTAACAACTGGGGCCAAATGCTGATTGGGTAGTACCGATGTTTATTTTGTGTCTTTACAACTAAAGTGTCATCCAATTTTTAAGAAATGCGTATATAATCACGTGTGTTGGCTTGATTGTCTCTAAATAGTTTATAAAATGCATTGTCATCGACATCGAGTCTATCTGCCGAGTTTCAGCTCGACCGGATGTCAAAAAGTAGGTAATTTTCCACAAGTGTCATCGTTTATCTTTATTTGAACTGAACCCCAAATTAAAGTATTATAATATGGTACTTAAATTCTTTGCCCAACTTTTTGCTTATCTGTCAATATTTCAATTGCGTCGTGAAACCAGTTAATTGTTTTCGTATCCCGGAATAGTAATTGGATGTCGGAAAGTGGGTCAATTTCTACTTCAAGGATTCCACTTCAGTCAAACATTCATTCAAGAACACATAAGTGAAATTCAAATAATGTATTTTAAAACGACTAATCAATCCAGAAAATCTATTTATTATCTTCTTCTTTTTCATAAAATATTTTTCAAAAAAATAAGTAAGAAAATATTTTAAAAGGGTGAATAGATAGATGTAAGTATTTCAAATATGAAAATATTCAATGTAATAAGGTGGTAAAAGCTCAATTGCAAAAGTTGCCAGTTCCGATAAAAAAAAGAGGATCTGTGTTCGAGTCTCAGTTGAGACCCTTACTTTTTCACTTCATTCATAAAAAAAGCGGATCTGTGTTCGAGTCTCAGTTGAGACCCTTACTTTTTCACTTCATTCATAAAAAAAGCGGATCTGTGTTCGAGTCTCAGTTGAGACCCCTACGTTTCACTTCATTCATAAAAAAAGCGGATCTGTGTTCGAGTCTCAGTAGAGACCCTTACTTTTTCACTTCATTCATAAAAAAAGCGGATCTGTGTTCGAGTCTCAGTTGAGACCCCTACGTTTCACTTCATTCATAAAAAAAGCGGATCTGTGTTCGAGTCTCAGTTGAGACCCCTACGTTTCACTTCATTCATAAAAAAAGCGGATCTGTGTTCGAGTCTCAGTTGAGACCCCTACGTTTCACTTCATTCATAAAAAATAGGAACTGTGTTCGAGTCTTATTTGACACCCTTACTTTTTCACACCTTACCTTCTTTGCTTATTTAATACTAGCTGTACCCGCCACTCGTTTCTGTGGCTCAGTCTATTTGTGCAGATAGAGAAACAATAGAGGGTGTTGCTTTCACCTCCAATAGATGGCGCTGTTTAAAAATAACATGTTTTTTTCCTGGTACAGGTGACTATATTATAAAGGTATACAAAAACACGAATGCAACGTTGTGTCGAAATTTCAAAGCAATCGGTGAAGAACTTTCGGAGATTTAAGATTTTGAACACACGAATATTCACATTTTTATGGACATAGGTATTATGATATTACTATTCATTGATAGTAGTATATTACCTTCTTCAATTATTGATTATATTATTTTTATCAATACCTTTATCTACTCAATAATTTTTATTCGACTATATTGATTCTAATCCTTGTAATTTTCAAGACAAAACTGGAAACCAACGATATGTCAAGATTAAAGCGTAGTTCTTATGTCATTTGAATTTTTCAGTAAAATTCCATCTGAAATGTTATACGGGTGATATAAAGTACCCAATTTGACGTTCGGAAAAGTTCAACAATAAGATATTGATTGAAATCCGACGAACTTATAAATCATTAAATTTGATTGAACAAGACGTGAGCAGCGTTTAGTAACAAATTTGTAGTATTTTTTAACGAATTTATTTGAATAAACTAACAATTTATCGTTTAGTTTTCACAGTTAGAATACTGTTATAAAATTGTTGGCAAGATAATATATTTTAAGGTTTTTATCCGAGCGAAAATAATGAAAAAGTCGATTTTTTTAAACACACATTCTTGAATTACAACTGATTTATGTAGGATTTGAACATTTGGTTTATTCATATTAATGGGGTAATTTTTTAAATATGCACTTAGCGACATTTGATGGCCTTCGTGGTCGAGAGGTAAGGCTCTCGACTAGCAATACAGACATCACTTGTTGAAATCCCCATATGCGCAAGTAAATTAAATGTGATTAATTTGTATTATTTCACAATTTATTCGCTTAAAACTCATGTAAAGTATGGTTGCGGCACGGGAAGATACTCTCAGTATCGTCCTGGTATAAGACCACCATTCAGAATTGGAACGTTGCTTGAGATGGCTTTAGCAGTGTTTGGTGACCAGATCTGAACAGCCAGGTACTTCCTAATCTAGTTATATCTGCCTTATTTTGCAGATTTCGGTGTTGGGAACTCTTTCTAAAAATTAAAAGGTTCTACTTATAATTGGGTTTATTTACGTTACAAATAATAGGTCTGGATTTAACTACACTATTACCCGAGGGTTAGTAATTCTCTGGTTCGAGAAGCTTGTTCCCTGTCAATCTCATCTCACAAGTAATTGTTACACTATAGCCACATCTGTCGGACTCTGGAGTAAGCTTTATGATTAGCGCCATCTATCGCTTAAGTACTCAACTTATTACCATACATCACACTTTCTCCCTTCTCCTTCTCCTCCGCACTACCTTCAGCTTCACAACAGAGCCCAATTGGGCTGCCATAGTCTCACTGGCCCCATACGGTTCCGAGCAGCTGGGAGTCTTGTGTGGTATTCATCCCTAAAAATAATTAAAAAAATAGTGACTTTTTGCAAACATATGCAAAAAGGTATGTTAATGTTTTCTGTCTCGATTTTGCTCGTCCCATTTTCAAGGTATTTTTGTAATGATTTTGTATTAATTTACATAACATTGTTATTTATATAAATATCAATAGAGGAACCCGATGATTTTTTTGTAAAACCAATTATGTAAAATATGCTTGTGGCTATTGGGTTTTCAATTTAGATGTAAACAATGTGTTATTCAATGACTTATTTACTAGATAAAGCATGACAAAATAGAAAGATTGTGACTTCTCACTATATTTTGACAGAAATGTGATTTAATGACTTCTGACAGAAAACCAACGGCATGTTGTAACGTTTATTACTTTCCTTTATATCGTTATAGGGAAAAAATTGAAATTTAGTTCACAATATACATTGGTATTATCTATTTTATAACGTTCTAAAATATTTCGGTAAATTCCAACAGACGTTTTTATGTAAGTATTTATTTCTCGCACTTTGTGTTATCTACATGAATGCTATTCAAATTTATAGTAGCTATTTACTCAGATTTCCACACGTTAATCCTTTATACCACAGACATTCAATTTAATAGACCTGCCCTAACATAAAATCTTGGCATCATTTTGACAAGCTAACCACGTTACCATATTTTTGGCACCAGGAGGGTTTGAGAATGCTTTGAATAAATTATTACATCAGTCGCACATTTACCACCGAAGAACACACATTGAAATAACCAGACCATGCGTAAAAAAGTAAAGTTCGTTAAAGTAATGCAAAAGTTTGTAGCGCTATCCATTGTCCTTCCTTAATTGAATTCTTCCAAATTGCCTGGCGTAGAGACGGTAAACACTGAATGAGGAAGGTAAATTATAACACATTTTTCGAAGTGTCCAACTAAGTGGTGTAACAAAATATTAAATTTAGGAAACAAGCCCGAATTTTTCTTTACCCCATTTGGGATATGTAGTTAAGTTTTTTACGAAGCCGGCAAATTGCGCGTCATTTCTAAAAAGAACTGATAATTCGTAAGCAGATTATATTTTCAATGATATTACAATGCGAGTTGCCTCATTTATTGACAAATCACACAAAGTGGGCCGGTCACACGGCCATTTCAATTCGGCCAAGTCAATTCGGTTTGCTCCCCTTTTCCCTAATGGCTCATCTTTTAATTTTAATGTCTATGCTTTACACATATTTTTTTCTACGCACTCGTAAAAGTAAAAGTTACATATTATACTTGGCACGATTAAACTATTCCGGAGGTAAAGTTGAAATATTGCTTTAACATGTTTAGCCATATAGATTATATTCCCAGTAACTTGCACAAAGCATTTTCGTTTCTTTCAAGTGAACGACTCCAGTTAGCAATACCAATTTGCAGTATTTCTGGTAAGTCCGTGACTGAAGTACCAAAATACATACTTCTGAAATCCTATCAATAGATACCTTACACTTTGAAACGAGGAGACTGTAATATTCTCATGATTTCGGTCTTGCTTTTTATTATATTAAACAATATAAAATTTTCTTCTCTCTTGGCTATGATCGATACTTCTTTTTTTTTTCTAAGGCTTTGCATATATGTTCGCAGGGATGGAAAATTCCTCCCCTACAACACATAAGCCTCCATGAAAATTGGACCCTTAATTTCTTTGATAACTTCAGAAAGCTACTTAAAGCCCTCTTGTACTGTATATCTTTATAGACATATATACTTAACTAATTAATACGTTATTTACGAAATTGAACGCAAATATTTTCGTATTTATATTGTAATTAAATTCCATCAAACGTTGTGTAATTTTTTGATTTATGATATAGGATTTTAATTACTTTCATTTTTGTGGTAACCCTCTTGGTTCTGATCGAGGCGTTGAGTTTCAAAATTTACTTGGTCTTTCCATTGCAAACCTAGACTTAAATGATTTCTCTGAATGAGCTAGCTTTCCTATTGTAACTATTCTGATTTCCTACACCCTAACAAAGTCGTAGTTAAACGCTGATAAAGGATGTTATACATGTTTATTTGGACAGGTAATTGAATATAGCTCAAATGGTTAATTTGTTAGTAAATTTGGCAGTGATTTTGGTAAATTCATGTGTCTGTTTGGCGCCACTCCTTTTTGATTCTGCTGCTATAAGGTACATGTAAAGAATGATTTAGTAGGTTAATGTAATTAGTTAATTGTATATTTGACGAACTCAGAATAACCCTTTGCTAGCAAAATTTCGCTCCTATCCTCCAGCAAGTAAACGAGATGATCGTGAGTCAACGAGAAATTCGCACAATCTTCTGACACGGCTCTTTGATTGATACCTAAGTTATCGCGTCCCAAAAAGCCTTCCACGTCATCATGCACTGCCTTCAAGTTTCCCCTCGGGTCCCGATACCTCCAAATTCCATCTCCTCCAAGGTCTACTATTTACTTAGGGCGAACCGGTTTCGTCCTATATACAATCATATACTCACGGTTGGTGTGGACTTACGGGTCGTGAATCCTCATTCCACGTTTAAAAGAGAATGCGAGAGTGGTCTACCGACCTAAATGCAAGCTGTATGCAGGTCCGCATTCTCCAGTAAACAGTACATAAGAAGATATATATGTATACATACGTTTTTGGGAAGGGTTTATAACTTGCAATTCAAGGCTATTTACCTCGCATCCCAAGCTCGGATCTCGTGCCAAGAACTCTGCGAAGCTCTAAGTTTGGTTACCGAATAAATACGTACTAATAAGGTGATACTAATAGATACTAGTAAAATAAGATCTTATTTGATAGTTTGTTTTGGAGAGCTATCGAACTCCAGGCTTTTGTTTGTTTGGTTTTGACGTTTTCATTTAAGAGAATCGTCATCTCTATTTTGTTTGGTTAATGGTCTTGTTATAGGAGCGACCACTGCCTCCTATTTGATGAACTGTATTTGTTTTAAATTTTACCTCCAAGGTTCAACATTATTTTTTGTTCATCCTATCCCGTGATTTCTCAATTGTTTCAAGTAGTTGATTGCCGCATTAGAGAATACTCGACTCTCAAATGTCTCAGGCAACTGATGGGGTTTTGTATGAGCACCCAATTAATAACATTCAAATGTTTTGTATAATTATTCGATATAAATCTTACTATCCCGTGATTTTTCAATTGTAGATTGTGAATGGTAGGTAATTGTAAACACGCGGCTCCCAGCTGTTTCAAGTAACTAATAAAAATCTATGCGACTATCTAATCAATGGTATTCAAATGTTTCATGTAATATTTTGATATAATCTGGCTAACCCGTGATTTTTCAATTGTCGATTGTGATTGATAGGCATTTGAGAGCACGCAGCTTCCAGCTGGTTCAGGTAACTAATAAAAATCTATGTGACTATCTAATCAATGGTATTCAAATGTTTCATGTAATATTTTGATATAAATCTGGCTAACCCGTGATTTTTCATGTGTCGTTTGTGATTGATAAGCATTTGTGAATGACCCAAATTGCTGCACATTGCACAATGACATCCTGATGATTATCCTTATAACTCTAATAAATTATCTAGTTACGGCCAAGGTCGTTTTCAAACTATGCAGTTGACTGACCCAATTCTTCAGTGTATGCTTTGTTTATCAACAAATCGAATAGTATAAACATCTCATCTGACCCACTAACCCAGATGTGAGATTGTTTATTTAAGAAATATTTCTACCTCTCCCTATGATTCAGTTTCGTTACCCTCTATTGTGCATAGTCAATTTAAAATATTTTTAATTCCTTTATTGAAGTTAAACTATTTACTTCATTACCCGAATTTAGTAAATTTACTAGAAGTTAGGTAAAAAAAAAATATAAATATATATATAAGTACACATATCTCGATTGTCAAAATACGTTAAATAAGATTACATATATTAATAAATAAATATACAATATATGATTCTACATAGTCTTGAATATTAATAAATACATATTTTCTTTTTCAATAAAGTAGATATGTCCATAGGTAGGTATTTAAAATCGCTACCATTTCGATGCTTCGATTAATAAATAAAATACATATATATAAATACATTACTCATATATATATTCCTTATATACAATATATTATTTTATATTTATAAATATACATATATATATATAAATACACAATACACATATTTTAATGCGTAATTCCTTTTGTTGTTTTAATGATTTAATTGGGATACCATAATCAGCTGTATCTCCGCACTCCAAGGGCCTGAAAATTATTTATAAAAGGAAAACTCTCCCCACCAAGGTTTTTCCGATTGGGTTCTACACAACAACCTTGCCGAAGAAAATTCTACCTAATTAACTGTATTTTCCAACCAATTTCAAAATAAATCTTTTCGACTATTTATTCCTATTTAATTTTTATTCTTGCTTGATTCATATAAATTAGCTGATATTTAATATTTGTGATATAGATATGCCGGAAAATTATAAATTATTTAGGTCGAACTATTTTTGTTGTTTTCACTCTTTTTAATTTTTTTTTTATTTATATAAATTTATAAGAAAATTCATCCCGAATTGCGCAAACTTTTAAATATTTCGATTCTGAATAAATTAAATATCTGTTTAAAACTTTCTTCTAAATTTCACTGTTTTCACCAATATTTTAAAGTATCTACAATTATTTTTTTTCGAATTGTTACTTTTAGAACAAAGGTTTGAGCGTTTATTATTATTGAATCCTTTTTTTTTTTGTTTTTGTGTTTGATTGATGCAAAATTATAATCTATTTTTAAATATCAATCCGCGAACCCGTTCACTCTAGATTAACGATAAAACTCTCCATTAAATTCTAATGTTTTCACTTTGAATGAAATAATTATTTTTAAATTTTAATAATTCACTTTTAACACTTTTTGCACTATTCACTTTTAACACTTTTAAGCACTTCACATTTTACTTTTAAAGCACTGAGTTTAAACTGTATTTATTTTCACTGTTTGATTTAATTTAACTGACTTATTAAATTTCACTGACTCTAGCACTTGTACTTTTCACAAAATTTTCCTAAGTCCCAGGGACTTATTCAAAATTTAACACTTAAAGATTTTTCACTGTTAATCCTACCAAAGACGTAGTACTGCCACGTAACAACTTTTCGAATCCTCGGCGCGACTGCCTCCTGACTGATGTGTACCCTCTTTTATACCCCTCTCAGGTTCCAAAAGACGTATCTGAATTTTTCTTGATGCTTAATTCTATCTCCTATCAACTCGTAATCTTGAACATCCCTCTCACTAATATTGATTGTACATCCATACGATCTTTTGTCGTCCAGCTCTGGGCGGCAGTTAGTTTTTCTCTCACGTCGCTAGATCGATAGGGTCCGAATCGGGTAAGTCTGCGTTCATTGCCCAAGCTTCCTTTGTTCCATGGTTCATACAAAATGTAGTTAAAATATCATGGTTTTGCGTTCCTTTTTTTTTCTCAATTCGCGATAGGTCCGTCCTCAGTAACATATATATAGATCTCAATTTTATGCATCTCGTGCGAAACATGATTTAATCCATGGCGAAATCTTTACTATGCATTTTTGAATTTCGATTTGTCTAAAATCTACTTAATTTTATTGTCACCTATATGAGCTTTTCCATTTTCACCCGTACCTTCTTTCTTTATGTCGCAGATTTGAGTTTTACCTTTTTCCTCTTGAATTTTCTTTATTCAGATGTTTCTCTCCACAAATTCCTTCTTTATTCTTATGTTATTGCTCATAACTCTATAACTAATTATATTCCAAGCCGTATTTATTAATTTTACGGATAAATTAGAATTGTATCGCTTTTCTCCACTTGGATCATTCTTTATCACCGTTCTTTACCCTTTCTTTATTTTTTCCTCGCTTTTCCCGATGTGTGTGGTCTCCAGGAAAATTTCATACTTCATTTATTATTAATTAATATATATTTTTCCACACTTCCATGGGAGATATACCTTATTTGACTCTGGGATATCTGTCACTTTTATTGCCTTACTCGATCTCCGCCCTATCTCCTATCTCTTACATACAAAATATCACATAAAATATCCGCTTTGACATCTGTTTACGTTTAAAATTTTGGTACTAGACTCGTAAATTTAATTTAATTTCAAACCTATTAATTTTAATATCTTTTGCTTTAAATAAATATCCCATAAGCTCCACGTTAAATTTTATTGGTCTTCTAATCGTTTATTACCTTAACGTAAATAAGAATCATGTTCGAATTTCGATTGTTTATCCTTCAAAATACACATGAGATCGTCAACCTTTTATCTTGTCTCATTTCTTCTGCAGTCTTGTGTAACTCTAATATCTATCTACCCTGATAATCATGTAAAATGCCTACGTTTCTTGAATTTAATCTATCGCTAAATGTTTAGTTTTATTGCCTTCCTACGGTACCCTATTTTCATGTGCCTAGGACCTTTGTAGCAGCTCAAAATCTCTGTATTTTCCTTCGCCCAGTCTCTCCACTGTTTCTAAAATGTCTATTTTAATGCGAGATTTTCATTCCCAAATTGATTTTCCAATATGTCCGCTTCATCTTAAATTGATAACGATTAATTTCTAATGTCCCTAACACTTTCGTTTCCCTTTATTACGATTTTCTATCGAACTTGACACCCTACTTCTATCATAAATAATTGCACTACAGTTGAAAATTCTGCCAGTGATTTTCCTTCGCTTTTCTCGTCCTTTTTTATACTATCACGTTTATAGTTTTTTTTCATTGCATTTTCGTGTGTGTGTTTTTCCAACATGAAAGGCCAAGAGCCCTCGATGTCAATGGTTCGCTATCACCTAAAGGTCTCAGTTATTGTAAACATTTCCTAGAGTTTGTCGCCTTGAACGTCAGTGTTTATACCATAGTGCGTTCACCTCTAATTTTTGTGGTAACGGAAATGTCGTTAATTATCTATTTTATCGCCCGGTCCAAAGTTCAATCCTTTGTCTGTAGTTGATGCACGCCTCTCCGTTCACTGATTGGTTATTCAAAATTTTTATAGCTCTCGTCCAGATCTAATTGGTCGACAACCTTCAATATTTGTTTTTAAGCCTAGACAGGGGAAGTCCCAGTCGTTCCTAGACGATTTTAATGACCTCTGTGTTTATGCTATAGAATCTCGACATAATTCCAACTATTACAGGTGTCTACTGCAAGCAAACTGAATCAATTTTTTCTCCGCCAGATGTCGTTAGCATGTCCGTTTTCATAAATAATTTGCATATTTTTAGCAGCTATTGTTTATCTGTCTTTCACTGTGATTTAAGCCTTTCATCACAAGACGGTAGTTTTAAATCTACTAATAGGATAACTTTTACATGAAAGCTAACAATAAAATATCTCAAAATAATTCGTCGAATTATTAATTTGGGGGGCGAGTTTGGGTACCGCCGCCCCGGAACCATTTATTGGATAACCAAAACCTCTGTCATAGGTCACCTCAAGTGGTTCGCTACGTTTGGTGAGTTAGCAGGGGTGCATCGGGTGAGGTGTGTTCAGGACACGCCTGCCCACCAGCTGCGTGGCATGCCAGATCGGGAGAGGCTGGTTTGGGGAGACCCTTTGACCTCTCCAACTGGTCTCTCAACCCATCGCCTTGCGCCGAAATGGGAGGGATATATTCATATGTCTTTCACTCCTGGACACACAGATCAATGACACCTAGAAAATATTAAATATCGACCTCATGTTTATCTGTCAACAAATGCTGTTTAAACTCAATGAATTTATTTTAACATTTGACAAAATTTTTTATGTTACAAACAAAAAGTTACTATTTACGACTAAAATAAGTTTAAGATTTATTTATTAACGGACATCGTCCAAATTACAAAATAATAACACGAATAAAGTAAAAAGAAAAATACAGGAGTAGACAAAGGTACATGAAAGCAACGACATATGGTAGATATAATATAAGAAAATAAAGTGACAAGTAGAATCAAGTCAAGAATACGCCATGGGTCAGGAATACAGGACACTTAAATATTCCGTCACTTTTTTAGGGACTGGCAAAAATCATTCAGACTTATCCCAAAAAAGCTAAGGTTTTGACTTGAGTTGACCAGTCTACACATTCTGGACAATGGTGAATAATATCCATAATTTGTCGAATGATGGTTGAGGAAGAGCAGTTCATTAATTCTGAGTCTTTGCGAGAGGATATTGAAGGGAATGAGTTGCAGGTGAATCAATAATACCATTTATAATTTTGAAGATGCAAATGAGGTCTTAAAATTAAACTGAAAATTTTACATTTATGTGGTCGAAAACTTTGCATTTATTGTGGTCAAAAACTTTGCATTTATCGTAGGCGAAAACTTTCCATTTATGTGGGTGAAATCTTTGTATTTATGTGGGCTAAAACTTTGCATTTATTTGGGTGAAAACTTATGCATTTATTGTGGGCGAAAAATTTGCATTTATTGTGGACAAAAATAACTTTAATTGGTCACAAAATAATATCAATTATCATTTAAAACAAAACCTTCGAAAATTCGGTAAAAGAAAATAAGATGTATTATTCAGCAGAAAAAATAACATTCTCATCGCATTGTTTTTAAATGAAAAAAGTTCGTATTGCGAAACAGACTATCGAAAAAAGCTTACGGTTCAATTTCCTGTTCAGCGGATATTGCTAGAAGATAGAACAAGCTTTTTAGGGAAGGGGAAAAATATATGAAGCATATTCATTGGTTTAATAATACTTCCTATTTGCATAGTTGACGTAAATTTATCTATTTATCGTCTATATTTATAAATAAAAATGCAAATGTTCGTTTGTTCAAAATCTTTAATCTCCGAAAGTTCTTCACCGATTGCTTTGAAGTTTTGACACAACGTTGCATTTGAATAGGCGTGTGTTTTTATACACTCATATGTTATAGATGTCACCTGTGATAGGTATTTTTTTAACAGTGCCATCTGTTGGACGTATAAGAAACACGCGCTATTGTTTATCTATCTGCGCAGACAGACTGAGCTACAGCAACGCGTGGCGGGGTACAGCTAGTCTCAAATAATAATATTTAATTTTATTTTGATTCCGCTACTTTTTTCAGACTAATGACAAAAATTTATTATGATTCATGTGAAATATTATCAGAAAGTAAATAGTTTATTTGAAATATTTTGGAGATCATTTTGAAATGATCCGATGCTGGTAATAACTGTATCAATATTATCTTAGCTAAAAGATTGTAAGTCTTTGTTTGCAAAGTTTTAATTTCGATTAAAATAGTCTCGTAAAATCTTATCTTCGTAAAATATGATATAAAAACTTTGATTAACATGAAAATATTCTTAAAAATTATCTTAATTGGTTAAGATATACAAACAACAAATTTATCCATTTCTCTTCCGTACAGAACAAACGAAAAAATGCTGACAAAAAACAAAAAAAAAATTACGTCAAAATCTTTTGTGTCAAAAACGTACATATAAAATGTCCGTTGTTCATACACATTAGCGTTCCCAACGTACATCAACATTTTTAACTATTTAATCCGTCACGAAATATGTTTACTTTGCAGAATAAATACAGCTTTTAGGCCATATTGTACAGGGTTTTCCAATAAGAGGTGTTATTTTGAATAGCCCGCTATTTCAGTGAATGTTACTTTTGAAGCTGTTATTTTTTGACATTTGACAAGTAGAAACTACGCCATTAATTTTTATTCTTTTCTTTCTTATGTTTCAAAACTGTCATTAAATTTGTACCACCCACATGTAAAAGCCCTCTGGGCGATAAATAAATAAATAAATAAATAAATAAATAAATTAATTAATAAAAATGGAACAATACACGCTTCAACAACGCATTGAAATTATTAAAATTCACTTGAGTGAATTAAATGCAAATCATCTTGAGTGATGAGACCCATTTCCACCTCGGTGGCTTCGTCAACCAACAAAATTGTGGCATCTGGTGCTCGGAAAACCCAATAATTATTGTTTAAAAGCCTCTCTATCTTCAACATGTGACTGTTTGGTGCGGTTTATGGTCCGGCGGAGTCATTGGACCTTACTTTTTCGAAAATGAGGCTGGAGAAACAGTTACTTGAATGGATTGCGCTATCAAGAAATGATTAATGATTTTTATGGCCAAAATTGGATGGTATTGATCTGGACAACGTTTATTTTCAACAAAACGGCGCTACGTGCCACACAAGCACCGAAACCATTGATCTTTTACGATTGAATATCAAAATAACATCTCTTATTGGAAAACCCTGTATAATATTTTCATATATCCTTTTGGCGTGCTATTTTTTTCAATTTTTTATATTAATTTGTAAAGAGATATTATGTTGGTTCATTTTTCATTTGTTCTATCCATTTCGATTTCATTTTCTTAAATGAATTAATAAATACATCAATGAATAAAATGGAATCTTGGAGGTGAAAATTAACTCACTTTTCGACATCCGATCGAGCTGACACTCAGCATATAGAGTTGTTGTCGATTTTAGCAGCACTCGCCTATACACACGCGCGCTCACATATGCATTTCGCTTATATTGGATAACATTATAAAAAATTACAGCAGTTAAGCGAAATGGTACCATCAAATTATGTTTGGCTTAAGTAATGAAGCGCGGTTAACTCGGTTTAGTCAGTCCCTGGGAAACACCAAAATACAAAAAATGTCATGTGTAAATAAATAAAAATTGTTATTTTTCGGAATAACTTTTATTGAGTAAAACCTCAAATTGTAATATTTTAAATATTGAAGACAATATTAGTGATTTTTAAACGAAAATCTGAAACAGAAAAATCAGAAAAGGAAACGGTCACATCTGGGACTCGAACCCAGGACCCTTGTCTTTCCGGGACAATGCTCTACCAACTGCGCTAATGGGACCCTATCCTCCTCGGTCACTTTTAACTGTATCATACTTCGAATAAGAGCTACTAACATTGTCTTCATTTTTTTCCACCGCACATTTTTATTGGCAACTATCTTTATGCCAATATAAAGATATATTATAAAGATAGTTGCCAATAAAAATGTGCGGTGGAAAAAAAAGAAAAAAATGAAGACAATGTTAGTAGCTCTTATTCGAAGTATGATACAGTTAAAAGTGACCGAGGAGGATAGGGTCCCATTAGCGCAGTTGGTAGAGCATTGTCCCGGAAAGACAAGGGTCCTGGGTTCGAGTCCCAGATGTGACCGTTTCCTTTTCTGATTTTTCTGTTTCAGATTTTCGTTTAAAAATCACTAATATTGTCTTCAATATTTAAAATAAAAATTGATTTATCATAGTAAAAAACACTTATTTTTTTATAATTACTTAGATCTGACTCATGGGCACTAAAACAATAATTTAATGTTTGTACATTCTTTGCGTGTTTTATGACACCATCTTGAAGACAGACCGGCGCAGAAGTGTAATTTGCGTTATTGGTAATTGTAGGTTCTATAAGCATTTGATATGTTCATGTTACGTGTCAAAAATCGACAAAAAAAATTTAGAAAGTTTAAATAAAAAACATGATTTATCATAAAAGTCTAGCTCGATACATTGAATTGTACATTACATTTTTTTTAGCAGTGAATAAAAATAGTTAACTTTTTTAAAATTATTATGTCAATTTTAAATCACTTATACAATTTATTAAAACATGTTTTATGTAAAAGCCCAGAGGGCGCAAATAAATAAATAAACAAATACTTTCAACTGAATTTTCATAATTCAGAAAGCGGTCAACTGGTTAGGAAAGGTCAAATGTAACCTAATTTATGAAATTAAATCCAACTGACTTACCTGTAAAATATTCCGGAAATAATCGCCACGATAACGACCACAATACTGAGCACTATGCTGAGAATGGCATATCCTGGCACAGCTGAAACAAACATGAAAATTATTAAAACAATAACATTATTTCAGGAAAGCTCCCGACTGAAACAATTGCTAAGTTGCTTGGAAATGTATGTGGTTATTATGTGTTGTGGTTTAGTGGTATGAGCGTACGAGGAACATTTGTAAGAAATAAGCTTTTAAGTTTTGTGCAGATTCTTTGGTGAGGAACAGGTTTCACATTTCAAAGAAAGCTCTAATTTAATTATTCTCATGCATATTTAAGATGTTGGCACCCATTAGAGAGTTTTTTCTTAAACCTAGGATGAGTAAAATGTAGAAATGGCAATGAATTTTTAATTGTGCCTACCGATATAAATTGTGGTTTTATATAATTATTTATTCAATCATTGACAGCCCTGATATATTATACTTGAATTCTCTCCATGTATCTTGCAAACCAACATCGAGGCAATATCTACTGTTTTATTGTGACCACTCCAATACAATTGTATTGAATCCCAATTGTATACTTCCGTTTGCCGTATACAGAATTTGGTTAGTGAATATAAAGATTAACAGGTCTATATCGGAAAGTAGAGGTAAAAATCTAATTAAAGAAATTTATTTAATGTACTATTTTTTTCCATCTTGCATGGGGCAGTATTTTGAATCTGTGATTTTATACTCATTTAGATATTATTTCTGTGAAAAAATAGTAAACATTTAAAAGCCCCGCTGGGCGTGAAATTCAAAGATAAATATATATAGAAGTTGATATACGAAAGAATATTATGGATTAAAAGCGAGTGGAAAAAAAAGCTGTACGGATTGGCCAAATGAAATAATTTGAATTAGAATTGGCAAACGTTATAAATACCAACAGATGTATTATATCTCTTCTTCAAATTTTGCAAATTCACTTTGTGGCACCATTTTATAAATAAAATAATTAAAACACTTTGTTATAGTCATAGATGTATTATACTTGATGTGGAATACAGGTAGTCACAATGTGATGAGTTTGGAATTTGTGAACACACAGTTTTTCTAAAATGTTAACAAGTTACATAAATATATTTATTTTGTTCATACGTAAATTCATGCCAACACCTAATATATGGGATATGAGGCATTACCAACCAGTATGCTATTTTATTTGAATGCAAGCTGGAAATACCTCTGCTCGCCTTTGGGTGTCCAAAGTCCGAAAATTTAATTAAACATATACATCAAACCAATAACATTGAAATAATTATTAATCAGCCAATTCTATATAAAATATCTGCAAAGAGATATCCTTTCAGAGATATTCAGCTAGCTTTGGAATGCCATCACAATAAAACCACTATAATTCAATTGAATCCTAATAAATTCCACATTATCAAACATAATATTCTTCACACCATAACATGAAACAATGCACATCAAAGACCGCATAGATGACATTAATAATTATTATGATTAGGTGTTTCGATGGTAATTATAACAAAGCGTACGGTAATGTTTTCAGTGCAGTCGCAACACTCAAAATTAATGTTATCATATTTAGTATAAATCATGTCAACATTGAAGCTTTCACGTTTGTAGATGTGATTTTATAATTAATTGTTGCGTATGTTGGTAGCAATTACCGAAATGAAAATCTGTACCTACGTAAATATTTTTAACTATTTAGGTATTATTAGTATTGTAGTGTTTTAGCAAAACAACGCTTGTGACATTGATTAACATTGATTAATATAAAACAAATTGGTTAAATCACAATTAAGAAAATGAATCCTAACTTTCTTTTTTAACTATTGAAAGAAGTATTTTTATTAGTAAATTTGTTTTGATCACGTCTGTTCTACGTATCAATGTCTACTATTCTGTTATGTTGTAAGTAATTATTTGCAATATTTTGTAAATTATTTATTGATTCACTAAATGATAGTATTTAACAAAAAAAATATTCTAATAAAAAATTTGTGTTTCTTTATCATTGGAGCAGAAGATGATACTAATAAATCTTAACGAAACATGAAACAGAAAAATAATAATGATAACGGTTACAACTAGGAATCAAACCCTGGATATCTTGACTTACCGGGACAGGCTTCTTAAACAACTCAACCATTGGGACCTATTATTAAACGTCATATTTGTCGATCTCATATTTTAAATTCAGAATTAACAATATCAACTTGGAACTATTTTTTCCCATATTTTTGGTAGCTACATTATTTTTAAATGCTATTTACTGTTAGGTCCCATAGTTCGAGTGGTGTAGAATACCTTTTTCTTACAATACATCGCATATAAGCAATACAACGCATTACCTTGTAACCTAAAACTTCCAGCAACGAACAAAATATCATTGACCAAAGCTCTTAAAAGCTAATTCCTATGCAGTTTTATTAATGATTGACACATTATTTTTTGTAACTCCAAAAGAACTTCTGTGCTTTTGTCTTTTAATGTCTTTATGAAATATTTTCCATTTAACTGTGTTAAGTCTGTCTAGTATGTTTTAATATCTATGTACACTGTTCATTGAACTCCCTTTAAAATTCGTTTTCTTACGAACCTTTCCTCACCTGTGGTGTGTATTTACTACACATTGCTTCTAATAACTTTAATAACTCTATAAATATAATAAATTCTGGGTTCAGATTTTAGGTATTCCTCCGTTATACATTTATGCACTGAATTAAAAAATAATATATTACATAGTTTTCAAATTCAATTAACAATTAGAGTTTTTTGTTAAAAATCGGGAACAAATACACCAATACCATCAACCGTGTGATAAAAAATACGCGAAGAGTGTGCGAGGAAATGACACGCTATTGATGTCCCGCTTTAATTCGCTATGCGGGAATATGAGACATCCACACTTCTGCAGTTGTAGTTTTTGATTTAGACCATCGATACCTACGACCGCACAGCTGTGTTTGTGCCAGCTGCTCTACGCCGCTAGCCAGTTGGCCGCGAACCGTCGTTAGATGTGGACCCCTCGCACGTTTCTTTAGCATATGCCGATGGTTTTTTCATGTTTTCAGCAATTAAATTACAATTATTATCACTTTTGATATAAAATATAATAAACATAATCGATTAGCTATGAATATTCATATTTTTCCGATATTAAATCGGTTATTTTGAGATGTGTATTGACTACACAGCACCGTAACGCGTGTATTTTTTTTAGCACAGTAAGGGAAAGGTTAAAATAAATTTTATTTTATTATTTTAATGTTGTTTTTCCTGAAATAATTTTTTTAAGCTCACAGGGATTAATTTATAATAAATATTATTGTTATTATTTTGTAAATATCACTAAATAATCAAATAATAAAATTAAATCTTTTCGAGTTCTGTTTCATGTTTAGTGTAGATTTATAAGTATTATCTTCTTCTTCAATGATATATTACATTGATGGGTATAAGTTAAAGAAAAGGTTGTTCCTTAGTTATGTTTTTGTTTAACGTGTATTTGAATAGAAGGAACTTTGAGAAATTACCTTTTCTAGTTGAGAAATATAATGATATACTTTATATTTATTTATATTGTCACAAGCATTTTTCGCGTTTTAACTCTTCTAAATTAAATCCTTGCTATCATTTTAGATACTCTCACAAGAAGGCTTTTTTCAACATGGGTGTATAATGTATCTACAGATTACGGTTCTGTAAACATTGTTAGAAATTGCATTTGAATCCATGTTAAAACTAATCGCAAAGTATATACGAGTAATGTTCCCAGAAATAAAACCAATCTAAATTGAAAAAACTACGTTAAACCATTGAAAATCCTGTTGGTTTTAAAATGTCCAAATGATTTATTGGAAATTCAATTTGGCTTGAGTGCTTTACAAGCACTATTTTTAGGTGGAAAACAGATATGAGGATATTAACGGTGATAGATGTAATGATATGCTGTCAAAATAATAGGAAGGTGTCAGTTTTATAAAAAAAATTATCTGGTTTATGGCTAAATATTTTGGTGTTTTATGGATAGGTTAAACTCATCATGTCTTTGTTTGAAACGATATATAACATTATTTTTAAAAAAATCCAATCTTATATTATAACAAGATAAAGAATAGGTTTATGGTTGTAATAGTATATATCGCAACAATGCGTTTACTTAAGGAGCACGTAATTATCACAAAAATAAACAAAACAGAATTCGGATGTTTAATATAATATTCTTTGGCGTAAACATTGATTTTCTTCTTAAAGATAATTTGGTTTGGGTTTTCGGTGCTATTAAACATATTTGCTACTTTTCCACACTTGTTTGTTTACCAAAGTATCACTCAAATAAACAAAAAGATTTTCGGATGTTTAATAAGAGATTTTTTGGCGTAAACAATGATTTCCTTAGTCAATGTGGTTTGGTTTTTTTAGCGCTATCAAAAATGTCTTGTTCTTCTGCACACTGGTTCCTAAGCTTATGTTAGCGTTGCGTTTGATAGTTTATATACGAATTGGTGTTAACATTATTGTTGGTGTAAGATATGTTTAGTTAGCGTGACTCTATTAGGGACATGGAATGAAATTAATTGTAGTAATGCCGGGCGGTCAATTTGTGATTTTAAAAAGAAATCAGATACCAATATTCTGTCGGACAGCTTTATTAACTATTTTTCATAAGACAGTTACATCCTTACTTACCTTAAACGTGGTGTAAATATTACGCGGGGCGTAAGGTCAGAACGGTGTAAATGACTTTTTACGATGGCGTCTGTTTGGTTAAGACGGACTTAAACCAGGCCAAATGCTGGTTTATCACACAATCGTTGGACGGGCGTGTAGTAATCTAATAAATGAGATGGTTATAGTTTATATATTCTACTAGCTGTAACCTGCCACGCATTGTTGTTGCTCAGTCTGTCTGTGCAGATAGAAAAACGATAGCGCGTATTCTTAGATGGCGCGGTTTTTTTAAATGCATGTTTGTCCTGCAGATTGTCACAGGTGTCATCTATAGTATATAGGCATATAAAAACATACGTGAATTCGAATAAAACATTGTGTCAAAATTTCAAAGCAATCAGTGAAGAACTTTCGGAGATTGAATATTTTGAACAAAGGTACATTTAAATTTTTATTTACATAGATAGGAATAGTAAGTTTGTAATTTATATTCTTTTTGAATTTGTGCTGAATTTTTTCAACAGAATCTGAGTGAACCTTATAATGCGGTGACCAAATAGATGTGTTACACTCGTTCTATTAATTTTGTTGGCACACATAACATGTACGCAATAATAGCAGGTATGCGTTTTTCCGGATGTTGAAAGGCGCAATCAAAACCCTAATGGATCGACTAATTACCTAATTAAATACCACGCGCCCATAAATGACTCTCATTCCAAAACCCATTACGACCGTTCAATTAGTTTAAGAGTTGTATTTATTTTTTCCAGTTATATTTATGTGTCCCTTTTCCCTGGTTGGAGAAAATCATTTCCTCTGTGCCGAATTAATTTTATAAAAAAATTTCAGGCTTTTAAAAGTGCCTTCGAGGCTTCTCATTCATCATCCTAAAATATTGGAAGCCATTAATGAAGCGAAGGCTTTGAAAACTAAATATCATTAATTTTGTACATGAATTTTTAATGGGTGATCATTCATTGTTTGTCACGTTTTTAGAGCATTTTAATTATTGGCCGACAGATTTTTTTAAACCTAGTGTGAATTGTGATACTCTAAATGGTTTTTTTTTTAAATTGTGGGATGGAATTATTTCAACCGTGTCATTTTTTCTCACACTTATTTCTCCTATTTTTTTATTACAAAGCGTAATGTGTAAAAATTAATTTTGTTATTTGATCTGGGTGGAGTATAAAAATGTTGTTTTTGTTTGGAATTTTCAGTATTCATTTGAAGATAAAACGTCACCCTCAAATATTTACATAGATTTAACACTGTTAGGTTACGCTAATGAAAGCATTGGCATTACTTACTTTAATTTTATTGAAATTATTTTTAGAAACTATATTGTATTTACATAGTTATGGTACCTATTATATTTATCTTTTTTTTGTATGATAATGGTATATTGCAACCTGGTATATTAGTAATGATTTTCAGTCTGCATTAACGAGTATTATAAAAAGCATTTATTTAAAAAAATTCTTAATAAAACTCCTTTTGCTGACAAATCTTATCCAACTAGCACATGATTTACAACAATTTCAAACACAATTTATGCATATTTCACACTGACTTCAGACATTACTACTTTCAAAGCATCTGCATAGAAACCACATAACATTCTCCAAGTGTTCGCACAGCATCTCAAAGGACCCGCTCAGACTCCCACAGCATTCTCAAAGCCAGGAGCATTCAAGTAATCAACGCACAGATCCCAAACAGAATCCACACAAATCCTGCACAGAACCCATACGAATGACGCACAAATTCCGCACAGAACCCATACGAATGACGCACAAATTCCGCATAGAACCCATACGAATGACGCACAGATCCCGCGCAACACTAGTGTGTTTAGAAGAGAAATAATTATTCGGGAAACACATATAATGGAAGGAAATATAATTAATACCCGAAAAAACTTTTTACAGTCCATCTGTTAAAAACAACCCATTCCCGTGCGAAAATATCGACCGCATTCGAATTTTTTTAAAACATATTTGTTATCTCTACCAATAGTGCCTATACAGAAATCGAATAGATCATTGGCGCCATTCTCTGTGGTCGAAGGGTGAGGCTCTTGATTAGCAATCTGAAGGTCGCGGTTCAAATCCCAAACTATTAGATGTAAAATGAAAATAATGGTTCCATGCTAACTCAACACAGTGACTATTCAACACACCTTTAAAAAGTTGTATAAAGTCTTTGAAAGTGATGAAACAAAAACTTTATTGACTGTGTTAAGTAGGTTAGGTTAGGTTACATTTTTTTTCATCGTTTTTAATGAGTTTATATCACTTTTTAAAGGTGTTGAGGTAATTAACCAATGAGGTAGTCACTGTGTTGAGTTAGCATGGAACCATTTCTTATAATCAAACTGAATAATACTCAGTATTGTACGACTTATGTAAAAAAAACATATGAAACAATATTACTACTTTGTTTAAACCACCAAATACTTATTAAATCAAAGCCGACCGTTTCGGAACAATCGTTCCTTCACCAGATCAAAATGTAAACTAACATAACATCATGAAATAATGGGTGAATATATGCTATTAAGTGTTGAAGTGGGGGTGGAGGCGTGACTAGGGATAAGTGAAGAGTGGGGAGAGGAAATAGAATGGACGGTGAAAGGGAACATAATATCTTAGATGGAAATGAAAGATAATATTTATTTATAATTGGTAACCACAATGGTATTAGCGACAGTCAAAATTGAAAAAAAAAAATAAATATGTTTTACTTTGTTTATAGTTTATTGGTTTTATTGACTTTTCTGTAATGCTCTATTGTCACGTTTTTATTTTGTAATGGAACCATAATATATATAAATGAATGAATCTTTTGGTTGGCTTACATTTGTCAGGACACAGCGAGCCATCAAAGCCGCATACGGGCGTGTCCAAGGGCGGTTTATCGCGCCCTCCCGCCCAGTAGATAGGGCGGTCAGGCACGTACTCGAGGCTGCGGTTAGCTGCAATATAGTTCGCGACGAGCTGTGGAATATACAAGTATTCATGAGGACTTCATTATCAATTATTACTATTGGTCTTTGTAGTTTATGGTAATATATTAGACTCTTAAAAATATTGTATCATTTATACGCCAATAGAAACAGTAAAGGTATAATTTATAATCATTCCTATCACCAACATTGTAAAAAATTTTCAAAATTGCAAAAATCGAAGACATTTATAAAAAAGGCTCAAGATTGCAAAAATTCAAAGATAACAACAAAAATTAAATTTTTAATGAAGTCATAAATATGACTGCAGAACTCCTTTATTTTCTACACAATTATATGTACAAAAGGATCAAAAATATATTTTAATGGTCTTCCAAAAAAAGTTTAAAAAAATAAATTTTGATTTTATTTATAAAAATAAATTCCTCTTTTTAAAAAATGAATTTCTGTTACATCATCAACAACAACACTAATTTAATTAATTTAAACAATTTTTATTTTTTGTTCCACATTCTAATACTTTCGTACTAGAAGTAGCTTGCTAAGAATATGATTTTTAACTTCTACACCAAACTCAAGGGCTAATATATATATATATTGCACTATTTTGTAATACAATTATAAGGTTTATTTAAAAAAAAAAATACATTTAAAAAAAAAACAATTATAATGAAAACAATGAGTAAATTTTGTAAAATAGGGTGACTTTTTAGAATGTGGAGCATAACACTTCACTAACTAACTAACCATCACGCCGTTTCTCCGCAGGGGTAGGCAGAGAGGATGGACTGCTAAACAACTAGGTCTTGGCACATACTCCTTGCCTCATTCGCATTCATACATCGCCCGACTTAAATATTTGGTTAGCTTGATTGTATCTTTCTCGGGAATTTCTGAATTCTTCAACCATTTACATTCATGTCATGTATTCTCCTATCTTCGTTTATTCGCTCTACATGCCCATGCCTTTCTAAACCTTTCTTATTACGCTTACATCAGCCATGTATTGTTTGCAAATATCCATATTTCCAACACGCTCATACATGGTTTTACCATACACACGTCTCACAAATCTCATTTCTACAGAATTCAATCTATTTTCATCGTTTCTGCCTTATTGCCATAAATTAGGGTAGGTACCAGCACTTCCTTATGGACTGCTATCTTCGCTTCTTTGGACATTTTTTGTTAGTGCCAATCACGTTCAGTCCTCCATTAATGGAGTTTCTTGCATTTACCCTTCTTTCAATATCTTCGTCAGCTTTTCCATCTCTCGTAAACATTCTTCAAAAATCACTATGACTGTAATTTTTTATGCAGGTGAAAAATCAGTAACAGATCGATGGAGATCAACAAAATAATAATAATCAATGTATTGAGCTGTTAGAACAAATGACATGGACACTAGTTTCCTTGTCGTAGCTTGCTTAAAAATATTTTATTTTTATTTTAATTGATGGCTTTAAGATATAATGTAACTATGTCAATGACAATTTAATAAATATCTAAAAGTCAATAATCAATTCATCAATGGAAATTTTAATGAATTTGGAGAGTTGTAGCATAAAGATTACGAATTCTAATACAATTTTGATTTTTTTTTTTTTTTTTTTTTTTTTTTTTTTCGCGTATAATTAACAATAAATTTGAATTTAATATCTATCGTAATCCCACGTATACTGATATTACAATTCACAATTCATCCAACCATCCTATATCCCACAAACATTCAGCATTTCACTCCATGATTCATAGATTGGTTACCGTACCATTGAATAATAATAATTTTTGCAACGAATTATCCATCATTAAACAAATCGCTTTAAACAACGGGTATGATACAAAACTAATAGACAATATTCTTAATAAAAAATTGAAACAAATAGCATCAAATAAATTTCTATTTAACAAATCTTATAACCCTAATAATATAAACATAAATCAAACATTCCAATGGCGTAGAGTTCTGTATACAAATAACTTTTCTTCTTTAAGCGTTAAAAAATTCCCATCTGAAATAAAACCCGCTTTTTACACTAATAATAATTTAGGAAAATATTTAATTAATACTAAAGATAAAGACGACAAACTAAGCCACTCGGGCATATATAGATGGACAAGTGAAAACAACAGCTGATTCTGACAGATCCATATTTAATGACAAAAGTAGTGAAATTTAAGCAAATTTAGGAAGTAATCAAAGTTGAAACATATAAACTAGTGAAAAATTATTCAAAATAATAGTGTATTTCGTGGTGACAGTGTGAAACAACTTTACATATTGCCTTGAAAAATTACGCATATCGAATTCACTGTCATTGTAAGCTACAACCACAGACAATTTATGTTTTTGAATTTTTGAAATCTTTTTGAATTTGTGAAGAGGTTTTTATTTTTGTCATAGACAAATAAGTTAAATTATTTTTAACTCAATAAGGGGTATTTCTGAACAACTCTAAGAAACCTACCTACAAACTAAGAAATAAATCAACCAAAATGTCTAAAACTCGCAAGGTTTGCAGTGCAAAGAAAGATACATCTTCACCTTTAGCAATCACGTCTGGCCCTATTGATTCACCGTCGGCGCATCAGTCAATGATTAACATTGACACTGACTCATTAATCAATTTTTTTGAGTCGAAACTTGAAATCATGCGCACTGAAAACAAGAAAGTTATTGACGCTGTTCAGTTAAAATTAAATGAGCTGTCTAACGAGTGGAAGGAGCAATACACAAAAATTCTGGGATGTGTGAGCGTTCTCCAAGAAGAAAACTCAAACCTCCGGCAAGAAGTCCAGTCACTACGAGATGCACAAGATGAGATGGAGCAACGCAGCAGAATATGCAATTTAGACATCCATGGGATTCCCGAAGCAAAGGGCGAAAATTTGATGACATTAATAGAGAAAATAGGATCCAATATTAACGTCCCGCTTCCAAGTAGCTGTGTGGTTTCTGCGCATCGCGTCGCTCGCGGCCACTCCTCGCCCTCCAACCGTCCACGCAATATAGTGGTCCAGCTCTCCACAAAGCGACTCCGTGATGATGTCATCGCTGCAGCAAGGACTCGCCGCGGCCTTACCACGGAACAATTAGGATTTGGTGCTCCCACCACCAATTTTTATATTAACGAGCACCTTATATTGAAAAATAAAATCCTATTTGCCAAAACACGAGCCGCCGGAAAAGCTAACGGCTTTAAATACATTTGGGTACGGAACGGCAGTATTCTGGCGAAGAGGAACGATCTCTCTCGGGTTTTCACCATCCGCCGTGAGGGAGACCTTCAAAATATAATCGCACATGATCAGCAAAACATGTGACTAAAAACAAAACTAAATGATATCAAAAGAAAAGAACTGATTAACTGCATGTATATGAATATCAGGGGAATGAGGACAAAAATTGATGAAATATACGAAAACGTCCTTATCAACGACTATGACCTATTAAGCCTAACAGAAACATGGTTAAAGGAATCTATCTGAGACCAAGAATTAGTAGATAACCGGTATGAAGTATTTCGGAGGGATAGAGTTCACAAAACAAAAAAAGATGGAGGAGGAGTCATGGTTGCTGTATCGAGAAAACTAGAGGCGAAGAGGATGGCGCATTGGGAATGTCAAGCGGAGGACTTGTGGATCCAACTCAATATAAATCATAATAACAGGAGTATCAAACTGAATGTTTGCACCGTATATCTACCACCAACTGAAGAAGAATCTATTGTAAGCTCATTTTTAAACAATCTTAGGAATGTGTACCTAACAACACCAAACCAACACATCTTAATATTTGGCGATTTCAATAAGTCTAACATTCAATGGATTACCGATGAAACAAGCAATTTATTACCTTTCACCACAAACACAAATACAATCACCTCCGACATCATCGATACACTATCATTCTGTAATCTTAAACAATTTAACGGAATAGTGAATCACCAATCCAAAATATTGGATCTCATTTTATCAGATAAAGAAGACATATCAGTAATACGTTCTTCATCTCCACTAAGCAAAGAAGATCCATACCACCCTGCTCTAGAAATAAATGTTCTTTTTAATTTTCTACCACATCTTGAAACCCGTAACGCCCCAAGACCAAACTTTTATAAAGCCGACTATGATTCAATTAATACCGTTCTTAGTGAGATTGATTGGGAATTCATTAATCAGGGAAATATTGATCAATCTGTAGATCAGTTTTACAGTATACTCTACCAGATTATCTCTTCTCATGTTCCCCTCAAAACGAACAAAAATCACTTTCCTAAGTGGTACTCAAAAGATCTCATTCGTTTGATAAAGAAAAAAAAACAAATTTCATAAAAAATATAAGAAATATGGTAATGAACTAGATCATTTATCATTCAGCTTGATTAGAACCAGAACAAAAAATCTGATTAGAGTTTGTTATCATAAGCATTTAGACTTAATCAAACAAAATTTAAAAGCTAACCCGAATGATTTCTGGAAATTTGCAAAAAGCAAATATAAAAACACAACCGATATTCCAAAAGAGATGCACCTAAACGACATAAAAACTACCCAAGGTCAAGTTATCTGCGGGCTTTTTTCTAAGCACTTTCAATCTGTTTATAAACCTCACAATGCAAACTATTCACCACAAATATCTGAAGATTTCTGTAACGAAAGCCTTGGTATGATCACTATTTCGCCCTTAACGATATTAGTCAAGTGTAAGAATTTGAGAACCAATAAGGGATCAGGTCCTGATGGTATCCCGCCAATATTTTTGAAAATGTGCAGAGATGTTCTTGCCAGACCACTTAGCCTTCTTTATAACAAATCATTACAAGAAGGTGTTTTTCCAGTCAAATGGAAAACGGCTTTCTTAACACCTATATTTAAGAAAGGTTGTAAGAGCGATATAAAAAATTATAGACCTATCTCTAAACTTGACTGCATAGGAAAGTTGTTTGAGTAAATAATATATGACTGTCTATTAGCTCATGTAAGTAAATATATTATCATTGAGCAACACGGGTTTTTCCCTCGGCGTTCCACAACAACTAACCTTCTCGAATACTCCCAGTACATCCGCGATCGCATCGAAAAACGTTTACAAGTAGATGCCATCTACACGGATTTTTGCAAAGCATTTGACCAGTTAAATCAATCATTACTCATCAAGAAGCTGGAAAAGTTTGGCATAAATGGAAATACTTTGAAATGGTTCGAAAGTTACATTACAGAAAGAAAACTGCAAGTGGTTGTAGGAGGGTACTCCGCGGATCTTTTTACTGCAACGTCGGGAATTCCACAGGGCTCGCATCTTGGACCTTTGCTATTTTTAATCTTTATAAACGACATAATTTTAAGAATAAAAACATCAAAATATCTCCTGTTTGCCGATGACCTTAAGTTGTACAAAAAAATTACTTCATTAGAAGATTGCACCGATTTGCAAAAAGACTTATCATCACTTCATGAATGGTGTACACTAAATGATTTATATTTTAATGAAAACAAATGTGCCGTAATTTCATTCACAAAGAACATTAATAAATTCTCAAACACATATCACATTAACAATATCCCTTTACTAAACACAAATTCAATCAAAGACTTAGGCGTGACATTTGACTCGTCACTTAGCTTCAATAAACATGTAGATACAATTTCAAAAAGTGCATCACAAGTATTAGGATTAACGCTTAGAATTACAAATTGTTTTAAAAGTACAGAATTAACTTTGACATTATATAAATCAATTGTGCGAAGTATTCTCGAATATGCATCAACAATTTGGTCTCCCAATTATGAGATTCATAATTATAGGATTGAATCCATACAAAGGAAACTAACCCGTGTAATTGCTTATCGTGAAGGTTTATCTGATCAATTTGAAACTTATAATGACCGAATTTTGCACTACAAACTACACTCACTGACGGTCAGACGTAAACTTTCTGACGTACTGCTCCTACATAAAATTATACATGCATCAGTTGATACACCAAACATTTTATCCCAAATTAACATCAATATTCCATCAAGAAAATCAACAATGAGGATGAACGACATTTTCTATATTAAAGCCTACCACACAAATACAGGATATTTTTCCCCTGTACCGCGAACATTAAGAAATTATAACATTATACATGGCTCTAATAATGTAATAGACATTTTTAATGACCAATTTAAACACTTCAAAAAAAATGTATTACCTTTAATCATATTAAGCTGATATTGTGATGAAACCCTTTATTTAATGAGAAGCAACATTGTACCTACCTAATCATTGTCTCACCAGTACAGGTGTGACAATAACAAATCGTTTATGAACATATTTGTATTTACCTTTTACCCATTCTTATTTGTTATTTACTTCTGCATATTTAGCTTATTCATTTTGTTACTATTTTTGTTGTTATTATGTATTTAAACATCCATGTATGTAAATTTAAAGTTGTTATTATGTATTTAAACATCCATGTATGTAAATTCTTGGGCACCATGCCTGTTTTATGTACTTAAATAAAAAAAAAAAAAAATAATAAAAAAAAAAATAAAATAAAAAAAAAAATAAATAAAAAATATAAACTTAATTGTAATGATTGTTCTGCTTTTTATATCGGAAAAACGGCCCGGAATGTCAACTTAAGAGTAAAAGAACATATACGATGTTTAAACAATAATGCCTTTTCAGAATTCGCGAATCATTTAATAGAATCTAATCATTCATTCGATAAAATCTCTGGAACTAAAATATTGCATAAAAATGGATCTGGAATTAGATTAAACAACTTAGAAGCCCTTGAAATAAAAAAAGCAGTTAATAATAATTTAAATATAATAAATAACCAAATTAATTTATCTGATAGTCCCATATTAAATTTATTCCGCCGCTGAAACTGTAATTTCCTTCCCCTCCCCCCCCCCTCCCTCCTCATCATCCTTAATAATTTGTCTCCACCTTTTCTATTTGCATCTCTTTCTATCTGTTTTGTATCTCTTTCACTCATTGTTTTCATTTACCTATATTTATATGTGCCTGTATCTAATTAGCTTTAGTTGATATTTAGCCCTGATGAAGCTTGGGACAAGCGAAACCCGGTTGGCTATCGTTATTGATTCAAAAATAAAGTGGTGTCTTACTAAGTGTATGTTTTTTCATACAATTTTGATTGTTTAATATTACTATATTATCCATAATTTTATAGTATTTCGGACAACATTTAGGTTAAATAAAAAGCGAGAATAAATTATTTATTCTTTCGTAAGGAAAATTAATATATTAAGAACTAAACACACTTCGTTCTACAATTAAAAAATATATATATTTGGTGACAACCGGGTTTTACTTTGACTGTGAATTTTGATAAAGCTTGTTAAACAGATTACCCACTACATAGAATATATTTTAGCGGAAAACATTTAAATGTTGTACGTTTTGATTTAAATATTACTAAACAAAGTGAAGTAGAAAATCATACAGAAACAAAAAAAAATCGATCTCCTCCTCTTGAGCAGAGAATGCTATTTCCAGTTGCGCCATCGAAACCTATTTCCATACTAATATTTTGAAACAAATTCCTCACAATTGAAGCTCTTCGAACGTTGACAAGAAAGAAAGTACAACATTTTAAGGGACGTATTTGACTTATTATATAACTACATTGTTTGGAGTAAAAAAATTAAATGAAATTTTGGTCTACAGTGCGATTTATGAAGTTTTAATTTTTTTTCAACAAAAATCAAAAGGAATTGGACAACTAGGGCTGATGTGAGGGGTTGGGTGGTTACTCAGCTGAGTCACATTTTTTTTTAAATTGTATTATTTTAAAAAATAAAATTGAAAATATATAAACCAAAATCAAGAAAGTCACAGGGGCCAATTTCGTTCACATTTCTTACTCAAATAATGTCAGGAATCACTCGTTAAAGTCAGTCAAATATGTCCCCTAACATCCTGTATAATAAGTTCCAAACTTATTGTAATAAACCGAAATTCCTTACTTAATTATTTTACTTACTTCGAACAGGGCATATTGATTTAAAGTATCTCATTTTACATGCGCATATGGCTACGGAGGAATATTATTTTTTAGTATTATTTGTAACTGCTCTAGGGAGAAAATAAAACATGTTTAAATTTGCCTTCGCCAGAATATAAATGGCTTGATACGTAGTATTTCACCTGTAAAGATAAAAAAAACCCCCCAGTCATGGAGAAATAACATATTGGATAGAATCCAGCGTTCAATATTATTCAAAGGAAATAAAATTCCCTGATAGTCAAAGACATCTTTTTGTGGGTAGGGCGATCAATGACTGATTCGATTTGACTTCCACGATAAAAGGTTAAGGAATCTTCGGCAACGAAATAAATGAAGAATTGAATTCGATAAAAAGAAATGTTTGGATTATATTAGATAACTTAATTTTGTCATTCGCATAGAAATCACAAATCATATTAAATAAAGCTTTATTTATTTTATTTTTTTATTTATTTATTTATAATGTATTACAAAAAACATGGTAAGTAACACATTATTCCCAATGAGTTGAGATAAAACTCATTACGGGAAGTACAGACACATAAAATACATTTTACAAGGATATTACACTTTTAAAAAAATACAACATATTGAAAAGGAAAAGAAAAATAAATGAAAAAGGAAAAATACATTGTTAAGAATAGAGATTTTAGAAATACTGAGAGACATCTATACACATGAAACATAGTAAATCAACATATGAAAGCGAGCGAAAATTCACTGGTTTAAAAACATTTTCAGGAAATAATCTTTAAGCGTTTTAACTAATATTTTTTTGTTAGTTACTGATTGCTTTATTTTATTAGGTAATGCATTGTATTGTCTATATGCAATATATTGTAATGAGTTAATACCAAATTTTGTTGTGTGGGTAGACGATGCTAGGTGTATTAGATTTTGGGACCGTGTTTTGTGCTGGTGTATGTCTGAATTAAATGCTGGTTTGATGTTAGTGTGTGAGGATCTATGTATGATTTGTAATATTGTACAAGTGATATTGTATTTAGGTAGAACCGTAAAAGGAAGTATGTTTGTCTTTAAATATATATCTTTGATATGTGTATCCCACGGTAGACGGTAGATATTCCTTATTGCTCGATTTTGAATCACTTGTATTTCTGATATTTGTTTTTTAGTAATAGTGCCCCAGATACCAACTAAATAACTCAGATGGGAGTGAATCATCGCATAGTATGTGGCCCGTAGTAGAGATGTAGAGAGAAGACCTTGGAGTCGGTACAGTACGTCGGTTATTGGGGATATTTTAGATTTCACATGCTCAACATGGGAATTCCACGAAAGTTTAGAGTCTATTAATAGCCCTAAATATTTCGTGACTTCTATATTTTGGAGCTTCTCAGTTCCAAGTGTGATATTCATGGGCACATAATCCTTATTACCGAAAGTTAGGTAGTGCGTTTTTTTTTATATTGAGGCTCAATTTATTAATACGCAGCCAATTAGCTAGAATTGAGACATCTACATTCATTTGAGACTCCAGGTCACTCAGGCTTGTACTGTGATAATAGATTACAGTGTCATCCGCATAAAGTTGGAGGTTTCCAGAGATACCACATTTAGTTATGTCATTGACATATAGCAAGAAAAGCAGAGGCCCAAGAATTGATCCCTGTGGCACTCCACATGTGATTTTACCTAAGCCACTCGAGACACCTTTGACTTCAACAAGACAAAATCTATCATCTAAGTAGCTTCGGAGGAGATTTAGGGGCTTCCCAACAATTCCCAAATATTCCAATTTCTTTAAGAGTATTTCATGATCGACCGTATCAAAGGCTTTTTTGAGATCTATAAATATGGCTGCCACATATTCACCCTGGTCTATATACTGTTGAAGGTTGGAGATAAAATCAAAGGCGGCACATTGAGTACTAGAATTTTTCCGAAAGCCATATTGTTGTGGTGTAAGGATATTATTCGCAGATATGTATTTTAGGAGTCTATCTTTAATTATGGTCTCAAATACTTTTGAAAAAACCGATAGAAGTGATATAGGACGGTAGTTAGAGATACATGTTTTACAGTCTCCTTTGTGTATAGGTATTATCTTCGCTAACTTTAATTCATTTGGAAACTTTCCCGAGGACAGTGACCAATTAAAAAGTTCTGTAAGGTGACCCGCTAATTCTTCTTTACAAGTCTTAAGAACTGATGGTGTTACTCCATCGAGTCCCGGTGCTGCTTTCAGCTTAGTTTTAGAGATGATCCTCAGTACCTCATCTTTGTTTGTCCTAGCCATGTACAAGGATTGGCAAGCCTTCGGTTCCACTAATACGGTATTACAGTCATCCGGGAATGACGGAATGGTAGCTGCTAGCTTTTTTCCTATTGAGAGAAAAAACTCATTAAATGCGGATGCTATTTGGCTCGGA
The DNA here is from genome assembly GCA_026573805.1 of Hesperophylax magnus. NCBI lineage: Eukaryota > Metazoa > Arthropoda > Insecta > Trichoptera > Limnephilidae > Hesperophylax > Hesperophylax magnus. Next base: position 12,111,160 of record JAIUSX010000012.1, read on the forward strand.
TCCTTAATTACGCAGTCATTTACCACGAGGGATTCTATTTCGTTAGTTGGTTTATGTGTTCGGTTTGATAGAATAGAGTTTATGATTTTCCAGGTTTTAGTGGGGTTATTTTGGTTTTGTTGAAAGCTGTTCGCATAATATTTGTGTTTTAGATTTCGCCTATAATTAGTAATGGTATTTCTCAATCTCTTTTAAGTGTTACAAGAGTAAGATTACCAGGGTCTTGTTTCCACTGCTTGTGAATCTGGTTTCGTTCTTTGATTAATGTTTTTAATTTGGAATCAAACCACGGAGTATTCAGTTTGGTTTGGTAACTTCTATTAAAAAACTCGAGACACTTTTTAAACGTCCTAGTGGCGTAGTTATAAGTAGTCAATTATAAACCCTAAGCCCGTAAAATTTTATTTAAAAGCTGATGCTTGTGCTAAGGAGAGAAGTACTTATATATTAAAACTACCTGAGCACATTAATCTATAAGGTTATAAAATGATAATAGAGAAGATAACATATCCTAACTCTTCTTGTGTATATACGTAATAACAGATATTTTTTAAATACTATATACAATATTTACAAACAATGTAGACAAGATGTGCATAATGCATCAGACATGAAAAACCAAAAAATGATTTATCGTACAAAAAGTAAAAATTCTATGGTGATACTACAAAATTATTATAATTTTTTTTAATAATTGTCATGGTTTTTTCTGTTTGTATATCAAGGGATAATTGATGAAATAATTTTATTTCCTTATATACATAGTGATACTGTGCTGTTGTAGTTTGTACGGTGGTAATTATTTCCTTTATTCATACGAAGCAGATACTTTGTTATTTATTTATTCATTTTTGGGAAATCAACAGTTTACATTTTTACCGATTGTACATAAGTAAAATAACCAAAATAAAACCAATTACGGATTTCCTCCTTGTGACTTTACGTAAGACAGCATTAGAAGAAATAATTAAATTTATGAGAAATGTGAAGTTATAATTATATAAAATAAAAGAATTGTATAAAATAATAGAACAAAATAATACAACAAAAATAAAGGGGAAAAAAAAAAATTTATTTAAAATAAAAGATTATCGATACATTGGTAACCATAAGAATACAAACAATATTGTGCATATAAATCATATCATAACCATAACCATAAGAAGACAATGTTGTGCATATAAATCATACCATAACAGGATTATAAATATATAAATACTAGAAACATAAACATCAGAAATATCAATTCAAGAAACATCAGTGAAATACTCTTTTAAGGTCATTTTATATTTAGTAAATTCGCAATTGAAGATGTCGATATTGAATAATATGTTATTGTAATTATTACATATTCTGTTCAGGCAAGAATTTTGTCTACAGTTCGTTTGGCTTTGATTGATTTTAAACAGGATAGAAGACCGTGTTAAACGTGCAGGCACATTAAATTTAATATTTAATATGTGACATTATAATTTAAAATAAAACAATATCTTAATAAACACCACTTTAATTTTCTATACTTATTGCCGACCGATTTTGCTAGAACCGTATCTTCCCCTATAACCTTTTCATGAGCTCAGTGATTGTTGAGATCACAGTACATTTCGGCTAGAGCTGAAAAGTAGTTGCGCACCTAAATACTAGGGGAAATCAGACCTTTTTTCTTATTTTACAGTACTCACAGGGCAGTGATCGTGAAGATCATGGATTCATACGTATCTAAGCTCAAGACGAAGGGAAACAAGACAAACGGTCTAGTTTCCCTTCGTATTTGTATTGTATTGTAATAAATTTTCCTGTAATTATTATTACGTGCAACAGATGTTTTACCTTCTGAAGGCATTATCAAAGTTAGTAATGACAATGAAAAAAAAATTATATTAAAAGAACTTCAAATCGCAAATAATATTGTATAAGTGCCCTATAATTTTTAGGTTTAGGAAATTGCCATTGCAATTTTTGAGAAATTTTATATTAAACCTTCGAAATAAGGGTTCTTTCTTTGCCGCCAGATGATGAGTTTTTAGAAGCTTTTCTAAAAGGTTATAATTTATCAGCATATAGCTACATCTAAAGAAGTCATATCTGAAAATCAGTTGAAAATATCCACTTAGAACTGTTTAAGCTAGTGACATAATTCAAGACAAGGACAATTAATATTCTTTTGAATTCTTCCACTAAGAAAACTTTTCAACTTCTTATTTGTTTATTAAAAACCTTGCAATGCTTCGCTATTGCTAATATCTTTCTCGAGGATCTACGATTTCTTCCACCATTGACTTCTGTATACCACAAAGTTACTGTTAAAAAACTACATTACATCGACTTTAATTCTACTCCATATCCCATTCCGGTGCAGAAAAATTGCGTATTCTTCGAGCGTCCCCGATTTCTTCTACCATCCAAACCATCTTTCTACTTCACTCATAGTACTAATAAGAACAAACTTTGAAATTTTCAGCGATATCGGTCGAGCACTTTTAAAGTTATAGCGCGAACATACGCAGGTTGAATTTTTATACATTAAGATTACTATCGAATTTACTTTGACCCTGCTTCATTTGAGTTACTTAAATATTTTAAAATTAATTTGTATCTGGTTAGTTAAAAATGCTTCTCAATTTCTAGAATTTTGTAAAATTATATAGAAATGTTGTCTTTGAAATACCTTGCTATTATAATGGTCCGGCTCATAATTTATTCGTCAACATCCTTTAAATACTTTATTTGTTGTTCACATTATCTTCATTAATTAATTCTTAAATTCTTTACTTATTTTTTACAAATTTTTAGAAATTGAAAATTAAAAAGGCTATGTTCCTGGTACTCGTTTTTTTTATCAACATAATTTTTCAGTTTTTAAAGGTTTCGCGCATTTCTGAATAGAAAAAGAAAAACAGTAAACTGTTTCATAGAAAATAAAATATTTTTTCCTCAATATATACTTGACTTATTGAATAACTTTAACAAAAGTAAATATTCTGAAACTACCCATTGAATTCTTCGAATTAACTATAGCGGAAAAGACGTGGAAACCTTATATAAATTTTTGGTAGTTAAAGGAACAGAAAAGCAAAAAAAAAAATCATTTTATTACGATGTAAACGTTAGGTTGCAAAGGTTTCTTTATTATACTTGGATATATTTTCGGTTCTTTCTATGTGCTCGTGCCTAAAGAATTTTATTTAGACCCATGCAGTAGCGGCTTGTAAAATTTTAGGCTGTTTTTTTGTGATATTGATGAAAAAAATCAACTCTTAAAAAACTTTTTTATAATACGTTAAAAAACTAAATTATACTACTATAGTACCTTCATCTCTTTTCAATGCTCGACCTAGCTACGCCATCTCTTGGGCCGGCTAGTAGCCAAAGGATTGAATAAAACTCCTCCTTAAGGACTAAATAAAATACGTGAACACCGTTAGCCGCGCTCAACCCAATTGAATAGGATCGAGATTTATTTCGTATAATAACTGCGTTAAATTTTTATGATATAATTCATTCAGATAAATGCGTACAATGCTCATTAAGGTGGAGTGAAATTTTTTTTTTGAGAATTTCGAAATCGGCATAGTTGGGAAAGTTGCTCCATATATTAACAATTACAACAAAAATAATAAAAAAATATATATTCACAATACCTAGACATCGCCAAAGCTTTATATTTTATCATTTTCACGATTTTACCTAAGTATTTATAGCTCATATACGCTAAATAAAACACACATAAAATTTGTATTTTGCCATTTATTTTACCGATAATACATTCGTAGATTGTTAGAATGGAACAAATAGTGGAAATAAAAAATGTACATATATTATTTACCGCATTGAAAAACTTGAAAATTACAAAAGTTACTATGAACGGTACTGCATTTTTGGTGTTAAAAATAGGCATAAGGTGTCGTGACTCTAACCTTGTTTTTATTAATCCATCTCGCCTCAAGGGTCCACAAACAACGGCTGAGGGTTCTGTTACAATTTTCACACATCTCTCTGTAGCTTGAGTGTGGCAAGGAAAATTCTTTATCATTGGTAGTATGACATCGTCAATTATGGTGTGATCGGTAATGGTTTATAAAATTGTCTCGTCACTTACAAATTTGGTTAGTGGTGGCTCGGTTATATTTTCCCACTTTAATATAATCATCTGCTGAAAAATCAAAAAGAGGCACTTTGAAGGTACGAATAAAGTCTGATTGCATTTTCATTTGCCGAGCTTTCAATATTCTTCTCAACGCCAACTCTCTTACGTATTTTTGGTTGTCGTTTTAACATGGCTAACAGTATATTTTTGCGATGCCCAAAAAAGCCATTACGCTGGATTACTGGATCAATAATATCTTTTAAATCACTGGGCAAATACCGTGAAAGCACTATTGTTTCGTTTAAATGCATTGCACCGGAAATACATAATGGTTTGGTCTTAATGTTGAACCACATAGGTGCGTAACTGTTAATACAAATGTCGTTAAAGTTACCATATTTTTGATGGTTAGAAATGTAAAGCCGAAGAATCCGATTCGCTGTAGTGAGCCACCTGGATTGTACAATTTTACCGGGATTTGTTTTTGATAAATTTTCATTGCAGAATCCGGAGTCAATAGTTTTACACATTTTCAGTAGATACAGCTGATCTGTACTTAAATCCTGTGTATTTGTCATACTTGGTAATGAACATTGAATGAATTTAAATTTCAAGACAGGAAGTTGTTCACACTTATTTAAAGATTTACCAATAATTCCAGTGAAACTTTGCGGTCCAGTCGTGGTTCCGTCGATGTTCTCAGAGAGATGTCGCAAAATGAATTCGTTTGCATGTAATTGACAGACAATCCACTGTAAAGGCCGTTTGAGATGTGATTCAAGGCGCCGAATAACACCTCGTTTGTACCCCGTATTAACTGCAGTTCCGTCGCATCCAATTGCAACAATTTTTTCCAAAGCAATATCTTTCGAAGACAGTAATGAAATAATTCCATTTCTTATTGCTTCAGATTTTCCGGTTTTTAATGAAATGTGTCTCATGTACTCGCTACCTGGTTCTTTTACTCAACTAACGTGTTCTTCAGTTATTATTTTTCGCCGGTTGTCCTCCTCGAAGTATAAACCAAATTGATTGGAATCGATTACTAACGGCTTACTAGTAAGGGCAGTTCTTTTCTTCATTCGAGCTCGACGAATTTTACTCCTATCCACAACGCGAGTTGTATCGTTCTGTGAAATTAAGCAAACATCTTGTAATACAGCGGAAACAATTGCAGCTCCTGCTCGATCTGAAATACAATATCTGTCTAATGTTCTGGCCACAACAGGGAAGTCTTTCACCTCATGGTGAGAATTATTTGGTTGTGCTTCACTTTGCATTATTTCTTGAGGAATTGAAGACGAAGCACATTTTTTTGAGAGTCTAAAGTTTAAACTACAAGAAGGAATAGCGTCAGTACCCCGATCTACTAGATAATATCTAGCGGATCGGAAACTTAGCCAAGATGATACGCGATACACTTCACTCTGTTTGATACGCGTTTGGGGTAGAAGGATTCGTTGCTTTGTGGGAATAGTTTAACTGTTCCTACAGTCCTACTTTATAATTATATTATTTAATAATAATGTAATTATATCATAGGTAATAAATAAACACTCAATTTTTATTTTTACATAATTATAACCATTTCTAAGAATCGGGAGAACATTATTGGTGTTTTCAGTGTTTTTATCATAAATTCAAAGTGGTGGCGATGTCGTAATTATAAATAAATATTTTTTATATTTTTTATTTAAGATAAGTACACAACGGAGCACGAATCCCGCGTATGCCGAATTCTATATTACGAAAAAAAAAATTCTCCATACTAGACCGCTCCACCTTAATGCTCATGTGTATACGTGATTGCCACCGAGTTTCAGCACTATGAGATGTTAGAAAATGGGTTAATTTCCACCTAAAAATACTATTTCATTCGAGCATCATTCATTTTTCATTTCTTCGAAAATCCAAATTCAGTATTTAAAAATGATATAACTCACATTGTAATAAAAATAATTTTAATTGAATTATTTAAAAGTTATATATGAACCGTTTTATAAGGGGTAAATCAAAAAATGATAATTATTTTTACTGTCGATCAATGAATACGATAATATTGCTCCAAATGTTATAAAAGCAGTATTTAAAAAAAAAAGTGATTATATTGATAGAAACGTTAACAACATTATCATTAAGCATTTGGATAATACAGGGTTTTCCAATAAGAGGTGTTATTTTGATATTCAATCGTAAAAGATCAATGGTTTTGTTGCTTGTGTGGCACGTAGCGCCGTCTCGTTGAAATTAAACGTTGTCCAGATCAATATCATTCAATTCCAGCCATAAAAAATCATTAATCATCTCTCGATAGCGCAATTCATTCACCGTAACTGTTGCTCCAGCCTCATTTTCAAAAAAGTAAGGTCCAATGACTCCGCCAGACCATAAACCGCACCAAACAATCACACGTTGAGGAAAAAGAGGCAATACAATAACTCTTGGGTTTTCCGAGCCCCAGATGCGACAATTTTGCTTGTTGACGAAGCCACCGAGGTGGAAATGGGCCTCATCACTCAAGATGATTTGCATTTGATTAACTCAAGTGAATTTTAATAATTTCAATGCGTTGTTGAAGCAAGTATTGTTCCATTTTTATTAATGGCGTAGTTTCTACTTGTCAAATATCAAAAAATGACAGCTTCAAAAGTAACATCTACCGAAATAGCGGGCTTTTCCAAAAAACACCTTTTATTGGAAAACCCTGTACAACGCAGAATATGATAATTGATTAAAAACGATTGATATTATTCGTTTTCGTTGGTTTTATTGTACTGATGAACTGCCGACATGAATAATGAATACTACACCACAATCAATCAATCAGCAGCTACATAGTTCGATATCAGGCAGATATAAAATGGGGAAATAAACTGACATGTCATCAATCCAGCATCCCGTAAATGCGAATCTGACTTAACAATATTATTCATCATTCACTGATAATATAATAAAATATATTGTTTGTTCCGACAACCTTTCAGGAACCAATGGAAGCTCCTTGCCTACTGATCTTGCTACCGCATAATATCGCCTGATCCAAGTCGAAAGGGCCTTGAGAGATTTTTTTTTTAAATATTGTACGACTAATAACCTTTATTTTTTTAATGAAATGAAATAAACTTTCTACTAGCTGTACCCCACCATGCGTTGCTGTGGCTCAGCCTGTCTGTGCAGAGAAACCATGTCGCGTGTTGTATTTACGTCCAACAGACGGTGTTTTTATTTTATTTTTTTAATTAGTTTTATTTTACCTGTCACGGATGACATCTATATAATATCAGTTTATAAACATTAACACGTATTCAAACGCAACGTCGTGTCAAAAAATTCTAAGCAATCGGTGAAGAACTTTAGGAGATTTAAGATTTTGAACAAACGAACAATTACATTTTATTTATTTATATAGAAAATCGTAAATAATCTTGTTAAGTGGATATTTTAGTTACCTACTGTTATGCGAGATATAGTTAAGTTAGAGATAAATATTTTTGAATGTTCCATTTTAATGAATTTGATTATCGTTCCGTCGGGGGTGAACTTTATTAGTTTTCGGGCGTAAAAAGTACTGCCAATGATTAATAATTAAAAATTACTCTTTACAAGTATTTGTGAAAGATATTAAATGACTAAATATTTATATTTCTTTGAAAAAATAAAGTGAAATATGTTATTATGTAGAATATGTAGATGGTAATAATTTCACATAATGTTACACATAAGACGTAATACAATAATGAAGCCAGGCTTGTGTGTATGGGGGATGTGTTATTATGTTCGTTTTTTTCTTTATTTACTATGTATTCATTTTATATTTTCAGTGTGTATTTTAAGATAAAATTTAAAAGCATTATTGTACTCTGCTTTATTGTACTAGTTACTCCGATAGATGAATTGTAACATTGTTTTTTCTTTTACTTTTTTGAGTAAGAATAGTTGATATCTATTATTTCTAATTGATGCAGTTTTGTTTAAAAAAATTTCTCCGTAAATTTGTGATGTTGCATGGAAGAAGTATAATGAATTTAATTTTCTGACATCATTTTTTCTTCACAGAAGTTCTGTTGTATGTACGTGGTTAAAATATATATTTTTTGATATTATGTAGGTAAGTTTTACAAATATTTTATACTAGGTATTACCACGTATGTACGTGGTTAAAATATATATATTTTGATATTATGTTCGTAAGTTTTACAAATATTTTATACTAGGTATTATGCAGGTAAGGAAAAACAGGAAAAAACTGCATTAAACCCGTTATTGGAGGGACAGATATATATTTTACGTGTTATTAGGAAAAAACCTTTCAGATTTTTAGAACAGATTTCTACAGAACACAGAGTTGATAGCATGAAATGTCTCTATCGGCAAAAAATGCTTTAACTAGCTAGAGAGCGCATCGACTATGAATAATACGGTAAATTTCATTTCTTTAAACTCTAATCTAAAACTTAAAAAATGAATGATTTTTTATGTAACGCATTAGATAAAAAAATGTATATTGAAGAAAATTTATGTCAATCTATGAAAGATTTTAACTTAATTTGCACTGAAAAAGGATTTACCCTATTTCATATAAATATTAGAAGTTTAGAACGAAACATGGATGAATTAGTTATAACATTAAAAGAATTAAATTTTTTCCCGGGCCTGATTGTCTTAACAGAGACACACTCTGCAGGCGAAATCAATTACACTATTCCAGGCTACACATACCATGCGACAATAAACAAAATAAACAAAAACTCAGGTATCGGATTATTTATTTCTAACCAGTATAATGTTCTCAATATTAAAGAAATAATTAATGTTAGTAATGTTAACATATTAAATATAGAATTTAAAGACGTAAATAAATATTATAACATTATTGCTATTTATCGTACGCATTCATCGATAGTACCTCAATTTATAGATGAATTAAAAAATATTTTGTTAAATTTTAGAAATAAAAATACTATTATTGTTGGAGATATGAATTTAAATATCGCAAACGACTATTCTAGTAAAGATAAAGACACATATCTAAATATGTTAGCAGAACTCAATTATTTATCGTGCATAAATTCTTATACTAGAAATGTTAAAGGTCAACGCCCTATCATGCTTAGATCACATTTTTACAAATATTCCTGATATCCAAAATATAAAATCAGCTGTTATTCATACAACTATCACTGATCATTATTCATGTATTTTTAACTATAAACTAAGCAATCCAACTTTGCCATTATTTAAACAAAATAATTACTCAAAAAAAGTACTTAATATGGATAGATTAAAACACCAATTAGAATCAGAAAATTGGAATAAATTATTACAATGTAATGATGTCAATATATGTTGTAAAATGTTTGAAGAAAAAATATCTAAATGCATAAATGACTCGACAAATAATAATATAATAACCAAATCCAAAGTGTCGAACTTGAAACCTATAAAACCATGGATTACTCATGGTTTAGTAGTATCTGTACGACATAAGCAAGCTTTTTACAAATTAACTACTCAACAACCAAATAATAAAAATTTACTAAATTATTTTAAAGCATATAAAAACAAACTTTCATATATTATAAAAAACACAAAACAAAAGTATTATAAACAAAAGTTGAATCAGGCTGAAAATGATAGTAAAAGAGTGTGGACAGTTATAAATGAAATAATTGACAAGAAAAAAAACAAGAATAACGACATCGCTACTATATTTCATGACAACATGAAAACATGTTGTAAAGAAAATCCCACAAAAGCTGCAAACATATTTAACACCTTCTTTGCGAGAGTAGGGGAAAATCTTGCCAATCTCATTAATACTGACCCAAATATAACATTTCCAGACTGTAGTATTGATACTGACAATAATATAGCAACATTCCAAGTCACCACAGAGAACGAAATAATATCAATTATAAACGGTATGCAAGGAGGTTCTGCCCCGGGTTTTGATGGAATAACAGTTAATATTTTTAAAAATATTAAAAATCAAATTTCTAAACCGTTAAAACACATAATAAATGTAAGTTTCCAAAGCGGAGTGTTTCCATCAATCTACAAACAAACTACCATTACTCCAATATTTAAATCTGGTAACCCAGAAGAAGTTAGCAATTACCGACCCATATCAGTAATCTCGAACATAGCAAAATTTTTGAAAAGATAGTTAAAAAAAGGATAAACCAATTTGTAAAATGTAATAAATTAATTAATGAAAATCAGTTCGGTTTTATGGAAGGTAGAAGCACTCAGGATGCAATTGCAAAATTAACTAGTCTTGTTCATAATTCATTAGATAAATCATTAAAATGCATTGGAATTTTCATAGATCTTAAAAAAGCTTTTGATAGCATATCACACGACAAACTTATAAGTAAATTAAGAAACATTGGATTAAGTGGTACAGCTATAGAATGGATAAAAAGCTACCTTTTCAAACGCCCTCAAGTCGTAAAACTCAACGATGTACTTAGTCAACAAAAAACAAGTCACTTCGGCATACCTCAAGGTACAGTCCTGGGACCGTTACTGTTTATCATTTATGTAAATGACATATTCAATCAAAGATTAAATGGAAAAATAATATCTTATGCTGATGACACTGTCATAATAATTGAAGGTAATGATTGGAATAATGTTAATAACTTAGCAAATACTGATATTAATATACTGAAAAATTGGTTCGATAAAAACCTCCTCTCATTAAATACTGAAAAAACAAAATGAATCCCATTCTCTATCAACAAATTTAAATCAATACCAGAATTAAAAATTATAATACATCAACTTAAATGTAACAGAACTACTTGCAATCAAGAATGTTCTATACTTAGTCTAACTTCTGAAATTAAATATCTTGGTATATATATAGATCAACATTTTAAATGGAAAAAACAAATTTGTGAACTTGTCAAAAGAATTAGAAAATGTATTTATATATTTATAAGACTTAGAAATATTCTGAGACTAGAAAACTTAAAAAGAGTGTACTATGCAATTGTACAATCTATATTACAATATGGTATTATTGGCTGGGGAGGAACTTATAACAATATATTAAATCCACTTAAAATAGTTCAAAGATTGATAATTAAAGTAATATTGAAAAAACCATCCAAATTTTCTACTGAGATTCTCTTTTCAATATTCAATGTACCCACAATAGACAATATATATAAAAAATATTCAATTCTACAAATTTATAAAGAAATACAGTTAAATAACTTACAATTCAATTCATCAGCAAGATATCAAAAAACTATCAAAATCCCAAAACTTAATACAAAGCACACACAAAATACCTATCTCTATCTAGGTATAACATATTTTAACATCCTTCCATTATATCTAAAAAATATTGAAGATATTCAGGAATTTAAAATAAAATTAAAAAATTACCTAAAACTACTATAAAAGTCCATATCTTACTCTTATTATTATTTCCTTCAAATCTTGAAACTGTATTATTGATAAATGTTGCCTATTTCTTACTTATCCCTTTAGTTTTGCAAATATATTATTTACTTACTTACATGATTCCATATAATTGAGCTAGGATTCACTCACCAAACACAAGAGCCTCGTCTCTTTATGGTGAGGAAAAGCTATTATTATTTACCTTTATAAAACTGTATAATATGTATAATTGTATATTTATTGTAAAAAACATACAAATATTAAATAAATGAAAAAAAAAAAAATGATATTTAAGTGACTCTCTATTCACGGGATTCAATCTATGTACTTGATGTTCAACAGTGTTTTGTTATAAAAAAGATATAATGCATGTTCATAAAAATAAAAACAACATGAAAATCGTCGAACACAAACATCAGACTACAGACTAGAAGTAAGGGCAGAAATGACCTTTCCGTTCCAACGAGCAACACAGCGATATGTCGAAAAGTATTCTCGTACCTCGGACAGAAAATATATAATAAAATCCTCTCACAACTGAAACTGTGTGAATTGTCACCATTAGGTCCAAAAACAGCAACATGGTTATTAGATTTATGCAGGAGAGATTCTGAAACATTATTAAAAAATGTCATCTGATAATTTATATCGTTGTATCTTCGCTTTTAATTCTATTTTTTCACTATATCCATTTTTCGCCTTTGGTTTATTATTTTAGTATTATTTTCATATTTACAATTTGATAAGTATTACGTACAAAACAACAAAAATAAACTCCATTTTTAGTTTCTTAGAACAGGTATACTGCCTTGTTAGAAACTAATGTTGATTGGGCCATAGTTTATTCGCTGTATTGCAGTTTATCCTTGACGTAAATTTCACTTCATTTTACTACATGTCTTCTGCACATTTTCAATATCCTTTTACATTCCACGGCCTTATTTGCTACTTATAAATTTTCTAGACAACAATAAATAAAGTACTTAATAAAGGTTTAAAAAATCGAAAATGATCACTTTTTTATAACTTTTCTACCGACAGTTCTACCAGTCTTCAACCCCTATAGTAATGTCATATTTAGGATCAACTTTTTGGTAGCCTTTAGCTTAATATAGCCGTGCATTGTAAATAATCGCGCTTCAATATTCATAAAACAAACCCCCATTAGCGTTTTCACCTCAAAAGGAGAAAAGAACATTAGGGGGTAATATAAACTGTTAAATCTACTATCAAAATAAAGACCTCACAGAATAATTAATATTTTATAAAAAAATACAAATGGCCACTAGCCGGCTTCGCCCGATTTGAGACAACTATGTTATTTAAAAAAAAACAATACATACTAAAACAAAAAAATATGAATCTAACGTTTGAATTCGTATTCCATGCGTATGATGTAAATATTGAAGCAAGCTGAAATAGTTTCAGTGGCCTACAAATTTCATATGTAGCTAGTTTATCTGCATGCACCGTTATAAGTCTCAGTTGTTAATCTTAGCTATTAGCCACTAGTTATAAACTGAAGTGAGTGGTAGGGAAAAGGTTAAATGTATAAATTAAATTGTTAAGCCCCCCTGAGGTGATTTTTTCACAAAAACCGCCTTATAGAAATGATCCATACATTATTGTTATTATTCGATAGGAAGGTTGACTTCTGAAATGCTCACCTACCATTTTAGGGTTAACAGGATTACGTTTTCAATACCGATATTCACACGTTGAACCTAATAAACTAGTGTTCGTTAATGCGGCGCGGTGCCAGTCTATACGAATAGTCAACGAAATTTTCCACTTTACACATTCCGCGGTAAAACCGATATAGTCGGCAAGGAAGGCGCAGTGTTCTAACAATATGGTGTTTCGCCATCATATTTTCCCGTTACATAAAATAAGTAATCTTGTATAGTGCTGGAGGATAAAAACTAGATGTAATCCTCCTACGGACAGCCTGTAAGATTTCCGTCAATAACTGTAGTGTCACAAGTAACATAAAAAATAGGCAAAAAATACACTTCGCACCGTAAGAAAAAGCATAATTTGTATATCATTGTCCCATTAGGTGGTCATCATTATCTCATATCAAAATGAACATCAAAGATATTTAAAGGTCATGTTTTGTTATTTTTTGTTGTTGTTTAGTTAAGTATTACTTATGTAGAATGTTTGTAAACAAAACTTTAACATTTTAAAAAGAATTTACATTTGCTCAAACTTTCATTTTCTTTCATTTTTTTAACTTTGTTGAATCCGTAACTCCGTAACTTTGTAAATACATACCAACGAGAATAATGAACACTATATAACTCTTATTCAGATTTTTATAAAAACATCTAGCATTATGAAAAAATTCAAAGTAATGCTTTAAAATAATATTTTTTAGGTTCATTTCAATTATTTTTCTTGTCGTGTTTTGTTTCTTGTTTTTATCCTTTTCTTTTCCCTGTATTTGTAATAATCCATATTATACTTTTCCGTAAAATTCTACTATGGCATTGTGCTTATATTTATTTCCTTGATTGTTTTTTATTTATTTTATCTTGTTTTGTTTGTTCCACTTAATCTCTTTTATATTTATGTACTGTATTGTACGTGAAACTTATATTTTAGATATCAAAATACCCATGTAAAATTGTTCCTATTAACTCACACTTATGTATTATAAGTTCCTACCATCCTAAAATGACTGTTGTTACTCATCGGGATTGCACTAGCAAGAAATACAAAAAAAAATTAATTACATATATATAAATACTATCGATATTAAAATTTGATAATTTAATTCTCATTTTTGAAATCACTCTTTCAAAAATTCAATTAATGAAGTAATTGTGTAACGTTTTAATGAAAATATGAGTAACAACGCCAAGAACTTTTATTGGGTTAGCTGTAAAAAATAGGTGAATCTCATGAGTGCTATGTGAGAATTTAAATGTCACAATGTTTGTTTCTACAGTAAATCTATTTGAATTAAATTTAAAACTATCATAAATATATATGGCAAATACTAAAGCCATTCGAAATATAAAATCTGGAGAATACATGAGTTATGGACTTTTATTTTTGAAAGACAAAAATATTTTATTTTTTATTTTGCTTCTAATCATGCGACAAAGATATAATCCTGTTTTCATCGTAGCTTGACAAAGCATATAATAATAATTGTTAAATAATATAACAGTATCTGTACAGAGAAATGTTGTATGAATTCACTTCAAATGTTGACATATACCAACTTTATACTATGATGTATGTAAGTAAAAGCTTTGTTATTTTTGTGTAGGTTAATTAAATGAAAACTGATATCTACATTTGGTTTCGAAAAGCTCTGCAAAAAGTCCGGGCAACGCCGGGGACTCCGGCTAGTATAATATAAAACGTTTTGAAATAATCAAGTTTAATATTATTACTCTTCAAATGGATAAATTAACTTTACTGCCATTTGTAACGGGAATATTGGGTACAAGGCACTTTGACGCCATTGTAACATGTTTTAAGATAACAAAGTGTAGAAATAAAAGAAATGGGAAAACGATTCCAAGATAAAATTTATTCCTACAACTTTAGATAACATGAGAACTCTTTAAATAAATAGTTAATATCTCAGGGGTGTGCATCATCCGAAGGATAGAAATGCACGGTGGCAATTTAAAAATTATATTGAGAGGTTGACAATAAGGTTGACGACATTAAAAGTTAACTGACCTGATAAACGTAAAAGGGCGCCAAGCAGTGCAATCAGCATTGCTAAAATTTAATAAGTAGAGCGTTGGATGACCAAGGTAAAATAAACAAACTACGGCGTCAACATAGCTCGTAAAATATGTCGTTTCGCGTGGTGGCCCGAGTCTTCCTCCAGTCACAACGTCCCGGAACCGCAGCCTGTTGAATACTTTACTTTACACCGGAAGACTTTTATCTAACATGATTTTTAAACGTATAAAATTTATGTACCTAATAATTAATTGGTTTTCTGTTATTATCTAATATTGGTCATCGCAATACTACCTACCCACTTAAAAACTACGATGTAAACTCTATTATTAACAGATTATTTTATGGTTTTCTCCAAGATATGGGTATTCAACATATAGTTGGTAGGTTATATATACTCGTAGATTGCAAAAATTATTACAATCGATAACACAAGGCATATAAAATAATTTAAATAGATATTTTTGTCCGTGCCACGTTTGCGTAATTAAAGTATCACCCGTGAAAGGACTTTTTCAGTACAATACAAATTTTAACCATCCTCATTATTTTTTACTGAAAACATAAAACCAATAACATTATAATACAAATAGACACGTTATTTATTGCCAAGCAAAATTATTATGAAATGTGTCAAGAAACAAACACTCACGTGTTTCCAAATGCTTAATTCAAATGTTGTTTATGTATGATATATGTGTGTTTAAACGAAATAGATATAGGACCGGGCAGCGTTTACGTACTAAAAGTTTAGTAAGAATTCGGAACTCCAGTAGGTTAAAAAAAATCTTGTACTTGTGTGTTGCTACCTACGCTATCTCACTTTATTTCATTTCGACATTTACCGTTGTCGAGTAGCTAAGAACCTTGTGAATAATTGTACTTAATTGGAAGTAATAAATATTCGTGCGTATTTAAGAATGAAAGAGTGAATATTTTTTGCACGTCTCGAAAGCAAAGGAAGGAATTTTTTCACATTAAAATAGTCCTGAACCACGTTTATATGGCATCCGGTGAGAGCTTATCTGATGAACGGACTTGTATACGATACAAAACGCAGTATATTTCAAGTTTTTCCACGGTACCTAGTTCAGTAAAACAATGCGCGTTGTCTCAGTAAGTTATCATAACTTTTTTTATTCTATCTAACCTAAAAACTACGGATATCGAAACCAGTGCATCGACTGGTATTAAAAAGTTTTATTTCTATGCAGAGTATTAATCGCGTTATATGATAAATTTGGGTTTTGCAGGAGATCTTATAACTGAGTCACTATTAATTAATCATATTTTTTTTAGAAAAAAATTCTTAGTTTATTTCAGTAAACAATTTGATAATGCATATATAGTCGCTGAATATGGAGTGATCGAAGACAAACAACAATAACATTTATAAGAATTCTCCATAAAATTATTTTTATAAATAAGTATATTTAGGTATGATACCTATATATATATATATATATATGTGTATATAATTTCCTGGATGTTACGGACATATCTGCAACTTTGTTGCAGCTACATATGTAAGTATGGCTATTTGGCCGTGTCGAAATCCAAAAATGATAAACACAAACGTACTGCAGACTTCTACAAGATGTGTTAAATATCGCATTGACAGTACGAGAAACAGCAAAATTACTACTGTGTGATATCACCTAAGTATTCCCAGCCAAAAAGTTTCATAGTAAATATTACTCCCTTGCGAACAACTCTGAAACTTTTAATCAAAATTCTAACTGAAAATGCACAACACTTCAAATAATATCACCATTATTCATGTATTCTGATATCTCGATAATGTATGACTTTTGCTTGAAAAGGGTTAAAGAATTTACGATCTGTCTTCATTCTACATAATGCTCGGATACTTCAACACACAATTGTTTATGTCTTGTCGTGAAAAAAAGAATTTTTCATTGTTGTTTCTTGGAAAAGATTAATATTGTGTTGTTTCGTAGTACACGCATTGAATACACGCAAATCTATCATGGTTTATAGTATGTGCATTGAATACACGCATATCTATCATGTTTACATGATTTATCAACAAAAAAAAGTACCGTATTCACTTTCCTCAAAATTTCACAAAATCATTTGTCGTTGGTTTTTTTATAATATGATTCTGCAAAACTCCACTATATTTGATGCTACACTATACTTTAGTGACTTTTTGAAGCTACAGGATATGTCTCGGGGGATGGCGGAAAAATAAAGTAGATGACTAACATTTTAAATCTAGTTACTAAATATAGCTAAAGTCATTTTGAACAAACATTCTGAAATGTGGTCTCACACTCAATCCATATTGAGAGAATCTTCCACTCAGGAACGATGTGCAATTTTACCAAATTATTTTTAACATTAAAAAAGGTAATAAACTCTAAAATTTAGGGCAAATTCAAATCAAGCAAATATTAAGTCGAAAAGCCGCTGTAAGCATCGAACCCGGCCAGTCCAACTTCAAGTCGAGCGTACTAACCTCCAGAAACACCGTGATTTGAACACGAGAACTTCGGGTTCAGAGCTAACGAGCTTCCTTCCATTCCACGGATGTTGTCATTAATTATTGTTATTTTGAATTCAAATTTATCCGGTTCAATAAATTAGGGTGGTTCTTTAAACTTTTTGTAATCCGTATTCCCAAGTGCTAAAAACACACTGACAAAGGCAATAAAAAGGGTAATAAAAATCCAAAATCCGAACAAATCGGTCCAGAAACTTTTAAGGGTGCAATCTGCCTTTGTCGTGCCTCCATCCTTTTGAGAAATGGCATACTGAAATTGGTTTACTATTCTTCTTTTCACGCTATTGATTTAGAAATACAGCTCGTAGATCTTTTCTAGCACAGTTAATAAATAAGGGAGGGTGACAGAATAATTGAGAGCATTATTCATGAATAAGAACTACAGTTCCATAAAAAAGATTTCGGTTTAAAACCTTTAACACACTCTCACAAGAACTAAACTATTTGGTATAGGAATATCTTGTTTGATAGTGAACCTTTCCAAAATTTGTTTTTTATACTGGACCATTTCTTTACATGAAACTTCAAAATGGTATAATAATATCATAAACCGACGTTATGGGACGGATTAAGGAAGGGGCTGTCGGAAGACAGTAGTAAAAGATTTTCACAAATATATTGAGTTTTATTAGTATTGATCATGTCTAACAGTCGAGTGTCATAAAATAAATCCCGAGTGGTTAATCACAAATTGTCTCACGAAGAACACAGTTTTCGTAGATATTTCTCTCAGCGAAAACTTACCACAGTTATTAAAGCATATCTAAAAATAGCAAAATGAATAAGAGGAAAATTAATATTATTTATAAACGAACTTCTACTACAGGTATAAATTGGTTTTGGAAAAAATAAAAAATCATCTTTTTCGTAAAAAAAGGCTATTAAAAGTTCGTCGCATTTTTAAAACGAGAACGATATCCGAGTCTTCAACGGGACAAAAATTTAAGGAAAAAATATGTGAAATGCGAAATCTATACAGCAATATGAACTCGCGCAAAAATTCCAATTTCCACCTTTAGAAAACGCAAATTTATTTTTCCCCACACATAAAACGTGAGGGGAATAGAATGAAAAATCTTCGAGATGATCAATATGAGAGACAGGTCAAAATATAAAACAGAAATGACGTAATGGAGTTCGGAATCTCGTGGAGAGATAGTGACAAAATTAAATTTTTAATTGACCATGTTATTATTTTAATACATAAAACAGGCATGATGCCCCAAAAATTACATGCATGTATTTGTTTTATTACATAGTCATAACAAAAATGACATTAATATCAAAAATAGTTAGCTTAATATTCAAAAGTAAATAACAAACAAAAACGGGTAAAAGATAGAATACAAATATGTCCATAAACAATGTATTATTTTCACTTGTACTGATGAGGCAGTAATATGGTAGATTCAGTACGGGGGATCATAAGGGCCTATCTACAAAAAGATAGTTTTGAGATAAACGCAAATAAAGTTTGGAATCCACTCATATGCCTACCTGTATGATCGACTGATATATCCAACTGTATCTTTTAAACGGCTGTATGTACGAAATAGAGCTTCGCGTCACTAGTAAATATCATTATGGCATCACCAAGACTAATCTTAACTCAATACACCAGTTTTTGTGGTTAGGCCCCTGTGATCCTAATCCACGAATATTGCCTGACTTTTCAAGTGTTTAAATCGGGTTATTACAAATGAAATTTTGATTATTAGAGCAGCGTATTGTGTTATAATTTCTTAATGATTGCGGAACAATGGAGAAATATCTTGTATCTGATTGGTGGGATAAAATATTGAAAATGTATTTCATCCACCTTGTTGATTTTCTCGTTTGTTGATGTAATTTTTTTATAAAATGTTTGGTGTATTAACTGATGATTGTAGAAGCAATAAATCAGAAAGTTTGCGTCTTGGTGTCAGAATATAGTTTATACTTTAAAATTCGGTCACTATACTTTCAAAATTGAACATATAAACCTTCACGATAAGGGATTACACGAATTAATTTTCTTTGTATGTATAATATCCCAAAATTTTGAATCTCATAATTGGGTGACCAAAAAGTTGATGCGTTTTCGAGAATACTTCGCGCAATTGATTTATACAGGGTGTCCAGGGGTAGTAAAGTGCGCTAACTTCAGGAAGTGATTCTACATGATGGTAGAAGTAAAAATTATTTTTTTTGGAAATTCAAACGTTTTAAGACAGTTTTTAGGTTAAAAAGTTGAATAGTTTGTATGGGAAAATAATTATTCTTCTACGAAAAAATATTTTTGTTTGGGAAAATAAACATTGGAATTTCTAAAAAAGTTATCTAAATTTTTTGCTTCTCCCACCATGTAGAATCACCTCCTGAAGTTAGCGCACTTTCCCCCCCAACATCTTGTAAAATGTTAGGGCAAATTTTGGAATTTTAAAATAATTTGCTTTTCTTATCTTTGATCTTAAAATTTATGATGAACTTTTTGAAATTTTATCTATATGTTTATTGAAGCTATGTGACGAATCAAATGTCACGCCCAAGTCTTTAATTGAAGTTGTGTTTAATAAAGCGGCAGTGTTTATGTCATATGTTTTAGTATAGGCATACTTGGTTTCCATGATTTCCTGGTCGGTCCAGGAAATCATTGAACTTTCTCTCCTTAGATTTTAATGACCTTTTTATAGAAAAAAATATATTATCATTGTAAATCACCACGGGAGATCCCAATGATGATATAATCATATAAATTTGTTTAAAAAAAAAGATAATAAAACATTTAAATAAAAAAAATAACGTAAATAAGTCACAATAATCAGGTCACAATAATGAAACTTCAATAAGTTATGATACCTACACACTCTACACAGTGGCATTTTTTACATATAGGGTTTTCCAATAAGAGGTGTTATTTTATTATGTATATAAATTAAATTTTTATTTATTTTATATACATAAACACATACTTGCCACAAACTACACATCACTTCTTATCATTTATCACTTTCTTATCACTTATTTTATTTTATTTTGTATATAAATTAAAAATGACAGCTTCAAAAGTAACATCTACCGAATTAGCGGGCTATTCAAAATAACACCTTATATTGGAAAACCCTATATATAAAAACGTAAATGAAAATTTGAAAAATGTGTAGCGAAAACATAATGCAGCTTTTTGTGTAGGAAATAAAATTGAAATCTTAAGGTTCCATAGCTAATGATGGAAATCGATAAAATTTTGACTTATTTCACAACCCCGAAGCTCATTGTTCGAGAATTGTCGCTGAGAGAAAGAAAATTAAAGTTCGTATCATTTTATACTCGTATTTACTCATTTAATATAATAGAAGCTTGATTGATGAACCTTGAGATAAGTGAAACTTGGTTGGCTGTCGGTTATTAATTCAACCAAAAGTGGTGGATTACAAAGTGTGTTTTTCATTTACTATATAATATCACACCTCAAAGTATTTGCTTCCTTCGAAAAAGTAATATTGAGTTGTTTTCAAAATCTCTCTACAGATATACACACTTCTCAATGAAGTGAAAGGCCACTGTCGATACAAAAATCAATGAATTTGAAAAAGAGGTATTATCATCGTTAGTTCGCTTTTTGGCTGCTGCCTGAGAGATAAGTATGTCAAGCCGTACTTATCATTTCGAACTTCAAGAAATTTATGGACTTGTAATAAAACCACTTGCAGGTCGTATAAATCACTCGCCATATTTTATGAATAAAGTTTCCACTAATAATTCAAATTGCTGTCGTAACCAGATAGACGCCGCGCCGGACATAATTAGTAGAATCTTACTTAGGGTGCAAAACAAAATTTGTGGAAAAATTACAATAAGAGTCGGTACATGCAACTTTGCTGAATGTTTTATAAATATTCTTTAATTTACCCTCTATTCACAAATTTTATTAACCATTATTGGAAATTATCTCTGCAAATAAGCGCTGTCAAAAGAAACTAACACATGTTTTTCGTCAGTTTTGTTATTTCGAGAAAGTATGAAAAATCGTTTTTCATCCCACTTCAATCAATGCAGTGGATTGTGATATTTTATTGAAACGTTGAAGTCAAAAAAAAATTATCCTACTTTTTATGGCTGTTGAATACTTCTAGGACGAACGTACCCATATAAAATAACTATAGATTTTGTATTTTTTTTTAAATTATTTAAGTTTATTTTAGAATATGTGCATTTAAATTAATTTTACATTTAATTTAGTTGTGCTATCCCTTTCTTTAGCCAACGTTTTGGATAGAATTGCACTGTCCATCATCAGTGCAGATGTGTATAATAGAGGTTAGTATATGTACGTTTGGAATTGAGGATTTTAAATGACAGATGCAAATGTGAGATGAGATCTTACAAATGCCATATACAGTAGTTCAAGTGTAAAAGGTTTAATGAATGGTTTTATGATACGTAGAATGAAGCTAATTTTTACACTATTTCTTTGATATGAGTGTACAATTGGTGAATAGGATGTAACATAAGGCGGTACAAAACAAATCTCGCTATTGAAGCTCACCACTTCTAAGCAATTAAATGATGATGTTATTAGGCTTTAAATTAATTATGTTTATAAATAATTAATTCAAAGCCTAACTAAATCTTAATAGCCTAAATCTTAAGCCTTACTTAATCTTTACTAAACTTTTGTTTCACTTTCTTTATTGTTTGGTTGTGATTAAAAAACCAGCAAGAGTTAAATAACATAGCTGGTTTAACCGAAGATGGTCCACTTTTTGTTGGTCCTTGAACATTATGTAGCGGTTGAGAACGATGGGAAGCTTTTCCTTAATTCTGTCGGGTTTATTTGATGGATAGGATACGTGAGATATATCTCATTTTGTCTGCACATTACGGTTGCGAGTACAAAATTTACTAAGATGTATTGTATATTATAATATATTCTTTATTTTTTTTTCGTTTTTATTTATAAAATAGTACACCCACCTAGTTCAAAGAATCTTGAGAAATACTATGTTTATGACACAGCTTCAATCGAGTTTACATTTTCAAAAATCAGTTGCTTGCGGAAACTTTATTCCATACACGTATTTTATGCAGTTAATATTTTTGCTCGAAATTTCAAAAAAAGTTTTTATTTGATCCAGCATCTTTTAAAATCACCTCATTAAGTTAGCGCACTTAGTTCCCAATCCCCTCTATGATATTCCATGGTTTGGAAGTTAAGGTTCATTTTTACATTATACTGGTAAATTGCCGCTTTCATAATCTTTTATTTACAGCATCGGTAAATTTAATGTACCAATCCTTTCTAATATTTATAAAGGCACGAAAGCGGATTTTCATAACTGTTTCTAAGACATTAATTTATTAAGTAATCGCTAGGTTAATCGCGGATATAAACACACAATTTATTGCCCTATAAACATTAACCGTCGACAAGTACGATTGCCTAAAAATTAACTGCCCAACAACTTAATTGCATCCTTTTGCTCCACTGAAGAGATATATAGTGTGTGCTTAATCCTTGTGCCTAAAGTAAGCTTAATTGTGCCTCACTTCGTTACGAGTCATTTCGAAATATTGAAAAGAGATTAATAATTTTCACTGATCTGGGTACTAGGAATAGAATGGCCTTACGTAAACAGGCGACATCTACCTGCTTACGTGGAAAAACTTGGAATCCAAAAACATTTCAAAAATTTAGAAATTATTTGATTTAATTTATTTTTAAGTAAAATTATAAAGCAAATAAATAAATAATTCATTCTAAATTAACGAATGTAATTATTCAGTTAGTAGAGAAATATCCTCGTGTCTAACTGGCTAATTAACTAATTAGAAAAAAATCACTTTTTTTTACACCACTTTTTTGTTTATATTTTCAAAACATAAAACCAACATAAAGTTATATAAAAAATACTATTTCATATAACCCTGATAAAGGTTCAGGGTGAACCAAAAGTGGTGGTTTTATGTATTAAAAATACATACAATAAAGTGGTGTTAAAAACAAAGTTTTTTTACTATAATTATTTTAATTATTCAAGCCCACAAAGTGTTTGCTACATGTGTTTGAAAAAAAACTAATTAATAACATTGAAATTATGATATCAGATGAGACGAAGTCTTGTGTCAAATAAAAATATTTACTTCAATCTAGAAGTTTATTTGAAAAATGTTTGCCTAAAAAGAAAAGTGGTTTAAAATTAAAATAAAATCATCAAAGGCATGATCATTAGTAGTTTGGTCCTGCCTCTTGGAAAAACAAAATATCCATGCTGCCTAGCTCTGGTCAAGTCATAATATTATGTTTAACCATAATAGAAAACGATATAAAACAAGGTTTATGAGGACGTTTCATATGGTGACAGATGTCATATACTTAAGTGACCCGATTGGACGCGTTAAACAATAAATGCTTTACTAATAAAAAAAACTCTTCCCAACCGTTAAACGGAGTTTTAGGTATACATTGAATAAATACTGTACAAGCTCTGTTTTCAATTCGTATTAATAAAAATGTATTTAACTGTGCTTCGAAAGAAATGGCAACAAAGCATTTTAGCAGTCTAAGCCATGAGATTCATGTTTTTAAAAAGTAATTTAATTTTTTAAAAGGTTATTTTTTTCATATTATTTTTAAATTGACTTCTACCGCGTGATCTTAATAACAATACATGAAAGTTATTATTTTAACAACATAAATGCTTTATGTATAAGTAAATATGTAAGCCCAAAATATTAACGTTTATATTGTGTGAGTCCGAAAAATCGGATTTTTGGTTATTCTAATTCCAAGAAAATTTATAATATTTTTTTGTTCAAAAAACGAATTAAAAAGTGAAAGGACAGTTTTATTGCAAATTTCGCATTCTTTACAAATTTTTTTCGTAAATAATGTAAACAACATTTCTGTTTTTTTTTTCAATTTTTTCATGTTTAAGTTTCATCTTATAAATATTAAAGTTTACAAAATTTACAAAAATCTGAATTTTTTAGTAGATTCTAAAATGTTTTTTGTTTTGAAGAAGATATATACAGCACATAAAGCCTTGGAAATATTCATAAATTATCTAAAACCCCCACCTTCTGATTCTGGTTAAATTCCTGTTGGCGGCATTTATTTTTGCTCGGGAGATATTTTCAATTTGCATGGATATTTCAGGCAAGTAATTATTGCTTATAATAATTTGGAGAATATTCTGACTATCTTATGAGATACATGGAACCACACCATTGCAAACGCGATAAACACAACACCAATTTTTCTCATTAAATGAAATTATTTCATTCTGCATAAAGAAACATAAATATCATATCCTCATCATTTTCCCCGCTTTTCTAAAAACAAGAAAATGTATGTGTTTAATTTTATGGGTTGATGACTCATTCGATGTACTTCTAACAATAAATAATAATGTCTAAGATTGGTATGAAAACGATATGGTTCGAATTATGAACAATCTAGTGGTATAAGGTGTAATAAAAAAAAGATATTTCCTTCATATCTCGACAGTTTAAGATGTTCTGTTGGTTGTGCTTGCCATTGCGATAAGATCGAATTCCTAAGAACATTGAAGACCAGCGCTTCTCAAACTTCAATTTGTCAAAGAATACGATGAAAAAATAAGTAGTTTATTTATCGTTATCAAGTTTAAATAGTAGAACTACATTTAAATTTTTAAGTTTTCTTTTATAAACTCAATTTAATAATAATATAATTGAATACTTAATTAAGAAAAAAAAAACTTTATTTCATTTTTTTTTCCTACGTCATTTACGTCATTCAAGTTACCACCACATATGTATTTATCTAATTTTTGGAATGTTACATATTATATTCCAAATATTTTCTCACGAACGCGAAGGCACGTGTTTTTCACTGTTCCGATAAACATCTCGAATATGCCACCAGTAGTATCTTCCGAAAACATATGTTTAGCGTTGAAAACTTTTACCGGAATACCGAAATTATTTGTTTTGACTAATGGAAAACGCGTTATGATTGTACTAACCAAATTTTAAGGTGATTTTTTTCTGTTATTGAGATATTTTGTAGAGTTGCATTTACAAACGTAAATTCAGTACGTTGTAAGGTATATATGGGATACTATAATGAACCTGATATATTTAAAATTTAAAATAAATATCGAAAATATTAATCCAAAACACTATTTAGATTGAGTTTAGTTCGAGTTATTATAGTGCGCGGTTTGAAAACTGAAGAAAATGTTGGTAGTTCTTATTCGAAATATGATACAGTGCAGTTGATAGAACAGCGCCCCAGCAAGGAAAAAGACATGTGTTCAAAACCCTGATGTGGATGTCTCTTTTTCTGTTTCTACATTCTTCATATTATCTTCAATATTTAATTTTTTTAGTTATAAAATCTTTTGTATAAAGTATTTACGTAAGAACGTTTTTTTGTAAATTTTCAATACTACTCTGCTAATCAGAGACTACCATAAAAATAAAATTAATTTATTTTTAAAAGAACAGTTAGAAAATCACAGACAGCATGAAGCAATATGGCAAAAATAATGTCCTTTTGGCCTGTTTTATGTTCCCGATATAAAAGGCTTCCTGTAATTACGTTTCTTGGTGTCTATTATCTCCTTGCCAAGCTTTGTAAGTTTCGTTTCGTGGGTCGAGGTGGAGTCTTTTGTTAGGAACCACTCCTGCGATAATTGCTGAATGAGAAAGAGTGTTAAGTAGTTGCCTTGTTTTCTGGTGAACAGGGAAACCTAAGCTTTTATCTTACCTTTAGAAGTCGAGAGGTCGGTTGATCCTTTTAAAAATTAACTGTAACGAGGTGAATACAAAATAAAGGCAACTTGAGGATAGCCTTTTTAAATAAACTGTTTTCTTTACGTATACAGTTATTTTTTCAAATATAATCGACGACACGGTTTTATATCATAATTATTATCCACAAGAATTAGTACAGAGTGGCACATATTCTCAGTATCGCTCTGGTCAATGACCGCCATCAAGAAAAAAGACTGCTAGAAGTGGCTTCAGCTAAATATGTACTTTCCAACCTTTCTCTTCACCACTCTCCCTTAAAGCCTCTCAGCACACCCCAATTGGGTATGCCATAGTCTCACCAACTTCAGATAGCAGGAAATATTTGGAACACGTTACTGTTGCCGTTAAAAAGAAAACGCTGGTTCTTGAATTGAATTAACTCAATTAATTTAAAAATCAATGATTAATAAAATATTTTCGAACTTCTGAATTGATAGGATAAGATTACTTTGAAGATTTTTGACTGATAAAATGCTGAAGATCGTGGTTACAACTTGGATAGGCTATATATCGAAACACTTACAAACGCGATGGACATGGGTCTGATTTGAAGACATTGAAATCGTGAATTTTGCTACCGAATCTTTCGTTTTCATTCGTCATTTCACATATGCATGTGTAATGATTCTTTTATTGGATTCTTTCGCAATTCTCTACCTAGCTAGGGCTTATAATAATACCCTTTCATGTATCTAACTAACTAGTACTATGGATCATTTGGCCTTATTACTATTACTTAGAGGCCTTGTATTGACTGATTTTTTGTGGTAAAGTGAATATGTGCATAGATGTAATACCGTGTCGCCAACTTCAATCATTTAAGAGCTGGTAATACATGCCCAGAGATACCATACACTCAAATGAGTTAGAACAGATGCAAAAAAAGTTTGGGTACTACCCCTTGTTATATTCCTCTGACTTTTTCACTGGAATGCAAGACTAGATCGTCTAGACGTTAGGTGAATTAAAATGGTAGTAGTAGCACATAAGCTGCTCAGCGAACACATTCGCAATCCTGATGTTCTGGAGCGTATTACGTTTTACGTCTCCAATAACTTCACCAGAACTAGGCAGCACAAGCTTTTTATTTTTCCAAGAGGGAGGACCAACCTCCCAATGCCCTTGCCTCTGGGGAACATGACTACGTTTTTAAACCAACTTCTTTCAAAATAGACAGACATGTTTCAGTTAAACCTCAATAAATTCAAGATTAGAATTTTTTTTTAACACGACTACTTATTTCATAAATTTATATAATAAATTAATGTACTCGTAGGTATCTGATTAATTTCAACTGTGAATGTTGTGAAATATTATTGAAATTACTGTTTAACAGTAAATAAATAATAATTTAAGAATTTTTATTTATTTAGTGTTTAGCTTTCAATTGTGGAAAGCCACAAACTATTGAGCTTAGCCCCGTCATCTTTAATAATTTAATGGGATTTTTATGAATTTCAATTGCCTCCGAGCGAGGCGAGCTCTATGTGTTTTTGGTTTTCCCTCCAGAAGAAAGACCCAAAACCCCAATGTAAGATTTATGGCCTTACAATAAAGTATACAAAAAAATATACCAACCTAATTCAAATTACCTTAAGAAATACAATGTTTATGACCCGGCTTCAAACGAGACTTATTTTCGAAAACCAACAGCTTTTGAATATAGTGGGATTATGAAAATTTTATTAATATTATTAAAAAGCGCAATTTTATTCCTTACCTATTCTAGGCAGTAAAATTGTTACTAGGTACTCGAGTTACACAACCATTGAATATTTTTGAATAATTTGTTGTAACCTATAATTCATACCAAAATAAATAAAACAATATTTCCGAGCTTTATTACTGCCGATGAAAATGATTTTGCGAGCTATAAAGAGTTGCGCACACTTTAAAATTCCCCACACAAGAATGCCAGAGCTCAGCAATTGAGAATTTTTTCTCCTCCAGGAAATAATATTGGCTTTATATGTAAAGTTATGGTAAACTAAATACAATAAATAATAATCAAATACTTGATGATGTAAGGAGGCCGGGGGTAAAATGCATTTAACTAATTAATGTATTTCCTCATATTTTCCCATGGAGCTTTTACATTGAAATTTCGTACATTGAAATGCCGTACATTGCAATGTCGTACATTGAAATGTCTTTATATTGAAATGCCGTAGATTGCAATGTCGTACATTGAAATGTCCTTGTATTGAAATGCCGTACATTGCAATGTCATTCATTGAAATTTCGTACCTGCATTGAAATGTCGTACTTTGAAATGTTAACAATTTGTGTTCATAAAGAGTTGCAAAAATATTTTTTTCATTAGTGGTTTACAATTTTTAACTGAAATCATTAGACCAAAATTTTTTATGTATTTGTTTTATCGACTTTGTTGTTACATTAAAAATGTCGATATCATTAGCATTTTAATGTGCTAAACTATTTGTTTGTTACATAATGTGCTTGTAAACATAGTGACATAGGTCACTGTGCCTAGTGTGTCGATTAAGTACTCTTAAATTGACCAGACTCAGAAGTTCGCAACAGTCTGAACAGCTCTGATTTTACAGTTTAGAAAAATAAGCATAGGTCCCTTATCTCACGCCGATCCCCGTTGGAATATCATTTTTATATTGTCTGCCCCTAGTCATAATACAAAATTAACATAAAAAATATTTACTTACAAATATAATATGAAGGTAGTTTGATGACTATTCATTTCCTTACCTCGAATTTTCCAGTGACAGGATGCATATCAAGAAGAATGTAGGAAGCGATCCGGTCTCCATTGCTGTCTATAGTCACGTCTCCAGTTATACCTGCAAGATTAATACGAATGAATACGTTGAATAGGTAATAGGTAGTCATCATAACTTATCTCCTCGTCTTCTACGATATCAAGTTATCGCAATGGAGATGAGGCTACTGAATTATGCAGGAACGTTCCTTGGTCTGTTCACTTTCAGCAAAGGCTATTTCCCTGATTATTCATACTTACATATATCCAATACAAATTGTATTCGTAAGAGAAACGTAGTATTTTTTTTTTTCCATTATTTCTGGCTTTCACCCTTCAAGGGTGTTCTTGGCCATCATTTAAAATTATTGAGAAATGAAAGGTGAATTTAAATATTAATTTTATTTAAATAGACAAATTTCAAAATTATAATGAAAATTGGAGTCGAGTTCAGACTTAAAAGAGATGAAATGTTGAATGGAGGGGAGGCAATTTTAGTTAAGGCTTGATAGAAGAGAGGATATTTGTTTAGAGAGGGACAACCAAAAAATATGTGATCTAAAGTTCCCACTTCTAGACCACAGAATGTACAATCTGGGGAGTCAAGGACGTGAATTTTAAAAAGGTGGGAAGGAACGGAACAATGTCCGATCCTCATTCGAATGAGTGAAGAAATTTCTTTTTTGGAAAAATGAGGGAATTGCTGAAACCACGGTTTTGATGGAATAGTCCTTTGTATTGAGGCATAGCAGGCTCCCTTGGATTGACTAGCAATGTGCCAATACTCTGCCCAAACATTGCGGGATCTTTCTTTGATGATGGAAAAAATGTCAGATAAGGGAATGTGGTTTACGAGGGTAACAACAGGGTTGGACGCTCCTTGTTTTGCCAAGGCATCCGCAATATCATTACCCATGATACCAACATGTCCAGGAATCCAAATCAGAGTTACAGTTTTACCAGAGCTTTGAATGGAGGCTATCATCACTCGAATAAGGCATACAAAGTGATCATCAGGATGAAGAAGAGGACTGGATTTAAGTTTCTGGAGGGAACTGAGAGAGTCAGAGAGAACGAGGGAATGTTCAAAATTATTTTTGATTATATATTTGAGAGATTCTATTATTGCAATGCACTCAGCTGAAAATATTGAAAATTGATTTGAAATTGAATGAAATATTCTATCATTAGAATTATTGTGGTAAACGTTAATACCTATACCACAGTTAGGAGAGTCGGGAGATTTGGATCCATCAGTAAATAAAAGAGAAAAGTTGGGCCATTTAGATAAAATAATGTCATTGAACATATTATTGACAGTTCGGGCCGGGAGATTGGAATGACTTTTAAAGATTCCGATCCCTTCTAATATTGTCGGGGATAAGGTGACGTGACTATATTTTAGTTTGTATAAGGGAAGTAGATCATTTTGGATGATGTGGAGCTCTGAGAGAGACTTAAAATTTTTACAGATGTCAGGAATAGGTTTAGTTGAAGCTCTGATTGTAGATGAATGGGTTGAGTCAATGAACAACGAGACGCTGGGGATAACCTGATGACATTTAGAATTTAAACATTTAAGAACAAATTTGTCAGCAAATAGTTGACGCCTTAAATAAAGAGGAGGATCAGAACATTCTACTTGAAGGGAATTGATGGGTGACGATTGCATCGCTCCAGTTATTATTCGCAAAGATTTAGATTGAATTTTGTCTAATTTATTAAGTACATTTTTTGAGGCAGTACTAAAAAGTGGGCAGGCATAGTCGAGATGGCTTCGAATAAGTGCATTGTAAAGCAACTTAATGCAAGTAGGGTGAGCTCCCCACCAAACGCCAGATAATGATCTGATGATATTTAAATTTTTTTCGCATTTAGTAACTAAATTATTAATATGGGAAGACCATTTAAGTTTCCTATCAAATGTTACTCCCAAAAATTTTACTTCAGAAGCGTTGGAGATTGGAGAATTTAAAAATAAAATTTGAACGGGGGGGTTTTTATGGCGGTTTGAGAAGGTGACACACTGAGTCTTTTGGATTGAAAGTTCAAGACCATTTAACGTGAGCCATGTGCAAAGGGCATTCATGGCTTCGTTAAGATATTTGACGGCAAGAGGGATGATTTTGGATGATAAAAAGAAAGCTATGTCATCTGCGAACTCGATAATTTTTATTTGTGGGGGAATAGTGACATGCATATCATATGTGTATATATTATACAGTAAGGGGGACAATACATCGCCTTGTGGTAAACCCTTCCAAATAGACCTACTTTGAGGAGAAATATCTGGAAGTTCAATGAAAATTTTTCTATCTAGAAATAGATTAATAATAGATTGGACAAACATGGGGGGAAGGCCAAGGCCTAGAAGTTTTTTTTTCAGGATTGGGATGGAAACATTGTCAAAGGCGCCTTCTATATCTATAAAGACGGCAAGACAAACTTCCTGTTTAGAAATTGATAAATTAATATCAGTGCTGATGATGGCAAGGTTATCCTGAGTGGATTTTTTTTTCCTAAATCCAAATTGAGATGGAGAGAGAAGCTGTTTACTCTCGACAAAAAATTCTAATCGGTTTTTAATTAATTTTTCATAAAGTTTACTGAGGGTGGATGAAAGAGCGATTGGCCTGTAGTTGGATCCAAAATTTGGAGATTTGTTTGATTTTAAAATAGGGATGATTATTTGAGAACTCCAGTCATCAGGCATTATACCAGTCTGGAAGATTTTATTTAAGATGCTTAAGAAGTGGTTTAGAACATTATCATTACTATTTTTGATTATGCTGTAAGGTATACCATCTCTGCCTGGAGATGAGTCCTTGACTGTCGATAAACAATTTTTTAGCTCAATTAAGGTGAATGGAGAGTCTAGCCAATGATTAGACATGGGAGTATTATAGATGGGCGTTATTTCATCTAAGTTAGGAACAGAAGGGGGGGCAATTTTGTCCAAGAATTCATCTATCCATTTAGAATGAGACGCTCGAGGAGATGGTGAACTGAAGGAGGATCGAAATCTTCGGATCATAGACCAAACTTCCGAAATTGGAGTGTTCGGAGATACTGAACTGCAGAAGTTGTACCACCCGGATCTTTTTTTTGACCTCAATACCCTTTTGGCATTGGATTCAGCATTTTTGTATTTAAGATAGTTCTCCATAGTCATATTGTAACGATAGGAAAGAGATTTAGCTTTCCGAATTCTTACTACTTTGGAACATTCCTCATCCCACCAGGGAGTTGGAGGGAGTTTTTTGAGAGATTTAGTTTTAGGGGGAGGATTTGATTTATTTATTGCAGTTATGAGCATTGATTTGAAGTTATTATAGTCATCTTTGACGGAAAATATATCGGTGGCGGGTAAATTTAGTAGGAACTTGTCCATATGAGAGTTAAATTCATCCCATTTGGTGTGTTTCGTTTTAATCTTTGTCGAAATATGAGACTTGTCCGATTGGAAAGAAGTTTGATAAGTAATGGTGATCGGGA
The DNA here is from genome assembly GCA_026573805.1 of Hesperophylax magnus. NCBI lineage: Eukaryota > Metazoa > Arthropoda > Insecta > Trichoptera > Limnephilidae > Hesperophylax > Hesperophylax magnus. Next base: position 12,143,911 of record JAIUSX010000012.1, read on the forward strand.
AATGATCACTGGAGCAAGGGTCGGGGGACACCACCCACGAGGAGAGAGAAGCCAGACTAGTGGAACATATCGAGAGATCCACTGCACTGGGGTTTGTGCTGGGGCGTGAGATCCTAGTAGAAGATCCGTCATTCAAAAGGAAAAGGTTGGATTGATCTAGGAAATCCATCACACTTCGACCATCTCGGTCGGAGAAAGCAGAACCCCAGACGGGGGAATGGGCATTAAAATCGCCTAATATAAAGAAAGGAGGGCTTAGTTGACTTACAATTTGCAACCAAGTTTGTTTGTTGAAGTGGGCTGTTGGGGGAAGATAGACTGAAATAAAGGATGTGTCCTTTATTTTAGCTGCAACCATTTGGAAGTCAGCATTGGGGGGTTTGATATTATTTATTGGGGAAAATGATATGGATTTTTTAATAAAAAGGGCAGCACCACCGCCCGAACCTTCCGGGCGGTCGTCGCGGAGACAGGAATACCCTCCCACATTAAAGTGGGTGGATGGAGTAAACCAAGTCTCTGAGATAGCAGCCAAAGAAATAAAGTTGGAATTTAATAGGTTAAGGAGATCAGATTTGTTAGAAATAGCACTTCGGCTATTCCACTGAAGTATTCTGACATCTTGAAGAGTCATTTTGAATAAATGATTTTAATGTGGAAATAATAGTAGCAGCGTTGGACGGTAGATTAGTTTGAGAAGAAATAAGTTCAATTAGAAGCATAATAAGAGTTTGGATAAATGAAGAATTGTCTTGGGAGAGTTTTTCAGAAAGTTTTAGAGAGTTCATTGAGGACGGATTATAATTATTTGCACACCCATTTGTGGCATTTGAAAGAGATGAACCATTAGGATTTAAGAGCAGTGAGTTGTGTTGTTGCTGATCGTATCCAGGAGCCGGTTTAGAGATAGCGTTTTTGTATGAGAATTTAGTTGAACGAGAAGAAGTTGTTGTAGAGGAGGGAAGAGGGTTGGATGAGGAGTTGCTGGATAAAGCCTCAGCAAATGATTTTTTCACAGGCGGGAATAGTTTAGAAGCCTGCAGAAAAGACAAGTTCTGAGAGGCCATAGAAATTTTAATATTTTTTTGGCGAGATTGTTCTGGGCAAGAAGTGTTGATAGCTGTATGTGAGCCTGAGCAGTTAAAACATTTGGGTGAGGAGGAAGAAGGACATTGGTCAGCTGCGTGGTTTTCTCCACATTTAAAACATCTGGGTTGAGATCTGCATGCAGCTTTGGTATGGCCAAAACGGCAGCAATTGAAACATTGAGTGGTGGGATAAGTATACATTTCAACTGGTAATGAGTTGAAGAATAAATATATATGGGAGGGAAGAGATTGACCTTCAAAGGTGATAACGACAGATTGGGAGGGCTTCCAGGAAATTATACCCTCAGAGGAGTCCTTGTAATTTAGCCTCCTGGCTTTTATGGGATTGCCAATGTGTTGGGGGGTTGAAAGTGAAGACAGAATTTCTTCGATGGACAGATCGGTCGAGATACCTCTGACCAGGCCCATGCGAGTGACATTGAAAGTAGGGATATATGCCTTGAACTTTGAATTTGATGAAATGAAGATATTTTTGATGAAACTGTTAGCAGCTGACCCTGAGAGGAATTCAACGGAGATTCGGAAGCGACCCTCGGCTTTTACACCTCCAGGCTTGATTGAAAGATTCTTGCTATTTGATAGGAATTTGCCAAATTCAAGAGGGTGGATGGTTTTTCCTTGCTCAGTTTTTTGGGCGTATACAATGAATGGGCCACGGGAATGAAGAGAATAAAAGTTTGTTGGAGGAAGTTGAGAAAGTGCTGGTGGGGACTGTGAAGTCGAAGGCGAATCAAGTTTTATTGGGGAAGAAGGAGTAAATTTCCTTTTTTTGGTAGAAGTCAAAATGACAGAATCACTGTCAGAAATTTCTACATTTTCCCCATCTGGGGGTCTGGAGAGGGATCTGTGGGCTTTGTAGGGAGTCCAGGAGGGAAATCTTCCTCCATTATTCACAACAGTAAACAACTACAACAATAGTATGGAAAATGACAGAAGTAAAAAAAGTTTATAAATATCTGGAAATCAGCAGCGAAAAGTGACTCCTGGAAGATCAGGAGGGAGAAGAAACCTCAAGGCACAACACACTACACTTTTTTTTTGCCAGAAAACAAAAAAGAATGGTAAAAAATTAATTTTAGATGGAGCAAAACAAAACAACTGATGACAGCCAAATGTTATTGTTGCAATCGTCGAAACGTAGTATTCAACCACAAAAAAAATAATTTTTAACGTGAAACATTTTAGTGCGACTAGGCGGCAAAAGTGACTCTTACTCGTGGCTAGACGGAACGACGCTATTGTTCGGAACGACGCTTCATTTGGCCAGTCTCGGAACTCATCGGCTCTTTCTGCCCAGGCGGCAAATTTTGTGCAGTTTATTTGTTTTATACTAACTAAAATCGGCAATGGATCTATTTTAAATGATGATGAATTTTTAATTATGTATTTCTTAGTGTATATTTCAATAATAACAACATAATTGTTTTACTACCAAAAAAACTTGTTTACTTTCATTTTCACTTCCTTCAATAAAAATCAATTTCACATCTGACAAGCGTCCAGTGACTGCTAGATATTTTTTTTAATTGAGAAAATTGGAAAAAAAAATATTTCCATGACAAAGAAAACTTGTTACATTCTTGTAAAAATAAATTCACGTGGCACAGAAATCTTAATTCTTTTACATTAACCCCACACAGTAGGCACTTAGGAAAATAATTTCCCTTTTTTCTAAATATATTTAAAAATAAATTTAATAATAATTTCTTTTTATATACAAATATAATATCAGTCGAATTTTATTAAAGCTTGTGGTCGTGCGCCGCGTCAAAATACAAATATTTTGGCTCAGGATGTACATACCTACCTCCCACTCTACAAGACACAATATTAAATATATTTTATAGGCATAATCTGTCTATATAGGTGCGTTCTGGATTCCGCTCCTATGAACGGATTTTCACATCGGTCGGATTTATAAGTAGAGTTTAAATGTTTTCTTATTCGTCTTTACTACTGTTTGGAGCTTCACTGCACACACGCTCCTTATAGCCCAGTCAATGAAGGGAAAAAAAGACCCAATGTCGGAACTAATTCCCCGGAAGCTGAATTTTTCACAAATGTTAAAAGACCTTTAGACATGTATTTTTACAAAAGTCCCCGACTTTCCCCCTTGTGCTTCCTTCCCCACCCCCTCTTGAATATATTTTTCAAAGGCTTTCGGAATACGCTAATATCTCCTTAATGGTTTTATTAAATCTGATTATTTATTTTTTGTTTAGTTTCTAATAAGTTATTCTAAAAAATTGTATTCTTTAATTTTTTGCGAGAAAAGCTATACAATCTCTACAATTTATTAGTAAAAGAAAAATATCAGTTTTTAAAATAGTATTTCAGAATATATTTGCACATAACTTTTTTCTGAACCTGTTAACCACAAAAAATAAGTCAACAAAACTTGTAGAAAATATTTTTAACTATAAAATAATGTATATAATGATGGGTTTTAATTTATAATAAGGCACGTAGGCTGTTAATAAGGAGCACGGCGCGCGGCGCGGCGGCTCGAACGCGCAGCGGTTCGCGGCGCAGCGAGAAATTACAAAAACCTAAGGAAAGTAATGATTAATTCATGTGTTTGCTTTTTTTATAACAAATTCGTCTAACGTTGAAGAGTTTTATTGTTATTTACCAGTTTTAGTTCGGAGGTGAGGAAGGGAATATAAATATTTTCCCCTGCCCAATGAAGCGCTTTCATTATCCACCAACCGCCTTGCCCCGGTCTGGCTAAACAGTCATATTAGGTATGTTGTATGATTGTTTGTAACTTATTATTTAAATGAACTTATGTGAAATAAGCCAAAAATACCTACAACATCGTGAGACTACTCTTTCACAACATTAAAATATTGCAGACCTTATGTTATGGCGAAGTTCTAAAAAATCTTTTGTGGAAATTCTTACTTGTTTTTTTTATATGCACCTATCAACAATAAAATACCGAAAAAACAAATCACTTAAAACAGTGCATAGATCTAAAATGGTTTACTTTCAAACAAGCTTCTTAAAATATACCTCAAAAAATATTATAATGACAAAACGGTTTGTAAATTATATTATATACCTATCAATATTATCTACGACAAAATTAGGCAAATATTCAAATAATTTTCTAGTCAAGAGAGTCTTCCATTTATTCGTCATACTGGGGTGTGTTCAGAAATGATAATCCGTTACGGTTGTAGCACATGACAGAGCAGGTAAATCCAGATTTTCTGCAGCCACAGTAATTTCCACATCCAGACTTGCAGGAACAGGACACCAGAGAAAGAAGGTCATCAGGAGCAAATGGTTTTAAAAATTTCTTCTTTCCACAATTTTCATTTACATTTTCATACCCCCATCCCCAGTTTATAGGGTTTAGTTTGTTTCCTAACCAAAACTGTACTTGCAAATAAACTCTCAACTAATGTTGATGACACGATTCTGAAGTCGGTGGTAGTTTTGCCAAGTCAAATTTAGATTTAAAAGCTGATTTTGTCGTTAGTCTGGTAAACTTATAGTATCGAACTTCGTTTCAATTAGAGCAGCTACCAAGACCATACACGGCGAGAGCGAATTTTTCTCCATTTTGCAACAAGTTCTCTTCAGTTGCATCTTTTTCCAGAAATGCCTCAGCTGCGCGTTTTGCTTCGGGATTGTTTTTCATCATGTCAACAGCTTTTATCTTTCCTAACCCATATAAAGATGGGGTCGTATCACAGCCCGTAATGGCATGGGTAAATAGCATGTGTTTTCAAATATCTTTATGTAACATTATAGGTTTCTCTATGATGTAGAAAGTTCTGGAAGGGGCCTTTCCACCAACATCTTTACAGAAAAAAACGAATTTTCCATCAGGAGCAAGATTTACAAGTAATACCAAAAGATCACTATCCGTTAGGGTGTGTCAATTATTTCAACTTTTGAATTCAGAAACGCCTGATGTCTCAAAAGTTGCGTTTTACAAAGAAAATGAGAACTACATTTAAAATTATTTTAAAAAAAATGGTTATTAGCTCGCTAAAATGCATTGAAAAACAGAAAAAAAAACCTAAAACATGTATTTTTTAAATAATGGTAATTAATATTTTTTTCACAATAATTTAACCTTTTAACGTTTGTTTATTATAAAAAAACTGCGTATAGTTGACAAAAATTAAATTAAGAAATCAATTTTATTAATGCAAGTAAATCTACAAGAATAACGAAATTAACAAAAAAAATGATAAAAATCCACTAAAACGTTTTCCATTTCCATTTAGTTTGATTTAATTTTCAATTATTGGACTTATCAACGTAGTCAAAGATTAATGATTATGGGGTATATCGATTTCAACACCACGCAAAAACTTCGTAAAAAATATACAAGGGCGCAAAGGATTGTAAATCCGAATAAGTCACGACCTTTAGACAAACCATCTACTCTTCTTCCGCTTCTTTCCAACAGTTTTTCAGATTCCGATGAAGAACCAGCGCTAAGTGAAGATCATCAATCTGCAGTGGCTCATGATACATTATCTCCTCGAAATATACAATATTCGAAGATGAAGAATCCCTTGACGAAGTTTTCTCAAATTTGTGATCGATACGGCGTATCACACAGAGCAGCAGCTGCCATTGCTTCTGCGGTTTTACAAGATGTAAATGAAGCTGGTCCGTCTTCCGTTATAGATCATAGTAGATTACGAAGAGCTAGAAAGCAAACTAGAGATATGTTATTAAATAGCCGTAAATTGACAAATATCGAAGGTTTATTTTTCGATGGGCGCAAGGACGAAACAATGTTTATTATCAAGAAAGGAAGTAAATTTTATCGACGAATAAAAGTTGAAAAACACATAACGCTTGTGCAGGAGCCAGGATCAGTGTATCTCGGACACGCTACGCCATCATCTGGTACTGCTAAAGACAGCGAGAATGCCATATGTTCTCTTTTGGAAGAGGAAAATCGTCAAATGGAGAAAATTGTTGCAGTTGGTTGTGACGGAACAAATACAAACACTGGCCGGAAAAATGGAATCATTTCAAGAATGGAACAGAGACTTGGAAAGCCATTGCAATGGCTTATCTGCCAGCTCCACGCCAATTAACTCTCATTGCGACATCTGCTATCTTCATTAGATGGACCGACTAGCGGACCTGTAGCTTTCTCGGGACCAATCGGAAGAAACTTCAAAAATTGTGAGAACATGAAAATTATTCGGTTTGTTCTCATTCAATCATCCATACCGGAAAATATAACAGAAAAATTAAGCACGGACCAAAATTATTTATATAATATGTGTCTGGCTGTGTCAAAAGATATGATAACTGTAGATTTGGCAAGGAAACAACCAGGGAAAATGTCTCATGCCAGGTGGCTAACAACTACAAACAGAATATTACGGCTATATGTTGCAACGGAAAACCCAACAGAAAATTTGCAGATATTGGCCACTTTTATTGTGAGAGTATACGCTCTTACATGGTTTACCATAAAGTGCAATAGTTCTTGTATAGATGGAGCCCGTAATCTCTGGAAAATGGTTAGCATTTCCAGATATCTTTCAGCAGAATTGAGAGCTATTGTCGATCCCGTGATTCAGAGGAACGCGTATTTTGCACACACGGAAAACATTATTCTATCAATGTTAACCGATGACAATAAATGTATAAGGGAGCTAGGATGTAGATGGATCATTAAATATAGGGCCCTTCAAACTTCAGGAGTGAGAGAGTTCATAATTCCAAAAATTAATTTCAACTGCAATAGCTACATAGAATTAATTGACTGGCAGGCCACAGATTTAATTCTGACAGAACCTCCACTCCTGAGCAACATAAAAACGGACAAATTACTTAAATTGTGTGATGAAGGAAATGTAAAAAGGTTGGATTTTCCTAAATTTCCTTTGCCACACACAATCAGTGGAAAGGTGGGTGAAGTTGACCACAGAGGCGTCTTCTTCTGTTGCTGGTTACAATGCTAGAAAAGGTTATATTTACGCCAAGCAACATTCAAGAAACATAATGCCAAATTTTAATTCTAAGCAAGATTTTAAGTAATTACTGTTTTAACAATATGTTATCATTCAATTTTGAGCATCCATTATTTTTTATTCGTTGTATTTTGGTCAAAAATATTGTTGTACGTTATTGTTTAGTATCTTGAATTTAACCATAAAAAGTGTTATTTTCCCCTTTTATTTTTTTAACAAACACATCACATATGTATAAAAAAATATTTATTTTTTGTTCTTTGTACTGCACTTATGGAAATAAAATTAAGTGTGCTACAAAATATAAAATATGGACCCATTGTTTTATTTTTTTCCCAAATCACGAAATCAAATTTTTTTCAAAACTTCCGGCCATTTTAGCGAGCTAATAGTGAACACCAATTTAATTTATTTTTACGTTTTCAAATAGCTACAGATCATACGCAACTTTTGAAACCCCAGGCGTTTAAAAATAAGGCAATTTTTTTTCTCTCTATGGAGAGCAACACACGTGCCAACAACAATCACTTTTGAGAAGAAGTTGAGTTGTTCGATGCCGGTTAGTACAATGTCAATATCGGCATCAACTGCGGCCGTGACTGTTTTCAAACCAGATTCAATAAATTCATGACACAGTGCTTCAATCATTATTTTTGTTGTTTTTATTATTAGATAAGAAAGCTTCCTTCTTAGTCAAACAACTTGTAGTGAAGTTTAATTTAATATCGCACGATGAGTTGTTAGCCAACCTTCGTCTTTGCTCTTCATATTTTACAGTTGGTTCTTCAGGTTATCCATCGAAAACGACAATATAATGTTTGCTAAATTTAGTATGGACGAAACGTGAGTATGATTTAATGATGTCTCCGTAAGTAGTTTAAGTTTGCCAAACAACAGAGTGAAGGAGGTATCCCCCATCGATGACTATTGCAGCATTTTCCAAATCAACTTCGTCATGAATACTTTCGCTAAATACTTTCGCCATACATGATTTTGTTCCTTTACGAAGGGAGACTTCATCAAAAATAGAAGGGGTCTTGAAGCCAATTCATATCCTAAGTAAGTCTAAAGCTTGCTAGGACTATCACTAATGCACAGTATTCTGTTACATAGCTGCTGGGGGTTTACTGCAACTTGTATCGTCCTAACAGTTGCGGATTTGAATCTTGCTGGGTAGTCACCATGTCTTTCCTTTTCAGTCGTATATCTCCAAAATTACATCCTGTCATTTTTTGCATAGCTGCCAGGCGTTATCACAATTGACACTATTATCTGAAATAAACCCTGAAGATAAAGACACCAGCTCCCCCGAGAGCTTGGTGAACGGGCTGTGCTGTCTTAGCCATGATGTATATTTTCCTATATCTAGCTCATCCCTTTTCTTCCGTGATTCGCGCAGCTCAACATGCTGTTCAGAAAAATTAAATTCTAAACCGATGAATTTTTCAATGCTCTCTTGTACTTTCACGCAGTAAGTGGTTCCAAGTTTCCACTTTGACAAAGCGCTGTCAGTGATTCCGCGCCCAAATGTAAAACCTCCTACTGGCTTCATTGGTCGCATGAGACACTTCTCGATGTCTCATGTCTCATGTAAAGTACCCATTTTCAGTGAATAGTTTATATTCTTCTTTAGTTATTCTTGATTCGAGTTGCAACATACTTTGAACGTACATAGGTGCTGATTTTGCGTATGGTAAATGTCCTGCCGGGTGGAAAACTGGAAGCATATCAACAATAGTATTTAGGTGCATTTTCCGATTCCAGGACTTCTCTGCAAATATAAATCTAAGCATGAGGTCGATGCAATGTAGAAGGTAAAGCCACAACTTGGCAGTCCTACTCGATGATTCCTTAATCCTGTCTTCACTTGCTTCAGTATATGGAATCGTCTTTTTTAGATTGTCATCATTATTAACCTCCTCCATATATGTTTTCCACGTAACTAAATCTTGATACATATTTTCTATTTGTCTTAATTTCCAATCAATATCTCGGTATCCTTCTCTCATTACGTGGACAAGAGACGCTGCTGTTAAAGTGTAGGCTCTGTTTGCCCGAGAATATTCATGTCCATGGAGCATTTGGGCTACTGTTGAGGACGTGTAAACTGATTCCATAAATTTCCCACATACATTTATTTAAATAATAAGTAACAAACAATTATATTCCCCCCCTCACCTCCGAACTAAAACTGGTAAATAACAATAAAACTCTTCAACGTTAAATGAATTTGTTATAAAAAAAGCAAACACATGAATTAATCATTACTTTCCTTAGGTTTTTGTAATTTCTCACTGCGCCGCGAACAGCTGCGCGTTCGAGCCGCCGCGCGCCGTGCTCCTTATTAACAGCCTACGTGCCTTATTATAAATTAAAACCCATCATAATATACATTATTTTATAGTTAAAAATATTGTCTACAAGTTTTGTTGATTTATTTTTTGTCGTTTACAGGCTCAGAAAAAAGTTATGTGCAAATATATTCTGAAATACTATTTTAAAAACTGATATTTTTCCTTTACTAATAAATTGTAGAGATTGTATAGCTTTTCTCGCAAAAATTAAAGAATACAATTTTTTAGAATAACTTATTAGAAACTAAAAAAAAAACAAATAATCTGATTTAATAAAACCATTAAGGAGATATTAGCGTATTCCGAATGGCTTTGAAAAATATATTCAAGAGGGGCTGGGGAAGGAAGCACAAGGGGGAAAGTCGGGGACTTTTGTAAAAATACATGTCTAAAGGTCTTTTAACATCTGTGAAAAATTCAGCTTCCGGGGAATTAGTTCCGACACAAAACCTTCATTGACTGGGCTATTAGAAAAAACCACCACTGCTACAAGTAAATATGAAATATGGATTTTTGCACTCAAATACAATATCTGAATAATTTTCCAGTGTCGCCCACTTTCCTGTCTAATTTCAGTCTCACTGATATTAAAACCTCGAGCTGAGTAGATGAGGTAACAAATAATAATGATTACGAATTTATCACTCATGGGTTCTCAGTCGTTTGTATTCATACAGTGAGACATAAGAGATGATGTATGCTGTGTTATCCACGATAGTTATGAAATGTTTAGTCACACTGTTATTTATTGTTTGTTTTATTATTTATTGTTTTGTTTAAATTCTGGATACAAAATTTACCAAACTGAGTCGGTGTTATTCAAAATTGATTCATAAAAATGGACTCGCCCAAGTGCGCTTAAATTTGAAATACCTATCTACAAAATTTACCCAAAATGATAATCCAGGAGAGGAATACTGGGAACGTGATATAGGAAGCTGCTACAATCAGAAGCCATACCAGACCACGGGTAGACATTGTCGTAAAATTTATTTTATCAACAAAATGGTTATGTTGTGTTATGTTTATTAAATTAAAGAAAAATGGTAAAACCTGTAGACAGACTGCTTTGTGATTACTTTTTTCATAATTCGTAAAATTCAAGTAATATTAATATTTTATAATAAAAATAATAAATCAATGGCTTACAGAGACTATGGTGCTTACAGTGTTTTTTTATTCTCGATAAAAATTACGATAGTAAATATAGTTTTATGTTGATGAATAAATTTTCAAAAACCATTAAAACTTTTCATTTGCCGCCAAAACGACATTTATTCGTTAAAATGGCGGCGTTGACGTCACTCCGGGCAACGTTAGTGCCAGCCGTCAACAAACGGTCCAGTTTTTCATTTTTGAACACAATCGTGAATAACAAACGTGATCCTCTCGGATCAGCGGTTTTTTACCATCTTATTTATATAAATTCTTAAAATAAATAAATCCTCAAAAATGTGTAAAACAAATTTATAAAATAAACATTATTTAATTGTTGTAGATAATAATATTATAAGCAATCTTGGCGCTAATTTTAAATTTAAAAAATCAGAAAAAGATACCTTCGCCTAGCCGGGATGGTGCTCTTGCCCCGACAAAACAAAGGTTCTGTCTTCAAGTATTAGATGCAACCGTATCTTTTTCAGATTTTTCTGTTTTAAATTTTCGTTTAAAAATCGCTAATATTAGCTTCAATAATTTAATATAAGAATTATAAATTTTTCTCATTTAGTTATTCAAAAAATTATTAATAGTTAGATTTATCAAATAGCCCAATTGTAAACAATTTCTCTTTTCCTACCCCACTTTTAACCCCTATTGTTTAACCAACTGCCCCACCCCCACCTTCACCCCAAAGTTGATGTTCTCTCTCTCTATTCTATGTTACCCGTATTTGTAAATCTGTAATTATTTGAATATGTTTTATAAGAACCTGATGGTGGTTCAGGCCAAATCGACCGGGTCTTTTTAATTTCTTTTTTTTTTAAATTTATTTTTTTATTTTTTTTTATTCTTATATATATTTGTATTACAAAGGTATAGTATATTGTCCTCAACGATAGGAGTTCACCTGTGTTGTGGAGGACTTTTTCAATTGTAAAGTTTTATAATAGTAAAACAATACAGTGGAGTTAGTTACACAGAGAAACAATAAAAAATTGAAATATAAAATCGTTTTTTCCATAGTTACCTATAACCAAAAAAAAAGTGAAATATAAAAAAAATAAATATTATTTTTTATATTTTATACTCAAATAAAGTGGTATTAAAGTTGTTTGATTCTAATTATATCTAAACATGTATACCGACAAAGTACTACATGTAAAAATAAAATCACAATTCCAAACAAATTTTAAAAAAAAGGATTTGTTTTTATATTTAAGGATAGTGGTTCAGTAAAATATTTTACAATTTCTTTTCGCGTAAATTATTAAAATATTGTAACCTACATTATTTAACTAATAATATTGGGTTTTTCTTGCTAGTCGATTCACGTACGTGAACAACTATCGAGTAATAATCTTTGAAGAATGAATGTGGTAAAATAGTTATTCAAATTCTGTGAGAAAAAATCAAAAAAATCAAATCCGCAAAAAAAAAACATCAAATTATTTAATACTAGGAAAATTCACTCCACCAATCTCCCGTAAATAGTCCCGACTGCAGAAAACAGAACAGCATTTGTAATCTTGGATTAAATAGACGTACTTTTTTTCTAATGTATAAACCCTTTTTGACCAAACAAACCCATTTAAAACCATTTACAGTCGCCTACTCTTAAAGGGACGTGAAGTGACTCCCTTATACCTGAGTGCGCGTAGGAAAAAAGGTTAAGTTTTTTCAAACCATCCATAATACACAACTACAGATTGAAAAGAAAACACGACAGCCTCCGTCGTTTAGGAATAAGGCCCTCGACTAGCAAGTTGAAGGTGGGGGGTGTTAAATACCGGGGTGCACAGATACATAATATATTTACGGCACGTTTCAGAGTGGAAAATTCTCTCAGCATTCTCCTGGTGCACCTAGTACCACCAATCAGAATTGAAACATTGCTTGAAATGACTTTGGCCGTGTTTGGTGATCATATCTTACTGGCCAGGTGCTTCTCCTCTGCCCCATATCCTTCCCCTCCCCACTACCTTCATCGTCACAACATACCCCAATTGAGGGTTCTATAGTATCATTGACTCCAGACTGTTGGAAGCAGTTGGGACTTTAGTGCGATTTCACATTGATAAATTATAAAATAAATAAATTAGGAAAAACGGGTTTAAAGGCTTTGAAAAAGAAGCAACCTTTTCCCCCCAAAGTCTTTTCATCAAGATTTTCAGATTGCCAATGATGTGTAGCTTTTTGTCTTCATTCCTCAGGTGCCATAATATAAGTTCTGCGCAAAACAAATCCTTAACGTATTAAAGGTAAAGGTAAATGACTAATGGATAACCGATAAAAATATCTGAATAATAAATAAGTAACGAAATCTAACCTTTGAAAGTACGCCCCCACATCCTGCTTATGATTTCGCTGCTGTCCAGGCTGACGTTGACGTTCCCCTCATGGCTCTTCAAGGTTTCGTTGAGAGCTAAGGCATACAAGATCACTGCGTCGTAGAACGCAGTCACAAAGGCTGTCACGCTCTCATTGCCGAACGTGTAGTTGTACTTAGAGGAAGCGAGATCTTTGACCTATAACAAAAAACTATGTTTTAAATGAGGAAAAAGGGTGCAGGTACTTCTAAGTTATATCTTTTGTCCTTTCTGCTATAAATAAATCAGTCATTTATTTATAGCAGAAAATTATTATTTTATATTATTTATTATGCAACTTATTATTTTGATTAAAAAATTGAAATCATAAACATGGGAAATCTTAGAACCCGGACCACATAAAAATAGTTATTAATGGTCAACATAGAGTTTGGAGCATTTAGGTTGATGTTTTATCCTTAATCCCATTCAAAGATTAAACAACAGACCGTATTTTTCGCCACGTATACATTTGCAAGCCGAACCACGAACAGTACCACGAATACGTTGGCTGGTCCTTTTCCCAAAATTCGTGGTTTGGCTCGCAATTATATACCCGCCATTAAGGTTCAGCGATTTTTTTCTAGAACAAGGAGTGTGATACATTTTTCAAAAAAAAATAATGCATTTTGGTTACCAGTTCTGAGATATTGGGACCAACTTGTGAACGAGTTTTAGCACAAAACAGTTAACAAAGAATAAAACTATTTGTTAAACTTAATTGTGTAATAAGTAAGCTAACTTCAGTAAAAAATGCTATATTGAACCTAAAAGGCCCAGTACCTACGTTAGTTTTTCAACAGAGCGCAGACGATGTAGGGTTGACGTCCCAAAGAGATATATAGGTACCATAACCATTAGACAAACATTTCACCAAATTTCGCCGTTCAAGTAAGGTGTCAATATTTTCTCCCATTTCACCAAACGAGATTTAACAATATTAATTTAAAGCCTGTTTTCCTCAGCGGATAAACGGGTCGTTTAGAACGTTTAGAACGTCGTCTCAACGTGGAAATATTCATCTTTCAGCCTTCGAATTAAAGAGCTGCCCAGATTCCAAAGTGATGCTTGAAGAATTCATTTTGTATTTCAATTGTGAATCTACAGTTTAAAGAGAATATTTCAATTTCAATTACGAGTCAGGACGAGGAAGCAAGATTGTGGGCTTTTTATGCCTTGAAATATAAAACACGAGAAGAAGTCGCCTGAAGAAAATATTATACTTGTCTAATTTTTAAACATTGACGTAAAAATTATGATCAACTCTAAATGAAAATATGAAAGATCCAATGATTTAATATTGAGAAGAGGTTTATAAGCTTCAAAATAAATAAATATATATACATATATATAAATTAATATTTCTTTGTTTGTTCCCTTCAAATTCAAAAATGGACGGATTTTGCTAATAATTTCAGAGTTTGTTCTCATTTGTGCCAGAAATGTTCAGAGAGTAGTTTTAATTGGGAATTAGACACCGATCGAATGGTAGAAAAAGTCCGAGACGACCGAAGAAGACTTCACCCTTATTTTGGTAATGGAATGTTATACGGTATCGAATTATATTGAATTAGTTTTTAACGGTAAAAATATGGATTGAATGGATGAAAATCATGATTTTACATGAAGTGAATGGTAGAAAAGACACAAATCAAGTAATTATATGTGGTAAAATGAGGCCTACGTGATGAACGAAGAAAGAGGTGTGAGGATAATGTTTGACATGGAATTGTCATTATAGTTCTTGTTCTTAAATATTAATTTATTACGCCTCAATTTGGTTGGAGCGGTTTATTATAATGCATCCAAAAATAAACGTAGAAACACAAGCAGAACGTTTTACAAAGGAAAGTTCGAGATATAATTTCACGCGCGGAACGTAGGCAATTAACTCGGTATCGGTGTCAAGGTTGCTGGTACTGTACTGTGTACTGGTCCATGCCGGGTCGCTTTAAATAACACGACTGACGGCGATTGAAGGTTCGCGAGACTACCGGTAAATTGACGAACCTTCACATAATCCTTGTTCGGCGGCATTGTAATAATGTCTAAGCGATAGACTAGATCCTTTTGGTGAACGCCGCCGAATCCAAACACAAGAAAAGTACTAGCGTAGGTACTTCGGCGAGATCTGCTGTAAGCAAGTAGGTACTATCCGACACCTTGTTATGCATTGGGAACCACATATATACGTGCCTATAGATATGGAATTAGAAGCCGCCACAGAATGAATGGTTGAAGAAATTAAGGACCCCTAAGAAAGACATGGCCCGATCAAGTGAAACAAATACTTATTATAATACAGTTATAGTATTTCCGCTTTTGAAATGCACCAAGATACTTTACCCCAAGCCATTCATAAGGCCCCGAGCAATTTTGGGTTCCGGTAGCATCTAATAAAAGTGACTATTTTTTGCTAAATATCTTACCAAAAGCGCTTGGAAAAGCAAGATTTTAACTCAAAATTCATGTTAAAGCTAGCCATAAAATACTTATTCACGCCATTTAAATTGAAAGAGGTTTTATAAAGTTTTGCACTTGAAGATGTCACGGGGCTGTGAAAATGCTCAAACTTAGAAGATTAACTTTCAGAAAAAACAAAATTAAAAAGTTTCCTAGATTTAAATTCCTACCGTCTAGCTTTCAATTACGGTTTTAAACTATTCTAAAGGATGTGGTTCTGAAATATGAATATTTTTATCAATCATGTATTGCGTGAACGTCTATTCAAAGCTTTTAGGTCTGACACTCGGAAAGCGTTATATTGGAACTTACACTATTTCCATAGACAGTTTAAGGTAAATTTGAGAAGCAAAAAAACAGCTATTTTTTTATTGCGGGAAATACTTGTCACTGGTCATTTTGGTCATTTTTTGTGGCAAAAGAAAATCTTGTATGTTCTTATTCCATGGATTGATGAAACAAATTAAACTGCTAAGTAAGATTGGTTTATTTAATTCGATAAGAGCCTTGCTGTTATACAGAGCTTTATTTTTACAGAGGAATTTACCCATTTTACGAATTTTTTAAGTACTCAATGTATTTCAAATATAAATGATCGGGTTTTAGGGTCATCCAAGTAATCGTGAATTTACATTAACTATTTAGATTTACGCAATATTGACCAATGTGTATTTTGTTCGCAACTCAATATAATTACAGGTTTTCCATTCCATTTTCACTATGTGGTGATTGAAAATTTGATATTAATCAGACACAGAAGAATTTAATTAAAGCGTTACCTTAAATAGCGGAGGCAGTTATGCGTAGAAAAATAGAACGGTTGTAAATACGGCTGAAATAAATTATGTTTTAATCTATATTATTAATACAGTTACACGACATGTGTTCAATAATTTCAAAGCAAAATGTTGTTTTGAAGTGTGATTTTGAGGGTGTTACTGAAGATACTGGTTGATCGTGGGAATAATAATTTAAAATATAACAAACTCAAAACCATTACACATCACCTTCGGCTGTATACTAACTAAATATACAGGGTGTCCGGGGGTAAAGTGCACTAACTTCGGGGTTGATTTTTCATGATCTAAGAAGTAGAAAATTAAATTAACTGTTTTAGAAATTCCAACGTTTTAAGGTTGTTTTAGGTTTAAAAAAGTTGAATTGTTTGAATGAGAAAATAAAGTTGGAATTTCAAAAAAACTATTTATCTTTTTTACATCAACCATCATCATCCCGAAGCAATTTAGTGCACTTTCCCCCGGAAACCCTGTTTAACCAATAGGGAACATTCTTAAATATATATTGTTTAAAACAGTCCACAAAAAAAAACGGGAATTAAAAATATATATATATATACTAACTAAAACTATATTTGCATTTCACAGACATTTTAACAAAACAGAAGAAGGTATAAACTTTTTTGTTGTTTGTTTTTGGGGTGTTATGCCGTTTTGCGCTAACTCCTTCTTTAGCCGACGTTTCGGACAGCGTTGCAGTGTCCATCATCAGGGCAGATCCGGTAGATCCGAAGATGTGTAAATTTTTTGGTTGTCGAGTTTGT
The DNA here is from genome assembly GCA_026573805.1 of Hesperophylax magnus. Taxonomy (NCBI): domain Eukaryota; kingdom Metazoa; phylum Arthropoda; class Insecta; order Trichoptera; family Limnephilidae; genus Hesperophylax; species Hesperophylax magnus. The sequence goes on from JAIUSX010000012.1 coordinate 12,160,885, forward strand.
GCTTATTTATTTGTGGCCTGGGCCCGTCCCAAATTTACACATCTTCGGATCTACCGGATCTGCCCTGATGATGGACACTGCAACGCTGTCCGAAACGTCGGCTAAAGAAGGAGTTAGCGCAACACGGCATAACACCCCAAAAACAAACAACAAAAATGCTTTTGGCCGTGAGAATCTAAAAGCTTACCTACATATATCAGTTTGGAGTTTTTTTTTTTTTTTTACAGTATTACCGCACAAGAGTCCCAACTGCTCCCGTCTGGAGCCAGTGAGACTATGGCATCCCCAATTGGGGTATGTTGTGAGGCTGAGGGTATTGGGGAGGGGAGGGAGATGGGGAAGAGGAAGGTGGGGAAGTACCTGGCTATTCAGATCTGGTCACCAAACACGGCTAAAGCCATTTCAAGCAACGTTTCAATTCTGAATGGTGGTCTTACACCAGGGCGATACTGAGAGTATCTTCCACTCTGGAACGTGCCGCAAATATACTATATATTATTTTAAATTAATTAATTGTGAAATAACACAAATTAATCAAATAAAATTTATTTGCGCACGCCGGTGTTACATTGCTACGGGTATATTTTTTTTTTTTTTTTTTAGTTATTTATTAAGTTAAAAGAAATACATATTTCGCTTTGTTAACTTAAGTGTACATTGATTAAAAACAAAAATAATATTTATATAAATAATTATGGTTTACTACCTAAGTAACATATTTTTCTTAAGTAAGAGCATTTTGGTTTTGCTCATTGATCTTGAGGGCAAACAGTTTTTTCTTAAATATATTTATTCTATTTACGGTTGTCAGGCTATCAGGAAGGAGATTATATATGTGTACACCCTCATGGCCTATGTTTCTTTTACCACACTCTGTCTTTGCTGAATTTGTGTATAATTTATTGTGTTGTCTTGTGTGGTGGTCATGTACTTGTAATGTTTTCATAAATGAAGTATTTGTGTGTATGAGGCCATTTTGGATTTTGTGAATTAATAGGCATATGTTGTATTCGTACAGTTTTCTAATTTTAAGTAAGTTAGTTTCTTGGTATACTCTTTTGGTGGGGGTATCTGGTCTATAGTTAAAAAGTTTTTTTATAACTTTGTTTTGTATTATTTGAATTTCGTTTAGATATGTGATGTTTGTGTTTCCCCATATTTCTATGAGATAATTTAGGTGGGATTGAATTAAACTAAAGTATAATCCCCTCTTTACTTGTATTGGTAGAAGATGGGCTATTCTACCAAATACACCAATTAGTGGGATAATTTTTTCTTTTACTTTTTGTATGTGGTGTTTAAAAGATAAGTGTTTATCGATATGAAGTCCCAGGTATTTTTCACTATCTGAAATTTGTAGGTTTTTTCCTTCTATTTGCAAAGGTTTATGAGACGGCGTTTTTCTTTTTTGTGAACTTAAGATCATGTAATTTGTTTTTTTAGTGTTAATAGTTAATATATTTTTAATTAGCCAGTTATTTAATTTATTAAGATCCAGTTGGGCTTTTTCAAGTAAGTTTTCTAAGTTTTTACCAAAGTAAAATATAGCAGTATCATCCGCGTATAAAAAAAATTTCCCCATTTAAGTTTAACTGACAGATATCGTTAATATATATTTGAAACAAGAGAGGCCCTAATATGGATCCTTGAGGTACACCATAATTTATATTATTGTGTTGACTGTTTTTGTTATCTAAGCTGACATATTGCATTCTGTTATTTAAATACGATTTAATGAGTTGGAGAGCAGGGCCGGTTACACATATTTTTTCAATTTTTTTTAGTAGTATCACATGACTCACGGTATCGAATGCTTTTTGGAGATCTACGAGGATTGCTATAGCGTAATTTCCGTTGTCTATGCTGGTTCTTAGTTTGTTTATTAGATCATTAATTGCCGAAAGAGTAATTGATTTTTTTCTGAAACCGTATTGTTTATTATATAGCAGTGATTTGTTTAGTAGAAATTTGTTTAATCTTTCATAAATTACATGTTCGAAAATTTTTGATAGAATTGGTAAAATTGAGATTGGCCGATAATTTGACGTATCCGTTTTTGATCCAGATTTGTATATTCGTATTACCTTCGCAATTTTAAAGCAATCTGGAAAAGTCCCCTCTGTAATGCATTGGTTAATTAGTTTTGAAATAGGGGGAGCCAATAGTTCGGACAGATTAATTATTGTTTTACATTTTATTGTGTCATAGCCAGCACTTGCATTTGGTTTAAGTGATTTAATAATTCTGTTTATTTCAACCTCCGTGGTAGGTTGAAGATATAGTGATTGATTACTATTATATAACGTAACTTAGATAGTTATAAGTGAGTAAAGGCCCCAAGTGGCGGCGCCAGTGTTACATTGCTGTTCATAGCCATGTAATATAATACAGGTGAGTTACACAGTTAACCATCGCCGCACAAGGCAGGCGGCAGAGCATTGAAACTCCAATCAGGGGGTGGATATCGTCAGTCTCCCAATAAAACAAGTCTTTTGATATGAGGGTTTATTGTACATATAAAACAGGTTATCAGACAGATCTACAAAAGGTACATAGCTTTTTAAGGCCTGACTGTTACTAGGCAATCTACTGAATCTAATGGCTCTGAGGGACATAGATACAATATTAGCTCACGTGTAAATTACGGCGGAGGCGGTGAATCGGTCAGCAGGTGCCATAGACAGGGTGCCTAGGCGGTTGTTGACGGAGGGCGTGAATACGACGCCTACAGGGCGGCGCAGAAGCGGCCTGGGGCGACCTGGGCCATTGTTGGGCGGCAGCTATCGCTCAGGGCGAGGGCGGCACAGAGGCGGCCTGGAGCGGCCTGGGGCGGCCTGGGGCATTGTTGGAAACACGTGAGCGGGCGTGTGGGCACGGCCGCGGCCCAGGGATATGACGCAATCATATCCATGATGGTGTAGTCGGCTGAAGATTCCCTGGACGTGATAAACTGAGTCTATAGACGCGGCACGTTATAAAACGTATGCACGCCGGTCCATATTTACGGCGACACCAATTTGGCGGCAAATTTTAACTCCGAACTAATACAGCATGTTGAACTCAACGGGGCCGGCGGTCAACTGCCGCGTGGCTAGCTAGCTGCAAGTACTTGACCTGCGTCGGGCGCAAGTGGAAGGGATATTCTACGATATCGGATTGGTTGATAGCCCGCGCGTTCCGTACCAGGCGGCGATGTCCCCGATGTACGTGTATGTATTGGTGAGCTATCACGCTGACGCTGCGTGATCCGATTTCGTATGGATAACGTGTGGATATACATAACTGTGCAGTTTGTGCCAATCATAACACCGGGTTCGAACCCGCGACCTTCGGATCTGTAGTCAAAAGCGTATACCACTAGACCACGCCGGCTAATCAATTGTGAATTATTTAGTTTTACCGGAAAAATAAGCTTATGCATAAGAAATATAGAAAACGAAAATAATCCGTACATTAAAAAAAAATATATAATAATTCTGAACTTTACATATTAATCAAATTTTGAAAAAACTGTATAAAGGTAGGTGGGACTAGAAGAAATTTATTGGAACAGCCGGATGAAAACTCACTTTATTTTCAAACAAAATTACCGAAGCTACATTATGTTGCAATTTTGTTTACCAAGAAAATAACTTCACACGATGCGTTAATTTAACCGGAAGGGGATTTAACACGTGTTATAAGTTTCATGTGCTAAAGTACTTCGTATCAACGAAAACGGTGATTTTAACACGTTTCAACGATTTGGTTAAATTTCAGTATCGCTCATAGATGAAAATAACAGATATTTTAAAAGTATTTTTGTGTTTGAAACACGTGTTTTCAAAGGAAAAAAATGACGTGAAGTTTTATTCCATAATCATTTAGCAACTTCTAAATTAGATATGCTTTAAGAAAACTTTTTGTAGTGAGTATTTTCAATGCACTGCAATTTAATGTATTAACGGAGAAATGAGGGAAGAACTTAGACCCGTATATCTTCTTTTATATAAATAAAATTGTAAATGTTCGTTTGTTCAAAATCTCCGAAAGTTCTTCACCGATGGCTTTGAAATTTTGACACAACTTTGCATTCAAATACGCGTTTCGATTGTGTATATTGTGTGGATTATTCAATCCAGTATTGCATTTTTTTGCCTTTCTAGAAAGAATTGTGTTTTTAAACGAACAAAATTATTTATTTATATTCATATTGCGTGAGTACTCGCGCAAACAATTAGATTGTCTTAATATTGTAAAACAATACCTTGCAAAAAGTGTATTTTAATAAAATAAATTAATTAACGCCATGAAACACGTATAATATAACGAGCGTCAAGTTTAACCTCAGCAAATATAATGCCAGCTTACGCACAAATTATTTTTATGCTCTGAATGCTTAAAAAAATCATTACGAATTAAGTTAAACTTCACGAACCAGAGATTTTAATAAATGCTGGAAAATCAGCGGACCGTTTTATTACCCTAGGCAAAACAGATGTTCAAACCCAATTTCGGACAGATTTTATGAGACTCCTGAATTTAAATAATGTTCCTCGCTTCCAAAACCCGAAGGTTTTTCTTACTTTTTCACTATAATTGATATTTGATATTCAATTATATACACGGTTATCTGAAATTGAATTTCATCCGTAAACTCAATTTGGCCCCAGGCCAAAGTGAATTTCAATGTTTTGATTGAATTAAGATATACGACAAACGTTTATTTATCCAGCGAGATAGATAAACGAAAAAAAATCTCGGTATAATGATATTTGGATTATTTATATAGCGCCTTTTTCGTGCAAATCACATGTTATGTATGTAACCATTGTTTAAGGAATAATATCACCAGTCTGAAGATGGCTACAATATGTTGAAACCGGTAACGGTAAAAAAATAAAATAATAAGAAACAATTGTTAAATTGTTTCAATAGGTCATTCTAATGGAATTCCACCAAGAATTGTCAGTATCTAAAAACAGAAATGTTACATTTTTCTTATATTACAATTATCATGTTTTACACAACTCTAATTTGGCTTAAAGCTATACAATTAGAGGCGTTATAATTATTAATTCCGCTATTAAAACACGGTGCGCGTGTACCTAACATATTTCAACGGATATTAATTAATGTTTGAAATGTCATGTTAATTTTTGAAAAATCAGTTGACTTAACTATTTATTAGTAAGTATTGATGACTCTTACCTTCGCAGAAAACTGAAGGTATTCATCATCGTCCGGGGTCCTGGTGGTGACGGTCAGCATGGCAGTGTAGGCCTTCTTGGCTTTCATGTTCCTTTCTTCAGAGTCGCCTTCCTTCCTCCATGGCTCCAGGGACGATGGGGAAGAGAGACTAGAAATAAATTAATACGTTTCTAAGACATCCTTTGGGATTTATTAGGTTAGTGGGGACTTACTGAAAAAATGTACCGAAGAGATTATATTTTTTTAAATAACTTTATGAGTAAGACCTAATTCAAGTTTTTTTGAGAGAAAAATGTCGCGCATTCAATTAAAAATTGATAAATTAATCCAAACACTGTCTGGATTGCGTTTAGTTCGGGAGTCTTGCAATCATTCATTAATCAACTACCAATAAAAATGAAGACTATGTTAGACCGAAGGTGATATAGCGGAATTAGCTCAATAGTAGGGCAAAGTTCCGGCAAGGTTGAGGTCTTGGGTTCAATTCGTAGATGCCACCGAATCTTTTTCATAATTTATTAATATTTTAATAATTTTCATCTCGGAGTCATTCATATTGTTTTCGACGATTGAAATAATATTTCGTTTGATGGGGAAGAGTAGGACAATTTCTAATTTGTCATCTTGTGCAAGGTGGCATACAAATTGTATAGCCCGTGAGAATCAGTCGAAACGAAGAAACAGAATTGTCATTGGAGCCAAGATGCGAATAATGGCCTCCGACTACCGAGGGTAACAGTTACCTACAAGCACCAAGTGCTACTCGCGAACTTGCGCTCGGCCCGAGCTTACCCGGGACCACGTTTGACATAAATATTGATTTTATTCATTCTATTTATTTTATTAGTATACCATACCATACTCTGTTAGGTACTTATTATCAAATATAATATGTGTGGTAAAGCACTAAACAATCCACATCCTAGAAAAAATAAATCAATATTATTACTATATGGAGATGAAAAATCGGTTCCGTGGCTTCAATATCTTTTCAATCAAAGCTATTAATCGCACGCGGTTTGATAGATTATTCCTGATGATAGTTTTCACTCCGTGTGGTCGTTTTTTGCAAGGCTGTAATGAGTAGTAATAATCGATACCCAAGATATCATAAAATGTGTTATGATATTTCATCATAATGCAAGCATAAAATGTTGTAATTTTAGTATTTTGTTAAGATCATACACATATGAAGTTAGTAGTAAGTATGCTTGTTTCAAATCGATGTGTTAACCAACTTGTAGATCTTTGAAATTCTGACATTCTGACAATCTGACATTCGAAAACCGAACGCTAAATTTATTTGTTATGAAAATAACTTGGTCAATCTTCCATAAGCAAATGTTTAATATCATACACGATCATGAAAACGTTTCGATAATCAACGTGTTTCGAATATGCGCATGAATGTACATACATATGCATCACATAGTTTGTTAGGTACATTTTACTACACACGCGTTTACATGACTGAATATACGACTGTTCATCTACATATTCCATCGTATGATCAGGGTAATTACATTTCCATATACTGAGTCTTTCAGATTTCAGTATTTTCTTCTTGCCTGTTTGAGTTTCCAAGAAGCATTTGGAATATCGATTTAAATTGGGTGCACAAAATAAATAGGCGTTCTTCCTTTTAACACACATAATAATGACATTTTTCGAAGTATTTCTATCTGCTTAATTAAATTAAAATACTTTCCCAGAAGCTGTTAACTAACTTGTTTTGAAAAATGGGTAAGTCGACACTTGTTATTGGAATAATTGAACCCAAACCAAAAATCTACCTACAGATCATCCCATCCATGATAATTAAACATCGACATGTTAATCAAATATCTGATTGTTATTACAATTATTATATTGTGAAATCATTTTCATGCAATTGATTTCCGTGTTAGCTCGGAAAATTTAATTTTCAACATTAGAAAATATGAAACATTTCTCTTACCAACGAGAAGTTTTATAACTTAACATGTTGCAAAACAAGATTATTTGCCTGACTCCCTCGAGGGGATAACAACTGTACTTGCGAATGAAGGGATGAAATAGCTCCTACACAGAGCCTGAGGCATAAAGGAGTACACCGTTTTGAAGAAAGACTCTAGTACAAAACTGTGAGAATTTGTTCCCAGTTGGTCGGACCAAGGATGAAAACATTGGTCTTCTGTTGGAAACATCCAATCAAAAATATTTTATAATCACAAAACTGATTTTGGTTGTGCGTCCGTGATTGTAATTCTGGTTGATTGAACTGGGATTTATTTGGAATTTAAGGGCCATTTTCAAAAGTGGAACTGATTGTGAAAGAATACAGGCAGGTTAAAAAACACTTATTATAATATCATATTTTAACGAAAAATTATTTTAACTGTAATTTTATAAATTTGAATTTATTGTGTTGAGAATTCAGACTCTACCGTATTTTTTTTACGGATCTGCGCTAGTTTACAATAACACGTGACCAGCAGTATCAAAGGTTGTGTTGGAGAATGTGAAAATATGTTTTTGATATTTTTTTCTTAATAGCCGGGTACTTCCCCATCTCATTACCTTTCCCACTATCTTAAACCTCACAATCTTCCCCGATTGGGGATGCCATAGTCTCACTAGATTCAAACGGTTGGAAGCAGTTGAGACTCGCGCGGTTCTATAAAAAAATAAAAATAAAATAAAATTTAATGATCAAAAACACAAATATGTTAGAGTTAAGGAATATTACAAAGCTCAAAAGTTTCTAATCGCAACGTAGTTGGATTTGCACTTTTATTTTACCATCATTCAGGACATAGTTATACTTTGATTGAATAATTTTGAAAATGTTTGCCGTTAGCAAGGAAGTGAGGTTATTGTAACATCAAATAAAAATTATATTTTTCACCGAGTATTTCACCTTCGAATGGATTTTAATGCGCATAAGGTTTAATTTATTTAACAAACCAAAAGGTTGAATTGCTTGAAATTAACTAATAATGTTTATTTATTTTTAATATCAACGGTATAAAATATACCATATACAGTAAATTATAAACAGTGACATCAGAAAATATACAACAGAAACTCTAGATGGATATAAAAAGTTAGAGATACAAGTACATGCAAAACTTATAGGTAGACTAGGTTAGATTAGTATTGATTGAAATATATTATAGTAAAGATACATGATATAATATATTACAATAGCTAAAATGTATGCATTTATTTTCAGGTTTTGGTTGAAAGTAGGTAAGTGCCAATCAAGCTGTTGGTTCAACTTATTGACCCAAGTTTCCTCAGTTGCCCCAGGCAGTTCATTTTATATACATATTTATTTGACTTTTTACGTAAGTATGAGTAGACTTACATTTTATTGGTCATGATTTAAAAGATATAATATTAAAGCCTTTTTGTACCGAGCTTCTGTGCAGTTAAACAGATCCGCTACATCTGCGTACGTATTACTAATTTCATGTAATCTAGGTACAAGCGAGTGTTTGAAATGTTCAGTCTTAGAATTGTTACAATTAAAGAGGGTTTTAGAACGAGTAGCTCTTATGGGTACATGAAATTCAATGAGGTTAATTAAATCAAGGCTGTCTACACTACCATTTACAATTTTGAACATAAATATTAAGTCGGAAATTACACGGAGAAAATTAACTGATATGAAATACCGTTAGTTTGTTAAAAATCTGGTCAAATTACTCGTTTATCGTTTTTTAATGTGAATAATGAACAAGAGCCCCAACTGTCTAGAGCCAGTGAGACTATGGCATCCCCAGCTGGGGTATGTTGTGTGACTGAAGTGGATAGGGGAAGGAGACGAAGAAGAGGAAGGTGAGGGAGTACCTGGCTATTAAGATCTGGTCACCAAACACTGCTGCAGCCATTTTCAACTTTTCTATTCTAAATGGTGGTCTCACACCAGGGCGACACTGAGAGTATTTTTCACCCTGGAGCACGCCAACAATATATAATTTGAATAATTCATCAAATTTTACATTTAATTCGGAAGTTCTATGAAAGTATGTAGTCATATTCAAGTTCTGTTATTTTAATATCATAGGCCAGTTGCATCACCGAACTGAAATAAAAACAGAACTTAACGTTCACATAATTTGAAAATGAACTGAGAAATTTGAAGAATTGTTCAAATTTTATGAAACAACCCGGCCTAAGTATTATTTTAAATTATTAAAATCATATAAATAAAAAAAAATACGCACGCCGGGATTTGAACCCGCGATCTCCGGTTGGTGATGTTGGTAACGATGATATGTTTGTTAAACATGGGACTGCAGGCCTATAACGAATTAATTAAAAGAGTTAACAGAGTATTAGTCAAAAGTGATTATGGGGACAGCGGAACACGTGTTCATACAAATGCGGATATTGATATTGACAAATGATATTGGTACATTTCGTCATAATATCTATTACAAAAATAACACGAGTCCTCTATATATTCTGAATGACTAATATTTTATCAGGAAGTTGGCATAATTTCACTTTTTAACAGGATTATTTTTCTACGTATAGTGTGGCTAAAATTGTTACCAGGAAATTATAGTACCTACCGCAAACAATAAACTATTAAATAAAAAATTGTTTTATAAAATATACCATTAAAATACGGTTCCATCGTTGTGACGACACTTAAGTATCACAGTGTGTGAGTTTTTAAACGTCGGATTTCAAAAAGCTTTTTTTTTTCACTTGAGCTTTAGAAAGTGTCATGTTTGTGTAGAAGTCAAAGCAAAGTAGTTTTCAGTGTAGGTTGCTGTTTTTGAAGGTTTCGAAATATGAAAAGTGAAATAGGATATTACAAATTCATGAGAAAATGCATTTATTTTTCAACAAAACTCTACAACATCCGTCCCCCAAATTTAAACGAATAGAAATTTTTAATAAGTACAATCAACAATTAAAATTTATTTCTTCATATGAAGCGGTTACTTTGTGATGTGACATTATAATTTAAAATTAAACAATAACTTTGTAAACATCACTTATAGGTAAATACTTAATGTCGACCGGGTTTCACTACAACCGTAGCTTCATCAGGACAGTATAATACTGTCCTGATGAAGCTTTTTACCTATAAGTGATGTTTACAAAGTTATTGTTTAATTTTAAATTAAAAAATTAAAATTTAGCTGAAAGTGGTCAATGAAAAAAAAATTAAAAAACACAAAAAACGACATAAAAGACGCAACTAATTAAATAGAATTAAATTATTTTAGTCCACCTCGGGACAGGACCCCCAATGAGAAGGACTAAGAGATAAATTTTTTTATTTAAAATACACTTAAATGTTCATATTTTGTTACATTGTCTCTAGTATAAAATAAAATAAATAACAAATTATTGATTGTTTATCGATAAAAATTTGAAAAAAGGTTCATTAGTAAGGCCCAAAGTGTGTAATGAAAAGTTCGGATATACTCCTAAAAATGGTTACTTTCTTAAATACAATATTTATAAAATGAAAATGATATTCAGAAAGAGTGATAATGACAATCGTTTTTAAAAATTATTTTTCTTCCTCTGTTTTCGTGAGAAAATCACATCAAGGACGTAACTAGGGATGTTAATATAAGTCTTTGGTTCTTCGTCTCCTTAGGGGGAAACAGAGGTGAACATCTAGGTTAGTGAGCCACTCTAGAGCCTCAGGCGTCGTCCTGTGGACCTCATCAACCCTGCCGGGGAATAAATACAGCGGGCATTGTTTTACCAAGTCTATGGTATAAAATAAAATCAACAGCAACAGTTCTAAGAATTCTGAAAGGTTTTTCATAAACCAAAATGTTATAAAGTTTTCTTACGAAAAAATACTTGTTTTCAACTATTTTCACCACCATGTTATAAATATTTACCTTTGGCGGAAGTACTGAAAGTATGTTGAAATTGAAAGCATGTAAGACTCAAAGCTAAAAAAAAAAATTTTTTTTGAACACTTTGTTCTCCAAATACTTTCAGATTAAACGTACGAAAAAATAAGCGAGGAAGAACAATAAATTATTATTTATCTTCATTGTAATATGTAAGCTTTGCGTGTGTGTTATAATATGTACAATAGGATGCTTCTGAAGTGGTATTTCTATGGCAATGAGGCACCCTCATAATTTCTACTACATTAAAAAAGACCTTTCTATAACGAAACAGTATAATACATTAAAAACTTACATAAAAAACATTTTCACTAGAAAATAATGGAAGAAAAGAATTTTTTTATAATTTATGATATTTTAAAAATATTTTTATTTTTTGAAAACGGTTGCTAAGCTGTTGTTTGTAAAATTTTAAAGTTTACGTATTCTAGCCTACTGAATATAGAGAAAAGTAAATTTATTAAGAATATGATGTCTAAAAATGTCTGAAGGTTTTAAAAAGAGTACCGCTTCAAATTAAAAAAAAATATTTATTTTTCGGAATAACTTTTATTGAGTAAAACCTCAAATTGTAATATTTAAATATTGATAGATAGTTGCCAATAAAAATGTGCGGTGAAAAAATGAAGACAATGTTAGTAGTTCTTATTCGAAGTATGATACAGTTAAAAGTGACCGAGGGGAATAGGGTCCCATTAGCTCAGTTGGTAGAGTACTGTCCCGGAAAGACAAGGGTCCTGGGTTCGAGTCCCAGATGTGACCGTTTCCTTTTCTGATTTTTCTGTTTCAGATTTTCGTTTAGAAATCACTAATATTGTCTTCAATATTTTAAAAAAATACTACTAGAATAGTAGACCTCGCGTCAATAAAATAATGCTTCTAATTTTCTTATTTTCTTCTCCAATTTTTATATAAAAATTCATTTTTATTTGTCCCCTAGAGACTAATAAACTACTGTATTAATTTCGATGAAGTTTGTTATTATTATTGCCAGGAGTATTTATAGAGTGGTTTGTATGAACGAAGAAGTTGAAGACGTCAGGGATGACTTTGCATTATCTCTGCACTGGTTGAGATACGGAGTCGATTGAAAGTCGATCAAATGTAGTTTTTTTATTACCAGTGTGGTATACAGTAGTAATGGTGGAAGTAAATCACACCCCAGGAAGACGTGGCATGATCAAGTGGAAAAAACTTATAAAAAGAGAACTTGTTTAATTATTTTGAATAATATTATGCGCACCTTAGTCAAAATAAGTCAGTTTAAGTTAGCCATCTAGTCAAAATAATGCTTTTTGGAATAATAAAGTGGATGCGGCAGATTTTGAAACCGGAAACGGAACGTAAAAACAAATTTACAAACAGATGAAATGAAAAACGGTCGAGTTAAAACAGGACTTCTTTACGCTAATTTTTGGTCCGTTTTAAGAATATTCTCAACAGGATGTGTGTGGAGGTATGAGCTAAGACCTATAAACTAAAAATAGATGTATAAATATGTCAGATAACAATGTATGTTATACTCATAAATAAAAACCAGTGGAAATGGTACGAAGAACAAACGAAAGACAAAGAACAGATGGGTTGTGTTAAAGACAGCGTCGGTACACCGCGGATTACCAAAGTTTATGGGCGTCTTAATGGCGACGCTAACGCCCTACCGCTTATTGTTGTATCGACGCTCTCCACTTGTACTCCTCTTGAAGCCGTTTCACAAATAGTCGGGTGGTAGGGGTAGTATCGCAGTTTCGTGATTTTTTTAATCTTATTAAAGAAGAGCGTATTGCTAAAAAATCTTAACAAGACACATAAAAATAAAAAGGAGACGGTCACAACTGGGAATCGAACCCAGGATCTCCGTCTTACCGGATAACGCCTCAACCAACTCGGAGATTGAGACCTAATCATCATACGTCATCTTTGTCGATCTTATATTTCATCTTCAGAAATATTATCTTTAACTAATTTATTCCATATTTTTTTTGTGATTTATAACGAAATTATGTGTAACCTGGAGAGTGTCTCGGATAAACATATTCAATTTTTATTTACGTATGACACCTATTGACATTTTAAAAGTCTAAACGATTTTTCTTTTTTTTAAATAACTTTTTAATGGCTTTAGAAGGTCAATGTAATATACCATTAAGGAAATAAATATTACTAATATATAAACAACATTAAATTGTTTTCATAAGATGCTAAAGGCCCGTCTTAAACCACAACTTCTCTCCAATGCCACATTTTTTTTGCTCAATTTTCATTAAAACTACAGCGTACATGCATGGAGAATCAGAAGAAATCCCGGCATTTGGAACTTGAAAAATAAGTAAAAATTTCATTTGAATTGTGCTTTTTCAAAGGTTTTTGGAAATTCCATTTTTATTAGTATAATGAAAAATGTTCTTATCCAATTGAATTGAAATTTTGTAGGAATTTATATGAATAGCAGTATATTTGAAATGGTAGTAAAATTTGTATGAATATATTAGAAGGGATTGTGTTGTTATTCAATGAAAGTCAACTTTTTAAATGATGAATTATTTTTATCAAAGGGTTATCAAAATTGATGTGACGCAATATTCTGAATATAATCGTGATTGTCTGAATCCGTTCCGGTTAATTAAAATAAACAAGTAGAATAAAGACAAAATAGGTTTTGATAAAACGAACTTAATTGAACAAAAATATTCCGGTTCGACTTCATGCGGTCTTGTGGAATTTATCGAATGTACCTAATAACAGTCAACTGAATTTACTTTAGGACTCGCTACGAGAAATGCGGTCTTAGTAATCATGGAATTCATAAGACTTAATTAAATTATTGTGAGCCCAATCCATTTGGTTTGCTATAGCTTATTTGTGCTTGAACATTATTTGGACGACATTCTCGGCACTCGATAGCACGGTTTTGGTAGAACAGATGTTCGGCACAGAATAGATTAATAGAAACAGTGCTGTTAAACCAGGTTTCCACAATGTTCAAAAATATTTCATGAAATCTTTGATATAACAGAAAATATCAATATGGCATAAAAATACTCGTGTACTCATTTGTACATATCTGTATGTCATTAATTAGCAAATTAAGCAATACTTTTCTGCAGGCAAAAATTATCACGAACTATAGAGTTTTTAATTATCCGTTTAGCTATAGACAATAAGAGAGTAAGTATTGAAAATTGGGTATCATGGAATATGTTGAAATCGAATGAGAAAAATAAACTCCTTGGCAAAGCCTTGTAAAAATTCACTAAGCAATTGTAAAAACAAACAACGGTTAAGAAAAGAGACCCGTATCTATTTATCCTTTCTGAGAACTTAGCAGGAAGCTTCAATTATCGGAATTTACTCATCTATACATTGATTTTGTGTTTGTTGTTGAATGAACTATTATCATTATCATACATGAAACATTCACTGTAACATTATATTAATTATTTATTTATTTATTGACGCCCTATTGGGCTTTTAGGTATATAACAATTACAAATTTCATTTTTAACAACAGTATAAAACAAACAATAGAAAATCGAAATAAAATATAATGATTTCTCATACATTATTTACATTTAAAAAATGGTGGACCAATTTGGCTTTAAATGTTTTGAAGTTTAAATTAAATATTTCAGCGACATCACTTAGTTCATTGCCCAACCTATGTATTCTTTCTAACACAGAATTTGAAGCGAAGTTTTTGTTGTAGAATAAAATATTCCGTCTAGTATATTTTGGAGGTATATGTAAAGATAGCAAATTTATAATGTCAGGGCAGTCCAACCTTGAATGAACAATTTTATATAATAAAACGAGATCAAATATTTTTCGCTTTTCAGATAATTTCAATAAGTTAAGTTTACTGACATAATAATTACAGAATAAGAATACCAATTTTGAAATTAATAAAACCTAAAAATTTATTTTGAAATTTTTCAATTTGTAAACAATGAGAGTTGAAATGAGGACACCAAATGGTTGAATTGTATTCAACCTGACTTCTAACCAGAGACGTGTATAGTAATTTTATAGTTTTTATGTTATTAAAGTCTTTAGCGATTCTGAGAATAAATCCAAGCATTTGTAGTCCCTTACTGGTAATGCTATTAATGTGATTCAAGAAGCGTAATTTGGAGTCAAAGATAACTCCAATGTCATTGAATGCAAAGATTCTTTTTAGGTTGGCATTGTTAATTGAGTAGTAGAATAATAAAGGGGTTTTAGATCTATGGAAACCATTGATATGGAAACTGATCGTTTGGCATTTGTTGATATTAAGATGTAATTTGTTTACGATGCACCATTCATAAAGTTTATTTAAGTTCATTTGTAGAGTTAAACAATCAGAAGAATTACCAATCGATTTAAACATCTTTAGATCGTCGGCGAATAGA
This sequence comes from Hesperophylax magnus, assembly GCA_026573805.1. Lineage (NCBI taxonomy): Eukaryota > Metazoa > Arthropoda > Insecta > Trichoptera > Limnephilidae > Hesperophylax > Hesperophylax magnus. The sequence continues at coordinate 12,176,342 of JAIUSX010000012.1, forward strand.
AGAAAGTGAATATTATCGAAAATTAGTGAAATGTCATTAATAAATAGTAGGAAAAGAATTGGTCCTGGGTGGGAACCTTGGAGGACCCCACTTAAGGCAAAAAAAGTGTAAGAAGTTGTGGAGATAATTTTTACAGATAATTTTCTGTATGATAAGTAACTTCTAAGCCATTCGAGAAAATTGCCGTTTATTCCCAAGTGTTCTAATTTTTCCATTAAAATGCGATGAGAAACAGTATCAAAGGCTTTGCTAAAGTCAGTATAAATTGTATCAACTTGAAGACCCTTGGACAGTGCATTAGAAATAAAATTTTCGTAAAGCAATAAGTTAGATGACGTAGATTAGATAGTGACTGTCTGGCATAAAACCATGTTGAAATTTTGATATAATTGGTTGAATTTGATGCATGATTTTACTTTATATAATCTTTTCTTAAAGTTTAGGTAGTGATGACATAATACATATGGGTCTATAATTTTCAATTTGAAATTTATTTTATTTTTTTTTATTGTTTAACTTATAACGTTGTTACATTGTACATAAAATTAGGTAATAGTAGGTAATAGTGAAAAACATATGTTATTGAATTTCTACTCCAATGAAGAGTGTTAGCTCTTGAGCTTGGCGTAGGAGTTATTTCACAGTTATTTCATGTTTATATCAGTAATTAACATAAATACAGTACAATAAATATAAACTTAAAAGAGGATTGTGACGTTAATTTTGGTTGTAACATGATTTGAAGTTATAAAATTTGAAAGGTGATATTAATTTTTTTTATAGATAAATTTGACCTTCTTTTTGAATAAAATAAAATCTGGTATTTTTTTCACTTCTTCGGGAAGACTATTAAAATATCTTATGCCTTTGTAAATGTAATTATTGTGCATTTGTTGTGTTAAAAATAGAGGAATTTGGATGTTAAAATTATGCCTTAAGGATGAGTTAAATTTAAGTTTTTTTATTACAGTTTCTTTATATATTTGTAATATTGCATCTTTTTTATAGAGGTATTCAATTTTTGGTACTTCGAAAATTTTTAACAGTGATGCTGAAGAGAATGTTGGTTGTTTTTTCAGAATTACTTTGATAATTATTTTTTGAACCACTTTTTATCTCCTTTTTTTAAAAATAGGTGTTATAAAGTTACTTTTCCAAATTTCAGGATAATAACCTGTAGATAAGGATAAATTGAAAATTATAGTAATAGGAAGAGCTAGAACATGAATACAGTTTATAAGTAATATTGAGGGAATCATATCTGGTCCCGAACTCGACCTGATATCCAGCTGTTTGATACAGCATCATTTGAACTTTGAACTGAGAAAACAAAGTACAACATCATTTATTACCACATGGACCTATTATACAAGGAATCTAAATTATTTAACATTCGTAAATTATTTATATTACAAACTATGAAATATTTATTTAAAAACAAAAATAATTTCAAAATAAATGAAAACAGAATGAGCAAAAGAACAAAGAATATATTTTACACCCCCCAAACCAATACTAAATTAATGCAGACACATAGCAGTTTCATTGGTCCTCGTACATTTAACCTTCTACCACTACAAACTCAAATGATAAATAAAAAGATAGGATATATTAAAGAGGTAAAATTATGGCTGAATGACGCAGATATTGAAACGCTTTTACTATAAATTTATTGATCCTTTCTACAACTCATTTGCTGAAACTTTATAAACTATTGTACATAATGTTTTCTCTTTACTTTTTATAATAACTATAAACAAAAAAAAAACTTTTTCTACTAATGTATATTATACTTTAGGTACTTGAAATATAGTAATCGTTTTATATTACCCACACTCAGGCAGTGCCTTATTGGGTTTTCATTTCTTGTGTATACTATTTGGTATTATATATTATGTTATTATATAATATCTATTAATATGTATAATATATGTAAAGAAATGAAAATAAATAAAGTTAATAAAAAATTTAAGTGAGCTTTTGGTAAATTGGGGTTTAACAGATAATATGTTATCATTGTCTTCACAATATACACTCTTGAAGAAATCTGCAAATAAATTTACAATATCTTTTTTGTCATGACCCACTTTTTTCCCGTAAAACATTGTACCGGGAAAGTTAGAGTTATTATTCCGAAAGGAGTTAGCGTAATTCCAAAATTTATTAATATTTGTTAAAATAGAATTTTCAACATTGTTGGTGTATTTCTAATTATAATTATAGGAGGTTAACCAATTTGAATGCTTTTCAAAACATAAACAAGAACAACTCTAATAATGTAATAACGGATACAAAGTGAAATTTCAAATATTATATTTGTCGTAAGATTTAAATCAAGTTCCACCGTAGGCTGTGGTTAGCTTGAATATAATACTGTTACAAGGTACGTGGTGGTAGAGTTTTGGTCGTTTACCGAGAACGCCATGTGTTAGGCAGCATAAATTACTTTCATATTTACATGCCAAATAAAGGCTATCAAATTAAAGGTACGTTATGTTTAATCAATTGCACGATTAATGGTAAAAATTTATACAGAATTTCGTCACTTCTTTCCTGTTCTTTTTTCCAGACAGAGTTTCTTGTTCTCTCGTTCACCAATAGCAGACAGTGTGGCCCTAAGGATTCAGCACCGAGACGGGCCAAGCTAATCAGAATCGATCAATTCTGCTTCTGATTGTGCCGACTACACGACAGCTAGCAAAGTGCTCCCTTGTTCGCTATTCACCTTCTCGTTTAAATATCAAATTTGGATTTAAATCTGTTAAACTAATTGTAAATAAACTTGTAAGTTTATAAGAGTTTTAATTTGATTTAGAAGCAGGCTTTGACACACCATAGGTCAATGGATATTTATTTGACTGAGGTTATGTCAATATTAAGAACCACGGTACAGTTATAACATTATAATTGGGTGTGGATGATCAGATCTGGACAGCAACCTTCCACTTTCACTGCTCTTTTACCTCCCCTTCCATCGATAGCGTCCCAGATCCACTGGCTATGTAGAGTAGATTTTTTTTAAATAACGAAATTAATATTAACAACTCCTAGTGAAAATACGAAAGTAAAATAAGACACCGAAAAATAAACAGATAACGTTTTTGAGACTAGTCGGGACGCAGGGTGAGAGACGACACCATCGTCTGTGGTTGACGGCGCAATTGAGAGTATTTTCCACTCTGGATGATGAACGTGGAAGAGGTAAGAAGTGTGTTCTAGAAAAGAAAAATGAGGCAATCCATTTTTTTCGTTAATAGTTATTTCAAGCAAAAATTTCAGAGGCAGCTCTTTTTAAAGAACATATGTACCTAGTCTATGTGGGTTAATTCAGTTTTTAGTTTTATATCTTCATTCGTATAAAAATAAAACTAAAATATTTATTTATCATTGAAATACTACCAAAAAAAATGTTCAAAAAAGCCAACGACTCTCGGCGTAATAAAATCACAATATTTATTTATGCTCCTGTCTGAAATGATAGTCGATTGTTGGAGAAGAAAATGTTTATAGGTAGATGAAGCTGTTTATCTCTCGTTCAAAATGATAAAAGTCGAGATATAGCTTTTTTGTCCTATCTTAAACTGTATCGTTTTGTCTAATGAATCGTTACTCTTCGCCGAAAACAATAAATTAAGCTCCTAAAATGATCGAAGAGAGAAAATATGTGAACTATATAATTTCGTGATTTCTTTTCGTCGGTAATAATATCTTATCTCAATATCGTCTTGGTGATGGACAATGATTTTAAATCGAATCTGGTTGCATGATAAATTACACATAAATTTCTCTTACCAACATTACACTAAATTAAACATGGATAAAATAACTACTAAAATAATACAAAATATTAAGATTTTGGTTTGACACTGTGATCGCTGAGAAATACTATTGATGTTTCATTAAATATTGCGCGCAGAAGACATCTTCAGCTTTACTATGATCTAACGTTTTTTTTAATATAAATATTTTTATGATCCTAGAAATTATCCTACTATTAACCTAATTGAAAATCGTGTGATATGTAAAATGTTCTATTTAAATATATCAATTTTTTCGTGAATGAATAAATGCAAATCTTGTAAGCTGAAATTAACCCACATTCCCAGATCCGGCAGAGAGTCTCGTTGTCTATGACAATGCATTTTGTCAATAACAAAAAAGAACATACATTTTTTTTTAAATATTAAAAAAAACGGTGGCAACCACGCAGACAGACATACACGCATTTTTCTAAAAATGGTGACATTACAGCAATTAACATACGACATAAATGTCGGTCCTACCTAATTGGGATTTGGCTCAGTTGTTAGAGCGGTTGACTCCAGTCTTTGGGGAAGAAGGATCAATCCTCAGTCCAACCAAAAAAAAAGTTTCTAAGATATTTTTAAAGTTCACAGCAGAAGAGCAATAAAATGGTGGCTATCACACAAACACACGCGGACATAAACGCATTTCTCTAAAATTAGATGATATTACAGCGCTTAACACACAAAATAAATGACGGTCCTACCCAATCAGGATTCTAGAGACATTTCCTGTAGAGGAAGGTTTAATTCTCAGTTAAGCCAAAAAAATATTCGAAATTGGCTACTAGCCGGCCCAAGAAATGGCGCACTAAGTCGAAAATTAGAAATATATAATTATAAATATTTTAAAAAAAATGGTTTTTACGGATTTATTTTTACCAAACTCCTTTCCAAATATGTTTGTATTGTACAATGTTGAGAAGCAGGCGGTTGTTTTAAGCGTAAATTTCAACCTTTTTGCTATCTGCACAAGAAATGCGTGATTTTGTTTGATTCCGAATGTTATAAACCGAGGTGTATCGCCTTAATGTGTGATAAGTTTTTATTTTATTTTGATTTTGTATAAATTTTTTACAAAACATTTTCGGTGGTGTACAAATATTGCTTAATAATTTTTTACATTTGTAATTTGAGTAGGTGTAATTATTTCATCCGTGTGTAATTTCGACAATATGTATTTTATATTTACACCTTAGTAATTTTTTCCTGGCATGCTGAATTATACACAAAGAAAAATGATTATTGCTAATTGATTAACAATATCTTTAAATTATAGGTAATCCGGGTAAACACGGGATTGCTGACCTTAACGAATAAATTACCGGGTTTCTTCATTAACTTTAAGTAAATTATGAATATATTATCACGTCGGAACACGTGTTCATGAAAATTCTAATATTTTTCTCATTTCGTCCTTATATTATCAAATGTACGTGCTTTTTAATAAAATAGCAATACTCATATTTGATTAACTTGATCGTGGCATCTTCAGTTAAGCACGAATAAATATTATTTTCCAGTTCTCTTTCGATTCGTATTCAAGCCATGTACAAAAGTCAACCCTTGAGTTCAACAAACCCTTGTTTCGAAGGAACAATGAAGGTCAAAGTAAGTACTTTACAGAGGTGAAAGAAGATCGACCGTTAAACGTAGAGACTGGAAATTATACCGATAAAAAGAAGATTTGAAAATAAATAAATTTGACAAGACCATTATTTCTCCTTAATGTTATCCAGTTTACGATAACTCTATGCCGAAAAAACGAGCCATGTGTATTATGTCTTATGACTAAACTTCCCTCATAATTTTACTAAGTGGAAAATATACGAATTTATCCCTAACAGATATTTACGATATCTCAATCGTATAAACCCAACGATGCCAAACGAAATATAGGTTACGTTGGGAATTTTTCGAATATACAAGAAAGTTATTTAGTTTATTTGTGAAGTTTCACGATCGGGTGAAGCAATTTGCGAAAACGGGCGACTGTGTCAGGGGAATAGAAAGCCAGTAAATGTTAATCAGATGCTAAACATAGACGAACAAATAAAAGCAGAAAATCAAACCAATAAATACTCAATCTAAGATTACTATAATGATAATGATTTGCTACGTTTACAATAACATGTTGATAGCTTTACTAAACACCGTGGCTTTACTAAACATTGCTTATATACAGCTGGTTTTAAGCTTATTTATGAACTTCAAGAATGATTTTTTATGTGAATACCTACAGCAAAAGGGTCCCAGCTACTCCTAATCGTCAAGAGCCAGTTACAAAATGGAATCCTTTATTCGGTGTATATCGTGAGGCTGAATGTAGTGGAAAAAGGAATGAGATGGTGAGGAGGAAGGTAAGGAAGAGAAAGACTCTAAAGTACCTGGCTATTCACACCTAGTCACCAAATACGGCTAAAGCTATTTCTAGCAACGTTTCGAATCTGAATGGTTGTCCTCACCACGGTGATACTGAAAGTATCTGCCACCCTGTGAGTGAAATTGAAGAAAAAAGTTACATAAATTACAAAAGGGGGGCGCCCAAAAACATTTTGAAGAAAAATAAAAAATTCCGATTATTCAAATTATATAGTATACACTGTGTCAGTGACGTTTCGCAAGGACATCCCTGTCAAAATTTTATGCACATTACAAGCAGTCTTATATTTATATATCCTATATAGCGCCTTAGAGTCCTCAATTCAGATTTCTTCATAAAAACCCTTGGTGAACAGGTTTTAGGGAGTAAACATTCGATTTTTTCTTTACCTGGCTAATTATCTAATTATAACGCATATTCATGATGGGGCAGCCCTGTGATAGTGAGTTTAAATACCCTGGCTATCTTATCATTTATTTCAAACTGTTGTTTTTCTTTAGAACTAGGCAATAAATAACGAGGAGATTTGTTTTCAAATTGTTTCTATTTTTTATCTACTGCATATTTGTTAGTGTGTGTAACTATGAATATGTACTACAAACATTATATGCAGGGACACTAAAGGGTCTAGAGTCGTTCATAATATTTGAATTTAGATTAGTTTTACTGAAAACATTCGAGTTTTGATGTGTACGACGAGGGAGGTAAACGTCAGTTTCCTTATATGGTCATTGAGAAAGTGGTGGGACCCTTCGAAAGCACTTTATATGCAAGTATGACGCGTTGGTCGCCTCAACTCTGATTCAAAAATTTAACTCGAGAATTTGATAGTTCACCTCTGTCCCAGTACAAATCGCAAGTGAGCTTATTGAATTTGGCAGCCACCTCTGGTCTGGAACCCCAAATACTTGAAAAAACCCTTGACTTTGTTCCGAAACATCCGGTTAGTGTGACATATTCCCTTATCTTAACAAACGGATTGCAATAATTAGAGCATAGGCATCAGGTTTCAATACTGTACTTGTTCTACCGGTAATTCAATTTAAGATGCTCGGAAGAACTAGCCTCATTGTTCCTCCGACACCGTTGCACAGTCGGGAAATACTCCAAACGCAAGCTCAACATTAGTATACGGTTGAAAACTATCAGAAGAGTTCACTCCTTTCCCTTCACAAAAAGACTCTTCACATAGCATGCCCAAAGATGACATAAGCCCTGAGTGAATTATTTTCCCTGAGTGGAGATAATGTTTGAAAAAAAAATGCTCACGATACCGTACTATTTGTACCAGTTATAAATGATATAGGTTGATATTTATTTAATATTACAATATTTACAAATTAAAAGTAGCTTCTAGGATTATTTATTACAACAGTTTGACAGTTTACAACTTTAATTATTACTATCTGACATGTACTGATGTATAATATATGCATATTACTTTCTATAAATATAATATGTATATACTATACATCTATAAAAGTTCCGGAAGAAATTATCTAATTGATAGTGAAAACCCTATCATAATACTTTGCGTAGTTTAGAAGAACTAAGCGCACAGACAGGTGCGGATAGCGACTTTATTTCATACTATTTAGAGAAAATAGAGAACAAAAAATTGGTTAAAAAATTTACTTCTCCTCTTCCTAATTTGTTTACACAAGCACCAGAATTACTCGGGACAAGGAGAATTAATAAAACAAGAAATTAATGAAGAAATGTCAGGTCCTCAATAGAGTTTGAGAGGTTAAACATCTAATGAAAATAATCAATGTAGGTGGTTAAGTAGTCATGTTACATTTAAAGAATTAAGAAATTTACATAAAATTAATAACAAGGGAAAAAGTTTAAGGACGGGTTGTTTCGGAGAATCTGAACAATTCATCAAATTTCAACGTTCATTTTCAAGTTCTGTAAAAGATTTTTTCAAGTTCTGTTTTTATTTCAGTTTTGTCAAGCAACTAGCCTACAATGATATAAAAACAGAACTTGAATAAGTCTTTCACAGAACCCGAAAATGAACGTTGAAATTTGATGAATTGTTCAAATTCTCCCAAACAACCCGTCCTTAGTAATAGGTAATCAATTACATTACAACAATGAAACATATGATTCTAAAATTTAAATTTAAATTACATAGTATTTTTTTAAACCATTTATTTGAATATCGATTTCATTTGATATATGAATAAATGAATGAAATGGAATTTTGGAAGTGAAAATTAACCCTTTTTTATATTGTTTTTGTGTTTAATTTGTAGAACTCCATTTAATTTTTTTTTTAATTTAATTAAATCAAATTTAATAATATAATTATTAAGTTCTGCAAGTATTTTTTGGTTTTTGTTATTGTTACAGCTGTTTCAGTGTGAAAATTGCCTTGAAAGCCGAAACAGCTGTAACAATAACAAAAACCAAAAAATACTTGCAGAACTTTTTTTTATGCTTCCGATTTTGTTGTCCGGGTTAAATCTTCCCCATAGGAAAAACTAAACCCTTCCACTCACTTTTCCACAAATGATCAGCTAGTCAATCAACACTATGCAAGTGCATTATATAAGTAAAATAAATACAAAACAATACAAGAACAACAAGTCAACTCACCAGAGATCAAATGGGAAAAAAAAATTCACCGACTCCAGATATTTTCATATCAGAGGGTTCGGCTCGGTAGAACTTCTAACAGGGCCTATAAATCCTACTGATCCCTCAACATAAATATTTAAAAAATCTATCGTTATTCTACATGTATTCAAAATGACCGATTTTTGCATCTTTATATATAAATTTTTTGATAGATCTAATACGCCTAAATTTTTAATGAGAGAGCTAGGTATAATGCCAGTAGCCGAAATAACGAATGGTAATATTTTTATAGTCTGAGAATGCCAAATTCTTTTTATTTCGTTTCCTAAATCTGTGTATTTTCTTATTTTTTCATTAACAGATTTTTGAATGTTACAGGAATTTGGAATAGCGACATCAATGATATAAGTTATTTTTTTTAATTTTGTCATGTAAAACTATATCGGGTCTATTATGACTAATCGTTCGGTCTGTTAGTATAGTTTTATCATAATATATTTTATAAAATTCGTTTTCTAAAAATGAATTTGGTTCGTATTCATAATATGGTACTATATTACGGCAGTCAATCAAGTTATGTTTAATTACCAAATTTTGGTGAATTATTTTTAAAACTTGATTGTGCCTAAATGTATACTCGGACGGTGCTAATATAGAACATCCCGATATAATATGTTCTATAGTTTCCGGAAAAGCCAAACATTTTCTACACAAATCATCAATTTGATTTGTATCTTTGATTATATGCTTTCTATAATTTTTAGTATTAATGACTCTATCCTGAATGGCAAGCATAAATCCTTCTATTTCTGCGCTCAACTCTCCAATACTCAACCATTTGTTTGACGAAAATTTGTCAACATACGTTTGGTTGAGATAATTGAAGTGTTTTGCGTGTAAAATTTTATTTGACCAGGAATCTAATAGTTCCTGGTTGGGATTTATAAAAATGTTGGCATTCTCATCGTATAAATTTAAAGGTGTAATATTTCTATCTGCCTTGCAAATTATTTTGTGCATTTCTGAGCTATGAGCTTTCCTATGAAAAAAAAGTTCTTAGCATTTCTACCTGATTATGTTTCAAAGAAGTTATTATATTATTATATTTGATTTTAATTAAATTTAAAAAAATAAAATAAAAAATTAACCCATTTCCCGACAACCGATAGAGCTGAAATTCGGCAAATAAATTCGTTATTAATGAAAATGCATTCTCTTAACTTTATGTGGCACTCATGCACACACACACACGCATGAAAAAAAGTTTTTTTTTTCTGAAATCGGATGACATTAAATTTAATATATAAAAATTTGCAGCAGTTAATAAACGAAATAAATATCGACACTATCCAATGAGAATTTTGCTGAGGTGTTATCAAAGTTGACTCCAGTCCCCGGGGAGTAAGTTTCAATCCTCAATCAAACAGAATAAAAAAGTTCATAACAGTAAGAGTCCCCCTGGGGAGGATGGTCGAATCCTCAGGCATAACAAAAAAAAAGTATTTTTAAATGCATCTTTTTTTTGAGTAAGAAATGTGAAGTAACCCATAAGTTATATTCTTGTACTTTGTATTATTTTTTCTACAATAAAAATTATTTACGTCAATTGGTTTTTTATTAATATATCCGTACACCACTCCATAAGCAAGGGTGAAATTTGCAGTGATTAACCAGTACTTATCTTGATCTTATAATTATATTGTGAACATCAGTCTGATGTCACCACAAAAACATTCCAATTTCAAGCTCTAGCGTCAAGAATCTTTCTTCTATCATGATCTATGGAGCTTTTTTATATCCGTTGACATTTAAAAAATACATAACATTTGTTACATTGGTTCATTAAGAGAAATTTTAATGTTATTATTTTTGTTTTTTTCATTATATCCAGTAATACAAATATCTTCCTGTGTAAATTAACGTCATTTAGAAATAAAAATTATATCGGTTTCCAATTGCTCTTTACTATGAAGTTTGTCGTCTAAGTATCTCCATTAGCCATTGTAACTGAAACCCATTTGTATCCCTTTGTGTAAATTGTAGGTGAACCAAAGTGGTCATTTGAGAGCCGATTTCAGCACTCGATTAACAATAGTTTAAAGCCGGAATTTAGTTGTTACCATTAACTATTGTTTCAAGATTTGAGATTTAATTGGTTCAATGTACATATTGTGTTGGTGAAACGATAGATCAATAATAATGATAATAACAATACTAACCTTTGATTTTGTAACACTAAAATAAATAGAAGAAAAATGTCCTATAAACCAGTGCCCTTTGCAAAAAAGGCTGGAAGTATGTTCACAAGCATTTGGTTAGGGATTTATTTTTATATGTCCTATAAACCGGTGGCTTGGACACATAAACTAATTGTGTTCACAATCAAATAATTTAAGGTGTATTATAAACCAGTCCCGGTGGCTGGAACATATGGCTAGTATTAGAACAAATTGTGTTCACAGCCATTCAATTAATCATAATTTAAGTTGTCCTATAAACCGGTCCCGGTGGCTTGAACATATGGCTAGTAGTAGAACAAATTGTGTTCACAACCAGTTAATTAATCATAATTTTAGGAGTCTTATAAGCGGGTTGCGGTGACTTGGACATATGGGAAGAAGTTGAACTAATTTTGTTCTCAACCAGTTGATTAATCATAGTTTTAGGTGTGTTATAAACGGGTCGCGGTAGCTTGAACATATGGCTAGCAGTAGAAAAACTTGTGTTCATAACCAATTATTTAATAACTAATTTTAGGTGTCCTATAAACGGGTTGCGGTGACTTGGACATCTGAGGATTGCGGTGACTTGGACCTATGGGTAGAAGTTGAACTAATTGTGTTCTCAACCAGTTAATTATCATAGTTTTAGGTGTCCTATAAACGGGAGGCGGTAGCTTGAACATATGGCTAGCAGTAGAACTAATTGCATTCACAACTAGTTAATTAATCCTAATTTTATGTGTATTTTAAACCGACTGAGGTAGCTTGGACATATGGCTTGCAGTTGAACTAGTAGAATTGTGTTTACAACCAGTTAAATAATAATATATGTCCAATAAACCGGTTGACGTGGTAAAAGTAACAATTGTAAAATATATTATTACGCTTATATAAATTACCACCTTTTCGGATTAATCCTTGTAACATTTTTTTTTAAATTCTCTTTCCGGTCAAAAATAATTACATTTTGATTTAAAATACATGATATTATTGTAGAAATAATCAGGGTATTAATTTGCACGCTAATAATGTTTGAGCCAAACGAAACCGGTCGTTCAGTAAATTAATGAAAAAATCGTGGTTTTAATCAAAATACTTGTTTTAAAAAAAAAAAATATCTCGTCATCCTATGCTTTGCCAGGACGTCGGTTTTGCCTTTTGGTACTCTGAATAGGTCATGGTATCGACTTCGGCCGTAGTGGTCTGGTACATAATACATGCATTTATACAGCACTGACAAAGGTTGAAGCTGAAGCGAAACCGGTTGCTGTTTTATATTTTTTTTTATACTCAATAAAGTGGTTTTCAACGAAAGTATTTGTTTTCATCACAAAGTATCAAAGTTTACCAAAGAAAATAATAAAATTACCTTGAAAACAGCTCAATATTGAAGAAGACGTACTCTCCAGACGAAACCATGTTCAGTTCCTCAGCAGCCAGCATTATCTCTCGAACCGTCAAAGGATTGGCACAGACCACAACGACTGAAAAAATAATAAATGTTTCAATTATAATACATTTTTATCACCAAAAAGAAGATCCAACATTTGAAATTTATCCATGACACTCTGTTGGAGTTTTCCACTCGGAAATAGTGTTTTAATATTCCACTTTGCACAAAAACTGTAAAGGTACACGAAAAATATGGTAAATCTTTTAGAGGAAACCTATTTAAGAAGGTGGTTTTATTTTGAGATCGTTTTTTTTGTCAAAATCAACACCTGATACTTACCTTATCCCAAAAAACTGCTATAAAAATAAGCGTGTTAATGTGAAAAATCCATTGCCAAATCATTGGGTATTTGATATATCTTGCCTTGTTAAAGATTTCTTGATTATTATAAAAGATTTTTTACACGTTATTCGGAAATATGAAATACAAGCTAGACACTGATGAATCCAAATTATACACCAAATTTGGTTTGGAGTTTGAGGAATAACATTTACTATAGTAAATCATGTTCGAAGTTTTATTTTTTTGACAAATTTGAAAAAAAATCTGTCGCAATGGGATAAATATCAGCTGATGATTGTATTTTAATGCTAAGAAAGGTATAATTGGAGTCAAAAATGTTTTAATCTTTCAATTGCGATAAAATGGAAAAAAAAGAAAAAATTATTTGTCTGTCTGATCTAAATTCACATGTTCCGCTTATACTCCGAGTTTCTGAACACCGTCTTTATTCATTAAAGGAATGTATTATGATTGACTTTAGGAGAAGAAAGGAGTGTAGGGAGTGAAGGGTAAAATAAGTCAGGGACGCCCAAAGAAGACATGGCACGATCAATTGAACCAGATACTTGAGTCAGGCCATATCAAGAGTCAGAATAATAAGAGAGTATGCATGAGATGATGTGTGAATGTGAATGAGGCAAGAAGGGTGTGCCAATACCAAGTTATTAGGCGGTCCATCATCTCTGCCTATTCCTGCGAAGAAACGGCGTGATGGTTAGTTAGGTAAATAGACTCTACTAGTTATTTGTTTGAGAACTGTTAAAACAGTTTAATCATTTTTGCGAAATAGTGTAACAATTTTAATGAAACTTTGTCTAGTAAAAATTGCATATCAGATCGTTGGAAAGTTTGCATTTGTGGAAAATGTCTCATAGCCAACATCCTAGGAAAAATTTCAATTACGAGTTGAGAACTCCAAACTCTATCTTATAGTCTCGGAATTTCCAGATAAACTTCTCAGTCACTCGTCATGTTTCACACAGTAACCCTACATTTTTCACAAATAAAATAACACCGTTTTCAACTTATAGTTTTCGATATTTTAAAATACCTTTTTCCACCTCTTCTGATTATTAAACTTTATATCACTAAGAAACATTTGATATCGATTTACAAAACAAAACAACAGATATTATTCATAAATTAAACCATTTCAAAATTGTTAACTTTTTTATTATGTTACATTATTTCAGTTATTTAAATTTGACGGGTTGTTTCACAGAATTTGAACAATCCATTTAATTTCAAAATCGATTGTCAAGTTCTGTGAAGGTTCTGTCCATGTTTTGTTACTATTTCAGTTTTGTGAAGCAACTGGTCAATAATTATGTAACAATAGAACATGAATATAACCTTAACAGAACTTGAAAATCAACTTGATGAATTGTTCAAATTCTGCGAAACAACCCGTTTTTAGTATTTTTTTAAATACGATTGTTGAACAGAAACAGTGTAATGGAAAATAAACCAAAACATCACAGGCTTTTGTTCGGGGTAGGTTTATCGAGGTGTATTACACAAGTTAGACCATCATTTTATTATCGTGGATATTTTATATAACCTTTGTAATCCAATTTGCAGGAAGTACAATTTTTTGTTTGTTTTTAATCCTGGAAAGAAAACAAGAATGTTAATACAAATAAAAATTCGATGAATTGTTAACATTATGTTAGCAAATCATTTTAAAGAGGACACATTTCGAATGTATTTGTGAACACCGATAATATCGAAGGTTTCGAAAAAGTAAATTAAAAACACTCCAGCAGTCCCCTCTTACCCTGAAAAATAACAAAGATGCCTGGTGCGTCGTATCGACGTTTATCAATTCCGTTTAAATTTAAACTCAATTTTTCAATTTTGTTTAATTTTAATATTCCGCTTCCTAAAAAAAAGTTATTATTAAATTTAATTATTTTTAATCGTCCAAAAACACTTATACTATACTATTTACTAAAACATATTATTACTCAAGCCCGTGATCCCTGTTAGAAAATAGAGTTTAGTGTAGCTTTGCATAGATGTCGCTATATGTAGATACTTGAGCTGATGTTTATGTTAGGATAGTTTTTCATAGATGTCGCCATAGATTCTTCCCTGTTAAAAGTTAATAAATAGGTTGATTTATCATTTTTATGTCTCTTCTGCAATAAACATTTCTGGAGAAATAAGTGGGTTTATATTTCTACCTTGATCCAAAATTATACATTGGACCTTCGTGCCGCATCCGTATTATCGATTGAATCGCGGATGATAAAAGAACCAGCAAACATCTTCAACATCCAACATCAGAGGGGATCTTCAGAAAAACGGGCAAGTGACCATATCCCATATACCTACCTTATTTTCCCAGGCAGGAGAGCATGATTTATTACACAGCCGTATTTCTTTGTTTGTTTTAAAATTGAATCGGGCTGATTGTTACCAAGTGTTGTTTGAATTGATTTCATACCCATCATCGAAATTGTAGTAAGCAATAATAATTGTTACAACAATATAAAAAGAAGTTAGAATACAAAGCAAGTATTTTAAATTTCTTAAAAGATTTATTACGAGCGGTTATATTTGAAAATCCGTTAGTTTAAATTTCGAAAGTTACCGCGAGTCGGTAAAAACACCAACCCAGCCGCGAAGCAAGCTGACGCATGCGCGGTGGAGATTGTGGAGAGAATAACAATAGTGTCAAATTGTTTTCTTTTTGACAGCCATCGAGCTGTTGCATTTATAAAATTCAGATAAAATTCATTGTTTATCGGTTAATTAGTAAAGTTCTGTGATCAAGGACAGTGCACGTGTAGTGATTGATTACAAGTGATTATCATTTGACAATACGTTCTGTGAATACCTCCTTTCTTGATATTTAAAAATGGATCTCAAAACTTTGATTAACCAGCGTGGAATTTGCAAGGCGAAATTAACTAGGTTCAATGAATATATAAACGGTGATAATTTGTCGCAATCTGAAATTGAAGTCAGATTGAAGAAACTTGAACCAATTTTAGACACCTTCGACTCATTACAAGATAACATAGATAAAAATTTCGCCGGAAGAATTAACCAAAACAGAAAGGCAAGCATTTGAAAATTTATATTATAATATTGTTGCTAAGGCTAAAGATAAATTGTTAAATAAAGTTCAGAATACAACATCACATAACATACGTTTGCCTATACTTGAGTTGCCAAAATTTAATGGGAGTTACGAAAAATGGTTGAATTTTCGGGATACTTTTGTTGCTTTAGTTGAAAATAATCCATCTTTAGAAGTTATTCAAAAATTGTATTATCTGCGATCATGCCTCGAAGGTGACGCAGCTAAATTATTAACCTCACTTCCAAATAACCAGGAGAACTATCATACTGCATGGGAGATGTTAACTTCTCGCTATCAAAATATAAAAATTATTATACATAAGCACGTTGAAGCATTATTCAAATTGCCTGAAATAAAATTTGAAAATTCCGTAGCATTAAGGAATCTTATCGATGAATCCGAATTACATTTAAAATCGTTAAATAAGTTAAATATACCCACCGAAAATTGGGATATCATGTTAATATATTTATTGTCGCGAAAACTAGATAGTGAAACTCGACATCATTGGGAAGTATTTGCCACAAAAGAGAATCTACCCACATATAAAGAGTTTATAAAATATTTATCAGATCGAGTTCAGATTTTAGAATTTGCTGGGATTACTGAAGGAAAATTTAATCAAAATAAAACTTTTCCTTTCAAATACCGAAAAGAAGCTATGATTTCTTTAACGCCTCAAATGACAAAATGTATTATTTGCAAGGGCGATCATAAGGTTTATAATTGTAAAAAATTTTTAATATTAAATACTAAGGATAGAATTATAAAGATACGTCAAGTAAATGCGTGTTTGAAATGTTTGTGCTTGGGTCATAAGCTAAAAGAATGTAAAAGTAAATACAATTGTCGTATATGCGAAAATAACTC
This sequence comes from Hesperophylax magnus, assembly GCA_026573805.1. Taxonomy (NCBI): domain Eukaryota; kingdom Metazoa; phylum Arthropoda; class Insecta; order Trichoptera; family Limnephilidae; genus Hesperophylax; species Hesperophylax magnus. The sequence goes on from JAIUSX010000012.1 coordinate 12,193,032, forward strand.
GCACAATACTTTGTTGCATTTAAAAAAGGAAACAGATAATTCGAAGTCTCAGGATAGGGATTCACCATCAACATCAAATAATGAACCTTTAGTTACAAATCACTCTACGAAAATATCTAATAGTTTTGTTTTATTTATTTATCTACCGCCGTTATTAAAGTGTTGAATAATAACGGAAATTTGATATTAAGGCTAGAGTTTTATTGGATAGTGGTTCTCAGTCCAATTTTATAACAGAAGAATTTGCAACAAGGTTGCAATTAAAACCCAAAAGGGCAAACATACCGATTACCGGAATCCAAAACAAAATATTGAATATTAAAAATAGCATAAATTTAAGAATTTTCTCGAACTATTCACCGTATGAAAGAGACATAGAATCTCTCGTTTTGAAAGAGGTAACAAGTCATCTGCCGCAAATTTCTTTTCAGAGAAAGGATGCCAACATACCTGATGGTCTTCAGTTAGCGGATCCTGCCTTCTATGAAACAAGCTCCATAGATATGCTACTAGGAGCGGAAACCTTTTGGGAAATTATGAAGCAAGATCAACTTCGAAATGGAGACTCAGGACCCATATTACAGAGAACTGAATTCGGATGGCTGGTGTCAGGACCCATCGTCACAACAAAAATAAAAAGGCCAGTAAAATCTTGTCAACTATCATTAAATATAATCCATAAACAGATTGAAAACTTCTGGAAATTAGAAGAATTCCAACCGGTGAAGCACCGGAGCCATGAGGAGCGAGCGTGCGAGGAGATTTTCAAGGACACGTATAAAAGGAATGACAATGGTCGTTTCATGGTAAGCTTACCACAGCGCCCCTGTGTTAAGCAGTTGGGAGAAACGCTGCCTATGGCGGAAAAAAGACTTTGCAATTTGCAAAGGAAATTTTCTTCAAATCCTGACCTGATGAAAAAATATAAAGAATTCATGCAGGAATATATAGACTTGGGTCACATGACCCGGTGCGAAGCACCTTCTAATGAAGATTGTTATTTTTATTTGCCACATCATGCAGTATTGAAAGAATCAAGCACTACCACTAAGACTCGAGTGGTATTTGACGGTTCAGCAAAATCATCCAATGGTATATCGTTAAACGATGCTCTCATGATAGGACCTGTTTTACAGAAAGATTTAGCCGCACAATTGATATGTTTCAGAAAACACCGGTACGCGATAACAGCCGACATTGAGAAAATGTACAGGCAAATATTGGTGCGACCCGAAGACAGAGATCTACAGCGAATAGTATGGAAAAATTTCCCGGAGGAGGAAATTCAGCATTATCGACTTAACACCGTTACCTACGGTCTGGGGCCGTCATCATTTTTGGCAACTAGATGCCTCCAGCAGCTGGGAAATGAAAATATATCATCAAACCACAAGGTCAGTCAGATTATAAAGAATAATTTTTATGTGGATGACTTAATTACTGGAGATGAAACTGAAGAAAACTGTTTAATAATTAAAGAACAACTAATATCTATCATGGCATCCGCTGGAATGAACTTAAGGAAATGGCGGTCGAATCTGCCCTCATTATGTTCGAAGGAAGAAAGCATGTCAGATATGATTATTAGTACAGATTCAAATGACAACAAAATATTAGGCCTGTCTTGGAACAATCAGCAGGATAATTTCTTATACACAGTGAAGTTATTAAAAAATCCAATTAATAGCAAACGACAAATGCTGTCATGCATTGCGTCCATATTTGACCCGTTAGGATTAATAGGTCCTGTTACTGTTATTGCTAAATTATTGATGCAAAAATTGTGGCAGGCAAAGGTTCAATGGGATGAGCCTATTCCATATGATATGTTGAAGACATGGGAAGCATATGTGAATGAACTGCCTCAATTAAATAATTTAAGAATAGGTAGAAAGATAATATGTCAAGATCATGTAAATTTACAGCTACATGGATTTTGTGACGCCTCAGAAAAGGCATATTCGTCCTGTGTTTATATGGTGTCTACTGACAAATTGGGTAAGAAGTACTCCAATTTGATAATGTCCAAATCACGGGTAGCGCCTTTGAAAAGTGTTTCTCTACCCAAGTTAGAATTATGTGGAGCCGTATTACTGACAAGACTAGTGAATTACATTAAAGATGCTCTATGTACTCCGGATATACCTACTACATACTGGTGTGATTCCCAAATAGTACTGTGCTGGATCAGGGATCAGCCAGTAAGATGGAACACTTTCGTTGCTAATAGAGTGGCGGAAATCCAGGAAACCAGTCAGCCGGAGCAATGGAACCATGTACGGTCGGAAGACAATGCAGCAGACGTGCTTTCCAGAGGAATCTGCGTTTCACAGTTATTAATTTCCAGCATTTGGTGGCATGGTCCAGATTGGCTGACGTTGGATTCAGCGTGCTGGCCAAATTCCAACTCATTTTGTATTGATCCACCAGAGATCAAAACAAGCTCGGCACTGTTGTCTGCTGTGAAACAGGACTGGGACATTTTTGATAGATATTCCAATTTTTCCAAATTACAGAGAGTAACAGCATACATTAATAGATTTATTTTTAATTGTAGAAACCCTTCGCAGCGCCGCTATAGTAAATTGACAGTTAGTGAGTTGGAAAATTCAGTAAACAAATTAATACCTCGGGCGCAATCATACTGTTTCAGAGACGAAAGTCGAGCTTTAAATAATGGAGGTAATATACCTAGGAATAGTGCACTAAAGTCATTAGATCCTTTTATTGAAAGGGATCTAATTCGTGTGGGGGGAAGGCTCTCCATAGGTAAAATGGTAACCGAAGGCCAGCAGCACCCAATTTTGTTACCTTCGCATCATAAATTAACAGAGCTAATTGTAAAACACTATCATTACTTGAACTTACACTCGGGAACGCAGTAATTATTGGCGTTGATTAGAATGAAATTTTGGCCGATTAAGGGAAGGAATGTTGTAAAAAAGATAATAAAAAAATGTATAATTTGTTATAGATGTAATCCCAAATCCGAACAGCAGTTGATGGCCGACCTACCAGCTGAAAGAATAACTGAATGTAGGCCATTTCAGATAACAGGAGTGGACTACTGTGGACCAATATTAATAAAGTCGGGTATTCACAGAAAATCACATAGCGTTAAATCATATATTTGTTTGTTCGTATGCATGGTCACTAAAGCCGTGCACTTAGAAGCTGTGCTGTCCTTGAGCGCAGAGAGTTTTTTAAACTCTTTGAAACGGTTTATCTCGCGTCGTGGTAGACCAAGCAAAATGTTCTCGGACAATGCAACCAATTTTAAAGCGGCTAATAATGAACTAAGAGATATTTATAATTTTTTAAATATGTCTAATGATAAAATTGATAATTATTTATCCACATTAGGAATACAATGGCAATTTATACCAGCTCGTGCGCCGAACTTTGGGGGGCTCTGGGAGGCTGGGATAAAGTCAGTTAAGCATCACTTAAAAAGAATAACCAGTATCGCTTCATTAACTTATGAAGAGATTAATACGGTGTTGTGTCAAATTGAATCTTGCTTAAACTCCAGGCCACTGTCTCCCTTATCAAATGATCCTTATGACCTTAATCCCTTGACTCCTGGTCACTTTCTAATAGGAACTAGTTTGGCGGCGATTCCAGAACAAAATTTGGAACATATCACATTCAATCGATTAAACAATTACCAAAAACTAATCCAGATTGTACAATTTTTTTGGTCGAGGTGGCGGAAGGAGTACTTAGCAGAACTTCAAACCAGAAGCAAATGGACCAATAGGAATCAAAGGCAGATGCGGTCTGGCGACATGGTCGTAATAAAGGAGGACAACGTCCCTTCTTGCTACTGGAGACTGGGACGTGTGAGCGCCGTTCATCCTGGCGCTGATGGAAGAGTTCGTGTGGCGACCATCATCACGTCGAAAGGCATCATCCAGAGGGCCATTTCAAAGATCTGTCTGTTGCCAATAGATGACAACGAGGAGCTGAAAATGTCGACACCCCCACCCAACGGACCAGATGCTGAGTAAGCGCAAAATAAAAAAAAAAGTGGGTGTGTCAAGCCTACGCAAGACAGAAGTGAAACTTCTAGTATTCCTCTCTCTCTATTTTCATTTCATCATCTCTATTTTCTCTCTTAGGTTAGTTTGAAAATTAGAGGTTAAAATGAAATTCTGTACCAAACCGTATGAACCACAATCAATTACGTATTTCACTCGTATTACACTCACGACGCAGTATACTAACCAAGCAGCTGATGCTTGGCGTGGCGCAGTTCGCTGGTGTCTGAGAGAGAGGAAAGAAGAGAAGAGAGAGAACGTTCGTGAGCGGCTCCCCCACCTCAACAAGCGCATATGGTGAGAGAGGGACAGTGAACGGTGAGCGGTGGTGGGGGTACCCGCATTTTCGTGTCGATCCTGACTCGGTTTTACTCCGTCCCCGAAAATCCATTACGCGCCTAAAGAAGTTTCACTTCAACAATATTTATATACTGGAATACGAATGGAACGGCAAAGCGCGCGACGCGAGCGCTCTCGACGGACGACTAAACCAGACTGAACGGCGGACGGACGGTACAGGAAAGCCCTGTCCACGTCTGTACCACAGCTAAGGCGTGCGCCAAACAAAATTATACTACCGAGTAAAAAAGTACTTAAATAAAACACATAAAAACTTTTATGCGCATGCTAATGATTTGTTGCTTTTACTGAAAACAGTGAACGGTGAACGGTGAGCGGTGGTGGGGGTACCCGCATTTTCGTGTCGATCCTGACTCGGTTTTACTCCGTCCCCGAAAATCCATTACGCGCCTAAAGAAGTTTCACTTCAATAATAATAATAGTACAATTATTAATATCTTTGGAAGATGAAAATAACAGCAGAGCTTAAAGCTTTACGAACCAAAACGTAGATTATTACTTTTACCTAACGTAAGTGTAGGGTAAACTGTCTTATTCGAGGTAGCATTTTATTTATTACGTTGTTCAATAAACAAAGAGGTGGGTTCAGGTTAAATAAATGTTGGTTTGCCCATTTATTTAACCACTCACTAATATTCAAGCCACCAGCTCTAATGAGCAATTTCCTGTCTCATCTCCGCTTCCCCCCCCCCTTCCATCTCTCTCTCTCTCTTTCTCTCCCCCGACATAACCTTTCTCGGGTGATTGTCTTGAAATATATGGAGTGAAGTGAATTTCTCACCGATCTACGGTGAATAAATAAGGAATATATTATAAGGGGTTGGAATTACACTGTGAAAAAGGAAAGTCCCAAATTTGTATGCAAGCGTATAGAAAAATAATACACAAATATAACAACATATTTGATTATGATTAAGTAACTTTTAAAATAAACGGATATGTGTTTTACTTTTTTTTTCAATTTGCTTTTCTCTTAGCTTAGCCTAAGTTTCAACACATTTTTTATTTTCATTATTTTTCCTAACTTAATGAGTTAAACTTTTAAGAATAAATAATAAAAAAAATTGTATTAGTTAATTATTAAAGACAATATATTATGCGATTTTTAAACAAAAGTTTTAAACAATAATCACAAAAAGATACGGTCGCATCTAGAACTGAGCTAATGGGACCCCATTTCTATTAATAATAAAAATAATATTTGGATGATTTGAATAGCGCCGTTTTTGTGCAAAATCACATCAAGGGCACTGTAGAAATATATAATACATTTCTACATTGATCTATGTTATAACTAACCATAGATTAGTGAAACTATTATCAATTTATGTAAAAACAGATTGCATTCACCGGTTCATCGATCACTAATACAAAGTTATATGTACTATTCAGAAGTTTCACTTCAAAAAGGTTTTGTGCAAAACAATATAAAAAGTTTCGTGATAAAAACAATATAAAATTTTTGTGTATTATCATAAATAAAGAAATAATAATAAATAAAAGGTAAAAACAGTGCATAAAAAAAGTGGATAACAATAAAACTTGCGAGTTTGATAAAAAATGTAAAAAATAAAAAAAGGATTGTAGATCCGTATATACCAAAAAAAAAACACTTTAAAAATGAACGCTTATAAACCGAGATAGCTTGCTGGCCATATGTAATTTCAAACTACACAAATACATCTGAAGAAATTAATTATAAATGTGGTAATGAACTATAGAAAAACACAAACCCTTAAGAAGGATGACCAGGAAACCAGCGCTCCATGTTGTGTTGTCTATATTATTTGTTTTATGTTTGATTATTGAGTTATGATTTCTGTTAGAACAAGGTTATTGGAATTATCTTAGTTGTTAAATTATAGTATAGAATAGCTTAGTGAATTGCATGAATTTGATTTGAACGAAAGTAATAATTTTAATCTCATAATTAATTTGTGTAATTTTAGTTAGTTTGAAATTGTCATTTCGTTTTTAGAGTAGTCTTATGTTTAAACTTATGCTTAGAAATAGGTTACCTATTATTTCAAATATTCATTGTTAATCAATTTTTAGTATTAACAATTATAGTTAATAATTACTATTTTTCTTTCTTCCAAATTAATTTTGGCATATATGTAGATATTTAGCTGCTTAATTTTTATTCTTATGTTTTGGGGTTTGTTTCAGAAAAAAATGACCTCCAATCCTTTTTTCGGGGGGAGTTTATGTTAGAAAATAGAGTTTAGTGTAGCTTTGCATAGATGTCGCTATATGTAGATACTTGAGCTGATGTTTATGTTAGGATAGTTTTTCATAGATGTCGCCATAGATTCTTCCCTGTTAAAAGTTAATAAATAGGTTGATTTATCATTTTTATGTCTCTTCTGCAATAAACATTTCTGGAGAAATAAGTGGGTTTATATTTCTACCTTGATCCAAAATTATACAATCCCTGCGTCATAAAATTTGCTTACGTTTTTCATGAACTTCTTTCGATTTGGTATGATTTGAAATTTTCACGGCCAAAAGTATTATAGTGATTATTTTTTGGGGTATTATGCCTGTTGCGCTACCTCCTTCTTTAGCGATCTTTTCTTTCGATTTTTCCATCATTATTTACGAGGCTTTGTAATAATTGTAATGCATGATGAAATTTTGTATTGGACAAAGATTTATGTATTTACTATTTTTATTATATAACAGTGATACTACTAAAATTTTAAGAATAACAACAACAACAAAAAGTTACACTGTGCTGCTACAAGGCAGCTTTTCTGTAGATTTTACAAGTTTTCTTCAAGGCGACAAAATACTCTATTAACGGGGGTTTGATCGACGCTCACATATTTATTATTTCTGGTGAATGTATTATTAAAATTGCAAATATTTCTAGAGAGATTCCAGGACAGAAAACAGGACCTTACTATCAAATTATGTATTTATTAAATTAAGATAATTTTGGTTGTTCTTATTTGAAGTATTATTTAGTAAGTACCTACATGTTACATGATTAATACATTTATTTAGAGAAGATACATTAGAGCACCATACTAGGTAGCTGTTTGTTTCATGGTGCCCAATGGAGGAATGGTTAGTTTGAATTTGAGACTAGTGTAAACATATTTTGGTATAATTATAAAAAAATTTGAAAATTGATAAAAAAATGTTTTTAATAACTCGCAAAGTTTTCAATAAAATAAACACATATATATAAAGTAGTACACATAAGTACATACATACGTACACATGCAGACGCAAGTATATATACATACATACATGTATATATGCATATACATATACATACATATACTTAAATACATGTATCTTATTCCTCACACATGTAAACAGTATCTACACCTCTATCTGAGTACGAGAAGCAGGTTACCGACACTATCCCACTCAATCATCAAGAAATCCCCAAGCGCCTTCCTGAAACTGTCGTATTTGGCAATTGACTTTATTTCTATTTTTAAATTGTTGAAGATTTTAGGAGCAAAAAAATTAAATTGTGACTGCGCCATTGAGGTTCTTGTTGTTGGAATAGTACAGTTGGATCGGTAAGAATATCTTATATTATAGGTTGATTCAAAAATGTTTTTTTTCCTATGTTTGAATTTGTAGTAGGAGGATAAGTGTTTTGATGTATAGTGATTTTATATTGAGTACTTTGAAGTCGTTAAATAAGTCCTTCGGGGGGTGAATGTAGTGTACTTTGTAGATTGTCCGCATAATCAATTTTTGAGCTTTAATTAATGTATCTAATATAGTTTTAGAGCATCTACCCCAGACTACTATACCGTAAAATATAATTGATTGACATAAAGAAAAGTATACCGTCTTAAGTGTGTTTTTATTTAGAATATTTCGTAATTACATATCTGAAGATATACGCCAATTTCCGTATACGGTTTGTAACATTGATTACGTGATCTTCCCACCGGAGTTTATTGTCAATTGTTACACCCAAATTTTTAATGGAATCTACTCGTTCCAGTGGGTTGCATTGAGAAGGTATTTTTAGAATATGATTGGTTGAAGGTTGACCTTGAATGTTAAAAATGTAGGTTAGATATTTCGTTTTGGTTATGTTTAATGTAAGTAGATCATTATCTAACCATTGTTTGGTCATTTTTAATGTTAGATCGGCTCTATGAAATGTTTCTTAGCATGTTTTACTTTTTATTACTAGGGCCGTATCATCGGCGAAAGTGATTATGTTGCCATCAATAGATAATCTACATAAGTCATTAATATTCTTAGAAAGCTTTGTAGATGCACGCACAGATGGCAGTGCATAGAACTTGCGGGAAAGTCCGCAAGATGGAGCCAATGGCCAGTTGTCGCCATGGATGGTGCGAAGGCTCTCAGAGAATCTCACTGGCCCAGATTCCAATTAGCAAGCTTCTAGTTAAGTCGACTATCGAGTCATCAATATAATACGCGGAGTATTAATAAATCCCTGATTAATATTAAAGAACCAATCCATTATTAAACTCCTTCCAAGACGAGTTGGAGACCTGCTTGTGCGAACACAACAAATATAAATGAGGAAAAGTGTGGGACCGAGTACACTGCCCTGTGGTACACCAAAATTGATCCTGATGTGATGAGATGGTTTAAGTGATGGTAACTTAACACATTGTTTTCTATCTATTAAATGTCGTATTCTTTATTCCAATTTTATGAAGCTTAGCCAGAAGGACTTGATGAGAGACTGTGTCAAATGCCTTAGCTAAATCTAGAAATATTGCCAAACATTTATCACCATTGTCAAGTGCTTTTTGTTATATGTGATGTAAGTTCTAGAATAGCTGAATTTGTATTTAGCCCTTCTCTGAAGCCATACTGGTTTGACGAGAGAATATGTTACGGTTAAATATGACAAAAGTATTTGTACATGTACAAAGTATGTGTAAATGTAAAAAGTATATGTACAAGTACAAAGTATATGTACAAAATATGCACATTCCAGCGTCATGTTCGTCACTCAAATGAATAGTACATATAACTTTGTATTAGTGATCGATGAACCGGTGAATGCAATCTGTTTTTACATAAATTGATAATAGTTTCACTAATCTATGGTTAGTTATAACATAGATCAATGTAGAAATGTATTATATATTTCTACAGTGCCCTTGATGTGATTTTGCACAAAAACGGCGCTATTCAAATCATCCAAATATTATTTTTATTATTAATAGAAATGGGGTCCCATTAGCTCAGTTCTAGATGCGACCGTATCTTTTTGTGATTATTGTTTAAAACTTTTGTTTAAAAATCGCATAATATATTGTCTTTAATAATTAACTAATACAATTTTTTTTATTATTTATTCTTAAAAGTTTAACTCATTAAGTTAGGAAAAATAATGAAAATAAAAAATGTGTTGAAACTTAGGCTAAGCTAAGAGAAAAGCAAATTGAAAAAAAAAGTAAAACACATATCCGTTTATTTTAAAAGTTACTTAATCATAATCAAATATGTTGTTATATTTGTGTATTATTTTTCTATACGCTTGCATACAAATTTGGGACTTTCCTTTTTCACAGTGTAATTCCAACCCCTTATAATATATTCCTTATTTATTCACCGTAGATCGGTGAGAAATTCACTTCACTCCATATATTTCAAGACAATCACCCGAGAAAGGTTATGTCGGGGGAGAGAAAGAGAGAGAGAGAGATGGAAGGGGGGGGGGAAGCGGAGATGAGACAGGAAATTGCTCATTAGAGCTGGTGGCTTGAATATTAGTGAGTGGTTAAATAAATGGGCAAACCAACATTTATTTAACCTGAACCCACCTCTTTGTTTATTGAACAACGTAATAAATAAAATGCTACCTCGAATAAGACAGTTTACCCTACACTTACGTTAGGTAAAAGTAATAATCTACGTTTTGGTTCGTAAAGCTTTAAGCTCTGCTGTTATTTTCATCTTCCAAAGATATTAATAATTGTACTATTATTATTATTGAAGTGAAACTTCTTTAGGCGCGTAATGGATTTTCGGGGACGGAGTAAAACCGAGTCAGGATCGACACGAAAATGCGGGTACCCCCACCACCGCTCACCGTTCACCGTTCACTGTTTTCAGTAAAAGCAACAAATCATTAGCATGCGCATAAAAGTTTTTATGTGTTTTATTTAAGTACTTTTTTACTCGGTAGTATAATTTTGTTTGGCGCACGCCTTAGCTGTGGTACAGACGTGGACAGGGCTTTCCTGTACCGTCCGTCCGCCGTTCAGTCTGGTTTAGTCGTCCGTCGAGAGCGCTCGCGTCGCGCGCTTTGCCGTTCCATTCGTATTCCAGTATATAAATATTGTTGAAGTGAAACTTCTTTAGGCGCGTAATGGATTTTCGGGGACGGAGTAAAACCGAGTCAGGATCGACACGAAAATGCGGGTACCCCCACCACCGCTCACCGTTCACTGTCCCTCTCTCACCATATGCGCTTGTTGAGGTGGGGGAGCCGCTCACGAACGTTCTCTCTCTTCTCTTCTTTCCTCTCTCTCAGACACCAGCGAACTGCGCCACGCCAAGCATCAGCTGCTTGGTTAGTATACTGCGTCGTGAGTGTAATACGAGTGAAATACGTAATTGATTGTGGTTCATACGGTTTGGTACAAAATTTCATTTTAACCTCTAATTTTCAAACTAACCTAAGAGAGAAAATAGAGATGATGAAATGAAAATAGAGAGAGAGGAATACTAGAAGTTTCACTTCTGTCTTGCGTAGGCTTGACACACCCACTTTTTTTTTTACTACTAAGCAGCTGCTTTGTGACGTGACATTGTAATTTAATGTAAAGTTTGTTAATATCAGGTTTTTCCTCTTTCTTCTTTTCCTCTTTTTTTTTCTTTTTTTCTTCTTTTCTTCGAAGATTCTACGGTTGTAGCACAACCTAGTCGGCAATAGGTATAACAAATTAATGCTAACTTGTTTTATTTTAAATAGTAAAATTGCCTTTAGAGAATTTTGTGGTGAGTGTATATTAAGGATGAACTTATCGAAAACACAACACAGTAATAAGTATGAGGTACTATAGCATTTCATTAGAAATTAAATAATAATAACTTTTTAACGCTTCAGTGATTCAATTGTTCAATGTAACTGTAAGTACACCGTAACTGTAGGTAGCATGTCAAATTAATTGACTCGTAAAGTTTTCACAACCAGTTTCTGACCTCATACTAACTGGCAAGTCATTGCGAGAATGGATGCCCAGCGAGTTGAACGCTCTGTCCACAATCATTTTTATATTATTCCAACCTCATTGATCATTCCCCTCACATCCAACTAATATTTTTCCACAATTTTTGCTAGCATTTCAAATTTAAAAAATAGACAAGAGAATTTGAATAAATATACAGGGTTTTCCAATAAGAGGTGTTATTTTGATTTTCAATCGTAAAAAATCAATGGTTTTGTTGCTTGTGTGGCACGTAGCGCCGTTTTCTTGAAAAAAAAGTTGTCCAGATCAATACCATCCAATTCCGGCGATAAAAAAATATTAATCATATCTCGATAGAGCAATCCATTCACCGTAACTGTTGCTCCAGCCTCATTTTCGAAAAAGTAAGGTCCATTGACTCCGCTGGACCATAAACCGCACTAAACAGTCACACGTTGAGGATAGAGCGACTTTTAAATAATAATTCTTGGGTTTTCCGAGCCCCAGATGCGACAATTTTACTTGTTGACGAAGCCACCGAGGTGAAAATGGGCCTCATCACTCAAGATGATTTGCATATGATTCACTCAAGTGAATTTTAATAAATTCAAGGCATTGTTGAAGCGTGTATCGTTCCATTTTAATTAATGACGTAGTTTTTACTTGTCAAATTTCAAAAAATAACAGCTTTAAAGGAACATCTACTGAAATAGCGGGCTATTTAAAATAACACCTCTTATTGGAAAACCCTGTATATACTTTCTTAAGTGAGTGTAAAACTGATAATACTATGGACAATTTTTAAGTGCCTGGCTCTCATAATATCGTAGAATATTATCCTTATTTTACTTCACAAATTCCTAGTCCAAACCATCATGAATTTTCTGCATATTTCAGCAGCTCGAGTGTCCGCATTTTCATTGCATATTTTTTTTTGTTTGATAACAAAATGCACTCTGGTATTTTTAATAAGCTCTCCTGTCAGGTTTGTATCCTTTAATAATAAAAGCATCCTTGAAATACTTGTATTTCGTTGGATCGTGCTTGAGGAATTGTAAAATTCAAACTTTTTTTTGTTTTCTGACAATAGTATGGCTACATAAATACACGTTTTATACGAAGTTCACTGGACCAAAATTAAAGATTTTTTGAATGGATTTTTATTATTCATTATTTATATTATTTAATGAATTACAAAATAAAAACAACAATATTTAAAATATATTATTCCCAGTGATTTTTAAATAACTCATTTTGTGAAAGACAACATTAATAGAATAAAAGAAACTTATTTTTACAAAAGAAAATGATATTTAAAAGGGAGTTCAATGAACAGTGTACATATATTTTAGAAAATACTAGACAGACTTAACACAGTTAAATGGAAAATATTTCATAAATACATTAAAATAAATAATCACAGTAATTATTTTGGAGTACAAAATAAAGAATGTGTCACTCATTAATAAAACTGCTGAGGAAATACCTTTAAAGTGCTCTTGCCAATGTTTTTTTGTTCGTTGTTGGAAATTTTAGGTAAGTCAGTATCAAATAAGGTTAACATGGCTTCCTTGTGTTCAATAACATTAAAATAGTTCAAATCTACAATAATTACATGTGGCAGTTTAACATAACTGAATATAAGGAAATCAAAATTTCAAATTGCAAATTAACTTAAGAATTCAGAAAAATTAAAAATTACACTTCATATAATGATGTTTGCAAGTGAGGCGTGGAACTGGCAGAGAAAGGATGAAAGTAGACATAATGATGTAGAAATGAGATCCCTGAGGCGTATGTATGGTGAAACCATGTGAGAAGTGTGGAGATCCGCAAAGAGTGCAAGGCTCATAAGTAAGATTAAGGAAGAGACGATTATATGGTTTGGGCATGTATAGCGAACGAGCGGAGAAATGAGTGTAAGGAGAATACATGACGCAAATGTGAATGGTAGCAGAAGTCGGGGATGCCTGAGGCAGACCTGGCACGATCAAGTGAATCAGATACTTGAGTCGGGCCATGTCAAGAGTCAGAATAATAGAAGAGTATGTATGAGACGATGTATGAATGTGAATGAGGCAAGAAGTGTGTGCCAAGACAGAGTTATCTGGCGATTCGACCTCTCTGCCTAACCCTTCGGCCGAACGGCGTAATGGTTAGTTAGTTAGTTAGGTAGTTAATATAAATACGAGTATGTATTTCTAAAATTCCAAAGTTTGTTGGCCGTTTAATATGGTTAAATTTTGGTTTTAATGGTTGGCTAGTTAGTTAGGTAGTTAATATAAAAACGAGTATGTATTTCTAAAATTATTTACACATTATTTGAACATCTCCCACTACCACCACAGTAAGCGAAAAATATTGTTGTGAATTGAAATCACGACGCCTGGATGGGACCCAAACGCGATGCCAACTCAGCCACTGACCGATTATTACAAAATTTGTTTTAGAATACGTTTAGGGGTAGTCAGGGGCGTGAAAAAATATAATTTTTTTTATTTTAGACCAAGTTATTGCCAAATTTGTTGGTCCGTCCCACAAGTTAACGTTTTTATAGTTCAATGGACCACGCTAACATTTTTATGATTCATCTAAAAAAATATATGTTTTAAATTAATCCCGCGCAGGTGGCCCTGAAAAAAACAAGGTGCGAGAGACCAGTTGGAAAGGTCAAAGGGTCTCTCAAAACCAACCCCTCTTGATCTGGCATGCCACGTAGCTGGTGGGCAGGCACATCCTGAACATATCACACCCGATAAACCCGGGAACCCGCGCTTAGTCAGCAAAAGTAGCGAACCACTCGGGGTGACCTTTGGCAGAGGTGTTGGCAATTCAATAAATGGTTATAGGGCGGCGGTACCTAAACCCGCCTCCCTAATGGAAATTAAAATCAATCAAACAAAAAATCATCAGCTTAATAGTTTCATTTTATGCCTGATCGAAGCTTTTGTTTGGTTGAAAATAAAAAAAATGTTGGCCTCTGATAGTTTACTAGCGGATTTTCAAGGAAAAAAGCGCTATTTTATTGTTTATAAGAAAGAAGTGAGAAGTGGAGAATGGAAGTTTTATTTTTTTTAAATCCCTCGATCAGGAACTAGTTTTTATGCTTTCAATAAACTGTACAAATGTTATTCAAATCCGTGGACTGGTTTTTGAATTATAATGGTAACCGACTTTGAAAACATAATATGGAGATACATTATAAAACATAAGATATATTATAATAAATATGTTTAAATAAGTTTTGAACATAATTTAATAATTTTGTATTATTTGTTCTATTTGTTAAATATTGTAAATACTCATTTTATTCACGCCGCTGCCTACGTAGTTTTGATGAGGAATATTTGTTTCACCTTAAAATCATTCTCTTTGCTTTGTTTTACAAAACTTTTCGTTTTCTTAAATCCTTGTATTTTAAAAAATCTTCGCTTGAGATATAAATGGCCCGATAATTTTTAAACATTGAACTTTCCTTTCTTCTTTTCTCCTATTTCGTAAGTCTGTCAATCAACCCCAGCAAATGAGGGATGCCAAAGTTCCACCGGTACCAGCTAATTAGGATTTCAAATAAATTTAAGCTAACGCATTTACGAGAAGAGTTAACAGTAATCCGGCTTTATCAATACTTAATATTTGATACACATATATATATTTTTAATGTGAGTACCACCTGCTCCCAACCGCCTGGAGTCAGTGAAAATATAGCATCTCAAATCGGGGTATGTTGTGAGGCTGAAGGGCAGGTAAATGAGATGGAAAGAGGAATACCTGACTATTCAGATCTAGTCATCAAACAAGGCTAAAGTTTTTTCAAGAAAAGTTTAGTTTTTAAGATGTGGTTTTTACTAGGGCAATACTGATACTGAGTATCTGCTGCTCTGGAATATACCGCAAATGTAATAGAATATTGTATTATTTTTAATTACTAAAATAATACAATAATACTGTGAATGACGTGATTTAAACCGCGACTTCCGGATTTATAATATCATAACCACTAAACCACGGAGGCTTAAATAAACTGAATTACATAAGTTAAATAATATTAATGCTCTAATACTCTGATTCAACATGAAACTATGTAGGTAAGCACTAGCATAACATGTTCAATCCTAAAACAACATGATATTTATAGCCAAAGTAAAAGTAATGGGATTAGATATATATTAAGGATGGGTTATTTCATAGAATTGGAACAATTCATCAATTTTCAGAGTTCATTTTCAGTTGTGCAAGTTCTATTATTTTGTGAAGCAACTGGCCCATAGTGATAACAAAACAGGACATTCACAGAACATGAAAATTAATGTTGAAATTTGATGAATTGTTCAAATTTTGTGAAACAACCCGTCCTAAGTCAGTCAAAGGGAGTGGCAGAGTAACGGCACGCATGTAACAATGTGCGTTTGATCATCCCCGTAGCGATGATTGCTATTTTATTGCGACTTTCCTCTTATTTTTTACGATTTCTTTTCCATCTTAGGCAAGTTGAGTGTTTTCGGCTATTTTTGGCTGCAACACTCGAGGATTTAGTGCCCATAACCTACCGTTTACGAGGACCTAAAATAGTCAGAAGATATCATCATAAACCTTTCTTGTTTCCGACCCAAAATCGGTCAAGTAATCAGATTTTTATAACCTGCAGTTTCTGGACAATAGGCGAATGGTTCTTCGGTATACGATATTCATGTAAAAGCACGAAAACTTTAAATGATAATCGTGTAACGAAGTGTACAAAGACGGTGTAGATTTTTTTTTAAATGTAGTTAAAATAACAACAATATTTGTGGAACTAATTAATCAACACTACAAATGTATTGATAAAAGTTACATTTATTTCCAATAGATAGGACGATAATTTACTAAGCGTTGCTTGGTAAACATAATATATAGCTAATAATAGCTTTCGCCATGTTTATTGATCATATTTTCTAAAACTTGCCAATACCCAACCTTCTACTTCTTCTTTTCTCCGCTTTCTCCAACCTCACGCCATAGTCGTCTTGTTCGGTAGCCTCAATCAAAACATTGGTTTACTTACAAAAAATTAGAAGTGCATCATGTTCTTAAAACAAACAATTTATCGCAACAACGAGATCAGTTTATAATGCCAAATTATGTCCTCAAAAATTTCTCAAAAAGCAATCAATTGAATTTGGTGCATTTTTTATCAGCGTACAACTTATTTTCTCGAATTTTATCAAAAATGTTGCCGTGTAACCTTTGTCAACCTACCATAATATTTTATAGTAAAACTTCCGTTCTAAAAATGTATTAAAATACCTTTCTTCGAAAATAAACATTTCAGATTTTGTAACAAAAATTTATATCTCATTTTCAATTTAAAATCCGTTTCCGATATTTTCATCCCCCCGTATCCATCATACGGAAATTCCCGAACGGTCAAAATCACATAAAATTTTACGCTTTATAAGCTGAGTTTTCGGTTACTTTATTTAAGCCTTCGAGAGAGCCTCTGTTAGCGGGGGTTTGTTTATTACAAAATTATTGTCAACCCTTCGTACGGCTAAAAAAATCATTGGATTTTATTGTATTGTTTTTTAAAGTTTGATGTTTATCTTACATACTCATTTCAAAGGATTTTCAAACCATTTCATGGGCTTTTGTCTGAGGAACATCAAACTAATTAATCATATATATTAAGAAAAGTAAATACGGAAGAAAAAGGGTTGTAAGATACATCAAAATTAATAATTCATTCGTGAGGCAATCCCGTTTTAACCGGATTACCAATAATTTGAAGAAGTTCTTAACAAATTAGCTATACGCATTTTATTTTATTTTATACGTAAAGTACAAAGATTCACATTTGTTGGGAGAGTGAAAACCGTAGTGAAGAAATGAAAATTATGTTGTGATCCGATAAAATATATCGTAAAGTTTCCAATGTATCGAATTTCTCATACACCCACAAATTTTGGGCTACAAAAAATTACCATTTTCAAGACTCTGTTTGTAGGTTATCACACAAAAAACAGCTTGGCATAGGATCGGCACCACCTCGCCACATCTCGCTAGATTGTCCAAGGCAAGATGATGCCGTTACGATGCTGATTAGTGTAGTTTCGATATGGAGTTTCGTACAAAGAATTCTAAACGGCTCGAGCTGAGGCGATGCTAATCATGTACCATGGTGAAATGTGAGTATTACAACCTTTAGTCTACGTGATATATTATGAAGGCACATTTCAGGTTGAATTCATTGCCAGGTTTCTATTAAAATATATTGAATGTGTGCCTACGACAAATGTATATAGGTATTATACTTTGCCCTTTGAGAAGGAAAAGAAAAGGCTCTCGGATTGCCTACAAAGTCAGTGGCCCGGAAAACGGATATGGCAATATTAACAGGAAAATCCCACGTTTTAGAAATACCTTAGAACATGATCTTTAATTTATTGGAGAAATCATTTGGTTTCCACCACACGGAACAAGCAAATAATTTAAGAAGGCGTAATCAAAGAAAACCTCGGTGGCACAGTGGTTAAAACTTTGATGGAAATTACTGGCTCTGATCGTTGAAAAGTCAATCCATAGCGTTAAATTATTTAATTTTCTGTCTGATTTTAGATTTTGTTGATTCGAGTCTAAGCGTTTGCGTATTTCTAAAATTATTTATTTTATTTTTATAATTCATTGGAAAGCTGTAACACAGACTATTAATTTCAATGAAAAGTTATAAATCATTTATATTTATAGGTTAAGCTATAAGAGTAAATAAAACGAACTTGTTGTGTCACAAAATCATCAAAAAATTATCGATTCCATGTCATCGTTAGAATGCTAAGTATTTATTTGCATGTTTGATGGACCACACCAAAATAATTTAAACTAACTAACAGTCACGTCGTTTCTGAGGGGACGAACTGCTAAACAATTCGGTCTTCGCACACACTCCATATTTTATCTTCTATTATTCTCGCGACCTGGCCTGACTTCTGAAGAATCTGGTTCATTTGATCGTGCCATGTCTTCTTCGTCCCCGATTTGTTATGCCATTCACATTCACGTCATATGTATTTATTTATTTCTTCATGTTCTCCAAAAGATAATTGCTGAACTGTCTGTAAGTGACGTTGAAAATGACGACGGTCAATGAAGAATCGTTAGCAGTTGCGTAGCTCTGTTTATTGCCGCGTTCTGAAAGGTAGGAGTCCTCGCTTTCGGAGCATAAAAAGTGCATGGGATCTCCCACAGGTATACTTGTTTAGCACATATAAGCTAATCTCTTTCAAAATTGGTGGAGTATAATTCCAGAGATTCACTAAAAAATATATTGACCTAAAAATATATTGACCTAAAAATAAATTGACCTAAAAATATATTGACCTAAAAATATATTGACCTAAAAATATATTGACTTAAAAATATATTGACTTAAAAATATTTATCGGCGGGCTTCTAACGTGTTGAAATCAAGCATTCCTCTTAATTACAAGGATGGATACAGTAGTGGATAGTATGCATAGAGGTAATGCATTAACCTAACTAAAATATTAACCTGCTAGATTCTAAAATGTTATTTAAGGACCATATTGAACATATTTTAGAAAAAACTTATAAACAATTGGGATTTATTATACGCATTACAAAGCCTTTCACTATAGCACACACACTAATTCTACTATATATATCATATGTAAGGTCACAACTCGAGTTTGCCTCAGTCATTTGGAATCCTCAATATCAAATATACATTGATTGTATTGAAAATATACAATCCAAATTTATTAAACACTTTAACGATCATCGGTTAGACCTTACCACTTTATATAAACGTAGAAAAATTTCTGATGCCCTATTCTTATACAAAATCGTGAACAGTCTTTGTTGATTCATCATATCTGCTAGAAAAGATAGCATTTCGTTGCCCTGAACACAACACCAGATCGAACGACTTATTTAGAACACCACACTGTAAAGCCAAATATGCGCAAAACTCTTTAATAGGACGTATCTGTAAAACTCACAATGCCTCTAGAGATGAAGACATTTTCAAGTGTAACTTGAAAGCATATAAAATGAAACTTACTAAACTGATAACTTAATTTTTATTTTCTGAAATAATCCTATCATCTCTGTTTATTTTATTGTTTTTATTATAATCATGCGAAAACTGTATTACTACTAACTGTCTTTAATTGTTTTTATAACATTTTGTAATTCCATATAATGTTTATTCTTTATATTTCTTTGTTATTTATAAATAATATATATTGAATAGGTGCAAATATTGAATCAACGACTAGAATTAATGGAACATTATTGGTCTAATATTGTAAATAATTGCTGTTTATGCTAAATATATAAATGACTGTTTGTTTCCTAAATAAAATTAAAAAAAACCTCTTTTATACTTGTAGTGATTTATTTATGAGGTATTTTGGACGTAAGATCTAAAATTATAACTCTTTTATACTCTTATTATTTCTAGAATCTGGTTTTCTTTAGTAGGGTCCCAAATAATTTAGCTATATTTTAAGATTCCGCGAACAAATTTTTCGAATGTTCGTCTTATATTCTGCTTACACTCCTTTACTTTTTCATTCGCTCGACATAACCAAACCTTCAAACTGTTTACATAAGCCTTAAATCTCCATATTTCTCCCACGATCGTACATGGTTTTACCACCAATACCCCTCAGGGATATGATAATATGATATATTACGCATGTGATAATATTTAATAGGATTTAATAATTTAAATGCTGCCATAAAAGACAAGTTAAATACTTAACTAAATATACTACCATTAAAAGTTGTAACTTTGTTTCAGAAACTCCAAACATGGTTTTCATTTAATGCTGAAAGCTTTTTTAAAATTAATACCACATAAGAGTCCCAACTGCTAACGACTGTCTGGAGCCCGGGAGACTATGGCATCTCCAATTGGAGCACTTTGTGAGGCTGAAGGTAGTGGGAAGAGGAAGGAAATGGAGAAAAGTAAGGTGGGAAATTGCTTGGCTATTTAGATCTGGTCAACAAACATAGACCAAGCCATTTGAAGCAACGTTTGAATTCTTAATAGTGGTCTTACACCAAGGCAATACTGAGAGTATTTTCCACTCTGGAACGTGTCGCAATTATACTTTATATTATTTTTGAGGAGTAATTCAATTATACTTTATATTATTTTTTAGGAGTAATTTGTGAAATAAAAGCAACAAATCAAATGAAATTTACTTGCGCACGCTGGGACTTAAATCCGCGACCTCTGGCTTGCTAGACGAAAGCCTTACCCCTCGACCACGGAAGCCGTCAAAGCTAGTGAGATCTTAATATCTAGGTACTTACCAACCTTCATCATTCCCATATCTTCTCCCCTCCCATTTCCCCTCTTTGAAATGCTGTTAGAATATCATTATAATTTATTTATTAATATAAACGCCCTGATAGGCTTAATTCTTGACCAAGTCTTATTATTTAAAATTCTTAACAATGGCCTCGACTCACCAGAGCTAACCAATTTAATAAATATTCATATTCCAACAAGATCAACACGGCAATCCCATTTGTTTCATTTACCTACATATAGAACTAACTTTAGAAAAAATTCACCAATTCCACGTGTATGTGCCCAATATAATACTAAATTTCAAAACATAGACATTTTTAGCAATACATTTCACAAATATCGATTAGAAGTAACACGTACGATCGAAAATTAATACAATAGTATGGATTGTATCCAGAGCATCTCCTATCCTCATCCTAAATTCATATTCCTCCCCTCCTCACCTATAATATATTTATATTTTTTTTTATGCAATAAAACTCCATCTCCAATCAATTTTAAAATAGGACAATTTTTTGGCTTGACTATAATTTAATTATTAACATGAATATATTTATATTTTATGTATAAGCTGTTTGTCTCTACAAAAAAAAAAAAAAAATTATTGCATAATACAGTGCTAACAGAAAGTTTTTATTTTTAAAACAACAATAACAAAATAAATAACCAAAAACAAAAAAAAGTTAACATAATACATGGTACATAAAATTATGTACATAATATAAGAAAACAGCAAAAATAAATAAATATTTTTAAAAGTGCCGATGGCATAAAAATAATAAAAATTAATAGAACAGGTATTATCAAATGAACATCATCTTTCGATTTTACCATACAATAAAGTAAAAATCGTTGTTTTTTTTAACAACATATAAAATTTTTCAAACTCCATTATTTTTCAACACTTTATTATTTAGATTGATCAGATGGTTTAAAAACAAGGCAGAAAGCGTGTCATGCGTCACCCAATATCGGCCAAATTTATATTTTAGAATTTAAAGTAGCTCGAATCAGAAAACGGGTCATATTGACGATCAACAACATTTTACGATGTTAGTTTATTTCGTCTTTAAAACGAAATCGAAGCGTGCGACCTAATTTTCAGCTGCAATTCGCATGGCCATTCGATCAAAAATAGAAAAGAACACGAACATTATTATCACAATCAAAGAAATTAAGCTTCCTTGAGGTGATTTTAATGCCAGACGGTGCTGCTTAAAACGTTTCAACGATATTCGATACAAGGATAAATGAGTTTTTAATTTTTTTTTAAGTGGCGTATCCGACGGTATTTTTATCATTTGATTCGTCTTGAAACATGCTTGCTTTTTTTAACATACTACTTTGTTCATTTTTCTAACGAATCCTGAAAAATCATTCTTAGTTAGGTGCAAAAAATCACAAATTCGACTTTAAAACATTCAGATTTTGGGCTACGAAGAAATTGAACCAGCAACTTTCGAACTCAAATTGAGATGCCAAGTTTTTTAGAAGGCAGAAAGCATAATTTTAGTTCAGGTCTAGAACTAAATTCTATTAAAATAATATATGGAAGTTGTATAATCGTATAATGAAATAGCAATTTCACAATCACCAATTTTCAAAACTCAGATGGAAGTCATCCGCCAAGATTTGGTAAATCCGGAAAACAATTAATGAAGGCAGGTTCAAAACTAAACGCAAGAAGGCTCATTAAAAATTAAAAAGGGCATCTAATTTCCTAGAGATTTAAATTCTATTTAAAATCTTAATTTTACTGCATTTTACGTATACCTACCTACGTTGGAACTGTGGTAAGTCAGAACTGTGTGTATATAATGTGTAGACCTGTTGGGAGGTTAAACTGTATCAAAATGGCATAAGCTAAAAGTCACCTACAATAATAATGCATGTAATCAACAATTCCATCTCATTTCGGAGCACTTCTCCGCCACAACATGGAAAACTTTTGAAGCTGGCTATACCAATATCATCACCACTCTTGTGGCTGCCTGGATGGAGTCCCCCTGAAGGCTCTGCGGAGATGGGAGACGGTCAACCGACGGACCATTTGCCTAATCAATATTTTTCACTTCATGTCTGTTTTAATTTTACGCTAAAGTATGGAATGTATTGAATTGCATTACCCCTGCAAGCCTTATGGAATAAATGATTAGTATTACTATTTTACCCAATAGAAAAGCGATTTTAGCTCAAATAACCGTAAAGGAAGTGGTGTAACCCTAAATTTATCAGCACACACCCTACAGTTTAATCAACTTTATTTTGCTTTTTCCTTTTCACTTTCTGAAGAACACGTCCTTGGTAAGATGGAATTAATATTCTCTTTGCGAGGGATGACGTCAACCCTTTTAAGTGTTTGCTATGAAGGTTCAGCGGTGCCTTTAGTACCTCATCAGTATCGCGACATTAAAGGCTCTTTGATGGAGATGAGATGAATTGCTCAACAAGACTTTTCACGTGTTTTGGTCACGTAAGATAGACCGTTGCGTACATGGCAGAGTACAGAATATGTCTTGTAATAAATGTCGCTATTATTTATATATGCAAAGTATGTACAATGTACATCACCTTTCAATGGTTAATTAATCAAACCATAGGTTATTTAACTTGCGATTTATTTTGTGGTATTTTACCTTGAATTATATATATTCTTTGTACATTAATATTAAATAAAATTATTTCACATAATTAAAATATAAATTTTGCAATAATATTTGTTATACCTGCCTTACTTTGCAGATTTAAGTGTTGGGAACTCTTTGTAAAAAGTAAAAGGTTCTACTTATAATTAAGTTTATTTACGTTACAAATAATTGGTCTGGATTTAGCTGCACTGTTCATTACACGAGGGTTGGTAATTCTCTGGTTCGAGAAGCTTCCCTGTCAATATCATCTCACAAGTACTTGTTATACTCTAGCGACATCTGACGAACTCTGGAGTAAGCTTTAGGACTAGCGCCATCTAACGCTTAAATACTCAACTTATTACCATACATCGCAATATTCAATTCCTGGAGTTAAAAAGATTTCAGATTAATATAACTGCGCGCTCCACACGCTCTTCCCATTCTAAGTGAATCAATGTGAAACAAAGTGTAATGTAAATTCTTGCTTGAACCGACTATGTTATAATTTGAATAACATAATATCGAAAATGAAAATCTTCAATTGTGAGCTCAATAAATATAAAAACTCAATATAAGAGTGTTTTTTTGACATGTCATGGAAAACTTTTCTGCTGTTTATATAATTATCGTGCTAAGATTTTTTTTTCACATCTGTATCTTTCGATTTATATAAAGTAGAGTATTTGTGGTGTGGACGGCATGGATTTTATTTTTATACAAATCTACAGTTTGGTCCCTTGACCTTCAAAACAAGATGAAGGTCACTGTTACTTCGAAAAACCAACTCCTTCCTATTTTTCCACCCCTTAAGCGAAATTTTCACATGTTTTGATGAAATTATGCACTCCTGACGCACAAAATCTGTCTATATCTGATTTTGAAAAACTCTGCGTATAGCAAGGGTAAAGCGCGCCGGGGCAAAACAAAAACTCTTAGCATAGCAAGGGCAAAGTCGCGCCGGGGCGAAACAAAAACTCTGCGTAAAGGAAGGGCAAAAACCAAGCCGGGGCAAAACGAAAACTCTTAGCATAGCAAGGGCAAAGTCACGCCGCGGCCAAAACTCTAGTACAAAAACTCTGCGTAAAGGAAGGGTAAAAGCCACGCCGGGGCAAAACGAAAACTCTGCGTACAGCAAGGGTAAAGCCGCGCCGGGGCAAAACAAAAACCAAAAAAGGCTATATTATGGTTTTTATTTATTTAATTCTCTTGAGTTCATTTCTTATAACAAATGATGATATATTATTTATTGTATTTTTGGTTCAATGTAAAAAAAAGTGAATGATGAATTTGAATTATTTATTTTCTAAAGATTAATAAATAAACTATTCATTTACATAGACGTCTTCACGCTGTTGAAAGAAATTTTCGTTGCCATCCAAGGAGGCGATTGTTTCCTAAAATAATGCGAATTTTAATATTACTTACGCAGGCGGTATGTTTTTTGTGTCATCCCACCAAGTCTAAAACTTCCCTGTGGATTTCCCCACCTTCTCCTCCCTACTCCATTCAGTCTCACAGCATACCTCAACAGGAGATGACATAGTCCCACCAAGTTTAAAGGCAAATCTTATGCGGTATTCACAAAGAAAAAAATCATTATTTTTTAAATTTTTAAACATCGATGTTTGTATAGTTGTATCTGTAGCATAGTAGTCAAAACCTTTTTTTATTTAAAGTATCTACTAAAGCAAAATTGCGGGATATTTCAATTATTGAATGATTTTTGAAGCAGAAAGTTTACGTAAAGAACACATCAGAATAATTATGTTTTTTACAATTTGAGTTTGAAATTTTGTAGACTTAAAAATAGCTCGGTGATTGTGATAAGGAATATTAATAAGCAAATTTAATTAATAATTTCAACGATTGGGGATAATTAAGCGTTCTTTAATTTAAATAGGTAATTTTATCAAAATCAAACATTCGTGAAATCTTGATTACCAATTAAATAAATGGTATTCTTCTTAAATTCAGTATGAAAAGTTTAAATTTATAATGGTTGAAATTCATTCACTCTCGCTTTCAAATCCGGGGCCTTTAAAGTCTAGATTAACCCATATTTTTCTCTACCATTCCATCCGTAACCCGAATGAAGATTTGAAAATCCGAATGGGGATTTAAAAAGAAAATACCTCTTTATTTAAAAATAATGCCAGACTTTCGAAACAGAAGAAGTTCGTCCAAAAGCTATTTAGTACTGATAGTGTATTTAAAAAAAAAAACCACTTCTCTAAAAGTATTTATTGAGAAAATGGCGTTTTGTTAAATTTCGTCTTAAATAGCTACCAAAACCACTGAAATAATAAAATCAGAAATAACATTTTCCTGCTAACGGTAATGAATAAAATTACCAGTAAATGAAAATACTTTTGAACGACTTTGTCTTAATAGAATTAATTATAATTCAAGGGATTTACTGTAAGTTCTAAAATTATGTCTGTAGGCCTTATTTTATCTATTGTTTCACTCTACAGTACGTTCGGCTTGTGATTAATCGAATTTCAAGATTAAAAATCACACTAAAAACTCATCGAAAAAATATACAAGAACAGGGGTTATGCACTTTTACAAAGTGGTTGTAAGAATTTTAGGTCAACACTGTATGCATTTCAATATCACAGAGCTAATCCTTTTAATCACTTTACGAAAAGATAATATTACACAACATTAAACATATCATGATATGACAAGCAAATAAGGGTTCCATGATAACTTAACACAATAACAATTCAACACACCTTTAAAAAGTGATATAAAGTAATTAAGAGCCATGAAAAAACTAACCCAAAACCTACGTAACCTTTGAAACCTAGTTTTCATTTCATCACTTTTCGTGAAAAGACGTGACATTATATCACTGGCGGTAGGAACCTAGGAGAGGTCTTACTATGTCGGGAGGGTCGTGCTGTTTTCAGTCGTTACCATCGTTTGGTTCGGACAGCACATTTATTTGAACAGGAAGAATTTATTTGTTGGACAATTTGTATAGCGCCGCTTTTGTGAGATATCACCTCAGGGACATATTTTAAGCATTACTTCCTCTAAATTGACCTTAATTCGAATACGGTAAAATGAGGTTGGTATGTTGAACTGTTATTTTGATGAGTTGTCCGGTCAATGCGAAAAATACATAAAATTATAAACCAATCAAAATATATTGTTTATTTTAAAAGGAAATTATTAATTTACATTACAAAGATGTGATACCAACTAAAAAGACAGTATGTGATTACGAGTTATAATTATAATGTATACCTACAATGTCATTAACTTGTTAAAAGTGATTAAAGTTTATTTTACTTTTGGTTTTGAGTTTAATTTTTGTCATTGGTGTGCATACTTGTGACATTTATATCTTATCTAATCTAATAATTTGTTCGTACCTACAGTGGCTGAATTACATAATTTGTTGGATTGAAATAGTAAAACCGAAGACCAAAAAAATCAAACGCTTCATCGATTTGTGTTAGAAAAAGATAGACCCCATTCTAGTCGAGAAAATCCCCTCTAGTTAACTTAAAAATTTCGTTTTAAACTAAAGAAACATCTGTATAAGGCGAGTACACGGAGCTTTTTAGACATTATTATATTCCTTAGACCTCTTTCGTTGGTTGCGATTATTATTTAATTAAAACATGAATATTTAACTTTTGTTGTGTTTTTAGGCCTCCAAATTTAAATTTATTAACCATAGACGACATTTTAATTAGATATCGGTTGTCAATCTACAAAATGAAGATTCCGCATAAAATTGACTGGTATTATGAATATTACTTTTCAGAGTTTGATGTAAATAATTTGAAGGGCAAAATTTCTCTTCTTCTTCGACACAAAACTTCGGATCGATATTTTTATTGATCATTTCACAAACGAATAAAATTTCTGAAACATCTAAAAACAAAGTACCTAAATAAACTTTCTATGAGAGGGATATTATATTTGTATAAATTCAAAGTTAGAATCCAAAATATACTACAATGATGATGGTAGAAGCACTGGCTCTTGGCATATCGCATTGGGAGTTCAATCCGAGATTAAGAAAGGGAGAAAAAAAATCACACACATATAAATCCCACATTGGTAGTTTCCATATTAATATATATTTCTTCTTTGATCTTAAATAATTTCATAATATCACTGTACCAGAGGTTAGTGACCTACCAACAAGATTATAATGTCGTCGATTATGTAAACTTATTTTGAAAATCACTAGTTCCGCAAGAAACTGTTTCTTTTTCATTAAAAAAGGAACATCTTCAATAATTATCTCATTTTTATAACAACCTAAGGTACGAGAATCATAGAAATAATCTATCGATTCTTACAAAATACTTATTCCATAAAAGATTGAGGCAAACCTCGGAGCCGCTGTTACCGGGCGGCTAACCGATGGTTTTCACACTTGCTCGGTTTATCGCTGAAGCGCCACGAATTTTTTATAAATGAACTATTTCTTAGAACGAAAAATTCGATAGGTGCTGCTTTTAAAACGCACGTATGGGATTCATTTTATACTAGTTTACGGGCAGTACTAATATGGATAAGTGATTTGTTTAGACCGGGATTTGAATAGCGCGCTGTTACAAATGTGGCAAAATAAGTGTATACAAGTTTGCATTAATTAATAATCTTTTTATGTGAGTTCACTGCACAAACGCATTTTAGAGAAGAACGCCAGTGGATAGAATATATGAAGTCTTTTCTGAAACAGATAGGTGGGTGCCTACCTAGTAATGATTTGAATAAATTAGTCTGCAGCTTTTGATTGTCACTAAGGCCTACATGTTGAATACGGAAAGTTACTTCGAACTCCCAATACGTAAATTTCTTTTATATTATATTGCTAACTCCATGTACATCAGGAAGACGAAGATAATTGGCACGGCGTGATTGTGTCTCTTGACGGGGTTCCTTTAGGGGCTAAAGTTGCCGTAAGTCTAAAAGTTAGAGTATTCAACATTCAGAATAACTTTGGAAATTGTTAATGATTGTTGTTTGATCTTCGAACTGTCGTGTTAGGCGATAATGTCAATACTGACACAAATAAAACCAAGTTTTACTACCTTAGAGACTCCATATGAAGAAGAAATATCGGTTCGTTCTTTAAATAACACCTATACAAAGGAATTGAAGACCAGCAATTTGTTTAAATGCGTCAAATTTTAAAATGATCGCAAAATCCCGATAAGTGTAATATTTTATCTGAATACCGCACAAGTGTCCCAACCTTCTTCCAACCGTCTGGAGCCAGTGAGGCTATGGCATCCCCAATCGGGGTATGTTGTGAGGCTGAAGGTAGTTGGGATGGGAGGGAGATGGGGAAGAGGAAAGTGGGGAAGAGGAAGGTGAGGGAGAGGAAGGCGGGGAAGAGGAAGGTGGGGAAGTACCTGGCTATTCAGATCTGATCACCAAACACGGCTAAACCATTTCAAGCAACGTTTCAAAATTAAATGTTGGTCTTACACCAGGGCGATACTGCGACGATAATATCTTCTTTTGTGGAACGCGTCGAAAATTTAACTTATTTATTTTTAATGATCAATCAAATAAAATGTACTTGACGTGCTGGAATTTGAATCCGCAGCCTCCGAATTGCCACTACTTCTTCTTCTTCGAGCCTTACCACTCGACCACGGTGGCCGTGATCTGTACTTACCGATTTGAAAGAACAATAATTTCACGAAACAATTATTTACAGAAGTTCTTTTGATTGCTAGTCTCCAAACAGACAAATAAAAAAACGCAATACATGCTTCTTAAAATACAATTCATTGAAATATCATCTATTTACCAATCTGAAAGAGAACTGATGTTGCCAATTAACATAAGTATTTTTGACTCCAGATAGTCGAATGAAATTGAATTTTTGTTCAAGAAACAATTCCGGCAAAAATATAAGATCAAATTTACGCGAATTATTATTGTGAGAAATGCAATATATTTCTATTATAAAAAAAAATGTACCGTAAAATGAGGCGACTTTGAACATTTTTGAACAGTGAAACTAAAACTTTTTATAAAATGATTTGGATCGGAAAATTTTAGGTGATATTTATTGCACAAGTTTGAACTATGAAAAACAAAAAATTACGTATTTTGGGAGTCACATGGTGATCAAAATCACCTTTCGAAATGGGGTGACTTTGATTTACAATTTTCAATAAGCTTATTAAAACGATACGCCAATTCGCCGTATCGACGCTAAAAATTGTACAGTTTTGATTATAATTTTTGTCTGAACAAAACTGTATATTTATATTATTTTCGACCAACTCCTTCACAATTCAACCATCAATATGTTTAAATATAACTAGAAACCAACTACTTTGACACTTATTTTCAAAGCGTCATTGTGTCTACACTGTCTGAAAAAAGAGTTGTATCAAGAATTATGCAGATATCCGCGATGATCAAAGTCACCTCCTAATTAAAATGTCTCCCCTTAGTTTTTTTCACGAAATGTACTTACCTTTATAATAATTATTAAATGAAATATTTCCATCTATGTTTATGTATTAAAAAAGGGTTCAACATATTCCAAACCATGTTTACATCGATCTGTTTTCTGGTTTGTGGGAATATCCCAATGTCCTATTTACTATAGCTAAAATCGTAAAATCTCTGGCAGCTTTTAAACCTTCCTCAAAATATATTTCATTTACGTAACAAATGCATGTTTCATTTAAACGGATGACTTTGCGGGGAAATGCATGGCATTAATCTAATTTAAAATATTATAATTCATCTTAATTTAATGTCAGTTCTGATTTTAACATTCCCTTAGCGATTGTTAAATTTCCATAGTAATATTAAACTTTTTTTCACTTAATGTTTACAATAATACTTGTAAATACTTTTTTGTAGATCGGTTCAATATTATTTAAATTACTTATATAATTTCTAGATGATAGTTGAAAGGCAATAATATAAATGCAGGTATGTGTAAAAATTTTCGCCAATTTTTGTGACAAGTAAGTTTTTTTGTTTTACCTACATTCAGAATATTAATTATTCAAAGTTTTAATAGAAAAATTTCCCTGATAAAAGTCTTTCCAACATAAAATATACTATATTCTTCATTCAGTCGATTTTCCCTTAAACCACTCAATTAGTTTCCGCCCCCCGCCGCCTAGCGTGTTTGTGGCAATGATTTCTCCATTTAACCCCTATATGATGGGGTTGGCACTGAATACAAGGGTAAGGAATACCCACCGAACCCTTGCGCGTTCTGCTCTAGGGTCTCTGAATGATATAGTGGTTATCTAACCCATTTTTTCTGACCCTGGATGAACAATTAATTCAGTACTGCCGAGAAATTTAATGGCTTTAAATACAGATTTCAAAACGCTTATTGTTGGTTTAGGTTTCATGTATTATTTGCCTTAGAAAATATCTGGTATTTATACAAATAATAATAGACAGAATTTCCAATTTAACTTGGCATTAAACTGATCCCATAATATTTAAGAAACAAGAGTAGATTTCTTCGAATCGTATTGTTTATTCCTTTGTTAATTATGAAAACAATAATTAATCTCTGTTTGTGTACGCTTTACGGAAACAACAATCATCTTGAAAGACACAGTAGGTATGCAAAAAAAATTGTTTTTGAATCTGACAATAAATTAATTAACTAATCATTAGGCATCTACTGTTTATTTTATCTTTACTTCGATTTTATTAATGAAAAACATAGAAAATAAAGAACCAGAAAAAAACATTTTAACAAAATGAGATGTTAATTTGCTTGGTTTTTTTTTATAATGTCAACTTTGTGCTGAAAATCAATACTCATTTTAAAAGTGTATAAAAACGAAACAAAAACTTCGTGTGTACTTGGACTTAGATGATATTAAAAACAAATTTACTAGCATTAATATATTTTGTTTCTAAAATGGGTAGGTTGAATACCAATATGAGTACGTATATTCTTCGTAACTAGGCTATTAATACGATGCTTACTTCAAAGGAGATCAAGATATATATTTAAATAAATTAGTAGATTAACTACTTCGTTACTAGTAATGTTTACTAGCATAAGACATAACTAATAACGTAATACAGCAATTTGACAGTTTCTCGCGTAATAAAGACGAATCTTAGGGAATTGGTATTTATACCCCTCTTGTAGATTATAATAGATCACAAGGAAATTTGGATTACGCGCCTTCTGATCTTTGCCAATAACTTATCGTAGCTTGGCACAGCATCTGTCGACTAATTTGAGAAGCCAATTCGAGATTTCGTAGTTACTACGATACTTAGTACATCAGATTGGTCCTCGCGATATAAAGAATAACCATTCAATTTAATCTGAATAACAACTGGAGTTTTAACGAGACCAGTCACTTATCACAAGCAATAAGGGCGACTTGCACCAACTATCGCAAATTTTATCTTAAATTGTATTTAAATAAACGTATTTAAGACCCTAAATACATTTAACTTAAATGCGTTTAGTTGCGTCCTGCACCACGCAGTTCGGTGGAAATTTTAGTTAAACGTGTTTAACGCGTCGGTAAAACAGTTACCGCGTGGTTACCGCCATTAACGCGTAAATAAAACAGCTACGATGTTTCATTTTACTTGAAGTGTCAAAATATTTTGTGATTGTGTGTGTGGTTTAATAGTGTTTTCATTTATTTTATGAAGAAAAAGTTAAAGCAAATAGACATAATGATGAAATAAGACAAAAAGAGCTTCTGTTGTTGGAATTAAAAATAAAACAATTATCCGAGTAATTTTGTTTTTTTTATTTCTTTTACATACTATATTGTTTTAAAGTATTATAAGAATGCTGTAGGTATGATTAGAAGTTTACAACCTTGCAAAGTACTCCTCGATAAGGAGCGTTAGCTCCAAGTAACGAGCAGCTCGCTGATGTTTTTATTGGCGTTGAATTTTAACTGAGGTTCAATTTCTTGCATTAATAATGATGTCGTTTCTTTACTGAGACGAAATCTTATTTGAAACTTCTTGGCACTGAGTGTTTCAAATAAATTTGTTCTTGTGTTTACTTCTCTGACTATAAACGGTCTACTTATATAATTTATTTATAATTTCCATAATTTCTTCATCATCGTGAGAATACAAATCCCAAATGTTCATTGTGAATACAAATTAAAATGAGATAGATTTTGACTATATTATAATTTATTTATAATTTCTATAATATAATTTCTTCATGATCGTCAGAATACAAATCCCAAATGTTCATTGTGAATACAAATTAAAATGAGATAGATTTTAACCACAATCAGAAATCGAAGACATAACCTAAAAAAATTTTGACAGTACTTCTTAGAGTGGGGCTAAACACGTTTAACTCGGTTAAACGGCCGCTTTTGGGTATTTAACTTTGACAGTTCTTTAAACGCATTTAACGACTTAAATTTTGTGGTGCAAGACGCCAAGTCGACTTAAATCAAATAATGTGTTTAAAATTATATTTAAATCAAATTTAACTTATGGTGCAAGCCGCCCTAAATCTCGTACTTCTTAATTGCACTTCGTAAATAATATGATGTGCTCAGTCAATCACACACTTCTTCATCAATATAAACAAAATATTCGGCGATTGTCTGTGAGGATGGGTATCAAATTGCAACGAAACGCTCCAAGAAATCGTG
Organism: Hesperophylax magnus; assembly: GCA_026573805.1. Classification (NCBI taxonomy): domain Eukaryota; kingdom Metazoa; phylum Arthropoda; class Insecta; order Trichoptera; family Limnephilidae; genus Hesperophylax; species Hesperophylax magnus. The sequence goes on from JAIUSX010000012.1 coordinate 12,226,167, forward strand.
AAATTTAAACATCATCTTAGGGGAGTTTTACACTAAGCCTTTTTCTTACCTTTGAGAATTCGTTTAACACGATCATTATTTTTATGCCTATGATTTCACACAGATAGTTTCCATTGGAGAATAATCATTTTTTGAGGCAGTAAAATATTTTCAAAAAATGGTAACACTTTGTAAATAAAAATAACATACGAAAACTTTTGTAATTTACCTTTGCCATTGCCGTCAGATTATCAAAATTAAATGTGAAATCCACAATATCGAACAGTAATATATGTTAAAAATCAGTAACAAACATGTATTATAGCCTTTTTATCAATATTTTAAATATAAAAAAGAAATAAACACTCAATGTTTCATCATGTAAAACAATCAGATGTCAAATAATGACCGCCATCTTAAACTGTACGAATATCAAAACAAAAATATAAGATGTCCTTTTTTCATCCCGAATCCATAAGGAAAGACGACGCATAGAAAAAATTGACGACAAAAAGCATCGTGTGAAATGCCCGTAAGATGGTGCACGGATGGGTGATTCCATTATTTTAAAATAAAGCATTTAAAGGTTGCTATAGGGTAGTAATAAAAAACATTGGTTATAAATTTAGAGTAGAAAGGTTGGGAAACCTTCCTCTTTCAATCACACTGTGTCCCATTTCCTTCCGTTTTATAATTTTTTTCACATACCTAACAGTTTCACTGATTCCATGCAAAAGTTGGAACACGTAAGTAGTAAAATGGAGTGAATACTTTTCCCACGATAAAATATATTTTTTAGTCATAGTTCAAGAAAAGAATAAACATTCGCAGGTTAACTACTTACTGAAAACGGTGTAATACAGTTATACGATATAATCGAGGTCTTGAACTACCATGTCCGGAAAAAAGAGGGTCGACAAAGAATAAAAAAGGTAATGGTTTACCGCCAGCTGTGAGACAAGTTATAGCAAGCTTTCAGAATTTGTTAACTGCCTATAAATATGACAGCCATTGCAGGCGCGCTAGAAAATCGACGATAAAAAATATCTTTCTGTTTTCAAAAGTGAAAAAATATTTTGATTCTTGTCGAAATAAAAACAACGATAAAATACGAATATTGCCATTTTAAAACTTTGAGGTTCAGATCCAAATTTGTATGTAAATGTTGGAACCTATCTAGCATACGAACAGCGGATTTACGAAATCTTGGTCCTACTGTTTTCCATGAAGACATTGGCATACGTGACAAAAAATCATGTTTTGAAAACCAAACCCTGTTACTCGAAAATGCTTGAAAGGCAGCCTGCGATATAGTTTCTCAAAGCTGTGGAAACACACAAAAGTTCCAAAATTTTTACTTTGTTCATTCAATTTATTTTGATCGCATACAAGCTAGGTTAGGGATACTGCATCAAGGAAGCTTGAAAAGATTCCCAGGAATTTTTTTACACAATAATTCTAAGGTGTTATTGTGTAAAAAAATATTTTAAAATATGCCGCAGATGTATAAAATAAGCATCTATTTTTTTTTTGATAAAACAACCGTCATTGATTTTAAGATGTGTAATTATCCTAATAAAATGTATGTTTTTTAACAACGGCTTCTTTACCTGGAGCACAATCAGGAATATTACCTTGTGATAGACCTTGCATACAAAAAGTTATCAAAACTAAAATTTCATTTGAAATCATACTGTTTACAAGTAGATACTGAAATACCTACCCACTTGATTATGTACCGTGAATATTTACGTAACATATTTCAAAGATATACAATTTTAGGCAAATAACTTTGTTGACTATGAGTAAAATGAAATAAACAAAGATGTTTGTCTTTTTATTAAATTAATAATGCCATTAAAAAGTGAAAAACATTTAGAGGAACTTTTCCTTGAAATATTCATAATTTAATTTGGACAATTCTCACTGACGATTCTTTTTTAAAAAATTTTTTAGACCGGTAAGGACCATAATATTGATTATTCCGTTTGAGATCTGGTAGTAAGAACCACGATTTGAACTGATGCGGGATAAAAAGGTAGTATCTAATAAGGCCAAAATCTTGAACCGGAACCGGAACGCCACAATCAAATTTACAGATAGATGAAATACCAAATAGTTGAGTTAAAACAGGACTTCATTACGCTGAGTCAAATAAATAATTGTTTCTCTGAAATCGAAATGGTTGAAATTGATGTGATTATAACATCGTTTTAGATAATAAATATAAAAATTTAACTTTATATCTGATCCTATGTAGGTCAATACGATTATTATATTATAGGTCCAATCATGAGAATGAAACGTTCACAGGTTAATTATGTACATAATGTTTATATTATGGTTTCTTTGAAAGTTGACATTTATTGTAAGAGATCAATCAATAATGTAATACAAATATGGTTTTGGATTTAAAATTACCAAAAAGTACTTTAAGCCATGAACCTTCATTGTTCACAGGCATTTTGCCAAGAATCTAAAATTTTGCATTTCATGTTCCGGGAAATGAAAATAGTTAACCCTTCAAGATTCCTAAAACAATCCCAAGTCTCGTGTAGTATTTCCTGTATTCCTAATATTCATATCAAGCTATCTCTGCAGTAGAGACGTAATAATTTCCCTTTGGAGGCAAACATCCCCCCCTTCCTAATCCTATCTTCCCTTCGATGGGACAGTAATTACTTCCAAAAATAATTAAGGAAAACGCAAATGATTTAAGTTTTCTAGATAGGACGCTAAGCCTTCATCTTTGACGGAATTCGATCAACCGGTAAAATGGAAAGAATTCTAAAATAATAATTTGGGATAAAAAATTATATAATCGATTATTGATCTGTGGAATGAATTTATTCAGCGTATAACCCTTAATGAAATAAAAATTTCGGATAAAGTAAAAACGTAAGGAAAATAAATTTTACAATCCTACCGGCGATTTTTGTAACTTACAATAATTATTATTACACTTTTACCGTAGATACAATTCTTAGACGAGTTTTGACAAATTGTCAGTCACTTTGGGTAAAATCTGTGTCGAATGGTTTAATTCGGCAGATTGTGAATATTTTTTCTAAGATCACTGAAATTTTTTTATTCATTATTGTATGATAAGCTTTCTTGGTTTTTCAGAGCTTGAAATGTGAAGAAAAAAATCATAATGACCTTCATTCCTATACCAAGGTAAGGGAGCATATGTTGCGTTATATAGGCATGATAAAATAAACTTCTTAAGTTGAATCCTATTCCATATGTAAAAAGAAAAAGGGGAAATATAGAATTCGAATTTAGATATAAAGCACGTCTAAAATGAAAGCTCTTGGACTCCCAATTATATTCAACTTACCACCTGGAGTAAGTACCAACTTGTTTATAAATACCGTTCTATAGATTTAATTAATAATCGCGTTTTTTTAATCTACAGATATGTATATGTACATAACGATTCATCCAAAATTTCAGAAAAGAAAACCGAAAAGATAAAACTAAAATTTAAAAATAAATACTTTACCTCAGCAAGTTTCAACAGTTTCCTTGCAATATCCTCAGCTTATGTTATTTATTACACGCCAATTGGAAGGAAAGAACATACCTCTCTGATAATAAAACCTTAATATCATGTCATAGCTAGGTCTTTGTTTAGTAAATACATAGCTAACCAAATACCGAGACGTTTCCGTTAACAATTTTGGAATGCATTTGGAGTGGTAAGTTTATAGTTTAGGAAGCATCGAATTTAAATACCCCTAGAATAGTAGCAGAAGGTAATCTCTTCTTAACGCTGGTGAATCTGCAATCAGATGGTTGGATATTAATAGCTCCGAGAAGTATTTTTTCAGTCCATGACGGTCAGCAAGTAAAACGTGCCGCTAAATGTAGCAACTAAAATAAACATATCAGGAGATTTTTACTCACAATCTGAACAAGGCCATACTTTTCAAATTATTTGTAAAAATGTCGTTAGGTACTATAAATCCTACCTTTTACAAGTTCAGCTTTTTTCACATATATTTTTGTAAGCCACGAATTTTATTTTATCACTAAAACGTTCATAAAAGGCAAACATTAAATAAAATCACCAACAATCTTCTGAATTGTCTTGGGTGTTTTTTTCTTCTTTTCACAACAGAAAGTTTAGTCAAAACTAATTATTTAACTTTCATCAGCTTCTTGATAGCAAAAAATATACATTTAACGGCAAATTCAATTCTAACTCGTCTGAATCAAATGTCAAAACAATTAAAACTTTTCGCAAAGCGCAATTTCGATAAAAGCTTAAAGCTCAACTCGAAAACCACAAAACTTCAAACTATTACATCCAAGTATATCGTCTAGCTTTAGACGGAGATCGCACACTTTCCATGGTCCCTTCATGTACAGCATGCTACAACCCTAAACTAAAACATCTTGATTTCGAAAGGTATTCAATAGAATATTTCAGAAAAAACCTTATAATTAGAAATCTCACGACTGCATTATCATGCATTCCATCACGTAAATTTATCGAATTGTTTTTCAACTCTGAACAGATAAGTGTTCTTATATTTGAATATTTTTTTTTTTTTTTCACTACTTATTCATTTCTAATTATATTCAAGTTAATTATAAAGTAAGACATCCAATTAATAATTTAAAATGACTTGGTATAACATTACGCGTAAATTCAATTGTTGTCTGTCTTTATTTTGTTTACCTCTACTGTTTTAATTTATTCAACACTGGCTTACGTGTACTCGGCTTGCTCGACTGTTAAGTACTATTTTATAAATAATATGCATGTACTATATATATATATAAACCTCCAGGAAGAAAATATCTAAATGGTAGTTTAGAAGAATTAAACCCACAGACAGACACCTACCGACGCTGGTAGGGACTTTGTTTTATACTATTTTGAGATTATTCCTGTATTGTTTTTATTATAAAAAATGCATGTTTAATTTTTATTTTCATCGTACTCAAAATGAATTCATATTACTTGGTGCAACACGGCAAAGCTAGCGTAGCAAGTAGGGAAATATAACAAAAAAGAATGTTAAAACTCCAGAACAGTTTATACTTAGTGAGTAAAATTAAATTATTTGAGAGAATTATCACAGATACTTATGATATTATATGAAACTGTTAACAACATTTTTTATAAACGCCGATTTATCGGCACTTACTGAGCTTAGGTAGCGCTTACTTAACTAGGAACAGTGGTTGATTGCGCAGTTTTGGATTCCCCTAGAATTATGTGCAAGAAAATGTTGCTATTTAGTAATAACAATTCTAGGTATTCGGAAGGAACCAAAGGTAACCTCTACTCTACTGTTGGTGGATAGAATACATACGTTTATTAAGTAAATAGCTCATCCAGTGGTACAGTCTCTTTGTCGGGTTAATATGGGGGCGAGAATTGTGAATTCAGCCATGGAACAAATTATAGGATGGAAATGAAATCCCCTTTTTGTAACAACATAACGAAATAATTATTACATTGACACCTTTCATAAAACATAATATAGTACAGCAACCGTTATCTACGCTACTATTAGCGTAGGTAGATTATATCAAACACAATATTAAAAATTAATAACAATTTTTTTTAAATTTCCCATATATGCAAATCATTCGAAGGGTAAACCGACGTGGCATCGACATGTTAAAATATTGTAAGCAAAGATGCAGGTGAATAATGAAAACACAAATATTGTACTAATTGAACACTTGAATGATAATTTCATCAACGTTATGTAGTTTTTGTTCCGACAGTATTTAAAAAGATTTAAATTAGATAAATTATTACAATAAAATCTCAAAATGTCGTCGTTCAATTACAATAAGACTTAAAACCAAGATAAATTTTTCATCTTACATGAATAACCATATATTGGGCACTTTTCATTTAATAATGTATACATTGTACTTTACCCTCATTTAGACTTAAGAAAGTCTTAGAAATATGTTATTCTATACATTACTTGGAAACACTTCAAAAGTTCATGTTTAATTTCTATCAGAACAGCAGAGATTGTACGGCTAACTAAATTCTCTACGTCCCGTATTTACATTTTATGAAGAAACAATCCGGTTACCTCAGTAAAATATTGTAACGTGATTGGATCGCCGCAGACGTGTGAAGGCTTGGACACATAATACCCACACGTTAACATGTCCTTCCGCTTTTGATGTGGACTTTCACAAAAAGTGTGTATTTATTCTTACTGCGAGGAGAATCGTTCCAACGTTTCCAAGGTAACAAAGGGATTGTTTTTAAATTAACTGTAATCAGAGATTCGTTTATTATATTTATTTTCAAATGCTTTCGGATGGAGGCTTTTTGAACCATTTTTTTATGTAATGTCGTTTTATCTTTGATATCAACAACCGCTGATTTCGTTGAATAACAAAATGTACCAATGGTATCTTGACAGGATTGGCAGAAGAGTATTTTTTGTTGGCGTTATTAAATATGTAAGTTAAACTCAATGAACAAATTAGTTTTTCTAAGACGGCAATTAATTTTTTTTTTTTTTATATTACTTCCACACAGGAGGCCCTGAAGAAAATAATTTTCCTCAGGGCCTATGTCATCTTTGGGGATGCTGTGTGGAGGGTCTTTTTGTGGAGAGGAAGGAGTGAACATGGGTCTTGAAGAGTCCCATGTTGTAGGAGGGAAGAAACACAGAGGCCGGCAGTTCGTTCCACAGCCGAGCTGTTGAACCTAAGAACGAATCGTAGAAGCGACCCGTTCTCATGTGACAAATGTCAACCGTGTACAAATGTTGGGCGCGCGTTTGGCGTGTATCCCGACTACGCACCGGTGCCGAAGGGATAATAAATTGACCATCATGCTGTTTCCCAAAAGCGGTATCCAGTACTAACTCGGCCATGGGGACCTTATTATTTTACGTCATTGTTGTCGTTCTCGTGTATGAAAATCATTATTAACAATTATCAACTACACATTTCTTCAGTTATCTTTTTTTTTAAATTTTCCTTGTCTTATTCTGTTTAGTATTTCATTTAGATGTATTAGTCTTTATCTTCTTCTTCAATGATATATTACATCAATGGGTACAATTTTCAAAAATTGAAAAATAAGTTATTCCAATAAACCGGTCGGTGGCTGAGTTGGTGGGGATCACGTTGCGCCTGGGTCTTTCTCAATGCATCGTGAGTTCGATCCCTTCACTGGCTAAGTCCTCAATCACAATACAAACAAAATTTTCCGCTTAGTGTGGTAGATTTCAAATAGTGTCAGGTTATTCGTAACTCGGAAATATTAGACCTGCTATAAAAAAAAACTATTAACATTTTTTTAATTAAACATGCAAATATATATTTAATATTAAAAAAAATATTTCGTAACAGGTTCGCTATACTGTTAATTACTACACCGAACTCCTAAAATAATCAATTATTCCTTTGTGGCCTGTGAAATTAACTAAACCCAAGCAAAATTTGTATTTGATATATTATTTGTTTTATCCTCAATGCATATTTAGCGAGATTATCGGTTAGTACTGAGTTGACAATTGCGTCGGGTTCTCAAATAGGCGTTGTTGCTTCATTACCTCGGCTAGCTAAGTCTTACATCATTGCACAAGCATCATCTTCCGATTTTAATAATGGTAGTAAAGAGTTTTTCAAATAATATCAGGTTATTCTTTAACCGGGAACGTTTATCTTATAAAAAAATATAATTTTCTAATACCCAAATAAAAAAATGCAAACCTTTTTTTTTCTTGCAGAAAATAAATGGCTCTTGATAAAAAAAAACTTTCTGATCTTTGTTTTATCAAGCTTATAAAAATCAAAATAATTCTGAATTTTGAGTCGATATGATAAGGATTTTTTATGTTAGTCCTCTCTAAGATAGTGAAGTTCAGTGTCCTCTACTATCTGAGTTCCGTATAATTAAGCAATGAATACGTCCATAACTAATCTAAAATTTATGTCTACCTCCCTTACGATGCTCACGCCCAATAACAAATCAAATTTCTTCCTCATAGCAAGACACATTCGCTTGAGTAAAGAACATTAATTGCTCAGGTTTGCAGCCGTAAAGGGATATCCAATATCCCAATGGCATTATAGCCTTATTTCTCAGTTTTCAGATAAACCCATGACCTTCAAAGGCGTCGGAGTTCGCAATCATAGCCAGGATAATGGAGTAATTACTACAGCCTTCGCAGACAAAGGCATTATGGCTTTTAAGGCATCTAGAACAACATCAAAAAGGCTGAGATTAGAGCTAAGGCTGAGCTTTTGATGAAAATCTACTCATTAAATTTATATCAACACAATAATCAACTATAATTAAGTTTTATGGGATTGTTCTATTGACAATAGTCGGAAAGACAACGACCATTTCGGTTCCGCATTAGTTTCCGAAAATTTAATAATTTCTCTAGTTATAATAAATATAATGACAATAGAATTGACCATCTGGCAACTCTGTAATTCGTGTTGCGATGAGTTACCCCTAAAGCCCGTAAAAAAACATCTCATTTTACACATATTATCATTTTCATGGCGGGCCGTTCTAGAATAGAGACGGCCTCTCTAGACCAAGTCAAGCGGATAAATAGTGGTATTCTTAGAAAACAAGAGATACCCCCAAGATCGTACACTGCAGGTACTTGTAGTATTCCCAGCCAATCTCATCAGGATCCGCGTAAATTTTAATCAAAATATATGTTTTTTAAGATATAAGATATATTTCTATTATTCTTCTAAAATCTATTATTCTAAAACTGTCACAGGGTCATAATGGCACAAAATATGATTAAAGATAGATGACTTCAATAAGAGGTCACTCGTTTTTTTTTAAATATAATTATAGCTGATGTCTTTTTAGTTTCTACATAATACTTTGATGTATGCTTTGATACGTTTTCAGGGTTACTAGACATTATTAAACTTGCACTTTAACAGGCGTTATTAAATTCGAAGCACAACATTGTTTCACGAACGCTCTTAGTAATTACATATTATACTATCCAGCCGAAAATTCCGGGTCTAAAACCTTGCCAGACTTGAGCAGACCTCGTATTAGAACTGCCAGCTACCGTGACAGGCTTAATAAGACTTTAATTTCCCTTGAAAGTACTCAAAGCAGCTACTCAGAGATGGAATAAAAACTCTTAATAAATTAATTAACTTATTTTGTTATGTGAATTTATATGAAAGTAAAAACACTGTCTTTATCCTAGTATCAATACACTTGTTATAAGTATCAAAGCTTACGATAAAAAAATAATATTCGAGCTTAAAAACGTTCATACAATTTTATGTGGAGACTCGTCTATTGAAATGAACGTGCGACTGACTACTTCTATGAGAGCGAAGGTATATAAAGTGTGATTATGGTTGTCGGGTCTCTCATCGTGATCACCTGTCATACGAAGTAATACATTGTGTTATTTACAGTCTCTTAATTAGACTACAATTCCGCAATCCCAATATCACCGTAAAACCAATGTAAAGGGCCGATTACACAAAAGGCAAGATATTAAATTAATATAAATTTGTAATGTTTAACAGAAACAAGTAAATAAGAAATTAATTCAATAAGTTATGTTTATTGAGAATCCGGAGCGACATTTTCTTCAAGAATGCAAGGACGGCTTGTCACTGTAGTAAGATTAGTGCAGTTTCTAAGAACAGGGTAATTAGATTTTAGTTGGATTAGTTCCTCGAGGATGTTTGCAGGTAATTACACTTTAGGAAATACGTTTTGAGAGTGCATAGGGCGCGAAATGTAGTAGTTAATCTAGTTAGCAACAGTAATGGGTAGTAATGTTAGAAATTCTAACTTCTAATAAAAACAAAACAATATATTATCATGGTTGGAGAAGTTCAATTTACTTTCACGGTAATCTTTGAAACTTTGATATGAATATGAATAACTGGCAAAATGAATGGATTTTTTTCCACGAGTAGGTTTTACTGAATCAATATAATAAATAATTCATTGCAGATTGAGGCATAATCCAAGTAATATGGATTCGGTTTGGTTTAGGGGTGGAATAAATAATTCAGGACACTCAGACCGTTATTCACAGATCTCTTGTTTTTCTACCAAAATGGAATGAAAATATTCACGCAATAATTAAAAAAAATTGCATTTAATAAATAGAGTTTAATACTCACATTAAATCCCTTTACTTCAGTTTTGCGTTATTTCATTATTCATTCATTCGTATGAAAAATGCATACGAAACAACAAATGGAACAATGTCAAATCCTCATTCGTATAAGTGAGGAAAATTCTCTTTTGGAGAAATGTGGAAATTTTTATAACCATAATTTTGATTGGATAGTCAGTCCTTTGTATTGATTCATAGCAGGCTCTCTTGGATTGACTAACAAGGTGTCATTACTCTTTACAAACATTGCGGGATCTATCTTTGAAGATGGAAAAAATTTCAGAAAGTGGAATGTGGTTTACGAGGGTAATAATAGGTTTGCTCGTTGTTTTGCTAAGGAATCCGCGATATCGTTACCAGCGATGCTAGCAAGTCCAGGGGTACAAATCAGCTTTGAGTAGAGAGAACAGAGCAGAGCTTTGATTGCAATCGAGCCTTGATTTGAGGCACACAAAGTGATCATCAGGATAAAGAATAGGGCTAGAATTAAATTTTTGGAGGGAACTGAGAAGATCAAATCAAATTCAAATCTCCCGACTCTCCTAACTGTGGTATAGGTATTAACGTTTACCACAATAATTCTAATGACAGAATATTTCATTCAATTTCAAATCAATTTTCAATATTTTCAGCCGAGTGCATTGCAATAATAGAATCTCTCAAATATATAATCAAAAATAATTTTGAACATTCCCTCGTTCACTCTGACTCTCTCAGTTCCCTCCAAAAACTTAAATCCAGTCTTCTTCTTCATCCTGATGATCACTTTGTATGCCTTATTCGAGAGATGATAGCCTCCATTCAAAGCTCTGGTAAAACTGTAACTCTGATTTGGATTCCTGGACATGTTGGTGTCATGGGTAATGATATTGCGGATGCCTTGGCAAAACAAGGAGCGTCCAACCCTGTTGTTACCCTCGTAAACCACATTCCCCTATCTGACATTTTTTCCATCATCAAAGATAGATCTCGCAATATTTGGTCGGAGTATTGGCACATTGCTAGTCAATCCAAGGGAGCCTGCTATGCCTCAATACAAAGGACTATCCCATCAAAACCGTGGTTTCAGCAATTCCCTCATTTTTCCAAAAAATAAATTTCTTCACTCATTCGAATGAGGATCGGACATTGTTCCGTTCCTTCCCATCTTTTTAAAATTCACATCCTTGACTCCCCAGATTGAACATTCTGTGGTCTAGAAGTGGGAACTTTAGATCACATATTGTTTGGTTGTCCCTCTCTAAACAAATATCCTCTCTTCTATCAAGCCTTATCTAAAATTGCCTCCCCTCCATTCAACATCTCATCTCTTCTAAGTCTGAACTCGACTCCAATTTTCATCATAATTTTGAAATTTGCCTATTTAAATAAAATCAATATTTAAATTCACCTTTCATTTCTCAATAATTTTAAATGATGGCCAAGAACACCCTTGAAGGGTGAAAGCCAGAAATATTGGAAAAAAAAAAAAAACTGAGAAGATGTTCAAAATTATTTTTCATGATTTATATGAGATATTCAAATATTGAAATGCACTCGGCTGAAAATATTAAAAATTGGTTTGAAATTGAATGAAATATTCTGTCATAAGAATTGATTAAATTAATTAAATTAGGATAGTATGGAGATTGGAGCCATCGGTAAATGAAAGAGAGGAGTTGGGCCATTTATATTAAAATTAATAATGTCATTGAACATATTTTTGACGGTTCCATGATAACTCAACACAGTGACAATTCAACACACTTTTAAAAAGTGATATAAAGTCATTAGAAACAATAAAAAAAATAATTTTAACCTAAATTAACATAACCTACTTAACCAACTTAATAAAGTTTTTGTTTCATCACTTTCCATGACTTTATATTACTTTTTAAAGATGTGATGATTTATTCGGTCACCATTTTTGACAGTACGGGCCGGGAGTGGCTTTTCAGGCTGCGGATCCCTTTTTAAATTGTTGATCGTAGGATTGACTATATTTTAATTTGTAAAAGTAAGAAAATCATTTTGGATAGTTTGAAGATTTGAGAGAGACTGAATTTTTTTACAGATACGGGAAGAGGTTTAGTTCGAGTTCTGATTGTAGTACATGAATGTTTTAAGTCATTCAATAATGAAACTCTGGGGAAAATCTGACGACATTTATAAATTAAACAATTGATTAAGAAGAAATATATAAAGAAAAGGATTAGAACAATCTGCTTGAAGGGAATAGATGGGCGACGATTGCATCACTCCAGTTATTATTCGCAAAGAATTGGATTGAATTTTTTCTAATTTACTGATTACATGTTGTGGTGAAGTACTAAAAAATGGGCAGGCGTAGTCGAGATGGCTTGGAATAAGTGCATAAATCAACTAAATGCAAGAAGGAGGAGCACCCCACCAAAGGCCAGTTGATCATCTGATGATATTTAAAAAAAATCGCAATACATAACTATATTATTAATATGGGAAATCCATTTAAGTTTCCTATCAAATGTTAATCCCAAAAATTTATCTTCAGAAACGTTGGGGATTGGAGAGTTTTGAAATAAAATTTGAATGGGCGGATTTTTATGACGGTTTGAGAAAATGGTACACTGACTCTTCTGGACTGAAAGATCAAGACCATAAAGTGACCATTTAAAGTGTGCCCAAATTTAAACGAGAAATCATGTCAATAATAAAACTGTTAAATGCACATACATACATACACACACACCTGTACAATACACATGTAATCTGGTACCTAAAATGAAATATTCAATATCTCCTTACTGCATGTTAAGGTTTGTTTCTATAACATCAAATAAATTTAAAAAAATTGCAAACGGTATTCATGGCTTCATTAAAACATTTGCGAACTCAATAACTATTACTTAAGGGGGATAGTGACATTCATATCGTACGAGTATATATTATGCAGGAACGGAGATATTGCCTCACCTTGGGGTAGAGTCTTCCAAATAGATCTTCTTTGAGAAGATAATATATCTAGTAGCTCAATAAAAAAATTTGCGTCAAGAAAAAAGAATAATGGATTGGACAAATATGTTAATACGGGTATAGGCCAAGGCACAAAAGAGATAAGCTATACCATTAGTACTCTTTTTGTACAATAAATATTTTTTTGAATTTGAATTTTGAATTTTGAAAATTTTGAATTTATTTTCAGGATTGGTTTGGAAACATTGTCAAAGGCGCCTTCTATGCCTAAAAAGACTGCTAGACATACGTCCTGATTAGAAATGGTTAAATTAATATCAGTGCTGAAGATGGCAAAGTTATCATTAGTAGATTTTTTTTCCTAAATCCAAATTGAGACGGAGAGAGAAGCTGTTTACTCTGGACCAAAAATTTAAACTGGTTTGTTAATTTTCCATAAAGTTTACTGATGTTTACAGCGCCCTTGAGGTGATTTTCCCCAAAAACGGCTCTATACAAATCATCCAAATATATTTATTAATTATTAAGGTGGATCAAAGAGCGATTGGCTTTTAGTTGGATCTAGAATTTGGCGATTTATTCGATTTTAGGATTGGGATGATTATTTGAGAACTCCAGTTATCAGGCATTATGCTGGTCTAGTGATTGATTTAAGATGATGACGAAGTGGTTCAGAATATTATTATTAATATTTTCGATTATGCTGTGAGGTATACTATCTCAACAATGACAATTGATAAACAATGTTTAAGTTCTGTTAGAGATAATTGAGAATCTAGGCAATGATTAGACATAGGAGTATTATTGAAAGGAGGGTGATTTTGTCCAAGAATTCATCTATTTATTTAGAATGAGACGTCACAAGAGTACTCTCGTACATTAAAGTGGATGAATGGAGTAAACTATATCTCCGAGATAGCAGTCACAGAAACAAGGTTTGAATTTAATAGGTTAAGGAGGTTAAATTTGTTATAAATAGCACTTCGGCTTCAACTGAAGAATTCTGACATCTTATTAAACTATTATGAATAAAAGATTTTAATCTGGAAATTATTGAAGCAGCGTTAGACGGTAGATTAGTTTAAACGAAATTAGGTTAATAAAAAGCATAATAAGGGATTGTATATATGAAGAATTATCTTGCGAGAGTTTTTCAGAAAGGTTGTAGAATTCGTTGAGGACGGATTATAATTGTTTGCGCACTCATTTGTGGCATTTGACAGAGATGAACCATTGGAGTTTAATGCGAAGCTTAATGCCAAATCACAATTTTGATTAATCTTTATAACGAATTGGTGTAAATTATTAATACCAAAAAATATGCTTCAGATAAATTGAAAGTTTTTCTATCGCTTCGCTTGAGTAGAATAAAAATAAAAAAATAAATTCTCAATAAAAAATATAAATGCAAACTACTAAAAAAAATTGTTTTCAATAGAAATGTATGAACGCATAAAGGAAACAACTTTAAAAAATACCGTATTATAGCCAAGATAATCTGTGATAGTTTCACTTGATTAACTTTTTTGCTTTTTTATAAAATTATTTACAAAATAAATAAAAAAAAACAGTTTTTTGCTTTAAATCGAATCACGTATGCCAATTTTGGCTTGTAGCTTCCTCTTAAGAGTAGTTTTGTTGCTGAACGTATCCAAGAGTCGGATCAGAGATAGATTTTTTGTACGTGAACTTAATTGAACATAAAGAAATTGTTGCTGAGGACTATCCCTTCCTGGCTAGACGAAGAATTGCTGGATAAAACCTCAGAAAATGATTTTTTGACAGGCGAGAATACTTTAGAAGCCTATAGACAAGTTGTGGTCGTAGAAAATTGAATATTTTTTTGGTTAAATTTTTCTGAGCAAGAAGAGTTGATGGTGGAATGACAGCCCGAAAAGTTGAAACATTTAGTTTGGGAGGAAGAAGTACATTGGTCAGCTGGGTAGTTTTCTCCGCATTTAAAATATGTGGGCGGGGATCTACGTGCAGCTTCTGTGCGACGAAAACGGCAGCAATTGAAACATTGAGTGGTGGGATATAAATATTAATTTCAATCAGTAATGAGATGAAGAATTAGTATATATGAGAAAGAAGAGATTTTCCTTCAAAGACGATGACGATAGATTAGGAGGGTTTGCAGGAAATATTGCCCTCAGAGGAGTCCATGTAATTTAGCGTCATGACTTTAATGGGATTGCCGATATTTTGGTGAGTTGAGAGTGAAGACAAAATTTCTGCGATGGACAGAACGGTTGAGATACCTCTGACTTTGCCCAAGTGAGTAACTTTAAAAGTCGAAATGAAAGCCTTAAATTTTGAATTTAATTATATTAATACGTTTTCAAGAAAATGGCTGGCGTTTCGGAATCAACCCTAGGCTTTTACACCTCCAGGTTTAATTGAAAAGCTCAAATTTGATAGGAATTTACCAAATTCAAACGGGTGAATGTTTTAACCATGCTTGTTTTATAACGTATCTATGTACGGGCTACGGGAATGATAACAAAAAAGGATGTTTAGAAAGTGCTGGTTGGGACTGAAGTCAAATGCGGGTCGAGTTTTATTGGGTAAGAGCGGCTAAATATATTTTTTTATTTGAAATTAGAACGAAAGATATAAAAAAGTTCAAATACTATTATTATTTTAGTGAGTCACTCACTTGTATCGATATATGAAAATGCTATTTGAAAACAAACTTATCGAATACGGTTTTATTCGAATTGGAACGATATATATATAGAGTTTCCGGGGGTAAAGTGAGCTAACTTCGGGAGGTGATTCTAAATGATAGAGGAAGTAAAAAAAAAACGTTTTTCGAAATTCCAACTATTTATTTTGTATACAAAAATATTTTGCCGCAGAAGAATATTTATTTTCCAAAACAAACAACTTACCTTTTTTTACCTAAAAACTACCTTCAAACGATGAAATTTCGAAATAAGTCATTAAACTTTTTTTCCTTGCATTATCATGTAGAATCACGCACTTTACTTCCGGACATCCTGTATAATTCGCCTGCAAGGAGTTCATAGCGTACAACTCTATAGCAATCGCTCGCCAACCGTATCGCAAACTTCGCGATATTAAGATACACACAATATAACATTAAATAGGTTAGATATGTTTGGCAAATGTGTACTGTGTATACGTACCTGAATTCCACCTGAAGTAACCGTGTTTATCTTGTACTGCTTCGACCCAACATACATCGTGGGATTTCCACGATATCCCAAAGGGATATCGTGGAAATCTGAGATTGCAAAATTTTGTAAGTTTGAAGTACGAAACAACGATAAATGAAGACAAAATATCTATGAGGGCAACAAAATACAATAAATAATTGATTGGGGAAATATTTAAGTGTAAGTCGAAATAATAAACAATTTTCTCGAATGTTTGAAATAATAGATACTAATGTATGCCAAATGAACTATAAATTAAACGTTAGATTGCAGATACCAGAAGTGAAAATTACAAAACGATCCCAGTTTATTATTAATCTTCATAAAAAGTGGTTATCCTAATGGCTTAACATAATTGTATTTACGAAATAACTGACTTCATTAATTTTAGCCACAGAATTTCTGTCAACAACTGATCACTTTCAGAAATAAACTCTTTTGAAAAGATTCTAAATGATGCATGTTTCATATAAACATCTCTATTTCGACTGAGCAGCAGCCTTTACTAGACCTATCCACTATACATATACTAGTACATCCCATCCACCTTTTAATTCTCTGTCTGATAAGGGTTTTGAGCAAAATAATCGTATATTAATTCTTATTCTCATTCAGATTGATGGAAGTAGCCTGAAGGCAGTGGATATCAGTTGAGTTTCAGAAATACATCCTGGAAACCGGAACTTGTACTACATATCTACGCGAGAGCTTTCACAAAATGCAGTATCCATAAGAGACCATTTGTGCATCACGTAAGCTCAGTGGCAGTGACTGCATCGGAAGTGGTTCAATGAAATTCACAGACAGCTTCTTGGAAGTTTTACAGTTCAGTCCACAACAGGGAGCACAATCATTACTTCAGATGTTTGCAAACGGGTCCGCCTTCTTGGACATCAAGGACGTATACAAACTGAAGCAAATTTATAGATTAAGCTCAAAATGATTTCCTGTAGCTTACATGGCTGAAGAAACTTGTGCTTCCTTATAAAAGCCAAACCTATCCACGTAATGTATATATAATCATGTATCAAACAAGAAAATTGAAACAGCTAACCATTTTACTGCCATTGTTTACGCTCATGCTGGAAAATGGTTTATTTAGAAATATGAAATCTAATATTTTGTATTTAACGATTTTCAAATGAAGTTAATGTAGTGTAATTGACTTTCGGAAGTCATTCGTTCTTTATTAATGATAGCGGAAATATTCCGTAAGATTTCAAATTAATCAACAAAATTTTGTGAGCTGTTTATTTTCAGAAGCATTTAATGAATATAGAGAAAAGTAAGCGTTTAATGTTTTAACAACTTCCTTTTGTCACTTTTATAATGTTGCTATAAGGAAAACAGTAGTTAAGCTTTGTTCACAGGAGGCAAAATTTGGCGAGGATGTTGTCACTTAATCATTAACTGACGACTCTAGAAACAAAGCACATACTTCATTTTTACGTTGTCGGGGAGGTATTTCCGTAGATATCTGTCAATACTGCATAATATTGTCGTGTATTGCCAATTCTTGTAGAAGACAGGGCAATACTGTCTTTCGCTTTGCTACCGATATTACAAAAAATATTGCAGGGCCAAATCTATTGACTTCTCTCTCTGTTACATAATACGTGCGTCTCTATTCGCCACCTACCCGCTACCAAAACTGTACTAAAATGTCCCGGCAATCTTGACGGGTGTGCGAGATTATTCATGGCCGAGACAATTGTTCGCCGGCAACAGGCTATAATAGGCCATTTATATTGCTCGTTTTAAGCTCCGGTATTCGGAATTTCTACCAACTACAACATATTTCTTTCTTTTTTTATTTATTTATGTCTATTCTTGAATACACATTTTACAAATGATTACAGTGGTTTATATTGTAGTACAGAGAAAAAAGTACAGAAAACAGGTATAAAAAATAAAGAACATACGTTGATACAGGTAAAACTGTGTGTGAGTGATATTGTATGTAACGTGAACACCTCACTAGGAAAATCTGTGCTGAGGCGTTAACGTGTTTGTGATTAAGTGTGACAGGTATTTATGTGTTGTAGTAGAAAGTTTTTTTTTTCTTAAAGACATATATTGAAACATGAAAACAAACATTTATATGTTAGTGTATGTATTTTTTAATAATTATTGAAGAACGTGTATAATATTTAATTTTAATTATTATATTTTGGTTATGTTTGGTTTGGAATTATAATCTTTTGGGTATCTTGATTTGTTATCCAGGCTACGATATGTTTTTTGAGAAAGTTTGTAGATGAATTTGTAGTCATTAATTGTTTCAAAGTAATGGGCGTACTGTTAAAAATTTTGGTTGTGCAGTATTGAAAGTGTCTTTGTCCGTGTGTGGTGTGTGTTATCGGAATGTTCAGTGTTTTATTTGTTGAGGACCTGGTTTTTATTATGGCTTTTGATTGATTTGTAATATGAAGATTATTATGGATGAGGTGTGGGAGTGCAGTTTTTGGGTAAAGTTGTCGTATTTTTTTTATTTTTTATTTTATTTTATATTATTGAAACAAACAGTACATAATTTACAGAGATGAAACAATATACAGGAATAAGATACTTCATGTTGTGTACCTATGATATGTTTCCTTGTAATTTCTGCTAAGTGGTATGTTTATTCCTTAATTACCAGGTGACTTGTGTAGTTTATAGGTATGTGTGTGACGTGTGTAATGTGTGTGTGAGTGTTTGTGTGTGTGTGTGTGTCTGTATGTATGCGCATTGAATTCTTTAAATTATTGACATGATGCCACGTTTGAATTTGGGCAGTGAATCCGAAAAAATGTCAATGTTAGAGTTAATACAAATATTATTTAGAGTATGAAGAGCTCGGTTAATTGTCGAATTAGATGCTGCATTTGTTTTATAATTTAGCGTGTGGAATAGCACTGTATGTCGTGTACGTCTCAAAGGTACGTTAAAGTTAATAAGGGACAAAGGTTCAGAACAGTCAATCTCATTGTTTAAAATTCTGTGTATAAATATTGAGTCAGCTACTGCTCGTCTTCGCTGCAAAGTTTCAAATGTACACTCAAAATTATTGTTGAATCTGTGGGTAATATATTTTATAAATTTGTTTTGGATTCGTTCTATACTATCTATGTAAAGTTTATATTGCGGATTCCAAATAGGCGATGCATATTCCAGTGTACTTCTGACTAATGCGAAATATAACATTACAATTGTACGCGGATTACTGAATATTTTACTTACACGTAGCACGAAACCAAGCATTTTATATGACCTATTAACGATTGAGTCAATGTGCTTATTAAATATAAGTTTGCAATCAAGGTAAACGCCGAGGTCTTTACATTCTGTTTTAGAGATGACAGGTTCATTGTTGAGTGAATATGAGTACTTAATTACGAGTTTATTTCTGGTGAATGTCATAGTGTGACATTTAGAAACGTTTATATCTAGACAGTTAACTTTACAATACTTGCAAAGCTTATCTAGGTCACTCTGTAACGCTTCGCAGTCAGAAAGAAAACGAATAACTTTGAATATTTTCATGTCATCGGCATAAAGTACATATTTGGAATTTTGAAAACATGATCCAATGTCATTTATATAAATGTTGAATATTAACGGACCTAGGTGGGACCCTTGGGGGACACCAGATTTTACCTCGATAGATTTTGAGAAGACGCCGTTGATTAAGATTACTTGATTACGGTTACTATTGTAAGATTTGATCCATCTAAATAGGTCACCGTGTATACCAAATAAGACAAGCTTTTTCAAAAGAATTGAGTGTATTACGCGATCGAAAGCCTTAGAAAAGTCTGTATACATAGTATCAACCTGCTCTTTGTCATCCATCTTGCTATGCAAGAAGTTAATAAAAGGGTCAGGTTGGATGTCGTAGACCGACCTCTCATGAATCCGTGCTGATTCGGTGTAATTAATTAATAATTAATTGATTCGGTGTAATTAATTAATAATTAATTGACATGACCGTGTTTTGAAGATTATTTTTGAGTTTGTGTAGAATGGTAGTTTCAGTATGAGTTTTCCCTCGTACACTTTGTGTTTTTAAGCTGTTAAAAAAAATTAAAGACATTATCTGAACATTTTTCGAGCCGAAACGGTAATTTTATCATATTCTCTCCATAGAAAAAAAATCGCAAAATGTGAAAAAATCTAAATTTCAAAAACATTTTTGTAAGGTTATTTAAAATGTTATAGGAATGGAAAAGTTTACAGTGTATATTTGCTAACTTAGGCATTTGTCTATAGATTTTTGCTCTATTTTAAACGAGTTTTTTTTATTAAATGTTTTCACAATTTTCGCTTAATTATTATGGTTTAATTTAATATTAGCGCGCTTCCTATAACATTTGACTTTACGTGTGGTACTTTCATTTCGTACAGTCTTCTTCTTTTTTAAAACTCTTAATGGAGCCTTAAGCCCTCTAGGGGAAAAAAAACTTTAAAATAAATCGTTGAGGTAGATTAAATGCAATCAGATCTCTTTAAATTGAAGTCCGCTAAAGTATTTGTTATGTGAGGTGGGTAGGTTATTTACAGAAACAAACTATCCCGGTACTCCCTCATACGTCAAGGTTTAACATTGGAATATACGAAAACACAGCGTGATTAAGCAAATCAAACACTTGAAGCAAGCATTGTGTATATAAACAAGCAATAAAAGCAAACATTTATTTTATTGCAGAGACGTTTGCGATGTTTTGGGAAGATAGTACTTTGTAGTAGTAAGGCAAATTATTTTCGTCTAAGTTGTAATAGCTTTAGATTATTCAAAATTGTGTACATTTAATGCTGTTAGCATAGGATATTTATTTGTAATAGTGATGTTGAAATTAAGTTTTTTACAAAATATTATTATGGAAAAATAAATAAACAATGGTTGGAATAATTGTAGAAAATACATATTAAAAAATTGATGCATTATTACTTACTTACTTACTCCAATGAAATATAATCCTTTATAATAATATTTTCGTACACCGTAAATATTTCACTGTTAAAATAAATCATCTATTACTTAATTACTTACCGCAAATGTACTTACGTAATCGGTTACAAAATTAAATGTTGTTTGTTGTAATTCACAATATTGATTTTCTAATAGGAAATTCCAGTGAAAAATATAATGGCTCAAAAGTATTTTATACGGTAAATTTCACTTACTTCGGGAGCAGATTCTACATGATTGTAGAAGTAAAAAAGATAAATAACTTTTTTCGAATTTGAAATTTTTTTTCTCATACTAAAATATTTTTCGAAGTTAGTGAACTTTGCCCCTTTATATATTCATATGTACAAAGGGTGCTAACAGCTCGCGCCATGTGCTGCGTGGACTCACACACGGGTTATATTAAATTATTATTAAAGTATTTATGTTCTTTTTTAATTGTTGATAATGATTTAGATAAAGATTAGTTGATTTCATTCCAACCCAAGCGAGAATGGCCTACTGTTTCCGGGGTTCATATGACGTCACGCGTGCCTTTCCAGCTTAGATCGTTTTGGCGTGCTTTGATTTCAATAATGGAAACAACATTTAAAAAAAACTGGTATTTTATTAAAAACTTAATGGAGTTCTTTTTGGAATAACGAACGTCATTTTAATAAATTACGATAGTAATTTTACGAGCAAAATTAAATAATCATTTATATAAAAATTAATTGATTTGAACAGAAACAAATAAGTATTTACTTTTATTATATTTTATAAGATTTTTGTTCGTGATGGTTTACATTAAAATTCTACTTCACAAAATAAAAACCATTAAATATTGTAACCAATTACTTATGCGTCACAAATAACTGTTTCTACCCCTTACCCACAAAAACCTTAATATTTTACAAAACTTATATCCGCTCGAGTGATTTTTGGCATATTATGCCGAGTTTGCAAAACGTCTTGAGTGATCGCACGCCATAATATGCAATTTTTGACTAGCAGAATTCGCGCATTTACGATTTTTTTATAAATCCTAAATATATAGGATAGACTTTGAAATGTAGGAGAGTGCATTGGCTATATAGATATGATAGAATGATTTTTTTTAAATGAAGGCGTAAACTTTCCAACTCAAACACCAATCACTCAACTCATATTCCAGTTATTGACGCGAGTACTCAGTGGTTATGGAACTTTTTTTCCGTAAAACCCCGTTCAATCCCTGTATCGTGTTCATGAGCTGAGTCACTTTGTCGCTGTCACCATCGGTTTAAAAGATCGCTGCGAAAAGTATGATGGATGTCTTCTTGGAGGATTAATAGGTTGCCACCCGCACCGGAATTGCCAGTTTGTTCCTTGTAAACTGAATTATTCCGTGTAAACCCGTTTAGATAATGTGTAGTCTTTTATAAGGGCTTTGTTTCTTGTTGTACATAAAGAATATTGATAAATCTGCTCGACAAAGGTTTATTTAATCTCCAGGTATCCTAAAAAATGTGCACGTGAAGGAGTTGTTTGGAAAATAGTACAAAACGTTTGTCATTGAAATATCTACGTTATAATGTCCAAAATGATACAATTAATAATACACAGTTTTATTTCAGGAAAGACAAACATTTCCAATTTACGAATAACTTTACAATATTTTAAAAGCATCATTATGAGTTATGTTTTTTAATATTTATTTATATGTATTCAAATATTGTCATGCATTTAGTAGGAAAATATTTATATATTCCCTCCCTAAATACGAGTTGTTCGCAATTAGGGAGTTATTAATTTTATTTTATTTTTTATTTTTATATATTATATATAAATTACAAACAATACAAGGTATATAATAAGAGTAAGAAAGGAAACAAAGAATAAAATATGGGATGTGCAAGGTGCTTTTATGAGTGAATGGGGGTGCATGGACCAGATCTTCTCATTGCGTATGCTCACTGAGAAGTTTCTGGCAAAAAACCAGAAACTTTTCTGTGCCTTTGTGGATCTACAAAAAGCATACGACCGAGTCGACAGGAAAAAGCTATGGAAGGTGTTGTCCAAGCATGGAGTGAATACAAATCTGACTCAGGCAATTGCGTCTCTGTATAAGGGAAGCGTTGCATGTGTTAGGGTAAACGGTGGTTTTACGGGGTGGTTTGATATCACAAAAGGTGTTAAACAAGGCTGCGAAATGTCACCGTGGTTATTCAATCTATACATGGATAATTCTATGCAAGAATTGAAAGAGGTGGGATTGGGCGCGAATTTGAATAATTTGAAAGTATGTTGCCTGTTGTATGCTGATGATGCGGTGCTGATTGCTAATAGTATAGATGATCTACAGTCTCTCGTGTCTAGGATGAACGAAGTATGCATGAAGAATGAGTTAATGATGAATGTAAGTAAGTCTAAAGTAATGGTGTTTGAAAGAGAGAGCACGAAAACAGTGTGCAATATAATTGTGAATGAGGAATACTTGGAGCAGGTGGATGAGTTTTTGTATTTAGGAAGTATGTTTACGAGAAATGGGAAGGCTGACAGAGATATTGAAAGAAGGGTAAATGCAGGTAATTCCGTTAATGGAGGACTGAACGCCGTTGGCGCTAACAAAAAATTGTCCAAAGAAACGAAGTTAGCAGTCCACAACGGAGTGTTGGTACCTACCTTGATGTATGGAAGTGAGGCATGGAACTGGCAAAGAAAGGATGGAAGTAGATTAAATGCTGTTGAAATGAGATTCTTGAGGCGTATGTGTGGTAAAACCATGTTTGATCGTGTGAGGAATGTGGTGATCCGAAAAGAGTGCAAGGCGTAAGTGTAATGAGTAAGATTAAAAAAGGGACGCTTAGATGGTTTGGGCATGTAGAGCGAATGAGCGAAGATAGGAGTGTAAGGAGGATATATGATGCAAATGCGAATGGTAGCAGAAGTCGGGGACGCCCGAGGAAGACATGGCACGATCAAGTGAATCAGATACTCGAGTCGGGCCATGTCAAGAGTCAGAATAATAGAAGAGTATGTATGAGACGATGTATGAATGTGAATGAGGCAAGAAGTGTGTGCCAAGACCGAGTTGTTTGGCGGTCCGTCCTCTCTCCCTACCCCTGCGGGGAAACGGCGTGATGGTTAGTTAGTTAGTTAGTTAGTTACAAAACAAAATGAACATTTGTCTGTCCATCTGACTAGATGACTATACACATCATGACTAGAACTATCATATACTAGTAGCTCGTACAAATTATTTAAATCATTCAATGTGTAAGATATTGTGAGTGCAATGATGGAAGGTTTAGGCAGCAGGGGAATCGAACTCTCGTTGCTAAGCTTGGGCTGGAATTCGACTCATTTATCAACTCAGTCACCGATCGGTCAAACATAATATATAACCCGCTAGTAATTCTAAATATTTATATTTATTTAATTATCGGTTACGTTGGAACGGTTTTAAAATACAGAAAAAAAATTAAAAAACAATATAATACTGGGAAATATAAAGAACCAAAGTGGAAATAAAAAACTAACAAAAGCAAAGCCCGTGCGTGGGTATAAAAATGTATTTTTTACAGATTTCCATGATTTAAGATTCTAAAATTTAACCTATAATATTTAGTGTTATATAAATTTATTTATTTAATTTGCAAGCTAAGTTTAAACATAAACTTTAAAATTGGAAAGAAATAAATATTTGATGTGATGTCGAAGTTTAAATATATATCGTTAAAATTTACACAAAAAGAAAATAAAATCGAATTCTGTCAAGGTTTACAAGAAAAATATAACTATTTCAATGAATTTTAAGCCAAGATTTGTAAAATTATCGATGGCATTCTATATTTTAATTGGTCGACAAGGAAATAGAGTTTGTCAAATAAAAATAATGAACCGACGTTTCCATGATAACTCAACATATTGACAATTCAAAGTGTCTTTAAAAAGTGATAAAGTCATAAAATGTGATGAAAAAAACTAACCTATATACTTAATCTATATAATCTATTTAACTTAGTTTTTTGTTTCACCACCTTCATGACATAATATAACTTTTTAAAGGTGTATTGAATTGTCATTTTGGTCAGCAATGAAATGATAAGGTGACCGCCCAATTTTATAAGTTGGAATTTTTTAAATACTTGAAAAAATGTATTCATTGATAGACAGATCTGTTGTTTTTTTGTGAAAATGTTATTTGATGATTTTTTGTTTATTATTTCGTAAAACGTAAGTAATACATTTTTATTTCGGTACAATTTTATGTTAGTAATTATTTCGTATAATTAGTTAATTCGTAATTTTTTTCTTTAAATTTACATTTTCGTCTGAACAAGTAAATACAAGGCACTGTTTTCCAAAAAAAAACTGTTTTTACCTGTGAAATGTTTTAAGGCGACATAAAATATTGGTATAAAAAAACTTACGCGTATTCGAATTAGAGGAGAGGCGTATTTATCGTACCCAGTAAAAGTACCGGGTATATTCATGTCGTACTTTGTACTTGTGACAAATCTCCAAAATACCTGGTTCCAAAATATTTGGTTTAATATTTGTACCACAGGTCTAGAAGTACTTCGTCCTTTAAAATATTACTGACTTCTCACTCTCGTCGGTTAGAAAGTTATATGAGGAAAAGGGACAAAGAAATATTTTTGCTTTCGGCACTCTAAAACACAGATGCCTTTTCGCTCGTTCCTATTAGAAAGGTGTACGAGGAAAAGGGATAGTTATGAGTATTTAGCCACGGTCATCTCCATTGTCTGATGGTGAATGTCTATGGAAAAAACTGTTGACAGCTGAGTGTCTATGGCATGGTGTTTGACATTTTCACATCTTGAACTTTGTGTAGTTACTGCGCCGTTGTGGAGATTTTATTGGCAGATTTTAATAAATTGTTTATCCGATATTAGCGAGATGGCTTTGTACCACTGGGATCTTCCACATCCGCTACAAGATAGTGGAGGGTAGCCAAACTCCACTATTGAAAAATACTTCGATTCGCATTCGAAGATAAAGTCACGAAATAGTTGATTTTTGATGAACCTTCCGTAGTATTCCAGGAATAATACGGCGGTAGAGGTGACGGAAAGGCTTCTGCATTGAATTTATCAGGTAAAAAATCAACATAAACCTTCAATAACAAGAATCTTATGTCTTGAAAATAAAATACAGATCTTTGTGAGGTTATGATGTGTTCTGGTAATTTCCTAGGTATTGCTGACTACTTGTGCGCACATACTCTGAT
The DNA here is from genome assembly GCA_026573805.1 of Hesperophylax magnus. Classification (NCBI taxonomy): domain Eukaryota; kingdom Metazoa; phylum Arthropoda; class Insecta; order Trichoptera; family Limnephilidae; genus Hesperophylax; species Hesperophylax magnus. Next base: position 12,252,555 of record JAIUSX010000012.1, read on the forward strand.
CAAATCTCACACCAGGGTCTACCATCTTTACGAAAATGTATTCAGGGCAACGCAGAATGGTTAGTAGAAGAGAAAACTTGTTATTTTACATGTAATTCATCAACAATGTCACCGGCCAATTGCCTGTGTTGAAAAAGTGTTATGAATCGATCAATTGAAACGAAAACATTGGCAAAACCAATAAATATATTATTTTATGATTTGCACAAACTGCACAGTTATGTATATCCACACGTGGCCCCGGAAACGGATCACGCATTGATGGCGTGTTAGCTCACCAATACATACACGTATATCGGAGATATCTCCGCCTGACACGGATCACGCGGGCTATCAACCAATCAGATGGCTAATAGAAGAAGACGACCAAATAAGGATATCCCTTCCACCTTGCGCCCGACGCAGGTCAAGACTTGCTGCGAGCCCGCCACCGCCAGTTCCGATCGAGACGCGTATAAAGCAACACGATGAATTAGTTCCGTGATAGCGTTTGCCGCTCAATTACGCTCGTAAATATGGACCGGCCTGATTTGTTTCACATGGTGCCGCGTCTCTAGACTCAGTTTATCACGTCCAGACAATCTTCAGCCGACTACACCGTCATGGATATGATTGCGTCATATCCCTGGGCCGCGGCCGTGCACCCGCTGCCGCCCACGGGGTTCCAACTACAGGCTTTTGCCGCCCGCCGCCCAAACTCCCGCCCATTGCTCTGCCGCCTCTGTGCCGCCTCTGTGCCGCCTTTCGCCGTGAGCCGCCCATCACCGCTCCAGGCCGTCTCTGCGCCGCCCTGTAGGCGTCGTATTCCCGCCTTACCGTCCACGACAGCCTAGGTTTCGCCTATGGCATCCGCCCATCGTTGCCGCCCTACGCCAGGCACCCCGCCTATGGCACCTGCCGACCGATTCACCGCATCCGCCGTAATTTACACGTGAGCTAATAATGTACCTATGTCAATCAGAGCCTATAGATTCAGTAGATTGCCAAGTAACAGTTAGGCCTTAAAGAGCTGTGTACCTTATGTAGATCTGTCTGATAACCTGTTTAATTTGTACAATAAACGTTCATATCAAGCGACCTGTTTTATTGGGAGACTGTCTATATCCACACCCTGAAAGATTGGAGTTTCAAGCTCTGCTGCCTGCCTAGTGCGGCGAGGGTTAATGGAACAACCCGAACACTTGCTAACATTAACTGTCCTAACTCCCTATAATACATTATATGGCTTAAACGCTAATATAACAATTAATTCATTGCTTTAATGCTTTCAGGAAGAATAGAAATGAGTATTAGCGTTGATTGGAATGAACCAGAAAATCCAAATTCTGCTGCCGATGTCGAGGCGTTTTAAACAGGTTTTGGGTTAACAGTAAGTTACCTATAGAGGTGATATTACATACAGCAATGTAGGAAAACGTGTTAATTTTTCATGACCATATAATATATGTTTTTTTAAAATGATGTTAGTGTTTCATGCTTAATAGATAATTTCTAGGCAGTGTAATACGCCTTACAACATTACGCTACGAATGTACAAAAATAAAAATCATATAAAAAAACTTGCAAACATTGTTTATTTTGAACACCTGTAAGTAATATTATTCCTTCTTGTTCCTCCCCTCCCTTCCCCTCAACTTCCCTTCTCAGTGCCCAGCATGCCTAAGGTCCCCGTGACTCGCCGTCCCCAGATACCCATGGTAGGTATAAAATATTTAAGAATATTTTGTACCTCCGCACGCCTCGGGTCCCCGTCACTCTCCGTCCCCAGTACCTAGATACTCAAAGTAGGTATAAAATATTTGGAAGTATTTTGTACCGGGTATTTTTACCAGGTATTTTTTTGTACGTGTACTCATTGTACCCAATATCGGAAAGTACTCACAGGACTCACCTCTAATTCGAATGCAATGTTGTGTATATATTTCAAAGCAGTCGGTGAAGAACTTTTGGAGATTGAAGATTTTGAACAAATGAACATTTTAGGTAAGTTTTTAGATTCTCACGGCCAAAAGCATTTTTGTTGTTTGTTTTTGAGTATTGTACGTCTTGCGAGTATTGCACGTCTTGCGAGTATTGGACGTCTTGCGAGTATTGCACGTCTTGCGAGTATTGGACGTCTTACGCGTCTTGCTAGTCTTGCGCGTCTCGCGTCTCGCGTATTCATACCGAGGGCGGGGCATATGTATAGGCATCTCGTTACTCGCTTACATAAGAAGAGTGTTTCCCTAATCTTTGAATATTAGGGAAACACTCTTCTTATGTAGGCGAGTAAGCGAGAAAGGATATGATACTGAATTTAGTAGATCGCGATCAGCGCAATCTCGACTGGTATTGTCAATAAATTCTGACAGTATGCGTCCACCAGTTAAAAAAGGTTTTAGCAAGAGTACAAAAGCATTGCCGGGCGCTTCCTACCTAGTGCACATAATTAGTGCACGGCTAATGTATTATTTCTCGCTTTCGAAAATTGGAAGCTATCTTGTGCGAACTGTGAACGAAAGTGGCACCATCTAGAAATAAAATATTAAGGCTTTATAAAAAAATATTTTCACTGTGTTCTTTGTTGGCATTTAAAATCTTTGTTGTTGAGATGCACCACCATAATAAAGCTTGGCTTGTGTATGTGGGGGTGTAATATTATGTTCGTTATTTTTACTATGAGTATTCTGTTTATATTTTCAGTGTATTTTTAAGGTGGTATTTAAAATGTTTATTGTTATTTCTAATACTTTCTGATAATGTATTAAAAAAAATCACTCCAAGATATTTATAGTTGAATTGCACTGTTTTTTAATTACTTTTTCGAGTTGATGTTTATCTGGGTTTTCTATTATTTTAAAAGGTGCAGTTTTGTTTAGACTATTTTCCTTGTAAATTTGTAAAATTACGTGATATAAAAATAATGCATTTAGTTTTCTGACTTTAAATTCTTTAAACAGAAGTTCTGATGAATATGTACCTATATGATTTAAGTGGAATTATTTTTTAATTATTATTTTTTTGAATCTATGATGTATTTTAGTTTCCTCACTCTGTCTTTGAGTACGTTAATGTGTGTGGACGATTTTATGCATTAATTTGTCTACTGTAATGTATAGGTATTTTATTTCTGTTTGGCTTTCTATCACTAAACACAAGATATTGTAGATATGTTATTGTGTATTTGCTTAGAGTAGATTATAATTTATTTTTCTTTAGTGTTCCTTGTTTTTTATGCAGAATTGTATATAATAATTTTTTTTTAAACATAGTGTTAAGTAGAAAATTTATGTCAAACCACTTCTTTTAGTTCATTGATGTATCTGTGTTGGCCATGTTGTTTATTTCCGTCCATGTTTATTAGTAGCACTGTGTCGTCCTTTTGTTTCACCTTAATTACTATAAAAGGCAATCTGCATCTGGGAAATTTAAATTTTAACATTCTAATTTTCATTATAAAATGAAAATTCGCTTTCGTTGTATGGGATGACAGTCATTTAATAATTTAACTTCTTGGGTAGCAAGAAGGTAATTATTATTTAGGTAGCAAGTTTTCCGTGCTAAGACTCATTTATCAAATTAATTAGGTTAGGTAAGATGAGAATCTCCGAAACCGGTTCGTTCGGAGAGTCCATTGAAATTGAAAACCTCTAGCAACCCCCCCCCCCATAATGGATTTGAAAAGTCGTTGAGGGAATCACATTTTTTTGTGGGAAATACTTTTTTAGAAATTCTCTAACAATCCCCCCCCCCATGTAATGAGCAAGTGAAATACTAGGGAACAGGTATTTGGACTAGGTATTTATTCATACTTGTACCAATTGTTCAGAGTACCAAGAAGAGCTAGTACGACTCACCTCTATTATGCCGTGTTGCGCAAGGCGTTGTAGGCAAATAACATGGCAAATAACATGTCTAAGTATACTCCAATACCATATAATAATACAAAATAAAACCATTGTATTTATACCTTGATACTGGGTGCATCTACTTTAACCGCTGTCAATAGGTTTTCTAATTCTAGAATTCGCCACAAGATGTCGCCACTTCCGTTGGCATTTCGCACTTGGACGTGCCCCAGGCTAACATAAATACTGTGCTTTCAGAATTCGCCACAAGATATCGCTACTTCCGTTGGCATTTCGCACTTGGACGGGCCCAGGCCACAAACAAATAAGCACAAACTCGACAACCTAAATTTACACATCTTCGGATCTACCGGATCTGCCCTGATGATGGACACTGCAACGCTGTCCGAAACGTCGGCTAAAGAAGGAGTTAGCGCAACACGGCATAACACCCCAAAAACAAACAACAAAAATGAACATTTTTATTTTTATTTATATAGATGCATACGAATGACATATTATGTGTCTTAATCATCGATGAAGGTACTAATGGATACTATGTTATTAATATGAATATATTATTAGGTAAAAGTCCTGACAATTATAGAAGAATGGTCACTGTCACCCATAAATATTATAAGATGTAAGTTACGACGTACGTTTCTTTCTAATGCTCCACGATGATGTGGATACAAGCTCTGCCTGGGAATATTTTATGAAGGAGTGTTTCCTTTTTAACTAGGTTAATTTATTATCAGGCCTCAACTCGTACTCCAAAAATCATTTACCAAGAATTTTTCAAACCAGTTTATCCATTCGCAGAAATTACCAGGAAATTATCCTAAAAATTCATAATTAAATTTAAATCGAAATGTTTTAGACGACTTGAACTATTAGATATAAATTTAAGACGGTAGAAAGTATTTTCAATTTCTCGTATAATATTTTCAAGTAGAGAAGTTTTTCACGTAAATATTTTACCCATGTTACGGTACAAGGGCAAGTTTCTCCTCGGTTACATCATTGGTTCAAAATAATAATCAAATCCTTGTGGTAAAAAGGAGAACACGATTATAAAAAATAAAAGTTAGCGAGGCTGATCCAATTGAGAGGATACATAATTATATAAGTTAAAATGAAATAAGTAAAACAAAATAATTCTTACTCAATCTTAAATGTTTTTTATTCTTTCCACGAATGTAATATACATTTTTTAAATATATTTATTTATTCATGTTCTCCGTAAAATGGTTTTGCATCAGTATATTACAACCGTATCATAGTTATGGACCAATAATAGAAAAGATCAAAAATTTGAGGTAAATGTAAGTAAAAAAGATCATGGTAGCAGTTTTATTATTTTGTGACATGCATCAAAAGATAGTTGCTGAACTGTCTTTGAGTGACGTCGAAAATGTGGATGGTCATTGCAAAATCATTAAGCAGTTGAGTCGCTCTGTTGATTGAAGTATAATTGTTGGGCACATACAATTTAATCTCATTCAAAATAAATGGGTTAAGTATAGTTAAAGAGGTTAGTAAAAAATGTTCGCCAAAAATATTTTTCGACATGATTCTAAGGTGTTGATATTCCTGCTTGGACCAAGGGTGGATACAGTTTTGGATATGACGTATATTATCTAACATATAGGTAATACATAAACCTCTTTTTTACATTTTCTTTTTTCTATGATATGGTTCTGTTCAGAAGGGGCCCTAAAAATGAAGGTATATTCGAGGATACTGCGAACAAGGACTTTATTGTAATGTCATATACAAAAAGAGTAAAGCAAAAACGGTCGGTTCTAAAAATTATTAAAAACTCGTGGTTTTAAAACAAAAAGTATTTTATTAATGTTTTAAGTGATCAAAAATTCTAATTTCGGTTGACTGTACTTGGTTATTTGTCCCAGTGAAATCTGGCTCAATGAACTTATATTCTCTTTTAATTTATGTATAATTTTTATAATATTTAATCGAAAATTATTTATTCTTTTTTTAAATGCTTTTAATTCTTAAATATCAGAAAAAGATTCGATCGCATCTAAATATTAAAATTAGAGCTTTTAATCCCTAGCCAAAATTTAAAATAAATCATTGAATTTTTATCAATTAAAATAATAATATCCATTGTTTTTTCACGGGTCTGCGTTAATATTTTCGGTAAAACCTATTTACTTTTAAATCAATTGTGGGAGATTATGTACAAAATAATATAATATACAACAAAAAAAACTAAAAATCTCAGATTTTTTTTAAACACAATGTTATATTTGTTTTACTTTATTTTTTTCAAATTAAATGGAGTTTTACAAATTGTAACACAATAAAAATATTGTTTTTAATAACGTATATAATTTTTAGAAAAATAACCAATAATTTCCAGTTTTGCCAAGTTTTAAACTGTTTTTAAACCACGAACGATGTGGCATGTTTTAAAGTTCCATAGTTCACGGTGGAAACGACACAACAATCCGAAAACAGTTGCGTTAAAATTGCTATGCTATTTTCATGTTGCCAAAGTTCCCTGTTGAAATTTGTGAGAAATTTTGCTGCACCAGTCTTACCACACAACATGCCTCATTAAAGTATTTGAATAAAGTACTCGATTTTAAAACGTAAAGATACTTTCACATCCGTAATATTTCATTCTGAATATTCAAAGGGTCGAAATGATATAGCACTTTCATAAATTATTCTTGTTCAGAAAAATGAGTTAGGTAACGCACGTTTCATTTAATAAAAGAGAACCACAGAAAAGGGAATAATGTTGCATTCGAACCTTTTAAATTCATCGTATGAAAAGAAAAGATTGGTTAGACGCCACAAATGAATGCAAATTCTAATGACAACTTAATTACTGCCTTTTTTCGTGGCTGGGTAGAATAAACTGTGCTTTACTTAGAAATTTTCAACAAAGTTGAATTTTCTGAAAAATTATCTTATTTTGGTTTTCTACAACGATATAAAATGTGGTGAATTTGATCAATTTTCAATGAAATTTGATAACTTTTTCATAAAATCATTTGTGTGGGAAAATTTCCTCTGATATTTTAATGCACACGTTTAAACTATCTAAATATATGAAAATTGTAGAGTAAAAACAACATGGCGATGAAAGTATCCTCTCGGGGGGGGGGGAGAGCGGCTTTCAGATTCCACTTTTATAAGCTAATATCACAACGATACAGCAATCCCATAAAATTTGTTTTTAAAAACTGCGAGTATTTGTATAATATTTTGATGGACACTGATATACTTTACGATATAAATAATATGAAATATTTTAAATCGTTGAGGAATTCAAAAAAATGTATTAACATTTTTTTTGTTAAAAAAAATCTAAAAAAACAGCTTCACAATTCAATAAATAATATGTTTGAATAAAGCTAGAAACTAACTAATTTGATGTTTATTTTCAATGTCGCGAGTGGTAGCGAGAACTATGCAGATATCCACGATGATTACAGACGCTCCCCGATTCAAAAGTCGCCCCATATTACCGTATAGTAAAAATTCTTTTAGGTATGGAAGTAAGAAAAAAAAATTATTGGACAAATTGCGTCTAGAGCTGAAAATGTAAAAATCATTTAAATGGAATGATAATCCAGGAAGCACAATCAATATCTCTAATAAATCTACAAATTTTATGAAAAAAGAGTTGAAAAAAGATGAAAAAACAAAAAAACCTGAGTCTTGATGGTGGAAGAAATACTATTTATCCACGAAATACAATATGTCTTCGATATACAATATGTTCACGATTTCTTATTTTTGAATACAATATGTCCACGAAATATGTCCACGATTTCTTATTTTTGAAATACAATATGTCCATGTCTCTTTAGAGAAAAGAAATCTAAAATCCATTGAAACACCGATAAAATAAATATCATTTATGTCTATCTTCGCCAAAACGATCATAATCCATTTACTATATGATAAAATAAAGAAAGTGAAATAAGAAATACTATCCTTTTATCTACACTGTTAATGGCTTCGTAAAAAATACTCGAAATTATTTCAAGCAAAAGAAAAACTTTGCGCTATATCGTATTAAGAAAAGGAGTGTACAGTAAGTGGCCAAATTTAAATATTCGATATATTCAAGCCTAGAGAGTTAGTTTAATATTTCCTTATACTCCCGTAACCGAAATCTTTAGACCATTGGTATATTGAAAGACAGATTGTAAAAAAAATCTTTACATTGAATTAAATAGATCCGACTACGAAAGAAAAGTAATATTAAAAAACCAACTAAATATTATTAACCTTATTCAAGTTTCAGTAGTGAGGGTGAGGCAAAATTACTTTGTAATTTAACTTTACAGATATAAAAATTTGAAATTTGTTTTTTACCACATTATTATAATTTACAAATTGTGTCAACTGTTTATGGTTACATCCTAACCTTATTTAGGACAATAATACTATAAACTTAATAAGTTTGGTGGTTATAGCTTGAGCTAGAGATGATTTTAAACATACTGATTCTGGTGGCAAAATATCGTGGAAAGTTTTTTGAAAGAAATTTTTTCGAATATCTTTCGTTAACTAGAAATAAATTGTTTTTTCAACACAAAAAAGCACGATTCACTTAACACTGCTGCACTTGGTGTGAATAAAAGCATGGCGGCCGAATGGAGCGTCCTGATTGGTTACTGGAAAAACTGCCGCCATTGTTTCAGTTTTACATTACCGTTTTTGTTATAACAGCAGAACTTCAAAGCCAAAATATTGTGGATTGACGATTATTACGTTACAAACAATGCATCTTTCTCTATACAACTACACATTCAACTCATTTTTGACTGGTGGTGGACACTGCCACTTTTGATTCAAGGTGGCTCTTATAAAAGTTAACTCTGTTAATAGTTTATAATAATACTATCCTAAATATATACGAATATAACAACTGCAACTAGATGACACAATGCATAAATTTTAAGTGGTTAAAAACAAAGTAAATTTTAATGAAATTGTAATGTAGTCAAAAAGCGATTGTGTAAAACGACTAAATTAATTACGTTTTAATGTTTTTCCATGAAATATGATTGAAAATCCTGTTCAATTAATATCAATGCACGGTTAATGTATACAACAAAAAAAGTAAATATAAAAAAAGAATCTAGTATTATATATGTTAAGTGTCACCCTCTGGCGGCTTTTTGATCTTCCGTGAGAAAGAATATTTTCAGGCAACTTTATTTTCCCGGAATCAATCTCTTAGCAATGACATGAATACACTTGACTGGGAAAGATAAGGAAAAAGACACGAAAAATCGCTTAGAATTTGTATTTTTAAGGGTGGTTGCCTAAAAGATTCAAATAATGATTGTTTTATTTGAAGCCTTGAATGGTTTCGAAAGTGAATTAATTATTTTTAAATCATTTCAAGGGAAGAGCAAACAATATTGGTTTTATTTATTGAGTTCTTCCCCACAAATAAAAATCATGCGCTTATACGCATACATCAACGTAGTAACTGTTGATACTTCATGTGAAAAAAAATAATACATTATCCGTGGAGAGAGGTAGGTACGAATACGTGGAAATTGAATAAAAAAAAATTAGAAAAATAAATCAATTGCAAGACAAGTGGATTTAGCAATAATAAATGTAGGAGTAACGGACGTATTAATATATCCCTCCCGCTGCGGCGCAAGACAATGAGTCGAGAGACCAGTTGGAGAGCTCAAACGGTCTCCACAAACCAGCATCTCCCGATCTGGAAAGCCACACAGCTGGTAGGCAGGCGCGTCCTGAACATACCTCATCCAATGAACTCGGGTACCCCTGCTAAATTGCCAAACGTAGCGAACCATTTGAGGTTACCTACGGCAAAGGGTTGGTTATCCAATAAATGGTTAGTCTACCGAAGAGTTTTTCCTATTTCCTTCCGCCTTACTACTAAACGAAATCGGTGTTCAATACGCAACAGAACTTTCACTTTATGATTTACCAAGATGTAACGTAATATTATATAAATAATGCATATTCCACCTAACACTTCATTATTAATACAATAATTTTGTGCTGAAAAAGTGCAACAAAAAGATAATTGAATTAAAATGCGTAAAAAAGACCCTAGATAAAACACAGAGGAAACACATGAGAGCACACATGGAGTAACACACAAAATAAAAATCACTTACATTTCCCATTTTTACTAACTCAGCATTTTATTCAAACAAAATATTCGTGCTATAAATGGTTAGAAAAATAAAGTAAACGCAGTAATAAAAATCTTAGAAAAAAGACATTACAAAAATACTACAGCGTCATTGATTGGGTAATTGTACTTACTTCTGGCTTTCTTGGATATGTTCCTAAGCATGTCAATGTACTCGACTTTGGTAGTGTTGGTCTCATCGAAGGACATGACTTTGAGGTCTTTCTTCTTGCCATCGAGGACACTGAAGATGGCTCCCACGGTGAGGTAGCATAGACTGTTCCCCTTGCCAGTGCTGGAGCCAAAGTTGTGGAACATCATGCCGCAGATGTCCCAGCCAAAACCCTTGGGGGGAGGAAAATCCTGGTCACATTAATTACACGGGAGGAGGTGATGGTTAGTGAGTTAGGCAAGTCAACAAAAAAAATAAATTTGTTAATTTTTTTTTTCTGTTAAACTAATAAAGAAATATGATATTATTATAATCAACGTGAATATTCATAAGAACAATCTAAAGATCAAACAAATGGTATCATAACCATGAAAAACATTTGCAATTTTGAATAAAATAAAATAGAAAAAAAAAACAAAATAGGAAAATGAATACAGCAACACTTTGTTCAATACACGGCATTGTCAAAGCTGCTGGAGAACGTTTTAATGTGTGGTAACAATTGATTTTACACTTAATTAGAGAAGTTGATCTGCAACCTCAGAGCTCAAAGTTCTATATAAAAATGTGAGAACATATTGTAGATCATTGTGTTTTACAGGTAACGCACTGAATTAAAAAATCTGTTATAAATAATAAATTATTTTTAGATATTTTCCTACATCATTTCATGAATGTAATACTTATAAGGGTTGTTAGTGATGATTTGGTTAATAAATGTTATTAATTGAAATTAAATAATATACTTAAAACCTTTTGCGCATAACACCTTCAACTAATAAAACCAACCACATTTCTTTAAAATAACTTTCAATACAGTTACGATGAAATTTTCAGATATTCGGTTGATTGACATTTGGAAGTTCGACTAACAGGAATCAAATTTTTACAATATTTTTCTCTTTTTCTCACAGGCAACAATTTGATGTAGGTTTATTTTTCTTCCCCGAGGGAAATTAGCGAAACCACACAAAATAAATCTTAAAGTTTTTTCCTTTTTTGGAAGCATTTATTTCATTTGGAATGTTTCGCATATTGATAAACATATTAAAATGTCATCTTATAAAAGGTATATTTTTGTGTTTTTTTTTATTTCAACAATCTTCAAGAGCAAAAAATAATACAAGAATAACTGATAACTGAAATAAATTATTTTTGTACCAAACCCAAATATTTCAAGAACAGATTTTTCTTTTTCAGAAAATAATATTTATCTGGAGAAAGCAATTGATTTTGGGTAAACAGTATTCATTGTATTTTTTTGTTCAAATAATAGCGAAGAAAGGGTGTTTTTGTTGACAAATCTCTATAAAAGATTGCTTATTTGATTACGTCTTCTGTTTTTTTTTTATATTGTTTATCCCAAATCATTAGATGTTTGACATAATATAGAAATTCAAAAAAAAATTTTTTTAAGTCCTTATCTACTTTCTAGGTATCCTGTTTTATTAGTTTCAATAAGCTCTTTAAGAGATTCCAAATACTGATTATAAAAACCGTAACACTTAAAGAAAATTCGGTTCGTCCCACCCATAAATCCTTCCCTGGTAAAACAACACAGTGTTTAAAAAGTAACAAGAGTTTTCCAACTAAAAGGACCCCAACTACAGTTTCAGGGTGTCCCATTAATCTCGCCTAGTAAGCGTCATGTTAAATCCTTCACGTCCTATTTCACCGTACGCTAAAGGTTATTAGCTCAAACAGGTTAAACACTCGAGATCTATTAAAATGTCACACTTGTACTCGTATATTGTATCCAAAAGAAGGAGCGAAAAAACACAATACGAGTATAATATATCACAGTTATGAAACGTTTTATCAGATCTGACATTAATAATTGGCGCATAATTGGTACACTTTACAAAATTCCTTCTTTCTGCAAATAAATTATAAATGCTGTCTTATGATAAAATTTAGAATAAGTCGAAACAACTTTCCAAAAACTTATGGGTTGTTATTTAATCTTAAGATTTCTGTAACCTGAAATATACAATTATACAGGAATGAGTATTCACTTTGTAAAAAAAATAAATTTTTAACGTAAAAATTTATTTAAAAAGTAAGAAGAAGACTTAAATAGTTATAAATTTTAAATTAAGCAACAATGAGTTTCAGATCAACAAACAACCGAAAACTGTCAATTTATTAAATAGCTTGGCCTTCGCACAACCAGGAAACCAGAACAAAAATGAAGTGCTACAAATTGGTTGTATTAATGATTTTTTATATTTTGCCTTGGGTTTATACGAAATTGCGATAAGAGAAGAATTGACTCAACCGAGAACTATTTACTATTTAAATTTAACTAAAATAATATTTAGTTGGTTTTGCAGTAGAGAACTGTACAACTAAATTAGCATCAAACTTTTTTGCAAGATCATAAATTATTATGTATATATATATAAATAGATAACTATGTACCTATTTAAAAATCCGTAAATGAACACATAAAACAAACAAATAAATTAACGAAGAAAACTAAGCATTTATATCAAACGCATTTCAATGTATTTTTGTTGTAAAAACCTTCCTAAAGCGAAACATATATATGTATATATTTTTTTAATTTTCAACAAAGGAGTAGTTTGCTTCGCTGCAGCATTGTAAAACTTACAGTTTGAATAATGAAAGATTCGTCTTTGCAGAATCTTTTCCGTAAATTTGTAGAGGAAAACGCGATATGCTCCGTGAACATCGACAATGCTACAATTGTGTTGTGAAATTGCACCGGGAGAAGAGTTTCAAATATTTTCTTTCAATCTTTGCACTTTTTTTGCGATGTGCAACTTGTGATGGTTTGAATACTCACGTAAAATAAACAAACGAAACGAACATGCTCCAAAAAATTTTTTTGTTTGGGATAAGAACATAAGATTTATTGACAGGCGGGCCTTGAAGAAACACATTCCCACGGGAAGGGAGAGATCGGAGGGGCAGTCGAGTCTAGAACTTGGGTACGTTGACAGCCCCGAGAAATGAATACAAATCAGAAGTGATGTGTGAGATTACAGTTAATTAGTGAATTCAGATGGTGTTAGAAAGCTTTGTTGGTTTTTGAATTAAAGTGAAATATTATTGAACCGGTGTTTGTGTGAAGTGAAAGTGGTTGGAGTGAGAATACAATTAACAATAATGACAATAATAATAATTGGATAATTTGTAGAGCGCCGTTTTGTGAAAATCACCCCAGGGGCGCTAAGAGTTGGGCGATCGCGATTATAATATAAAATGTGTCAAATTAAACGTGACTTCGTAAATATGTAGTTCAAACTAAATTACTTGTTTTAAAAACATGAAAATAATAATAATAATGATTGCGTTGTAAAACAGAGATTAGGGAGGTACAATTGTATTTACAGAATTATTTAATTACCCTTTTATAAGCGTAGGGAGGGGACCAAAATTGAACAAGTTGCAAGGATCTCGCTGAAATGAGGAAAGAAGCCGATAGGGAGAAGATCGAAAATTAAAGTGATTTAACTATATAGTGTAACCAGGTAAGCTTCACGCTGAGAATGAGAGATGACTAACTGGGTGAGTTTTTTTATATTATTTATTAAATTCCAGAGGACCCGTTTAAAAGACGGATACAACCGAGGTACAGGAACTAAGTTTACGACACCTGCCGCCCAAATAATGTTGTCATTAAAAGGAACGTGCTAGTCGAACTGTCAAACAGCTGTGAGCGAGAGACGGGCCAATGACCTTTTCATATATAGGACAAGACGCAGGTACAGTCAGTCAAAGGGGAAGTTTTGCTAGCGTATGACCGCCCGAATTGAAAGCGATCGGATGCAACCAGACGGAACAAAATGAAAACTTTTCTTCTGTTATTTGACTTTCTAATTTAATACTTCTCATCTATTGTTTGACTTTCTAAGTTACGAATTGGGATGCACAAAAACAAATCTAGAGTCAAAAGAGGGAGATGGTAATCTCCGAAATAAAACTACCAACCGAACAACTTTTCCCAACAGGTACCTTTCGAGAGGTAGGCAGCCTCTTTAAATTAAATGCAAAAATCAAACCAATTATCCGTTTATACCTACCTGAGAGGATAGGTATTCAGTAGAAGTTACCCATACCTAATACACGAGGGTGCTAGTAACCTCATAAAAAAAATACTGGAACCAAATATTAAAATACAGACAGTCCTCATCCTAAATTTGGCATTTCGAGTAGACCTTACATACATCTCACATGATAATTGGCTGAATGGGTAGGCACACAACCTATCGCTAAAAAGCAGGCTAAATGTCGACAAGATCGTCGTGTGTTATCTATGTTATTGACCTAGAAAGGGATGTAAATCCCCGACGACGAGGGAGTTACAACGTTTTCTAGAGGTGGCACGTAACTTAGGACCTTACGTGTCACATTTTCGCGACTAGATTCGTGACAAGGGATGTCATGGTTTTCCCCTTCTACACTCAGTAAAGTAGATTATCCTGGAGGTGTATGAGGTTGGGGCAATTCTGAAATTGGTGAGGAGACCTGGTTTTCTTTATTCTGGCGTGAAGGTTGCCGATTTGGAACAAGGGGAGACCCGGCTGGTTGTGATATCCAGACACGCAGATATCGATCGCCTTGCTCAAATTATCATCCATCGGTTTTGTTTGGTAAAGAGGAGGAGCCAATCTTAGCTTGAACAAATTCATTTCCTTTCCTCTCCTTCCCCTCCCAAAAATATATACATGGATGGCGCCGACAACTAACACCATAAATTTATCGTATGTTTATCACACATATAAAATCTAACACCTTGTTATACTCACGTTACCCTACTATAGATAGAATCACGTAGTTAGTTGGGGAGCAGGCGACTTAGAAGATAAGGTTTATGAAATGGTTTTAAAACACAGCGGTAATTGATTCAACTCACTCTATCTCAAAAGAACCGAGGGATACCACACATACATAGATAACTAGGTTTCTAAACCGAGAAACAAAAAACCAACACAACGTTCGGTGAAGCCTTTTTATACGGAACCGTTACGTGAAGTAGTTACGTTCAAGGCCGTAAAACACGTAGACAAATTATGATGCACACAGTTGAAGGGGTGTGTAATAAAGAGGATAGAAAAGGCTTGTAAAAGGCAGGGTGGAATTTCCTACCCCGGATATATACATAACCAAAGCCTTATGGAAAAGTTACCTATGGGACTTAAAGAAAATTTATCGTAGAAAGAAGAGAAGAAACAGTTGAAAAGGGCAGATCATTACAAACTTTTATAAAAATTGTTTTGGAGTTTTATAAAACAAAGCATGGAACATTGGTTGTTTATCACATTTTTAATATCTGGAAAATGAATGTGTATTTTGAAACTGAACTAGGATAGTAATAATAAATTTCTACGTCCAAGAGAAATTATAAATGATGTTAACTGAGATATTATACGTGTGTGTGTGTGTTTTCAGGAAACAACAGAGCTTTGGAAACATTTTCTGATATATCTTTACCTTGGAACAACAAGGTACCATCTATTGACTTTTGACTATTACAAATTAAATTTTTTTGTTGTCTTCATAATCTCTTCTAAAACATGTACAAGTTTTATGAAAGGTTTTTAGAAAATTATGTAAAAAAAGTTCTTTATAAAAAACATTATATATATATATTTTTTTTAAACGACAAGGTTTTATTCGCAATTTATGAGTAATTTATTTTTATTAAAAATACTTTTTTTCGTCAATAATGTTCCATCTTCTGATTGTATGAAATTGAGAAAAAAAAATATTTAAAAAAAAGTTAATAATTTTCCCACAGTACCTATCGTAATTGAATTATCTTCGAGTTTAACATTCACCACATAATCGTTCATGTCTGATTCACCGCTGGAATCACTGTCACTCACTTCGCCTTCAAAGACTTCCTCGAAATACTTCATCCATCTCTCTTTTATTTCTTCCTCATTCGTCTACATCTTTCCATCTTACGATTTTATCACTTTCATGCTTCCGTTTCCTGGACCACTACGAGACCTTTGACTTCCAATACAATTTCATGTTTTCTTGGAAAAGGTCTGTCATTTTCATTCTTTCGTTTTTTCACTCAAACTCTTACTTTTTTCTTACATCCCTGTACTTCTTAATATAGTGCGTAACTCTATAGCTCATTCCTCTCGGAATAGTATGGCTTATTTGTGATTTAAACTTCAGCAGTCAACAATACTTGTTAAAGATACCACACGCCAGAAGGCAGAACACTTGTTCTAGCACAAACTAGCATAACGGTAGGAATGGTGCAATTAATAAAATTTATAAAACAACATGTACGTTTAATATCTTTTGTCACACCAAATGTTAAGAATGTTAAAATAAGATTTTGTAGTGAAATACAATAATTCTACTGTAGTGTAAGATTAATCTGTCATAAAATGATGGATCAATGGGAAATATTGCTGGGGAATGTGTAGGTACTATGATCAATTAGTTTTGTTTAAATCAATTTTATCAATAACTAACTGACAAACACCCGGCATTGCTCGGGGACTTATAAATGGTTTAGAGTAAAGTTTGAGGTTTTGAATTGTAGAGTATCTGACAACTGGGTACATTTTAAAGATTGAAATACTATTATTGTATTGTAATAGTATTTGTTACACTTGATCGTGCCATGCATATTGCAAGTCACACATTCTCCTTGCACTTTTTTAGTTCATCACTTACGTCTGAATTTACCACAAATAATTATTTGATTCGTTTCTTCCTCCGGCATCTCCGACTTTTTCCGCTATTCACTTAATATAGTATAAATCCAAGATTGTCTCTGTTAAAAAATACATTATGTCAACTTTAATTCGACTCCGTATCTCAATCCTTGAGCATCCCTCACATTTTTACCATTCAAACAACTCATTCAATCAACACTTCTGGCACTAATGAGAACAATCCTTGAGCATCCCTCACATTTTTACCATTCAAACAACTCATTCAATCAACACTTCTGGCACTAATGAGAACAATCCTTGAGCATCCCTCACATTTTTACCATTCAAACAACTCATTCAATCAACACTTCTGGCACTAATGAGAACAATCCTTGAGCATCCCTCACATTTTTACCATTCAAACAACTCATTCAATCAACACTTCTGGCACTAATGAGAACAAACCTTGAAATTTTCAGTAAAATCGTATGAATAATATATGAATCCGCAGGGAAAACACAGAAACATTCATTTAAAAATATATGAATAATAACTAACTATTGCATCATTTACCTGAAGGGGTAGGTAGAGAGGATATACCACCGCACAACTCTATGTTTGCACACGCTTCTTGTTTCATTGAAATTCGTACACCGACTCATAATATAATACACCCTTCTGTTATTTTGGCTACTTACTAAACGGACTCAAGTATTCGATGTGTTCCTCGGGAGTCCGCGATATTTCTACCATTAACTTTCGCACACATATTCACATGGAACCCCTTTCTCCGTTCACTCATTCTAAATATCTAAACATCCCTTTCTTAGGACGGGTTGTTTCGGAGAATTTGAACAATTCGTCAAATTTCAACGTTCATTTTCGAGTTCTGTTATTATATCATTGTACGCTAGTTGCTTGACAAAACTAAAATAAAAACAGAACTTAAAAAATTTTTTCACAGAACTTGAAAATGAACGTTGAAATTTGATGAATTGTTCAGATTCTCCGAAACAACCCGTCCTTAATCTCGTTCATTGCGATTACAACCGCATAGCGTTCTATCCATATCACCTCAATTTTATTACAATCATTTTATTGTTGTGCCAAACAAGATTGCGCCTCGGTAATCTTTTTTCTACAATACTAGGTTTATAAAAAAAGACTTTTTTTTTACAAAAATATTTTATTAATAAATTCCTAACCATTTTTTTAAAGATTATCCGATGATGATATGCTTTATTTCAAAGCCTTTTAAAAAATGACTAAGCACGGATTCCAAATCTGTCAAAACGCCTTTAATCCCGGAATATGATATTCAAGTCAAACCTCCCAGTGTTTTGATAAAATGTTTTATCGTAACGTTTTGCAACACGTAACAAGAGATAATCCACGATCACACCGTGTTGCTTGGATTAGATGCTTCTGCTTGCGGAATATTAAATTATCAATGTTTAAACTTTAATTCCAGCGCCCAAACTGTTGAAAATCTAAATCCTTTGTTAGTAAGGAATCGCAAACACTTTGGGCGTACTGATCCATGCAATCCTTTTAAACTTTGTATCAGCTATTTGACTATGAAATGAAACATTGTTGGACTATGGGAGAAAGTTCTTTTTACAATTTCAACATATTTATTTAACAAATTATTTTTTTTTTCATATTTCCAATTTCATATTATACTAGAAACGTTTACAAAAATGCTAGTATATACTCTTTATAACATTACAATTATACTTCGAATTGAGATGGCAGGATAATAGTCAATAGACTGTAAAAACCCAATGTTATCTCGAGTAACATGAGATGAAGAAGATATATCGGACATTATTTTATCTCGCCGTATCATGCTGTCTTTTTCATACTAGACGTCAGGCACACGAAAACAAAAAAAATATTAGCATGTAAATGATTTTATACCAGATGGCGCAGTCATCCCCTATCGGAAGATGTTCTCATTTTCGCAAAAGACGTCACGACTTTACGAAGTTAATAGAAACAGAATACATGTTGACAAACCATAAACCGCTACACTCCCCTAGAACGAGGAATAATTATTGTGTTAAAACAATTATTTTATTTACAATTTTACTGTTTTTTTTAAAACGAATGATGACTTTTGCGTTACCTTGTATAACTCATTCTCTTTAAAATCAGAAACCCGTCAACAATTTTTCAATTAACCACTACATTCAATCGGTTTAAATATATGCTATGCTTTTTTTTCCTTTATAATAGCTCCACCCAGGAGGCCCTGAAAAAAATTATTTTCTGAATGTTTCCTGAACAAATAGTTTATTTACATTGTTTCACGTTACACCCACATATTGTGTATGCCACAGTTGTTACATGTCGATAGTTATAATATATTATTGATAAACGATCAAATAAGAATTTAATCAAGAAATGTAGTTTAACTGCATCTGTGTCGTAAATTATTAAAATGGAGTAAAAATTCAGATTCCTTTATGTTCGTCATTCCAAATAATGTCAATCGCAGAAGTAAAACATTTCATTAGAATAAATTCCATTACTGTGCTTGTGATAAAATAATTTTTTTTAGCTACTCTGTCAGGCTGTATGAAGATTTTTCAGGGTAAATTTCTGTTTGTTTGATTACTTTAACATGACTGTCACTAACAGCCACTCAGCGGAGCACTTACCACAAAATAATCAATCCACTTTAACGTCAGTTAATTAAATAATACTAGCAAGCAAGTCCTCATTTAAATCTCTCATTTTAAGTACATCACGTTTCAACAAATTGGTTTAGGAAGTAAAACAGAAATTAAATAGTATGATTCGACACATAAACATGTCTTCCCCAGCTCTCATTACAGTGTAATTCTCATTTAATTTTTAATGTAATAATAGATTTTTTTAAATAAAAATATGTCCGGAATAATAACTGTTGTTTGTCAAATGGTAACGTAATGGTTTTCATTAAAATAGACAATCAAAAACATAACATTTAGAAAAGTAAGAAGAACTTAAAATCGAAAAATGTTCATTAATATTCTCTGAATAAAAACATTTGTTTTAAAAATAAACGGTTCAACCAAAAATTGTGGGACCATTTTTAAACAAATAAATTTCTGCTAATATTCCATAATTACTAATCTTTCTAGAAAATATATTTTTTAATATAAGTTTATAAAAAAATCTAAGTTTAATTTTATACATAAAATAAAATAAACGTTGTAAGTAAAGTGGAAGCAGAATTATAAAATGGAAAAACAGTAATTAATTTGTAATATTTTATAAATAATTTGATTTCATGATATTCAACCAATACGATTTAACAATTTATTTATTTTTTTAATGCCACACAATTTTTTTTTTATGTTACTGATTATATCCGAAAAATTATTACATTTTTCGCTTGTATAATCTCGGCGCGCGCCACCAGCAATAAACCTTCATTTTCATTGACAAATCAAATAATTTCACGCCAAAATAGTAACTACGTAAACTTTCAAGACTCAATTATTTTGAAATCAAATAAAATGCCTATGACTTTCACTTTGCAACCTCAATTTATTGAAAACTTGTCATTTACTTGGTGTCAATTCTCTTTATGCTGCAAGAAATTACTTAGTCGACATTAATTAGTCGAAATTCGTATAGCACAGAAATATCCATTTTTAATTCAGTGACTTCCATTGAACTTATTAGATATTAACAATACTTGGAAAATAATTTATAATCTGTCATTTTGTTTCCTCATCCTTACCTTTAGAATATCTTTCACAGCCTGCCCGACCATTTTATAGCCTCCCATCATCCTGGTCAGGGTTGGGTAATCAGGCTTGTTCTCAAAGGCTTCAGCGTGGGCTCCGGCCGTTAAAACGGGGATTTTCCACACCCCTGCGTATCGCGCTACAGGGGCAATGACGTATTCGCAACCAGGACCTATGAAGGCGTCTGAGAAAAGAACCAAATTCAAATTAGGAACAAATTAAAAGTAAGTAAATTTTTCTAACTTCATCATCTTTGATTGACGATCAATTATTGTGACGGTAGTTGAAACATTCCGTAATTTGAATTTATATCATAGTTTTATATTGATTTTTTTAAATCAGTGGTGTTACTTTCCGGTTTCTTTAAATAGTTTATTTTATTAGTACACTGGTGTATGATTTTTGATGAAACTCGAACGATTTAGAAACGCAGGTCTAAAAAGTATAATAATATCATATAAAAGATATAACTCAAACAAAAAAAAATGGTTCTTTGACCTAAGAGTTTCATAAAAAGAACTTTATAAAATTAATAATTACATAAACAAGAAATTCAATTATTTTGTGATAATTTGAGACAAAACTATGAAAAAATCAATAGCATAAGCGCGTAGAAATTATGTACTTGAAGACGCCGAACCATTGTGTTGTAAATGATAGCCTTGAACCAAAACCTCCTAGATCACAAGGCCGGGACACTTATTCAAAGCAGCCTCCTAACTTGAATGGGATTTTACAAAAAATTTCGTTTAATTTTTTTATTTATTTATTTATTCTTCTTTATTAAAACATCTTAAAATGTTTAAGTTGATTTTAAAAATTTAATAAAAATACATTTTTGGTGATTCTTATACAAGTTGGGAGGCTGATTTGATTCAGTGTCCCGGCCTTGTGATCTAGGAGGTTTTGCTTAACCTCCCTTGAAGGGTGAAAGCCAGAAATATTTAGAAAATTTATTTTGACCTTAATTTTAGAACAAATAAAATGACTTCGTGTTTACAATGTACTTCTACTGAACAGTAAAGTTGAAGAACCCTTTTGCAGGATTAAAGTAGAACTTTAAGCTCCATGTTTTATTATACAGTGGTAATTATTTGCATTAAGGGTTGCCAAAGCATTTAATAATTTGTTTTTGTGATGTTAAAATTATTTGTCACTGTCTAATGTATGCTTAAACCTTATAACCTTGTTGGAATACTTTTAAAATGCTTTCAGCTTTTCACTGTATTTATTCGAGTATCGATTTGAATTCCTTAGTATAAAAGAATTTGGGGAAAAGTGAGTTCATATTTGAAGGACGTTTCCGGAAAATAACATTTTAAAATTATATTGAATTGAGACAGAAGTGAATTTTTAATTGGGAAGCTAAAATAGCGTGAGGAAGCCAAAACCAGTTATTTCTTCTAGACAAAAAAAAACAATATTCATAAACTAAAATAAAAAAATAATGTAAATACCGCATAAGAGTCTCTACAGCTCTTAACCGTCTAGAGCCAGTAGGACTAAGTGGGCGCACGCTCTGCAATTAAGAGCAGCGGTTTTTGATTAGTTAAAAACGCCAAACCGCGTACAAATACGCACTGCGGCTAGCGTTTTTACTAAATTCTATTTCAGTACGTACCACCAAGAAATAGAATTATTATTATTTAATTAAAACGCTGCTTTTAATCACAGTGCGTGTTAAGCTTTTGGCATTTTATAAATCTGAATGGAATCGTGAAGAGATGGAGAAGAGGTAGATTTGATGTACCTGGCTATTCAGATCTGGTCACCAAACACAGATAAAGCCATTTCAAACAACATTGCGATTACGATTTGTGGTTTTTCACCAGGCGATACTATTTTGATTTTTTTTTATTTGTTAATTTTACAGACAAAAAGTAATTATAAAAGATTCGTAGAACAAAGACTCAGAGGCGAAATGGTCTAAGCCTTATTTTATTAATTTGAGATACATGAACATATACAATACGACAATACGAATATACACATTACTAACGTGTTTGAATCAGCTCCTGCTAAAATATTAAAAAAATAACTAATTTAAATAGATCCTGATCATAAGTAATACGTTACTCTAGTGCTAATTTAGTAACAGTGCAGTGAAAGTAGTGCATTACTCCACATACGTGTTGTGTTATTTTAAAACCTAAGTTTATTAAAAATAATCCGCCATTACCGCTATTTGGTACCTAATTCCACCGAGCACGACTTACTACTCTAGTGTGACTGTGTGTGTATCCGTACTAGCCGTCAGCGCAAGTACTCACTCCTTCCCGCCGACACAAGTCAGGGCAGCTAAACCTATCTCACCAGCTACTTTATCATGGACTCCTGTGATACATATGCATTCATCACATTAGCAAACAATATTATACGTGATTTAAATACGACCATCATGGATCCCACTAATAAATTTACTAAAGAACAAATGGGTAAATTAACGCCTCAACTCTCAGTGCTATTAGGCAATATTAGTTTGGTTTCCACAAAAGTTGGTTTTCTCGAAGGTGAATTGAATGCCTACAGGAACATTTCACCTAATCATTCCAAAAATTTGTCAACTACCAACATCGAAACGGAACAACTAACAGGAATTTGCGAAACTTTGAACGAAATGGACGAGAGGAAATCGCGATCTAAAAATGTAATAATGTTCAATGTTCCTGAAAGCTCGGGCAATTCTCAAACTGCAACAATGAGCGAAGATCTGAATAATGTCAAGAATATTCTTAACAATGTTGATAATGTAGATACCTCGCTAATTAAAGTGTATCGATTGGGTAAGAAGGACACTAATAAAACACGCCCCATCAAGGTCGAACTGTCCGATAAATATCAAGCCAGAACTGTTCTACAGAAAAAAGGAATACCGTATGGAAATGTAATTATCAAGACCAAGAACGACTTAACAATGCTTCAACGGCAAGAAGTACAAAACTTGTGGAAGGAGCTGGAGGATCGAAAAAGCAAGGGAGAAAATAATTTAACCATCAAATATATCAACAATAGACCCAAAATTATAACAAATATACCAAAAAACTTATAACCGCGCCACGTTACATCTTCTACCAGAACGTCAGGGGACTTCGGACTAAACTCAGTGACTTTAGAACTAATGCACCCACCATCACACAAGACATCATCATACTCTCTGAGACCTGGCTGGAACCATCGATATACTCAGCGGAGCTCGGTCTACCTAACCACAGTATCTACCGAGTTGACCGAAATCGGAACACCAGCTCCAAATTAAGAGGAGGAGGCGTCCTGATAGCAGTAAATAAAAAAATTTCATCGAAATTATTAAAAAACAAAAACAATGATGTTGAGCAAATTTTTGTAATGTTAAACGATAAATCCAAAAAAACTATCATCGGATGTGTATATATTCCACCAAATTCTAATATAATAATGTATAAAAATCACTGTGAAGATGTCGAGCTACTCAAATCTAACCACCCTAATCACAATATTATTATTTGCGGTGATTATAACCTACCTAATTGTAAATTTAATGATTTGGATTACTTACCATTAACGGCGTGCGAGAGAGAAATCTTAGACATGTCGAACTATTTAGGTCTATTTCAATGTAACAATGTGCCGAATTGTAGTAATCGGACACTTGATTTAATTTTCTCTACTGATGAGGATATAAAAGTCTATGAGTCAGCCGAATCCTTTGACCCAATTGATAATTACCACCCTCCACTAACAATACTATTACCTATTACAATAGAGTGTGACCCCCTAATTAAAAATTGTAGTCGTAATTTCATTAATGCTAATTACCAGGACATTAATCATGCACTTAACAAAGTAAATTGGTCTGTTCTCAAGGAAGGTGATCTCAACTATAGCGTAGAACTATTTTACTCTCAACTGAATAGTATCATCTCCGACACAATTCCTCTAATTCATCATAAAGTACGAAAGTATCCGATATGGTTCAGCAAAGAATTAATTCAGTTAATTGTTATTAAAAAAGAAACACATAAAAAATATAAAGAACACAGAACAATTCCCAACTATATGGCATTCAATAATATTAGAAGAGATTGCAAAAAAATGACAAAAAGATGTTATAATAATTACATTAATTCTGTTGAGAACACGATACTTCATGATGTAAAATACTTTTGGAAATACACAAAATCATTGAAAAACAATGATGCTGGTATTTCTGGTAATATACGTTACAGACAAAATAGCTCCAGTAAAACTTATGAAATTGTTAACATGTTTGCTGATTACTTTAAGGACGTGTATTAACCTGATATTCCAGATGACTTAATTCCTTACTTCAATACGGATTTAAATTTACACTTATCGCAAATACACATTGATATTGAAGACATTATAGTCTGTATTAAATCACTTGAACCTAAAACAAGCTCGGGACCTGATAAGATTCCTTCCATCTTACTTAAGAATTGTGTCCAAAGTTTATCTGTTCCGCTTAATATACTGTTTAATAAGTCACTCTCCACAGGACACTTTCCAAAAATATGGAAACTTAGCTACTTAACTCCTGTATTTAAAAGTGGTGATAAATCCTTTGTTGAAAATTATCGGCCTATCTGTATTCAATCGTCTATACCTAAACTATTTGAGAAATTGATTCTTAAGAAAATCAGCTTCTTTGTAAACTCTTGTATCGCAACTTGTCAACACGGCTTTATCTCCGGCAGATCAACTTTGACTAACCTAACATTATATGAAAATTTTATTTCCAATGCACTTGCCAACAAACAACAAGTTGATTCTATATATACCGACTTCAGTAAGGCGTTTGATAAGGTCTGTCATAAAATCCTCATTAATAAACTTTTGAAACTCGGAATTAATGGAAACCTTTTATCTTGGTTTAAGAGTTACTTACTTAGGCGTCAGTTAACTGTCTGTATTAATGATCACTTATCCTACATGTTCGAAGCTACCAGTGGCGTACCCCAGGGTTCGCATCTTGGTCCTATACTTTTTAATTTATTCATTAACGACGTAACAAACATATTCACCCGTGTTCTCATTCTAATGTTCGCTGATGATATGAAGATATATAGAATTATTGACAATATAGAGGACTGTCTAACACTTCAATCTAATATTAATAGCTTTAACGATTGGTGTCTTAAAAACAAATTAACACTTAATGTAAAAAAATGTCAACTTATGAGATTCCACAGAAAAAAAAACCCATTGTTGTTCACCTACTTTCTCAATAATCACACGTTATTATCTGTTGATGAAATAAGAGACCTTGGTATAACCTTTGACACTAAATTAACTTTCGTTAAACATATTAATAATATAACCAGTAAAGCAATGCAAATGTTAGGTTTTGTCTTACGGATTTCAAAGGATTTTAAAAATTTAAAAACTGTCAAATTACTTTACACTTCACTTGTTAGAAGCCAACTAGAATTTAACACCACCATTTGGAGTCCTTATTACAGTGTACATGAGAATTCCCTTGAGCGCGTCCAACATAAATTTTTACGTTATATTAATTTTAAATTGGGAATACTCATCGAAAACATTAATTACCCCTCTCTGTTACATTTATTGGGACTCGATACATTAAAAGAAAGAAGAATTTGTTTTGACCTATTTTATTTATTTAAAATCATTTCCAACCTGTTGAACTCCCCTGAACTTCTTTCGCTAATATGTTTCCGTGTACCTAGTCGATCAGTTCGTTTAAAATTACCTTATCACTGCAACAATACAGGATCTAACGCTGAACTCAATTCCATAATGAATCGCCTACATGTACTTGGTAATAAATATGTTTTGGATGAATCTATAAACATTGCTAGTTTATCCTCATACAAACACCACCTAATTAAAACTGTATGTCAGCGCTTCTCTGATTGAATATAACCAAATACAGTTTTAAAGTATTAGTTTATCCGGGATTTATTGTAAATTAATTGTTTATATATTTATATATACACATTGTTGCATTGTATTTATAATAACCATTTCTATTGTTCTCTTTTATGTATTTTGTATTTATATTTTTTTTATCTATGTATATTCTGTATTTATAATAAGTAAAAAAAAAATGTTATTCTTTTGTAAAAGCCGCTATAATCGGCGTTAATAAATAAATAAATAAATAAATAAATAAATAAATAAATAAATAAATATGTTATACGTTAGTGTGTTATAATTGTACGAATAACATATTGGTAGGAGATATAAATCTGTTATATAAATACTGATAGATGAACTTTGCATTTAAGATAAAAGACCGAATATTTTTTTTTTAAATCTGATCTAAAAATGTCGTTTTATGAAACAGAATATCAGACAACACCTGTTTTTATTTCCTGTAACATATTTTTTATCGCTTTAGTTAACAGAATTGAGAAATACTTTAACCTTTCACCAGGGTATGGTTAAATACTTCCTTTATACATTTTGACTTATTGCCTGTTGTTGGTAAATATTTTGCCACAAAATGTCACTCTGCAAGCCCTTTACAAATTTGTTAGTGAAAATAATTTAGGCAGGCAATCTGCCTAGTTGAAATTTAAATTTTCAAAAAAATAAAAGAGTTCCAAATGGGACGTTTGTCTGATTTCACTGAACAATCGGACAGTGAACTACTGTGGTAATTTTAACTGTTATTACTATTTCGAAAGTTTTTTTAAAATTTATAATTTTTTTGTATAATTATAAGGCTTATTTTGGTGGTTTTTTAGTCTTTCTTTTTTTAGTTTTTCTAGCTTGGTCTACGTTTCAATTAATCAATTTAAACGTTGAACGTTCAACAGCTGATCGGAATTTCGATGCCAAAAAACAGGCAGTAGTAGTACCAAAATAATTAAAAATATTAGGTATTGGACTGTAAGGGTCGGGCGAGAGGGTGGGCGGTTACTCGGTTGAGTGAACAGGGACGACACATGAAAGTAAAAATATGTTTGCCGTTAGGTAAACATAAAAAAATACACTGGCCAATATATTATGTAATCAGTGTCTAAAATGCTGTCTACATTCGTAATTTATTTAAATAAAAATGTGAATGTTCGATTTTCAAAATCTTAAGTCTCTGGAAGTTCTTCACCGATTGCTTTGAAATTTTGACACAACGTTGCATTCAAATACACGTGTATTTTTTATTTACCTACATTATATATATGTGCATGCTATTTAAAAAAAGTGTCTTCTGTTGGACAAACATGTTTCGCTATCTACACAGATAGACTGAGCCCCAGCAACGCGTGGCGGGGTGCAGCTAGTTCCTAATAAGTTCAGTAATCGCTGGTTGGCGTGCCCAGTACTCACTGATACGCCATGTTTACACAGTGTATGGAAAGTCGCAGTACAAGCGGAAAACTGGTAAACAACATCACGTAAACCTTGTTTATGCGATCTGAACATTTCAATTTCCCACTTTTTTTTCAATTCTTTCAGCTTTAAAACCTATTTAAGTCGGGTCCATGCTAAGAAGTATTTAAATACATTAAACAACTGATGTTAACCCCTTTCACTGTTTTTTTAAAATTTGATATAAAAAAATCCAATTTCGGACTCGATTTACAGCGAACTCGATTTAGCGATTTACTTGATTTACAACGAAAGCTCTAATCACAAAATGGAATAGATCCACCAGTTTTCCGCTTATACTACGAGTTTCTGGATACCGTTTAAATGTTATAAAAAATTGATTAAATTTTTTATTTTAATCATAAAATTAAATTTTTGGGCTGTTACAACGCATTAAGGTAATAATTAAGGAAATAAAAACGTGTTCAACAAACTAACCAAATACTGCAAATTCTGCTTCATGTAAATGTTTCTTACTTTCCTAGCTCCATATAAACCTAATGTTACGTCTGTATAAGTGCTAATTGGTATTAAGTCTGCATACACGCGGAATAACTTAATACCCCGGGGCTTACACCATATTACAGTATATTAGCCGGCACGATGCGCAATCGTCGATATGAGAGCACCAAAACTACTCGCGGTAACAAAGCACAACTCTGTTCAAAGTTCATGGAAATTAATGCTGGTAAATTATCCACCACAACAAAGGCAAGAACTCGTGTAAATTTATGGTCGTTAGAATTTATTGTCAGAACTTAAAGTTTAGCAGTTAAAAATTAGGTTGAACAATTGTATTATTTTCTATATATTTTATATGAATTCATTATACTTACTGACTACATTATTTTTAGACCGTTTTATGTAAGATTAAACTGTTTCTATCTATCTTGACTAATTATTTTACAAGTCTGTGTTTTACTCCAATGAAGATTGATGATTTTATGTGTATATTAGTTGACATCGATACGTAAATAAAAATGATAAGTTGATATAAAAATGTTTCTCATTTGAAAATTCTAAAATGTTGTTCTCTGATCAAGACATTTGTCAAAAAAGGACGAATGGCGGTGGTCGTTTAGGTGACAAAATTCAGTGATTTTGTGTTATGACATACAAATCTTCGATTGTCCCAAACTATGTTCTCGTGTTTATAATTTGGTTTATTTAAAATTTCGTATTATGCACCATTATTGAACGCTTGAATTTAATTTTTAGCTATTTCCTTGTAATTTTTGTTTTAGCTTTTGTTCTGTGCATAATAAAAACAACGCGTAAAAAACAATGTTTTTATTTTATAACCAATAATTATTAGCCTGAAACACTCATACACATTGAAAAATCTCCTGATAAAAGATACATGACGCCAACGGGACCTGAACCCGTGTCCTTTCGATTTCCGGTCGACAGCTCTGACCACTGAGCTATGGCGGCTTATCTCTTATCCGCGAAATAATTCAATATATACTAGTGTTTCATTCAACAATTACTGCTTGTTACATTTTTTTTCACCTGAAACAACCAACTTTATTTTATATGAGAAAGGCATTGTAAGTGCTAACTCTCTCACTAGATGGCGTCGAGACAAATTGTCTAAATTTCTCGATGAAAATACTAGAACTTGTCAAATATTGATATTTTTTTTTGGTATACTAATGTTTAAGACAAGATTTTTTATGCATAGCACAAAGGGTAAAAATTATTTTATAAGCAATAACATTGAACTGTAACCAACAATAACCTGAAACACTCATCCATATTGAAAAATCTCCTGATAAAAGATACATGACGCCAACGGGACATGAACCCGTGTTTCAGCACGATTGAATGTCGGGAAGTGGGTTAATTTCCACTTAAAATAAAACCTAAATTCAAATATAAGTATTTACTTAAATAAAAGAAAACTCAGTTTTCATCACTCACCGGGATTGCGATGTAGAAAATTTTAAAACAAAACAAAGAAATGGAATACATTATAGTCTGTATAATTCGATTATTTACTTCTTGCAACAAGCACTCTGTTAAAACAGGCAGTCAAGTCAATATTAATATAAGACAAATAGGTGGCTATTTTTATATTGCTTAAAAATTATGTCCTATGTATGTCCCAATACAATCCTTACATATAAATTTAATTTCTAGAGATCGACTAATTTGACTGTCCTTAATAATAATAAATAATAATACTTGGATGAATTGTATAGCGCCGTTTTTGTGCAAAAACACCTCAAGGTCCTTGTAGGAAATAGGGTGATACTTAAACCCTAAGTATAAAGAGTGACGTAATAACTTAAAATAAATATGTAGACAAACTTACCAGATTAAAAACAATCCGATGAAATTAATAATAAAGATCATTTGTTTAGTTTCTGCGTTGTTAAGAATTATTCATTCCAGTCAGAGTTAGAAACTTTCAAAGTCTGCCTAGATTTGAGAGTTATTTGCAAAGTTTCCAAAACAAACTCTCCCAGTTGACAGGGTGAATGAAAAAAACGGAGATCGTAATGTTGCTAAGAACATCAACATCCAACTAATGGAAAGATTTAGCTTCTTTTTCAACCACCTGTTGAGACAGTTTCTGACGAAGTCTTCAGAAGCTGAAAAAGTTCGTTGCTAGGTAAAGTTTTTAGTTCAGTAAAATTAAACTAATTTTAATTACTTTTTGACTGAGCGTGGTGAAGTACTGTTTTAACTCGACCATTTTGCTTTTCGTCTGTAAATTTGTTTGTGCGTTCCGTTTTTTTTTTCTAAAATTTGCTGCATCCACTTTATTATTCAAGCAAGCTTCACTTTGACTAGGTCGTTAACTTTAAAAATGTCTGGTTAGGATCATTTTATCACTTTTAACTGTCTTA
Organism: Hesperophylax magnus; assembly: GCA_026573805.1. Classification (NCBI taxonomy): domain Eukaryota; kingdom Metazoa; phylum Arthropoda; class Insecta; order Trichoptera; family Limnephilidae; genus Hesperophylax; species Hesperophylax magnus. The sequence continues at coordinate 12,283,309 of JAIUSX010000012.1, forward strand.
TTTGTGTTTGTTTAATATTATGGTACCTGACGGCCTGAAGAATGTTTGTAAAAAAATTATCTTTGTGATAGTGAAGTTTAATTAGACAATTGGCACAATCATTCCTTATTTTCATTAAAATTGTTTGATTTATAATAAAGTAGGTAGGTATCTACTTACAAATGTCATGATTTTCGAGGAAATTTCTGTTTTGATTTATTTAATAAAAGAAAATTAAAAACATGCTTTTTTGAATGCTAAGTCTACTGTACTACAGAACTACTAGCAATGATTTCTTTTTTAACTGTATTTTATATGTGTATATAAAAATGGTAAAGCGTTTAAGGCGATGAACTACGTCGTAAAATATTTTAAATTGAGCCGCTATCAATAACAACCCTTACGTAGATGGCGATAAGGTTTAAATTCCCGCTTAACACCATCGGCCTGTTTTGATTTATGGATGAAAAAAACAAGGCCAAAAAGTGCCTTTTATTTTATTTTGTGGATGTTCAGGCATAAATATTTAATTTTTTTTCTATCATTTTATAAATAACTTAATTTGTCACATTATACAATAAAATTATAACCGAATATGGGTTCGTAAGTAGGAGATTTTGAACTTTAAAGCAGTTTTCATAGGCCTTTACACTAATTTTTTCTGGGCTTATAAAAATACTTTTCTAAAAAATACTCGATTGTTTCAAAGGCCAAGATGTATTCTACTCGCAGTATTTAATTAAAGCATCTGAAACATTTCTAGGCGACCAAATTTTCAAACCAAAAACACATGATTTTGCATTACTACGTATGGCATCGCCTTAATAATTGTCATTCAAGATTTTGACATTAATAAATAAAATAAACAGATTAATAAATAAACAGATGCATTTTCACCTCATTCTAGTGGTAGATACTCTCAGTATCTCCCTGGCGAGAGATCACAATTTCCAAACCTTCCTCTCTCACATATTCTACCCCCTCTCACTTCCTTCAGCCTTACAACGCTCCCCAAAATTAAAAATGTCAGAGTCTTACCGATTCGGGCAAATTAATGAGATGTATAAGAAAGTAAACTTATTTCAGAACCATGATAATATTAAAACGAGAGATGTTCATTTAATGGCAATAATGAATTGTAAAGCAGGATTCTATAAATATTTAACGATGTAATTTACTTATTTCAAAACATTTACGTCGAAATTCCCAGTTCCTTACATTGTTTTAATTGTTATTTTAAAAACATTAAAGCTCCTAACGCCCGTTAGAAAATTTATGGCTCACAACGAAAGCTCGCCGTTTTAATCAGAGTTGTTTAATTTAAGTTTATATTAAGTTATCGCAGGGAGCTTTCACGGACGCAAGGCCCCTAATTTAATCACCACCTCTAAGCTTCGCCTAGACAGCTTTCTCATTTGCAAATGGGCTTAATTTGCTGAAAATTTTGTATACTTCATGTTGCCGGAGGTCAGGGTTAATTTTATTAAAGTTTATTAACCTTAGATGGCTTTAAATTTGTATTTTATTTTGAGAAAATGATAGACTTCCAAAAATGCAAGATACTATTTCTTTTAGTAGAAATTAATACTACGGAGAAGAGTTTAGTTTTTTTTTTTAATTTGCAGTACTAAACTATTTCAGAATCTTTTATGGCTTATGGGATTCGAGGTGTTTTTAAACAAAATTTTTGCTTAAAATTCATTAAAAGCAATTTTTTTGTTTGTTTAACCAATACATATATATATATATATATATATATATATATATATATATATATATATATATATATATATATATATATATATCGGTTAAACAAACATATATATATATATATATGTTTTCAACAAACCGAAAAACATTGTTTTTAAAAAGTGATAATTTTAGATTTCGCTAGCTGAAGTGTACCCGGCATTGTTCGACTTTTCTCTACTTATCTCTAATATAATATGCATGTATCATATGTACATAAACCATCCAAAAAAAAAATCTAAGCGATAGTGAATCGTATCAAAATCCGTTGGGTAGGTTAGTAGAACTAAGCGCACAAACCGACGCGGATAATAACTTTGTTTTATACAATTTAGAGACAGAAAATCAGACATTTACGATTTCTGTGTTATATTTAAGATTTACATATTATAATGTATGTAGTTACATTTCTTGAATAAGTTACAAAAGGTTCTCATTAAGGTTTAGATAATACCGTGAATATCACCTGTAATTGAATTTCCCAGCCTTAATACGTCCATTAAACATGACTTTCCCATCAAAGTTCACCGAAGTTTGGCCTATGAATCTCAATTCACAATTCACACCCTCGGCACATGGTTCTTCATCTCGGTTAGTTCGGGAGTAATTGGAGAAGTAATTTGCACCCCCCTTCAAATTTAACTTGTACTTTCTTGGAATTCCGCGTTGGCGTTCAAGTTTCCTCACACAGATGTGGTGTCACCGCACCGCGTTACGATCCCAAGGAGATATCAAAGAGAATACATTACGTGACGAAAGGTAGGATATTTATTTGTCGTTAAAGTTATTCTTTTTCGGTAAATTTTATTAAATATATTTTTCGATTTTCATCTTTACATTTCTTCTTATACCCGCCCAACATGCTGAGCCATGAGAACAAACAAGTAAGTAAATAAAAACATAGATGAGAAGGCCCGTACAATTTATTTTTACCTTTTTGACAGATAGGAGCGGCTCTGTGCGGTCCGTGGGCTCTTTATGGACGGAATCGACGAAAATTTACAAAATAGAATACTTTCTTTGTAAACCAGATAATAAACGCTCATATTACCTGATTATTAGTTAATTCCATTATGACAATAATCGTGTTTTCACTGGGTTCAAAAATAAGACGTTTTAAGCGAGTTTAAATACTGTGCAATATTTTTGTACACAAATTTATTATCATAGAACAGAAATGATTTGAGCAGAGCAGGGAAAGTTTTCAAACGTTTAAGATATAATATAATATACAGGGTGTCCGGGGGTAAAGTGCGCTAACTTCGAGAGGTGGTTCTACATGATGGTAGAAGTAAAAACGATGAATAACTTTTTTTCGAAATCCTAATTTTTTTTTTACCATACAAAAATATTTTTCCATGGAAATTTTCCCATAAAAACAATTCAACTATTTAACCTAAAAACTACCTTATAATACTCCCCGGACATCCCGTATATTAGGTATGTAAATCAAATGAACAAATAAATATAATTAACCATAGTGAAATATTAAGAAATAAAATAAAGTTTAAAAAAATAAAAATACTCAAGGTACTTAATAAAAAAATAGGCAATATGTACCTATTTATAATGTAAAATTGTGTATCACACGTGGTGTTAGTTTGAAAATTTGGTCTCCTGGAAATGTTTCAGATGCTTCAATTAAATACTGCGAGTAGAATACATCTTGGCCTTTGAAATATTCGAGTATTTTTAGATAAGTCTTTTTATAAGCCCAGAAAAAAAGATAATGTAAAGGCCTATGAAAACTGCTTTAAAGTTCAAAATCTCCTACTTACGAACCCATTTTCGCTTATGATTATATAATGTGGCAAATAAAGTTATTTATAAAATGATCGAAAAATGACCGCTATGTTATTCAGCTCAATTTAAAATACTACACGACGTAGTGCATCGCCTTAATAAGTTTTAATTTTGTTTGTGATAATTTTGTTTTGTTTCCCTCATTTTGTAGATTAAGATTGTTGAATGCTTTTATTGCCTTGTATTTGTGGTGACTTTGTCCAAAGATTGTGATTGTCTTAGTTGTGTATGTACGCTAGTCTAACTGATTTGTTAATTTTAGTGTTTTCGTTTATTTAAAATTGATTTTTTGATAACAATCGTACTTTAGTAATTAACTTTATGTTTATTTGGCTATATGAACACATCAAACATTTTTAATATTTCGTCAGTGTCAGTCATCCTATGTTTTTAAGTATTACCTTCAGGATAGTTTTCTGTGCGATTTCCATGTCACCAATTGCTGAGTTTATCGTTCCTTCCCAAGCAATGATACCGTTTTCTATTATGAATTGACAAAATTTATTTTATTAATACGTTAAAAAAATATATATTTGTGATTTGTTTGATATGATGTGACCATCTATGTGAGGTTATTACGGTCGAACATAATTCATAGAAATTTTATTCGGTAATTTTTTTCTAAAAAAGGTAATTGCAAATGTTAGTCTTTAAACATATGTTTTCAATATGCTTAGCTCAACTATGTTTGTGTCTAACCATGTTTTCACTTTCGTGATTCCTAATTTCGCTATATTATACACAGTATTCCAGTCTTTAGGTGTTATATAGTTTATATCCTACTTACAAATATAATTCCTTGTGTTATTACAACGAATTAGTTTTAAACAAACACCCAATGAATACTCTTAGAAAACATTTGAACATGAAACGCCGTGCAAATAAAAGGGATGAATGATTATGAGACGATATTAAAGCTCAATAAATAGATCAAAACTTATTTAGAACCCGTGAACAAATAAAATAGGCAATATTATTAACCTAATTACTTGGCCTTTACAAATAATGAGTATTTATGGGTTCAAACATAAATTTATGTTAAGGGAACGAGGGTGGGTTTGTGATTATTTATAAAGTAGAGATGTATTATTCAAATAAATTATTTTGTAAACAAAGTTACTAACTAGTGATCATGCCATTTTTCTTTAAGAATATGATGGAAATGAAAAATCACAAATCATTTTTTATTCCAGTTTCTGGTTAACGTATGTGATTTTCTTTGTCTTTCTCGGGCGTTCGCGTTTCTTTCTTCCATCCACTTGCACATCTATATCTCACTGTCTTGACGTTTCTTTTTCTAAATATCTCCTTTTCATGACCAAATCATCCGAAAAATAATTTTTTAATAGATTAATTATTTATGATAAGGCGGTTTTCAGTGATTTCACGTTTCGTTCAGGCGCAAATTCACCAAGGGTTCTCAGAAAAGTTTTTTATACCTAATAGAAAATTCACTTCAAAAATTTTCATTGTAGTTACAAGCATAAGTGTTTGACTGAAAAACTTACTCACGAAATGAAACGAGAAAAAGATTCCATCGCATGAGTTAGCTCTGAATTTTTTGAGGAGCTTTCAGGTATGTTTCATTGTTTGGCCGACTTATCATGATTTTTGGTATCTCACTGAGAGTACTTTATGAGTAACTTGGTGGGTTTCAACCATTGATATAAATACTTAAAGAATAGCCTAGTAGAACCATAATTAATTCATAAAACGAAGCAGAAATTCTTGTATGGATATTTTTTGCAATATTATTTTACAAGTAACGATCTCGGAGAGACCTTGCGGACACAGAAAGAGTGCCTGAGGTTGGCACATGGAATGATCCCGTGCAGGCAGAGATTGGCAGAACATTTTTTATATTTTAGTTTATTGACTAATACTGTATAAAAAGAGTAGATAATTGTTAATTTTAAAGAAAACTTTGGCGATTTTTGCGAGTTATTGATAAATTGTTTAAAAAATCTACTTTCTCTACCTTCTTTGTAAATGTTATGCATTATAAAAATAAAACATATCAAAAAAACTTTCATGGACATATATCTAACTTATAAATGACCGATTTACATGGGAACACAAATGTATCGAATATAAATTTAAAATTCGACTCATAAAACGCCATTATATTAACATAGTACGTTGGGCAGGATAACTTTTTAATAATTATCTATTAACGCACAAAAAAATTGCCTCAAAAATCACGATAAATTTTATTTTATTCTTTTTATTCACAAATAAATAAAGTAGACATAAAAAAAATGTATATTGACCTCAAATTTAAATGTTAGTTTTGTATGAAAAGGTTCACCCAACCGTTCTTCTTTATCAAATTATTGTAAGCATTAATTACTTGGCTGAAATATCCATACAAATTGAAAAAAAATCCGGAGAAAAAATAAATAAAAGACGGCATTTATTTTTACTCCGGAGGTATTTTCAATTTGTATGGATATTTCATTCGAGTAATTAATGCTTATTTGTTATCCTCTGTGCTTTGTATAAAAAGTTTGTCTTATAAACATTAGTATATCATTTAAAAATAAGTTCTTCTTTATGGTTTTTGGTAAAACATTCGAGTTCTAACGAAATAAAAAAAATAGTTCATTATTTGTATTTTTTAAAAAGATAAAATATTATTTATCGACAACTATTACCACATTTGATGACGTGAAACATCTAAATAATATTATAAAACACCGTGTGAGCCCAATCACAAAAGACCACTTTTTTTAATTTTATGCAGTGAACTGTGCATCTCGTGCAATGCATTTCAATGGTTATCATGTTCTGAAGTCTCATTTTTCCCTAAAAAGCTTTGGAAAAAGCCAGGACTTAATTCCTAAATTTGTCAACCCCCCGAATTACCATGAATTATATTATTTTGGGACTTTATCTCATGGTTTTAATGTTTTTACTCGCAAATAAGCCAGCGAGGGTTGAATTTGAAATAATACAGCAAAAAACTGATTTAAATATATTTTTTAAGGAGATGGAATTAAATGTTCAGATTGGTATGATTAAAATAAATTCTAAGCCAATTAAAACACAGATTATATTTGAAGGGATGTTGGTATTCTATAGATAGGAAGTAAATGGACCAATGAATAGATAATCTCTAGAAGTCGGATCAATGCATAAAAAATAAGGTTAAATTCACCTTACTTCCGGCACATTCACTTCGGGAGGCGGGTATGAGTACCGCCGCCCCGGGAACCATTCATTCCATAACCAACAACTTTGCCGTAGGTCCCAAGTGTTTCCATGTCTGTTGACTTAGCAGGGGTAATCAGGGTTTGTTTATATAGGTCTTGGTGGTAGATGCGTCAGCCCATCAACTACATAAAAGAGAACCTTTGACCTCTCCAGCGGGACTCTCTTGACCCATCGCCTTGTGCAACAGTGGGAGGGATGGATTCATACGTCACTCCTGAGCACAGAGCCCCATGTATCAACCCATCTCTTATAAATATTTCCTTCCAGAACGTCCTCTCATTTCTTTACTTAAAAAAACCCTTCACACAGGCTCCTATAGAAGTTATTTTCACGGCCGTCTGTGTGGAGTTAATGCCAATTTAAATAAAACTTCACCATATAAGTGTAGTGAACAATTAAGTTTTAATCCCTCCAGTTGCCAAAATGGGTACCAAAATTCGTTAATATTACGTCATGTACTACTCGTACATACCTATATAATCTTTTGAAAGGTCCTATAGTTTTGGTATTTTGTGTATTCCTATAAATCCTATAAAGACATAATCTATCATAAAAAATATAAACCAAAGTACTAGATCAAAACAAAAAATACTCATAATATATAAGTATTATCCTTGCCAAAATAATACTCTTTGCCCGCTGTGACTGAATATGCCAAATATATTTCGACGGCGTCAGTGATCAAGGCATAATGCCTCAACTAGCAAGCTGGAGGTTGCGGGTACAAATCCGGAAAACAAACATTTAATTTGGTTAATCTTTGTTAGTTCACAAATTACTCATTAAAAACAATATATAGTATATTTGCGGCACGTTTTAGAGTGAGAATTACTCGTTTCCACCTTGGAGTAAGACCACCGTTCATAATTCAACAGTTGCTTGAACGGCCTCGGCCGTGTTTGGTGACCAGATCTGAATAGTAACATACTTCCCATCTCCTTTCCCTCTCCACTATCTTCAGCCCCACAACATACTCCAATTAGGGAAACCATAGTCTCACTGGCTCCAGATGGTTGAGAGCAGTTGGGACTCTGCTGTTTCACATTAAAAAATAAAAACTAATTCGCCATCCGACTCACGCATTAGTTTGCCTATGGACCAATATACTCGCGCTGTAATTTTTGGATGAGACGTGCCATCTCACTCGCTCGCACTCGTAGAAAATCTGAAAAGGGAGATAGTAATATTACGTGCCTCGGACTGGGTGCTACCAAAGTACTAACTAGTTATAAGTCAGTTTAACCCAAGCTGTCACGACCGGTTCGTTGATGAAAAAATAGATCTTTTACAAAATGAAGTATATTATTTCGTATAGCACATTAACATCCTTATTAATAAAAAATCACTTCGTCATACGTTGTACAATCACTGTACAATTTTTATTTCGAATTATCACTAGTAAATATGTCTTTAACTGGCTGCGTAAGATTCAGAAATTTTTCACTTGATTAATGATTTGTAATGTGTAATTTAAAACATGTTTTTGTTAATAATTTCTATTATAACTACGAATTCACTATTATATTCGTATATTTCAATATATTTACTATTATTTGTGTTAATTTTTGTTGGTTTTACTCCATTACTAATGTCACATTGTCAACATAATTTCTTGTCACCGGAAAAGGGAGCTTATTTCGTACTTAATTTTTTTTAATTGTCTTTAACCGTGTGAAATTAATAAAATTTCCATTATAGTTTGTTTTTAAAAAACATAAATATTTTTTGCATAAATAAGTAAATACAGATTTTTAAAATATCAACGTTTATTTGGTGCTAAAATGAATTTAAAATGTTAATTTTTTTTTGTTTATCCTCCGGGAATTATTATTATACACATATATATATATACATATATGTATAAACGAGATAAAAAGTGAAGTGATAATTTTCTTGCCAATACTTAAAATAAATGTAGGTACTGTTTATTTTGAATTTCATTTTCTGTGAAAAATATTTGTGGTAAGATTTTTTTTCAATTTTCAAATTAAAGTAAAGCACTTTTTAAATATAAAAATATATTTCAAGTACATAAATCTAAATAATAAAGGAATCTAGTTTCTAAAATGTTATTTTTTAGAACCTTTAAAATACCTTGGAAAAATTCCGAAATTCGATGAGAAATTATTGTCATTTGAAGTTTATACTACGGATAAACCACCCTCTTCGACTGGATTAGCAATGTATGTATCTTTTCGTTAACTATTTTATATCACTTTCTATTTTACGTTTCAATTAGTAAGATTTTCACATACTTGGTCGTGTATTAATTGAACTGAATTTTCACCACGTTTTTTAGTATAAGTCATTGGAATAAATTGCAAGGACAAAATTTATGGGGTCACAGAGTCACCCCTCATGGCACCTAAAGTTTTTTTTTGCATCTTGGAACGCCGAAGGTTAAATATTCTTATCAACTATATCAAAACGTGTAATCAATATCCGATCTTATCGGAATAATATCGTTTATATAAATATTATTTTAGTATTATTAGAGTTTTCGAATAGTTTAATATGGAAAATAAAAAGGCGTATTGAAATTCGAGGCAAACCGATCAGTAACTGTGTATGTAGGTACGTACTTAATTGGCCTTGGTTGGTAGTTGGTAGAAAGGTGAAGACCTTAATATACTTTGTGTAAAAACATTACAAACAGTTATTAATATTACGAGCGCAGAGTTATTACTCAGAAGTTTTTGGTAATATACCGTGTGTGTTTTAACATTAACAATTCTTGTTACGAATATTCCCAAATTAATAATAATCACCTTCTAAGAGCATTATTTAGGGGCTTATACTCCAGCGATACGATGTACACTCGAAGGAGCTTTACCTTCAAAAGATGTACTTATTTACTGTTACAATAATGATAAATACATACCATTTCGGCATACTTAATTATTCCGTTATAAATGAACATCCTACTTAACTCTTGACAGGCCAAGATGCCAAACAAAACGTCTGTAACCAGGTGGGTCTTCCGACGACCCCGTGCATTTTTCTGTCTTATGAACTTTTACACTATAAAAATCCCAATTATTCAGTCAATTATTAATGGGAACTTATGTATTTGCGCAGAAATACGTAATTTTATGTCAAATATTTAAGCTAATATAAGGAAGATATTAATTTTAGGTACCACCTACTCCCCACTTGGCTGCGGGATATTTAATATGCTTTTTTTAACTTGTTTTTCATTTTTTCCTTAACGCGAAGTTAAATATGGGTATAACTAAGCAATACCTCTGCTCACGAAGAAAAATGACTATTGTTAATTTATTAAGAATCTCTGCTTTAAATTGTTGGTAAATCCGGTTAAAAATGGGATTTGAAACTCGATTACTCTCCGTGCTCATTTATAATTTTATCCTTATTCAAACTTATTTAGATAACTGTTTTATTTATAATAATAAAAATAACTTATAATTTATATAGTGAAGTTTTGTGTCATTTAACTTCAAGGTAAACTTAAAAATAGTAAATTAATATTAGCGGTCATGTTCTTAAAATTATTCCTACAGCACGGCATAGTATAAAATTTTCCACAAACAAATAAAAATATCTTTATATTTGTACGTAATTAATACTTATCAAATTTACTACAATAATACGGGCATGTGCCTAGTTCGGTGGTCGGTAAAGTGTGTAAGAATATCGGCTTAAATCCTCCTCAAGCCGATGTTTGGTTTCCGATTATTGGTCACCGGGGCAATACTGAGCGAGATTTATTGGAGTTGAAGTGAAAACGTATTCATGTTATTTTTTTATTGTGTGCTTTGCTTGCTTTGTAGGATTTGTGATGATAAAAGTATTTATAGTATTTTCCTTAAAATCACCGCCTTTTAAAAACAAAAATGATCAATTCTTTATACAATATAATAACATTTTTAATTTAGTTTCCAAATGAACACAGTTAGGACGGGTTGTTTCACAGAATTTTAACAATTCATCAAATTTCACATTTGACAGTCAAGTCATCACAAGTCCTATTTAAGTTCCGCTATTATCCAAGTTATGAGAAACAACTGGTCAATAATGAAATAATAACAGAAATAGAATAGAAATTTCACAGTACTTGAATTTTAACTTTCAAATTTAAATAATTATTTAAATTCTGCGAAACAACTCCTTAGTAAAATTATGATTTAAATGTTAAAAGTGACGCTTGAATTTAAAGCATTTGTGTTGATTGAACGTCAAAAATTTCACACAGGAATAACTAACGGACATCATCATAAATAAGTTAATTTGGTATTTTTAGTATTTCTTCGTCAATAACTATGCAACAATTTTTAGACATTTTTGTTTTTAGAGAGTTTGGTTTTGAATGTAAAGGGTTTTCCAATAAGAGGTGTTATTTTGATATTCAAAGAAACTTTTCCCGTAAAAGATCAATGGTTTTGTTGCTTGTGTGGCACGTAGCGCCGTTTTGTTGAAAGTAAACGTTGTCCAGATCAATACCATCTAATTCCGGCCATAAAAAATCATTGATCATCTCTCGATGGCACAATCCATTCACCGTTACTGTTGCTCCAGCCTCATTTTCAAAAAGTAAGGTCCAATGACTCCGCCGGACTATAAACCGCACCAAACAGTCACACGTTGAGGATAGAGAGGCTTTTCAACAACAATTCTTGGGTCCCAGTTGCGACAATTTTGCTTGTTGACGAAGCCACTGAGGTGGAAATGGGCCTCATCACTCAAGATGATTTGCATTTGATTCACTCAAGTGAATTTTAATAATTTCAATGCGTTGTTGAAGCGTGTAACGATCCATTTTTATTAATGGCGTAGTTTTTACTTGTCAAATGTTAAAAAATGACAGCTTCAAAAGTAACATCTACCGAAATAACGGGCTATTCAAAATAATACCTCTTATTGGAAAATCCTTTACATTTGTAGTAAGCAAAAAATGAAATTGGGATGTTTAGTATAGGTTCACCATGCATACTTGAAAGCTCTATGAAACTGCATTTTAAGATTAATTAAATATTTAATTATTGACGACAATATAAGCGATTCTTAAACGAAAATTAGACACCAGAAAAAGATACAGTCACTGGTATCATACTTCAAATAAGAACCAACATTATTTTCATTTTCTCACCGCACATTCTTATTGGCTGCTATCTTTATGTATGATTGCAAGATAACTCAACTCTTAGATCAAATAAATGCAATCTAGACAGTATCTTGATTAAAAATATACTATTTTTATTTTAATGTGTGATATCTATTGATTTTTCTGAGAGTCTAGGATTAATATTTATTTATGGAACAACTTAATGAGTAAAAGCTTAAATTGTAATATTTTAAACGAATTTTGTTCTTTTAATTTAAAATTAAACAGTAACTTTGTAAACATCACTTATAGGTAAATACTTAACGCCGACCGGGTTTTGCTACAACCGTAGCCTCATCAGGGCAGTATAATAATTATAATGTCACATCACAAAGTAACCGCTTCATATGAAGAAAAAAAAGAATTTTGTTCTGTTTAAAATGATAGTTTAAGAATCGATAAGATTGTCTTCAATCATAATAATTATAATTAACATTAACAATTTATTCGCGTCTAATAAAAATTGACCCAAGAACTACAAACAAAGGTGTCCAGCAAAGTGCGTATAATGTACGATTATTGAACATAAAAAAAGCATAAACATAAATACATTTAACTACAAAACAACAAGTTTTAGGGTTATTTCATTGAAGTTCGTCCCTGAGTTGCTGTTTCGAGCCTGTTTAGAATGCTTAGTCCTTTTTAATTGGCAAACAAAGCTCCACTAACATAACTTTGCTTTGTGAAGTTTTCTCGGGTGGCGACTGTTCTGTTTTCCATGAGAATGCCGCACGACGAAGTGTTTGCGACCCATTAGAGAAAGCGGATCACGAACTGGCTGTCAATGCTGAAAACGGTAATACTCTTTTACAGTTCAAATTTCCCAAGGCAAGATGTGAATCCATTTTTGTAATTTTACAATAAAAGTTCGGTATTAACATCACAGTAGCTCAACTGGAAGACTCCAAATGTGCTTTCATGTGAGAATCGATTCCTCAACTTCCAGAAAAACTAGGACAAAGTTTTATGCAAGCACAAAAGACAAAAAAAATATTTTAAGCAATACTGACTACGCCAAAACACACATATATCTAGTTTCAAATCAATTCCCGTCAGCGAAATATATTTTTTCTATTTATGTGGATTTTTTAGGCTAATAATTATCGCTAATAATAATTTGTTTAATACTTTTATTTTAACAACTATTTAAACATTCTAAAAATGGAATATTTTAGTTTTATTTTCCGACTTTATGTCCGGATTAAATCTTCTTCACAGGAATAACTAAACCCTTCCACACACTTTTCCACAAATTATCGTCTAGTCAATCCACATTATGCAAGTGTAATATATAAGCATAATAAATACAAAAAAAACATGTCAAATCACCAGAGATCAAATGTGAAAATAATTCACCGACATATTTATGTAAAGTAATTGTATTTTTTAGTCCTCCTCACTCCTTACTACCGCTAATTTTATGGTAGAAAAACGATTTATAAAATTTTCAAACCGTTCAAATATCTTTATGGAAAGGTTAGGCCCTGTTTTGATTAATCTTAAATATAAATATCTTAAGTCTGTAGAGATCCTTCTAGAAATATTTGAGACTTTAATAATACTCTCATTAGAAATAAATAAATTGTGAACGTTGAGCAAACCCCCGATATTAGTTTAATGTCGCCTTAATCTTCCCTGCAGCCAAAAAATATGCGTTATGTAAATGAAGACAATATTAGTAGCTCTCAGTCGAAATATAAAACAGTTAAAAATGACACATGGTCGAATTAGCTCAGTGGTCAGAGCACTTCCCCATTAATTCTAGGCGTTATTAAAATAGCCACGTCTTTGAAAAAATAAGTCATCTTACTCATTACATTCTTAGGCACCGGTTCAGCGTTGGTATAGTTCAGCTGGCCAGAAATGCAGCGAAAGAAAGCAGAACAAAATTAAATAAGAAGTTGCAACAGTTGCCAGTTGCTTCTGTGCAATTACTTTTACTTTAGGTAATTAAAATTATTTTAACTTTTTATAGTTAATAAAGTTATGTCAAAATTTTGTAACATAGCATACCTTCTAACCTACTTGTGACATAGACCAGACTCATCATAATACCATCCGAAATGTCATGTCATCAGTTTCGTACACAATAATATTTCTTAGTTTCATAACTGCTTTTCTTGTTGCTGTTAATTAACTTGAAACTAAATTAATCCCAGTTCGGATGTTTCTATGCAATCTGCTTTTCGTACCAAAAACTAACAACTAACGAATGCATCAAAGTTAGACATTTCAACATTGAGCAGAACATAAGACAAAACTTACAACAACATTGAGTTTGATAAAGTCTTTACGTTAATATTATCATGGAATAACTCCCTCGTTATAACATTCGACATGTGAATATCTTTTACGTATTCGTACTGTCTTTTTTGCATTCTTTTAAATTGAGAAAGTTTTTTTAAAGTGAAGAAACTTTGACGAAATCCAATGTAACAATATAAAATATTCCTTAAAAAACTTTCGACATTCCGGCTCAGATTTGAGTCATCCCGCTTTGCATAAAGATTTGTCAATGTATAAAATTAATTTAAAAGATGTTAAGATTACTTAAAAAATCGCTAACAAAGTGTTAAGTATTGGATGTGCACATAGGATTGTCTTATGTGTTTGTAGTAAAGTGATTTCATAAGAAGAAGCGTAGATTCTTATTTACAAGAATGTTTATTTAGCTCTCAATTACCAGAGTGAACAACTACTAAGCCACAGTAACAGCCATTCCTGTCCAACACTAGAATTCGTATGCCAGCGCAAGGCGCTAACTGATCTCGATCCAATCCTTCGGCCTTACTCGGAAGTATTCATGAAACCGAATACAGACCCTTGGTGGCAATCGCTACACACATGAAATCCTCCAAAATCAAATAAATCATTTAAGTGAAATAAATATTTCCATCATGTCACATCTTTTCTAACACAATATAACACAATGGACGTTAGCTTTGACATTTAATGATGTTAATACTCGAAAAATACTCAAATATTTTTTTTTTACATTTCAGTTCACAACTTATCAATGATCAATTTTCTTTGCTTATTTCCCGGATTACTTCTTAATGATTCACATTTATTTTGATAAAAATCTCAATTTTAATTATCAAAAGGCTGTAGATATTTCATACCGAACTCATACCTAGAGACCACTTATCGTCTTGATATAAAATAAACAAGATTATTTCAAGCACCTACATTTAATTATGATCAAAATGAATACGGCAAAAATAGTCCTCTTACACTCCTATGTGTATATTTCCGTGTGGTAAAACTTAACGAAAAAATACTTGCACACGGTGAAAGTAGTTACCATAATGTCTTTCGAAGGCTACTTAGATTACCACCTTTGTGTAACGCAAGGGGATGTTGGCCCAGGGCGAAAAACATACCCTGAGCTCTGGGCTAAGTACTGAAGCAGATGTCTTTTATCTGTTCTGAGGGACTCCGTCAAGGGAGGGATTCAATCGAGACATCAGGAAAGCGGTAATAAGCTTTTTAAGACTCCGGTCACTTCCATGTTATCTAAACCGCTGTGGAGGTTTTGAAACGTATAGGAACTTTCAAACAAAGTTTTATAAAATTATCAGTGTTAAAAAATTTTTTTTTAGTAAAGTTTATTGAATATCAGAGCCAGGGTGATTAAAGGAAATAATAAATTAAAAACCAACAAAATTAATTACAAATTGTTTTAAAATAAAGATATTCCGTCAGTATTTGGCAAAGAAATCCTATTACAGAATGTAGAAAAGACCATTAAAGCGACATTAGACTATATTAACGGGATTTCGTTTGACGCTGACATTTAAATTATTATTGATGAACGTATTTCTATAATCTAAAATGTTTCTAAAGAAATTCCTACAAATATAAGTTATTTACATTTAAGATTAATAAAAACGGGACCTCACTATCAAAATATTTTATGTAAAACAGTTTGAAAATTTTATGAAACGTTTTTCAACTACTAAATTAGAGGTAAGTACCAGATTTTATTTTTGTAGACAAAAAAAAGTAACTCCTCAAGAGATCTCTTTAAAAACATTTGGGTTTTTAGTGATACGTTCATCAAAAATAATTAAAATAATCTCCGCGGAAAGATCGATTTCCTAGGCTAAGGTAAAGGCTAAGGTAAGCTAAAGGTAAGGTAAAAAAGGTAAAGTCAACCATAGGTCCGGCCAATAAGCCGGGCCGCGTTCCGAACATTGATTTTACATGACTTCATATCTTATGTCGTTAAGATTCCCATATTATTTTAGAGATTTGATAGGGAAAATTCGACCGCAGGTCTGTACAATACATCTGAACCGCGCGTCGCATATTTTTGTGCACGGATGCTTCACTTAGGTCGTGAAGATTCTGGCTTTATTTTAGAGTATTGTAACGTTTTAAAAACAACGCTTCAATTTTGGTTGTTTAACAAAATAATGATATTAAATACAATCCGTGTCAACTTTTAAAACAATTTAGATTTGAGAAGGTTTCACTTTAAATACAGTTAGTAGATGTTATTGTTTTTACACGTCTCCTTTAAAGACGTGATTTGAACTCTCAGTCAAGGAGATTGTGATATGAAATGACAACAATACATTATCATTTGTTGTCCTTCTACAAAATTGGTCCTTCAAAAAACATTTTTTTTTTTTTTGAAACAATGGTTTTACCACATAGATCGAAAATTCATTGCGAGTGGCCAGAGTTGAAATGAGAGTTTGATTGGCAGCTTACTTTTCTTTTTTCTTGTTTTCCTTTAACAACAGTTTAGTGACTAAAGTATTTCAAAAGGATATTGTGGAATCGTTCAGTAAGTTTGAACCAAAATACTGCTTTACAATATGTAATTTCGGGTTGACGTTATAAGAAAAATTCACGAATTTCTAACATCGCAAATAACGCATTCAAAAATAAATCTGAAAACGTCTAGAACTATGTCGTTATTTCAGAAGCAAAGTTAACTGACGAGTTTAGTTTCCCCGGGGGGATGTAAAAAAAGCACCTAAAAAAAGAGTAATTAACTTTGAGCGTAACGTCTATCTAATTTTACACGAAATCGCGACGAAAAAATCGCTTCTGCTAAAAAGCTAACGTTTTTTAATAAAAAAGATAGGATGTGTAAAATTTAACAAACACGACGCATTTGACTTGAATTGGGAAGTCACGGGTTTTAAAACCACTGCTAAGAGAGTGGTATTTTTAATTAGATGTTAATTATGGGCCATCTTTAAGAGATTTTTGAAATTTATTTAAGAGTTGGTTAGTGAAAATGAAATGGGATATATTTGCAGATTAATATATCAGAAAAGCATTCAAAAGAATTAAAATTGTGGATAGATCAAGGAGTGGGATCATTGCGCAACATTGCATTTATATCTGTAAAACCCCGGAAAAGTTAAATAAAAAAACCATCAAAAAAATTTGAAAAGAAATTTATTTTCAGACCCTATCATAACATACCTACACGGAGAAAAATGAGAACGGATAATTAAACAAAATACTGTAAAAAATGTGAATGCATGCCCATTTTCTAATAAGTCATTCATAAACACGTGTTCACGCAGGCGGCCTTGTCTTAATAAATATTATGGACTAAAGGCGCCAATACTATTATTTTTAAGAACACGTGTTTCGATTTCCTCATCATATTCGTGCTAATAACGAATAATTCATCCAGATTTTTAATAAATTAACAAGAATTCATATCAGTATATTTTATCCGTGTATCTACCTCAAAGAAGGTAAATAAAAAAACTGTAACCCTTCTCTCTACATGACCTTATCCAAAGAACCGTTTTAGTATTTTTCAAATATTAAAAAAATTATTTTCAACGAACCCTTTTTTTGTGGAATATTTTAATAAAAAGGTTTATAATTCAATGATTTTTAATTGTCAATTCATCATTAAATCATTGTAATGTAATGCTAAAATTTTACTGCAAATATTTTCGCATTATAGGTATATGATTTAAAATTGTAGATTGTATACTCAAATTTAATATGCGGCGATATCAAATTAAATCACAAAAAGTACCACAAAAAATAATATTTCCTCGCAAATAAAGCCAAGTGGCGCTTGGCACCAACCAAATGATTTCCAATTTCCTTATTTTCCCTCAAATTTCCCACAACATTAAGCATTCATTCAGGATAACCTATTGACAGACGAGTACTCCCTGAAGTTGTTTTTCATCAAAGGTTCCGTTCAGTTTTCACAAATGGTCGGTAGGTTTTTCCAAATAGTAGGTAAAGTGAAAAGTGTCAGGAGCCCCGAATACTGTTCAGTGAACTTTTCTCAATTTTCGATTGAAAAGTTAAAAACTATTTATACTGGAAATGGTTATTGCAGTATCAAAATCAGTGGCGGCTCGTGACTTTTGTTTGTACAAGAGTGCTAATATAAAAAAATGGCATTTTTTATGTTGTTGTGACTGATAAAATTTTTTTTTTGATAATTCTATTTTTTTATGAAGTTTTTCAGGAAATCCGTGCGGCAAACTGAAAATCTTTTTTTTCCTGAAAATCTTCACAAAAATCGAATTTAAAAAAAAAATAAATCGTTTTCAGCTACAAAAACATCAATAATGCCATTTTTGTAATATTAGCACTCTCGTACACCCAAAATTCTTGAGCCGCCAGTGATCAAAATGTCAAAATTTACACGAAAAGGTGTTACGACATTATTCGGTTCAGTGAATCGTTTTTTTGCAATTATCTTTTTTTTCTATTTTTTTAGCGTTACTTTAGAAATTCTCCGTATATGTGACAAATTTTAAGAATTTTAAGTAAATTTTTGAAATTCAATAGTGACGTTTTTGGATTACCGGATTTGAATTTTGAAATTTTTTTAAATTTTACTATAATTTTTTGCCACGGAATTACTAATGCATTTTTCATGTGGACGTATCGACGGTAGGTGTTAAAGATTTTTTACAATATTTATTTTTTTGTTGAATTAGGTACTTTGAAAGAAAAAAGAAAACATAAATGTTTTTATACGAAAATAAAATACTTTGTATATTGAAAAATAAATTTTGATTTGACAAAAACAACTATTTGATTGTAGAACTAAAATGTACTGAAAACTTTTTTTTTTACAAATACGTGGATATTTTTTTTTAGTACATGTACCCAAAGATAAATTTCTTTTTAAATAAAGGTGGATTTTCACTAAATGAATTGAGATTTCTTATTATTCATCGTGTCTGAGTTAGGTGAATTTGGATTTAAAATTTATCATAAAAAATTAACCCGAGTGATTTATTTACCTAAAATTCTCACACCAAGAAAAAAGTGTATGTTGAGGTTCTTCTTTGTGAAAATTCTCTCAATTTTAATTTAATTTATTCCCATTTTTCATATAATCATTCAGTACCATTATTTTAACTATTTTTCTTGAGATGTAATTGTGCATCATTTTTCGCGTGTAATATGACAGTCTGAGATCGCACCGTCCGTTTATCTGATAATGATATTGCATTTTGAAGTGCAAGTTCCTCTTAGAAAAAATTCTGGATGTCTGAGGAAGATATGGCATGATCGAGTGAATCAAATAATGATTTGTGGTAAAATGTGGTGTATTTGATTAAGCTTTTCGTCCCGGAAAGAAGAAAAATCACATACAAACCGTAGGGGGGTCACTAGGGTCCCCCAATTTGTTTAGCTTATTTAAGGGTGTTGATGACATACTCTTATGTAGTTTCTTTTAAGAGTAGGCGGATTTGAAAAAATAGGCAAATATTATAAGGTACTGTTGTATATAATGAAGTGTGTATTGTGAACTGCATCTTTTACGGTCCAGTTCGCAGCTCGCTGGATCGTTCTCGGTGGAGAGCCGGGGGCAGGGGAAATTTTAGCCGATGCTACGAAGCCGTGGTGCGGGGACGGGGGAAAGGATTTTTTCCGGAATTTTATACAAATTAATTTGTATCTCAAAAAACTAGTAATACGTTATATATATTTTTTCAGATCGATAATCAAATAGTTTATTTACGATTACCTAAATTATGGAGTTTGTGGTGTACAAAACAGATTTGGCATAAAACTCTCGTTAGTGTAAGTATGTTCCCCCATCCGCAATGGGAGTGTTAACTATAAAACGTGTCTAAGAAGAATGTATGTCGGGGAAGTGAATGGTAGAAGAAGTCGAGGTCACCCGAGGAAGAAATGAAACAAATACTAGGTACTTTTGTAGTAAAGCGAGGCGTAGGTATGTATAAGGCTGATTTAAGTGAGATTAAGAAAGGGATGCTTAGATTTTTTGGGTAAAGAGAACGGATGAACGAACAAAGGAGTGTTGTGAGATTATATGACGTGGAAGTGAATCGAGGAGAAGTCGAGGACGCCCGAGGATGACATGGTAGGATGAAATGAATCACATACCTACAAAATATGTTTATGCAATTATTTATATGTGCTTATTCAATTATTATATATTTACTACAAAATGTAGGAATGATTAATATATAAGCTATTTACAGATCCCCATCCGCACCCAATATTACAAACTTCTTCACTGCACTTGAAACTTTGTTATTAAAACTAAAACACTGTAGTACGCTGTTTGTAATTGGAGACACAAACATAAATATTCTAGAAAATGGTCATCCTCAAAGAGACGATTACCTCAATACAATAAGCTACTACGGTCTTGTTAGTTACATCAACAAACCTACTAGAGTCACTGAAGAAACTCTTTCTTGCATCAACCATATAATAGGTAGAACGAAACTACCCATAAATACTATATTATATGAATCCACAGTAACAGACCACTAATCTACAATATTGGAAGTTGGAAATAAAAATAAAAGAAAAGGTGAAACCGTTAATGTACCTATCATGAAAAATAGAATCGACTGGAATAATAATAATAATGTTTTATTGTCTTCTTTTCTTAGTAACATATAGAGATAATGATATCCTCACTGGGATCTCCCGTGCTGAGGATGTCATTTACATATTATAATTTAATTATAAGAAATTAATATTACTACAAAGTAACATATGAATTTAATTATAAGCATATATCATGTAGTATTGTGTTTTTTTGTATAGTTCAGTTTAGAATATTCGGTTTTAGTCTGTGTTTGATATCAGTATATTTTCTATTTCAAATCTCTCTATATTAAGTATCCAGCTTATTTGAGATTTAAATGTTATAATTTTGAGGTTTTTGAGTGAGAGTGTTCAATACAATTGTACTCAACATAAAAAACGAAAAATGGGAACATCTGTACTAAATTACCGATAGTGATACGGCATGGAATTTTTTCACCAATTTTATTCAAAATCAAATAAATCTACACGCCAATCTCATAGAGCTACCGAAGAAAAAAAATACTATCACAAAACCATGGATTACACCTGGACTGTTAAAATGTATTAGGAAAAGAGACAACATACACAAAGAAATTAGGAATGATCCAAATAATTACTTACTTACTACATTCTACAAGAAATATAGAAATATATGTAGTAAGCTAATTAAACATGCAAAGAATAAATACTACTCAAGAAAAATAATGGAATGTAATAATGACTCCAGAAAGATTTGGCAAATTCTTAAACAGATAACTTATGCAATACAATTTAAAGGTCAAATTGAGGAACTCAGAATTGATACTCAGAGTGTGACTTTTGACTCGGACCCAAAGACTATTGCCGATCATGCAAATACCTTTTTTACAAACGTTGGATCGAAACTGGCCGGTAAAATAAAAGAAAACATCAACTGCAGCTTTAAAATGCCATCATCAGATGATCTCACAAAAGAAACTGTAAAAAAAAATTCTCTAAAAGAGGTATTAATCGAGGATATTATCAAAAAAATAGACTCACTGAAAGAGAAAACATCACCTGGACATGACAAAATTCCAAGCCAACTATTGAAATCGCTGAAATATCATATATATAGCCTTTCCCCTTAAATTTCTAATCAGCAAGAGCTTCACTCAAGTTTGTTTCCCTAATGTATTAAAGCAAAGTATTATCACTCCAATTTTTAAAGGTGAAAAAAAAACTGAAATTACTAATTACATACCAATTTGTGTTCTAAGTGCACTCTCAAAAATTTTTGAAGGACTACTAAGAGATCAACTGACTAGTTACCTTGACTCTAGTAAAATATTATCAGCAAACCAGTTTGGTTTTCGCAAAAACTTATCAACCTCAGTTGCCATCGCCAACGTCACAGACTTCATAATAAGTAATGTAGATAGAGGAAATAATTTTTAAGAAATTTTCCTAGATCTTGCAAAGGCGTTTGACACTGTAAATCATAAAAAACTTTTAGATAAAAATAAGAGGATAGGATTATCAGACTCAGTCCTGCAATTATTCTGTAGTTATCTAACAGATCGAACGCAATGCGTTTTAATAAACAGCACCTATAGTCGTCCTCAAAAAACGGTTTGTGGCGTCCCACAAGGTAGCATCTTAAGACCCTTATTATTCTTAATATATATTAATGATCTCTGCAACCTACAAATTTGTGGACAAATCACAACGTTTGCCGATGATACTGTTTTGCTATTTTACGCTAAATCTTGGGATGAAGTCTGTAAAATGGCAGAAAATGGCTTTCGTACTGTTAAAAATTGGCTTGATACTTATATATTAGCCCTGAATACAGACAAAACAAAAATTTTAACATTTCGAATATCAAATAAGCTCTTGCCGTCTCAACAAAGCCTCAAACTGCACAGCTGCAACCCCGTAATAACCCTACGTACTTGTCCTTCTATAAGTAGAGTTGATACTATTAAATATCTTGGTATTCAAATAGACGATCTTTCTAAATGGAATGTATATGTCTCAAACCTTACGACAAAACTGAGGAAACTCATCTATTTGTTTAAAAATGTTAGGGATATTTTAAATAGAAAACAACTGAAACAAGTTTACTGTGCTCATGTTTAATCGTCTCTTGAATATGGTATTATCAGTTGGGATAGTGCGACACATACTTTCCTGGAGCCATTACTAAAGATTCAAAAAATAATTCTGAAGGTTATTCTAAAAGTCCCATTAAGAACGAATACTGATTTTATTTTTAAGACACTAAGGACGGGTTGTTTCGGAGAATTTGAACAATTCATCAAATTTCAACGTTCATTTTCAAGTTCTGTGAAAGATTTTTTCAAGTTCTGTTTTTATTTCAGTTTTGTCAAGCAACTAGCCTATAATGATATAATAACAGAACTTGAATAGGACTTTCACAGAACCCGAAAATGAACGTTGAAATTTGATGAATTGTTCAAATTCTCCGAAACAACCCGTCCTAAATGTTCCAAACCTGAAAAAATTAAATTCAAAAAATATCCTGCTTCATCAATTTAAAAATACCATATGTATGAAGAAAGAATAAGCACTAGAGTCTTGAGACATTCTCATGTAAAATCTTTTAAAATCCCAGTTTGTCAAACCTCCTATGGACAAAAAAGCTTTAAGTAAAATCCTATTAAGCTATTCAATTCTCTACCTATTGAGATTAGAAACACACAAACCAAAACTTTCTTTAAAAATAAAATCATTGATTACCTCCAATAAAAATAAACATTAGAAGTATTTCATAACATGCTAAAAATTGTGCCTACTGTGTATATATATATATGTATAATATGCCTTTTGGTCAAGCTGAAACTTTATTAATTATTTACTTAAAATTATTATCGCTTCGCCTTCATTTTCTACATTCATTTTTGAATTGTATAATTTAAAAAAATAAACAAGTAAATATTGACTTTATTTTATCTGACATTTTCACAATATTGTATAAACTAAAACCTAGTTAACAACCGCTCTATAAAATGCCATCTCAACACAGGCTTTACACACCTAGTGAGATGGGCAATACGTCACTATTGTAACTAAATGTAATATTAAAATAAAATAAAAAAATAAATAAAAATTCAACCCCTAACATGGCAAACCTTGCACTGGAACATTGGATCAATATACGGCAATGTTACAAAATTAAGCAAGTAGAAAATTTGTTGTTTTACGTCAGACTTTCTTCGGAGACCACCACATTGAATGAAGTCAATAATTTATCAATGTATCTTTAGCTATACTGAACTATAACAAGCTATGAATTAAAAGGAAAATCATAACCCTCCTTACCTCCTTCATTCCATGAGTTTTCCCAAATTGCAATTCCTTAATTCCACTGACTCTTGACAATTACAACATTTAAACTGAATTAACCAAAAAGTCTACAAATCTGGTCCCCTAAAGCCAACCACGATTTAATTTTAAAAATGTACACCGTACGGACTTAATTATCGGACTTTCTTTCTACATTGTTTTCGCTTTTAGCTGCCGCCCACAACACGTCGGGTAGTATTCCTCCATCTGTGTTCGCGTTCAACAAATAAGTTAACAATGTTTAGCAGTAAAAGTAAGTTATCGGGACATTTTCAGCGTAAAGAGTATACGGGGATAACACTAAACTTTAAACGGAGCAGAAGAAAAATACATATCTTCCCTTCGTGGGAATGGTTGTACTCGTAGATGTTAGGAATAATATTATACTCGTAGCGTCTGGATGTTCACCAAGGATTAAAGGTACAATAGCAAAGGCTTTTGAGGATTGCGAACTGCCTATATTGGGAGGATTATTATGACACTCTGAGCGAAAAACTACTTTATGTAATGCTGTAGAACTGTTGGTTGTATTTTCATTTTGTAAAGATATAATATTTGCGATTAATAGCCGCAAATACATACATGCCTGTCATGTGGCATGGAAAATAACAGTTATGTTTAATTTTAAAAACTTTGAAACCCAAGTTTAATAAAAAGACTTAATTAATCTATAGAAAGTTTTTCACATTATTCGTTCCTAAATATATATATTAAATTCTATTAAAGCTAAAGCCGTTTGATGTCCAAAGCATTGGTACAATATTGGTAATGAAAAGCTATGTTTTTTTTAAATTTTATTTACTTCTGTAAATAGTATAGTAGATCTAACATAGTGTTTATTATTCCGTTTTGACGGCTCATGCAAACTCTGGTGGAGTAAAAAGATATAAGATATCAAGTCTTCCATTTTGACAGGATTACCCGGACACGGAACGCAAAAACAAATTTTCAGACAGACGAAATCGAAAGCGCTCGAGTTAAAATAGGACTTGGTCAATAATGTCACTAGACAAAGTCAATAATATCACTTAACAAAGGCACTTGCTTTCAATGAACGTATAGTATTTTTCCATTAACGACACTCAAGTAGTTCGCAAGTGACAAACAGACATGACAAGATCAAGTGACTCAAATGGTTCAGTCGTGTCAAAAGTCAAAAAAACTGAAGGATATGTTTGAGTTGATGTACAACTGTGAAGTGGTTGTCAATGGTTTTGAGACAGTACACTTTCTCTTCAGAAAATTTCTCTTTGGGGGATGATCATTATTTAGTTTTGCCATGTTTGAGTAAAATTAAGGTAATTAAAGAGTACATGGAAAATACCCCATGAGGTGATAATTTATATAAATGGCCCAACACGTGAAATTATCCTTGAATTGTTTTTCATATTGCGTAATATTTATGCTCAGAATATACTAATAGAACCAAAGATAATGGAATATAACATTTTGTTTCATAGAAAATTTATTTATTAAAAGTGGATTTTAAAATGTTTATTCAAATTTAACCAGGGTAATTAATTACCTACCCCACGAGCCACGGAATTTTTTTGTAAGTTTTTTATAAGTTTAATTTATACAAATATATTCACACATTATAATCACAAACTTGATCAAGCAAAATCGATTTTCTGATGAATAAATAATTTCTTGTTGGAAATTTAAACCAAAATTAAAACAAGACTTTTTTTTACATGATATGTTGAGATTGAGATTTCAAATATTATGAGATTATGTTTCCACCACCTAGAAAAAAAAACATTTCAATCGAAATTTGCGCTTATTAAAATGAAATTGTTATAAAATTTACTTATAAAAGAAAAATCCTATTTTGAGTATTTTTATCGGTTTATTATTTTTTTTAAGAAAATCAAACATTCCCGGTTACGAATAACCCGACAATATTTGACAATCTCCTACTACCACTATTGTTAGTAAAAAATGTTGCTCCGAGGAATTGAACAAACTACGCCTGGGTGGGACACAAACGCAATGCTAACTTAGCCACTGACCGGTCTGAAAGGCGATTTGTTGATGCGTGTCAACACAGTTCTCTTAAAATCATAATATTATCATGTTTCTACTTATTTTCTACCATCGAGTATTCCCCTAAAAAATGTCGAAATGGAGGTGTTTGCTTTCCTAGGCTTTATATTAAACTAGAAATATAAGTAGGCCAAATTAATATTTGCAAACTCAAGAAAAATGATTGAATAGCCTAAGATTTTTTTTCAGTATTTACAAGTGAGATTTATCGATGAAAATAATTTATAGGTATATTGAAATTCGAAGAAAGAGTATTTCACGTAAAGTGATATCCTTTTTTGGTCAATTGTGGCCAGAGATAATAGAAATATGATCTGAAGTTCTGGCAATTCACGGTTTCGGCGTCTTCAAGTATTATTTTATCAAATTTTGATTTTATTAATAACATAATTCAACAAATCACCATTTTTTAAATGGACACTATTTATTCTGCCACTAATTTGATAATGAAAATCTGTTAAATAGAGATATAATATGAAATCAAGCTCAATACAAAAAATAATAAAAAAACCGCCACATATATTCATCTAGATTTGAATTCTTATATTTTTTGTCGGAGATCGTAATTATAAAACGAATTTTTGTTTTTAATTATGTATTTTTATCATCGAGCGTGATATCATGTATACAGTAAATAATTAATAAAGTTCTCACCTGCAGTTCCATTAACGTAGAAATCAAATGCCGCCAGAGGTCCTTGGATAGAAGAACAGTTGGAATCCCTGTAGTCGACCTGAATGTCCCAGGAAGGCAGAATGCCTTTCTCAGGATCTGTGACAGCCTTGGAGGCTAGCTCGATCAGAGGCAGGATCTTCCTCAACGAAAACTCAGCTTTCGCGTCGTTGGGAAGAATCACTGCGAGTTTAACGATCTTATCCTTAAAGGGATGGGGATTAGGTCTCGGCTGCATCATAGAAATATTCTTTACAAAGAAGGGAATAACTTCTCCATTCTTACCACCGAATTCATTGTGTGAAATATCGCGCGTTTGCCTACTGAATGGGGAATCTTCATCACGCATGACTCCCATTTCACTAAACGGGTTATCGTTCACATTTGTTTCTCTATCGTTAAAATAATTAGCTTTGGTATGTTGATCGAAGTATAGGCTAGGGGCTGAGTTTTCATACTCTAGGAGGTCGTCTTCGAATTGAGCGTTTTGGTTTTCACTTAAGCTGTCGTATTTATCATTGTTTAAATCGTCTCCTGCAGTCTGTGCGTCAGATATTATCTTGTCGATCTGATTATCCGCTGAAGGTCTCAACTTTAACTTCTCGGAAACAGTTTTAGAATTGTGGCCAGGATCTAAAGTTTTGTACTTTGCTGGAGAAAGGGAGTCGGGATAGTTACTATTAAAATCCCTGTACCTGTTACCCTCGTTTGCTTTTATCGCGCTGTCGAGAGGTAGAGGTAACACACTGTACTTTCCTACACCACTCGGAGTTAATTTAGAGTGTGAGCCAACCACTACCGCAGCCCAGTGAGAAAGCAGTAGGTAAATAATTAATGCAAGTTTGTGCCGCCATACACATTTAATCTTACTCTGAACTTTATCGGGATCGAAACAGTTTATCAGATCTATTACTTTGCCGCACTTAGAATTAAACATATTTAACGTTCTATGAGAAGCTTTACAAAAAAGTATGCCTAGTAATTTATTAGTTAAGTTCATTTCGCAGTCACTCAGGTCAATTTTGTGACTTTTGAGTCTAACACTTTTAGGATGAGGGGTGCAAGTAGACTTGTTGGGTAACTTAATCATTGTTTCTATCCTGTCTTTTGTTTTCATACTCGTTTCACTTAATCATTGTTCGATACTAAACCAAGCACTTTCTACACCAGTCTTTTTAAGGAATCCATTTCTTGTCCTGTTGAAAAAAATAAAAATGTGTTATTTTATGTTTGTTAAAAATTTATTCTAATTCAATAATAGGCGACACCAGTTATAAGCGTTTATTTGATTTTTAACCATATTTTAAAACTTTTTTTATAGATTACCTAAATATCAATACGTACCTTTAATCCTTTAGTGTAAGTAAAGAAATCATTTTCTGTGAGTTTTTAAAAGCATAATAATACGGACTGTTAAAATATTTAACGAAGTATTACAATATTTATTTTCGGTTTTGTCTGACCTAATTCTTAAACAGAACTCTTCAAACGACATTTAGACCAATGTTATGTAAATAACAGTCGTTAAAAATCATCTAAAGATACCGAAATGGACCCTGCAAACCATAAAATCCATCAAAGGGGAGCTTTTCTTAGAAGCTGGCTACTTTTAATATCAATACGGCCATGATTGACACACGGTTAAATTGCGGACGAACTTTGCGGAAAACGGTGATGAGTAACCTTCAATCCCTTCAGTTCCTCCAATATCCATAGAATCTTAAGGTACTTTACCTCTGCTTTATAAAGGCGGGAAAAATAAAGATTGAAAGGGCACGACGAGCTACTTTTCTTTGAAGTTGTGACATGTGTCCCCTTCAAAGCGCCTACGCTCCGGTGAATGCGGATAAAGCTCACCAGAAAGCTTTCAAAGTGGTGTGTCAATATGAAATATGATATTAAACAAGATCATTCGACGTAGGCAAGGGATTCAGTCTATAAATGTACTTTTTATGTTGCCTGTCAAAAGTCGAAAGAGCAGTATAATACCTATTTTAGCATTTGGAAAGATTATGATTTTGTTCGTCAAATCAATTTTAAATGCGAAGTACTTATGTCAGTCACTACTATAAAAATGTATATATTAGAACTTTAAATGGAACGAGTGTGAAGGTGAATTAAGTTATGAGTATTCAATCAAGTACTTGGTGTAAACAAACACGCCAACCGGTTTCAGCATAATCGTGTCTTCAAAATACAAATAAATAAATTATTTTAATACTTTAAACTAGTTAGTAAACACAATTGCGTATTAATTATTTCATAAAATAATTAGAAAATGAAGTTTCTCGGGAGTAAATAAAATAAACAGTAGATGGTAGCAGTTAATTTCACGAGCTTTGTTTATTCTTTGGAGAATTTTTAACTTTATCTAGTCAGTAGAAGGATCTGTATTGTTTGCCAGTGGGTGGCTCAGGGGGTGATAACTGCCAACTACCAAAGAGAGAGAATTGCTGTGTTACTTTGTAAATCTGCGTAATTAAAACACACTGATAAAATTATCGTTTTTAACCACGAAGAGAACGAGCCAGATATAGGAACCATAGACATGGATAGGAACCCAATTTATTAATTAAATCGGAGGGAAATATTCGTTTAATGTCTAACAACTGTAGATCATAAATAAAATTGTTAAATAGATCTTTTGAATATCAGTATTAAAAATCTGTAATTAATTATAAGGCTTTAATAAAAATAAATCGCTGGAATATTATTATATTTCTAGGAATTTTTTGTTTAATGTTTAGTGGTATTTTTTTAAAATTTTAATTTAATTTTACATTTGCAAAATTAATTTCGTATAATTGTCCAGTTTTAACTCGTTTTATTACATCTTTCTGTAATTTTTTTTGTTAGGTTACGGTTCCGGTTAAAAATGGTAGCCGTTTGGTTCAGCAAACATATTTTTTAAATTCAATCGATCATCGAATCGGTGTTCTTTTATTAATTAAGTAGGTAGTTTTAAGTACCTACCTACTAACAAATCATACGATTTCAGGGGAACTTTTGATTTTAACTTATTAAACAAGAGAAAATTATAAACATTCTTTTTGAACGTGAGGTATGCTGTTTTTTTTTTCTTTTAATTTTTTTTTTATTAATTTAAGGAGAAAACACAGATACAGACAATAATTAAAAGATAATTTTGTAGAACAATAACTTGAGAATTCGCCTTCATCCTAACTATTTCTCACAGATTGACTGGTAGATAATAATTTAAAATATTTTTTTACATGTAAATTAGGAAAAAGTATAAAAGAAAATTATTTTGTATATAGATAATGCTCAGTGTCAAATAAAAGTGTATAAATATGTTTTATAAACGTTTAGAGATAAATCATAAAAACGTACTTAAAGAGTATAGTCAATGAAGTAAGTATAGATTTTCTTTTTTTTATAGGAAAACTATAAAAATGTATCAAAAAATATGTCGGAATCCTTCAGGTTTTGGTTTTTATAATACAATTCGCACATTCTTCTGATTTGATCCCTGAAACCAGCATTTGTGCGCGTCCGGCTAATATGGAATAAGTCATTAACAACTTAATAAGTTGTTCACAGAACTACTAGTATACGGAATAATTTAAAGTGATCAAGACGGAAAAATATCATTTGACTCGAAAAATATGTTTATTTGTATAATAAAATAAATTAAACAAAAATTAAATTTTGTTTTAGCAAAAATTGATCATTATTTTGGTCCAATGATTAACTACTCGAAAAATGTTTGGTCTTTAAAACAATTTGTCGTCATCCTGATTTTCAAGATTTTAACGTTTTGTAGTGGAATTCATATCACAAATTTCGTGACCTCAACATTCAAAGATTTAGGTGGCTTCAGAAAAACAGCTTATAAAAGACTGTCAATTACTATTAATGGCACCAGACCACCATTCAGAATTGAAACGCTAGTATCATGAATTGATTTTAGCTGTGTTTGGTGATCAGATATGAATAGCCAGGTACTTCACAAAATTACTCTTCCCTTTTCCGATCTCTTGTTCAGTTGGGAGCAGTTGGAACCTTTGTGCGATTTAAAATTAAAAATAACTCATAAAAATTAACAAAGCAATTTTGTGTTATTTATTATTGCTACTACTTAACACTATTCAAATCATACTGCTGTATACTAGCTTATACTTTGATTCGAGCTTTGTCTTAATATCCCGATTAAGCTGGAGTCAAAGCGAAACCAGGTTGGTTATCAAAAGTTTCAACAATATTATTTAACAGTGCTGCAGAGGTATAAAACATAGATTTATTAAATAAATAAAATTACACCAAAGACCCTGTGTTCTACAAATAATGTATATTTTATCACTTCCTACCTCACTCGCTAATCCAAAGGCATTTTTAGAACCATATTTTCAGAGCTTCATAAATACTAATAAATGATTGGTGTAATTGAACTAATTGCATCGTGAAATGCACCACAAAATGAATAATGTACGTCTACATAATCCACTTGATGCCCGCGCCGGTGCGCACAGCACCGCTATCGTAGAATAAAGAAGAAAACAAGAAAAGCGGTGGGGGAGTATATCGTGATTTAAAAGTCTGGTCGATCGGGCCTTAAATTTCAAATAATACAGAACTGTGTTTCCATAATTATAAAATTCAAATGGGATGGCGATGGGATGAAATATCAGGTAGGCGTTTTTTTTTCAATTTTTATGTGAAATCGCACAAGAATCCCATCTGCTCCCAACCGTCTAGAGCTATTGAGACTATACTATACAGGGTATACTGTTAGGCTGAAAGTAGTAGGGATGGGAACAAGATGGGTAAAAAGTATAAAAAGAAGGTGGAGAAATACCAGGCTATTCAGA
The DNA here is from genome assembly GCA_026573805.1 of Hesperophylax magnus. Classification (NCBI taxonomy): domain Eukaryota; kingdom Metazoa; phylum Arthropoda; class Insecta; order Trichoptera; family Limnephilidae; genus Hesperophylax; species Hesperophylax magnus. Next base: position 12,314,854 of record JAIUSX010000012.1, read on the forward strand.
TTTGGATATCAAATACGGCATATTCGGAGTATCTTCTACTCAGGAACGTACCGCAAATATATTATATATTATTCTAAATAAAAAAAATGATGTAATTACACAAATTAATCAATTGAAATTTACTTGCGCATGCCTGATTTTGTTTGCTAGTCGAGAGCCTTACCCCATAACAACGGGGGCCGTCAAAGACAAATCAAGAGTAAGAAAACCAAAAGGTTGATGGTAAGTGGCGACATTGATTTCCACTCGAATCTACTTGTAAAGCATTTCTAGTCATAAAGCTACAATTAGAGGCGCTACTGCGTATATCTCGTCTAAACTTGTTGCATCATTAGAAAGCGATAAGCAATACGCGCAGATCATATTCGGGAGTTTTAGTTGGAGCGTTGGGAGAATTGGAGGTCAGCTGGAGGTAAATAAGTGGAACCTATTTTTTCGCTTAATGTATCATCTAAATATAATACATCAATTTTTCTAGTGCGTTTTATGTATTCAGTGATTTTTAACAGATTCCGCCATCTCCGCCTTAATACGTTTCTATAACTGGGGATCGGGCGGTTCAAGAATCTGTCAACTTCTAATACTGTCGTATTACGGCCGGTATACGTAGTATGCATGTTTGTGATTATGAGTGTCATTTTCTACTAACCCGTTTTTATCCCCCCCTATTATTTATTATGAGCAAGACGGATAATGTTTCAAATATAACACAAGTTATGACTCAAGTTGTAATATTAAATTGTTTAAAACAATTTTAGCGATTTTTAAAACGGAGATATCATAAAAAAGTGCCTTCGCATTTATGCCAATATTGTCTACAGTAATTACTTATTTATTTAATTGTTGACAATACGCGAATGCTACTATTGTATGCCTAGTTAGTTCATGTAATTTATTTAAGGTTTACATGACATCCAATTAGTAAGATGAAAATATTGATAACAGCGATAAGGTCAAAAATATTATTTCTGTTAACTATTACTTAGTCTTTAAAAATACGTGTGTGTACAATATTCTAACTTTCTACATTTAGTTTTGCCGCATCCTCCCTCCCCCTATATGGACGAATCTTCCAACTCCACAATTTTATCTCGATCCTTTGTGTAATAGTACGTCCAATACCCTGATATACGTGTAAATACTACACCACGGTATAGTAAATGTCATCTCAAAGGATGGTAGCCACTCGAGCGTTTGTGTTCGTTTTTCGATTTGGACATTCGGTTTAGTCAATATCATTCCTCAAAATATTATAATGGAAACATATATACAATTCTCAAAACGTTGCTTGACGTTTGAAACTTTTTTTAAAACTTTTTTTTAATCATTTTTTAAAAAAGTACTTATTTAAGATAAAGTATTTCTTCCAACGTTTCAATTGTAAATACCACAGCGGTATATGAAGAGTGATTTTTGTTTAATGTTCTTTGTGCATAGTCTACCGTTCAGTTCGTCTTAAACGCCCACCCTTTTCTACAACCTTCTCTAGCGTCAGCATCCTTTGCAACAGCATCAGTTAACAAGAGTAGCTCCGATACTCCGGAGTCACGTGCCGTCACTTCAGAGTAGAATTGTTCCACTTAGCAGAAGAATAGACTTGAGTCGGGCTCTGAGGCTGTTTCATGCAAGAGAGGTTCTCCAAGTGAAACGACATTTACCGAAAACTCGATGCTCGTTAACTTCATTAAAAATAACCTACCTGCAATATGATGTCTTATGATGAAAATTATTTTAACTGCCATTTTCAAAATTGTAACTGTTTTGTCTAGAATTCAGACTATCCATTAATATTCACGGGTTTGCGCTAGGTATAAATAATAAACGTCACGACATAAACCTGTCGACTGGAAAAAAAACCAGGAAGACAGAAATATCTTAGGGTAATTTGTATTATTTTCCGCAGTGGTGCTGTCACAAGCATATACTCGTATACTACACAAAATAATAGTGAATGTCAAAATTTGAACATGCCCATAAGAACAAAATGCCAGGAGCACAGAAATTTGAATCGTTCTTTCCATTTGTTTAAACATTTTTTGTTCGTTGGCAGTATTTGCTAAAAATCATACTTTTTTTCCGTGATTTTTCGGTTCCATGATAAATCAACACAATGACAATTCAACACACCTTTAAAAAGTGATACAAAGTCATTAGAAACGATGAATTTTTTTTTAACCTGACCTAACCTAACCTACTTAACCCAGTTAATAAAGTTTTTTTTCATCACTTTCCATGACTTTATATAACTTTTTAAAGATGTGATAAATTATCATTTTGATGATTTATCAGGTCACCGATTTTTCATGGGTTTAGGGTAAATAAAATAAGCAATAATAATAATAATAAATGTGATTGCTAGGGCTGCATTTTTGATCTGTGTCGATTCATTGATCAAAAGTTCGTACATTTTTGCAATAATTTAACCTAAGTTTATAAGTTTAGTACGGGAGGCCATTAAACACATATTTTGTTTGTGTGTGGAAAATAAAACTAACAAGTTATAAAAGTATGGTTCTAATTTTTTGACCAAAGCATTAAAAATTCGTATAACTTCTCTTAAAAGGGTACTAAATTTGTAGAGTAATCGTGAAGTAAAGCAAAGTTCTTAGGTGAGTTCTCATTAACGTCATTTGTAAGTGAGCATTTAAGCGCCATGAGATTTTCGTCAAGTAATTAATTTAGGCTCGAAATAGTTAATGCCTCGCGATCCGTCGGTCGACCGGCGACGTACGATAATCGCGTTGCACTACAACAGCTATCGATTCAAGCGACCGACGTACGTTATGCACCATTCTAACCTAAATGTAAATTCTTAGTGAAGAATTCTTACAATTCAAGTAATTTCTACACACACAATAGTTTTAGCCGATTATCCGTTTGGACGATATAGACTTATGCCAACAGTTTTGCCTAGGTGACATAAAACAGTAGAAACTGGGCAATACTGAGAATTCAACTTTTTTTAAATTAGATCCACACAGAAGGTCATGAGGCAAATAATTTCTGTCAGGGTCTATTTTATCTTTGGGGGTACTGTGTGGAGGGTTTTTTCAGGAGATGAATGAGAATTTTAGGAAAAAGTTATAATGGGTAGGAATCTGGGGTTTGATGCACCCAGGAGTGACGGACGCACGAATCCACCACTTCCAATGCGGCGCAGGACGTCGTTCCAAGAGCCTCCTGCAGGAGAGGTCAAAATGTCTTTTTCATCCAGTCTCTCCCGATCTAACTCGCCACGCAGTTGGTGAGCACATGCATACGCCGCCAAAACCTCACCACGTGAACCCTACAACCCCAGCTTAGTCTTAAAAAAGTACCGAATCACTATGGCAGAGGTGTTGGTTATCTAATAAATGGTTCCCGGGACGGCGGTACCCAAACCCGATTCAATTTTAATTAACTTCGGTTTCAATGAGGGTCACAATCAAAAAATATCCTTTCAATGCCTTCCTATACCTCTTAAGCAATCTTCATCCTGCAGACAGCAACCCGAAAGAACTCAATGGAACCACACTAGTACCAGTAATCTATGCTTAGAAACCATTGAGAGCGGTCTCTTTCTCGTATACGTCATTCACCACTCTTCCTCTGAATTATCAGTTAAATAATCTGGTATTTATCGACCCGCATATACCATGATATTGGCGTCTGACAAGTAGTGATCGATGGTTTTTAAAAAGGAAAGTATTAAGCTTTCACTATAACTACACCATTATTATATCTTCGCTAAAGAGAATTAATAAAGCTCAGTTGTTTCGTAGAAATTCAATTGTAACAATGCCTTCAAATCAGCGCCATTTTGATTGTTTTATTATAAATCTGAAAGGTCCGCGTTAAACGCCGATTACAGGTGCGTTTCAGCATTCTATAAAATTGTTATAAGCAGATAAGTTTAAAAACATGACCTCTTCTGCAAATCACAATGTGTTCAAATGCTGAAATAAACTTAGAATCGGCATTTAAACCGTTCTCATGTGACAAATGTCAACCATGCACAAATGCATGGATTGCAATTAAAAACATAAAATATTGCAGAAAGATAATACAATGACAAGAAAATACACCCTTTCCTGTGGTGTGGCGATTGTGATTTTTATGTTGATTGAACAACCAGTGCTGCCCTTATTTAACATCAGTCTTCAGAGATCGTTTTGCTTTATATTTTACTTCAAAAGAATTCATTTGCATTGAGATAACCCTATTAAAATCACGAAAGAGCTGAATTAATCCAATTTTATTTGAATTCTTTATTCAAGTCAAGACTTTAAAAAGGTTTCCCATCAGTAATCCTATTTGTTCAAGCTCTTACACCGGACGGTGAGAAAAAAAAACTGTTTTAAAGATTTAAGTACGGACAACTTTAAATTTTCTTTTCGAAATTCACGCCATCTCATTTTTTATGAGCCTTGAAGCTTGTCGTGTGTTAAGGATAAGAGGAATCAACCGCCTTCTTCCTTCTAAGACTTCCACAGTCAGAGTCATCTCTCTTAAAACGGAAATGGTTTATTTATGTTTAGGAAATGTTTATTCAGTAGAAACCTACAAACTTGTGTATCGAAAATACGAATGTCGCATGTAACTACATTTTTATATTCCCGGTCTAAAACCAGTGAAATATCACATTAGAGCAATGAAAAATTGTGTGTTTTTTATGGAAGCACGGGAAATTAATACTGTAAAATTTAAAATTAGTTTATAACATTATTTGTGGCATAAAAAATCTTTCCTTTTCCAGAAATTAAATGAGTTTTAAACAAGCTGAGTTTTGTTTTAATCGAGGGTTATATAATACATAGACAAGAGTAAAAGATACTCGCAGTATAGCTCTGGCGAGAGGGAAATTCAGTATCGAAACTTAAAATGATATCTAAAGAGGTATATTGAAATCTTCCCCATACATTACATTATTTTGCCTAACAATAATCCCCAAATTGTGATTTCATACACTTTTTTAATCACCCGGTCTTATAGACATTTACGTCCCCATAGGCGAGTTAAAAAAAGTAAGAAGAAGAAGCGCTGGGAAGGTAAAAAGTATGAGGGTTGGGTAGTTAACAACGTGTCCAGGAGTGACGGACATATAAATATATCACAAAATAACCACTCAATCACAAAACGTAGCTGACCACTTGGGGTGACCTATGGCAGAGGTATTGGTTATCCAATAAATGGTTACCAGGGTGGCGGTACCCAAACCCGCCTCAAAAATTTGCAATGAAATAAAAATAATATATATAAAATAAATCGGTTTGAAATCCCGCTTGAAACATGAATATACACAATAATGAGTTATCTCCCTCGTACGTACCTTACCACGGCACCAGGGGATCAGCAGACCGAGGAGCAAATCGTGTTTATAATAATATGCTGGAGTATGTTTGCTCGGGATTACAGAACATCCCCTCAACAAAGGGTTGTAAAGGAAATAATGTTTATTCTAACGCGCTTGTTGTGTTTTGACTTGACCTTTTTTTGGAGTTATTAGATTTAGGGTGTATTGAAAAATATTGTAGAAGAGAGGAATTATGAAATTGGATTGTTTAAGAAATATTTTTTAATTGATGATATAAACTGATTGTTTTTATCTTGTATATAGTTTGTGTGGGTTGTGAAAACGTTTATAATGTTTTGAACAAAATACTTATTTTTTCATATTAAAACATCATTGGAATTGGATTACTGAAAATTAAAAAAAAAAACATTTCTGAAATTATCGATTTGAGAATTTTGAAATGTATATTGAATTTCATGGATTATGATATATTTTTAAATCATTTTATAATAAATATTCAGATATTCATCAATTTTTTCTGAAGGTCAAAACAATGAAATTTTCAGATTAAAGTACCGACAAAATAATCGATTACCGCCCACTTTTAGTGCATATGATTTTGCAAATTTTCAATAAAAAAAATTATCTGCGGTTTTTAATTGAATTCTCAGAATAACAAACATTTTAGAAATTGTTGGAAAAGCAGATAAATTTGTTAAATGAATGACGATTTTTACTTAAATGGCATTCTTTTTATGTTAATTATCGATAGTACATATATGTTATTAATGTATTTTCTTTAAGTCAAAAATTTTAATTATATAGTATATTTTTTAATACCTCATTTGTCATCCGAAACCTTTTTATTGCTATACAGATAGTTACTCTCAAGTTGTTTCAATGAAAACGCTCACTGTGTAGGTAAATAAAATATTTTTAGCGAAATATTCTAAAGATTCTGACAAGAAATAATCATTTAAATGTTAGGCCTAAAGTTTCCTTTCAGTTTTTCGAATCACGCCAGATTTTGCTCACCCCTAAATTTGCTTCCCTAACTTTACCCCATCCTTTTCTTTAATTAGTGATTAAATTATAAAATTAATTTATGTTGTTCGTTACACCATTAACTCAAACAGAATAGAATAACCACGGGGGAGCAAATATTTCTAAATCAGGGTGAGAGAAATGGGATTTCATAAGGTGGCGTGAGGTATATGAAACCAGTTGATCAACAATGAGAAAATTCATAGAGAGTATACAATATTGTATGAAATGGGTTTTAAAATTTAAAGTTTTATGCTCATTGAAGGGAAAAGTAAAGAAAACAAATCAGTGAAATATATTAAATGTCAAAATTGTGCTCCCTCACATAAATTTATTTATGGATTTAATAAAAAAAGAACCAATAACTGTAGGAACAATCTTTTTCATCCCAGCCCCCTTACGCCGACACCACAAAGACATGTCATCACAAATTACCTACGTCTGTACTTTACCAGCTTTATCGAATGTAGATACAAATAGCAACTGATCGATTTGGCAGCAGAGTTATTATTGAATTATTAGCAACGCGAGTTGGTAGGAATGCCGCAGTGGGATCAGCTTACGGATCGACATACGTATCTATGTAGTCGTTAATATTTGCATACAAAAAAATATGGATGAAGAAAATTGTTAAAGTTATAGTCAGAATTAAGTATATTTTCATCAAAAATAATTTTCCATATTTTTGGCTGCTATTTTTTTCTATGATTACAAAGTTCTACGCTTTATTTATAACCCGGATAGTGTCACAGATATACCTATCCGGTTTTATTTATATAGGACACTCGTTGACTTGTTTCGTTCGAGTTGTTTTACATTCTTCTTCATAAAATAAATATTACATTGATAGGTAACCTTCAAAAGTTATAAAAGTAATAATAAAATATTTAAATTAACTTATTATTAATATAAATATTAATAATAAGTTATATCGTTTTGGTTTGACCGATTGCAGAGAGAGAGAGTGAAAGTCATCGTTGTAGATCTAAAAATCAACACGTTTTTGATTGACATTTTTATTTTTTTTATTTTTTTTTATTTTTTTTTTAACGGCAATATAAAGTTAAGTAAAAAAGATACAATATTAAGTAAAATAAAAATATAAAGTGATGTAGTTTGTTCTCAGTCCTACTCACTAGGTATTTTTGTTCCGAGGCGGACTTTAGGTTGTTGTATGTGTGTTGATCGTGATTTCCTCATCTTCTAATTTGTTGGTTCCCACAAAATATAAAATAAATTAAGCAAAAAGAATTTATGTTTGTTGTCTGTAGGTTGCGTTATGTTGACTTCGTTAATTTAATGATTTCCTCATCTTCATGTTTAGTTAGCCATAATTTAATGTATTTTTTAATTTTATCTATATCCATGGTGTTTTTAATTTCAATAGAAAGGGCATCATATAATTTTATAGCATGGAAGTAGTGGTTTTTCTGGCCGAAAGATGTATTTAATTTTGGAATCTTTAGTGGATTTTAGGATTTTGTCCTTGTTGTGTAGGTGTGTTGTTCAGCAAGGTACTCATATTTTTCTTTAAAATTGAGTAGTGCATTTTATAATGCTAAACATGTTAATTTTTTTATTATTATTATTGATTTTTTTTTAGCGAGCTGCTTTATGTGAAGGTTTGAAACAGATCCCCATCCAATAATCCCATATTCTATGCGTGATTGGTAAAGAGCATAGTAGACTTTATATAGATCACTTTTATTTAGTATATTGCGTACGTTTCTAAAGTAGTACATGAGCTTTGTAAGTTTCTTTGTAATGCTATTTATGTGAGTGTCCCATCGAAGATTTTCATCGATTTCAACGCCGAAATATTTTATGTTTCTGGAGTGTGTTATGGTGGGGCAGTGACATAATTGCGATAAATTGAATAAGATTTTTTTATGTAGCATGAACTCTAGGGAAAATTAGTTGGTCGTTCTCTCAGAATTAAAATAAACCGTCATCGATTCAGGTAACGAATGGGAAAAGGCTTTATTTATGTTATGGCTGAAATCAACCGCCCGGAATCAGTTGGTCTATGACAACTTAAATATTTAACTAAATTCTTCACACTCCATTTCACCGCTCATTGTAATATATTTAGTGCCTTTAGGTACACATTTGTCTGTTCTTATTTATCTATTCTTATATTTGTTAATTTTCATCGATAAAAAGAAATCGTTGGCTTTGAAACATGTTGATTAAATTGTGGTGTATACAAAGTTATTTATTTAATTTAAATTATTAATAAGTGTGGCAGGAAAAGGAGGAGAAGAGATGGAATTTACTGTTACTTTTAGGGTTATGTACATCAGGTTCATGCTTACCAACCACGTTGAAAGTATGACAATGTGATCAGTACTTGAAAGCACGGAACTTTTGCTAATCTGGCGACTTGACTTAAACTCTTGACTGTTACTGCGACAACTCAAAAGATCACGGTGGGTTTTAACAATGTAAATTACGTTAAAAAAGAAAAAATGGAAAAAAAATATTTACTTTTATCATAAAAAAGTCTCTAGAGTATAAACAGGTGACTATAGTGAACAGAAACGTTGTTCCAAAAATAAACGCCAAGATAAGGAATTAATCTCTCAATAAACATGGCTATGGGCCAAACTGCAGTAACTATAAACAATTATTGATCACTAGTATCCATCGAACACTGTGAATCATACACTATTTTAAATCAAACGTAAATTGAGCAATGTAATGTTTGTTTTCTTATAAATAGATACTCGACAAACTACATTTTGAACATCTGTTTAAATCATAGACCGGGCCGCCATGTTAGGTCACGTGATCTAACATTCGAATTGTGGATTTTTTCTTTGCTGGCTTAATTAGATAAATAGGTACCTAATGTTCAATAAAATAATTGAAAAAAAACTAGTTAGGCACTCTTGATTAATGTGTTTGAAATTTTAAAGTAAACATATTCAGTCTTACTAAAAAACGTTGTGAAAATTTTATTAAATTGATAAATGATCATGTATCTGAAAACATTACCTATACAGAAACTTACATAAAACAGTTTATGTAAAGATATATGCATAGTTTATACAGCCAAAGGTGGTTGTTTATCTTGTGTATAAACATGAAATTTCTCATCCAATTTCGAAATATTTCCAAGGTATTTTATATGTGCTATATATTACTTCTTTTTGAGTTTTTTTAAGCAGGGCGGAATTGATCATTTTTGTTTGATTATTAATTACCCGTCCCGCTTGACAACAACGAGCCTTAACCTTTACACATAGAAAGAAAGGGTTTTAGATTAAATTTACTAGAACAATTAGAGATAAATAAAAGAACTAATGATCCAAACATAACCCTAATTAATAAGCAAACAAAAATGATCAATTCTCCCCTGCTTAATATTTTCAAAAAACCCAAAAAAATATAATTCCTTAACATAATCACCCACGTACCAACAATTAAGAAAACCCTTAGGTCATTAATTTTAACAGGTGAATAAACACTGCTGGATTTCCAAATATTTTGGTTATTCCAATACTTAATGAATCATTTTTGAACATTATAAAAATGTAAATGGGTGGGGATAAATAAAATCATATAAATAAGTAGTCGCCGTGTGAACATATCCACAGTTTGATAATGGCCTCAAAAGCCGAAACGGCTGTCACATTAAAAATTGTAAAAATAACAGAAATACTTGCAGAACTTAATAATTATTATAACATTATTAAATTTGATTTATTTCAAATTTATTTAAAAAAATTAAATGGAGTTCTACAAATTAAACACCAAAAAAATAAATGCAAGAAAATTGTTACCTCACTTTTAATCTCGTTTATGCAATAAAAAGTAAATATTATAATAATTCCCAGAAAATAACAACATTTAGGTTTACCTTTACAAACATAAAACATTTATTTGATTTTAAAAACATCATTTTCATATAAATCTTATTAACTTTACGCGGTAAGAGTCTCACTAATGAATAATGTGTCTGATATAACTTTTTGTAGAATTTTACATGTCAGTCTGCGGAAAATCCAACGTTGCCAGTTCTTTCGGAGTCCAGTTAAAGATAATTTTTATTAGTACCAACTCGAATCTAAACTTTTACAGTATTTATGCAATGTATGACAAAAACACCGTTTAACGGATGTGAAGTGTGTTTTCCTTGTAAGGTTGATTATTTAAAGCATTAAAATCATCAATTTGTAATTATTTAGATATTGTATGTATAATCGTGTTACATATTTTTTTAGAGGAAACGCCCGTGTTAAAAAGGCGAAGAAACGTACCTAACAAGTACGTAGGTAAATAACGATTAAACCTAAAATTTTCTGAAACTTTCCATTAAGACCTCTTGCACTTATTTTTGCTCTAGATACGAAAGAGAAAAGAAAAAAAAATAATAGAAAAAAAGGTTTTTTTTTTTTTTGACAAAATTTATTTTATAAAGCATATTCATTATTGAGATATAATGCATATTTAAAGAGTGTTTTTATGTGCTTTTTAATTTGTACTTTTTTCAATCTCGTATTTAATTAATTAAACCATTTTAATCCAACATATTTGTAAAATTGTGATCTCTATCGACCTAAGTGACCTAAGAAGATGTAAATTATCTATTTAACAAGAGACAAGAAGACTCAATAGTGTTATGAAATAATCATTTTTAATTCAGGAAAAAAAGGTTCTGGAAAACGAATTTCAAAAAATGAACCAGAAAGTTGTAGTTCATTATCATCTTTAAGAAAATAATGCATGTTTTACGTATATCTCTATTTGGTATAATTTCAAACTTTAACGGGACTTTTCTATTGTTTAACAAAAATATCCCCATAGATTGGGAAAAATTAATTGTACCTGCAGTTATGTTTATTCTTGAGTTTCATTAAGGCTACGGCAATTTAACTAATAACACAAATAAATTTTCTAAAAAATGTTACCTCGAGGGCATTGTACAAACCTAGAAGTTAACTGAAAGGGTTGCAAAAATAAACTACCTTAGAAAATCTTAATTTTGAACATACAATAATAAAACTGAAATTTACATATTTGCACAGATAATATGTGACAGTCTGTGGGGTGGTTCAGGTGAATGGGATAAACAGTCAAGACAAAAAGAAAAGAAAAAATCAAAATTTGCAAACCTAATAGGGTAAAGAAAAATATTATGATAAAGAATTAAGGTTCTACTGTTTACCTCTAAAGTAAGGGTGACTAAAATAGCACTTAATATTATACAATCTCTGAGATACCAGGGTTTCCAAAATATCAACTAACAGTGGTGAACAATGTCACTTTATTTACTCCGCAATATCACACTAAAAAGTCATTATTTTCTTCGGAAATGTTTCACCATCATAATAATAATAACAACAATATTGCATTTAAAATAGCGCATTTTAAAGTCATTTCACTTCAAGTGCGCTTTACTATAACAAACCTTAAAACGGTATTTACTATTAATGGTCATGTTCTTCAAATTATTCCTATAGTGCGCCTTACACAATATAGATCTAATAATTTAACAGTAAATGTACAGTTTGAACAAAACAAAGAATAACAGCAGGACATGAGGACAAAGCAAAAACATTAAAACTAAAACATAATATAATACATGAGGCAGTTTGTGTTCAGAAATGAGAATCTTTTGAGCAGACGTTTAAAAAAGGTGCAATAAGGAGGCAACCGAAGCCAAACAATTGCCGAAAGTTTGAGAATATGGCTTATTATAAAATATTGAAAAGAAGTTAAGATTTAATGGTAGGATTATTTTAAATAATTTTATTTTTAAAGCCCGTCTAAAATCAGCCAAATTCTGGAGATAAGTTCAAATCATTGAAACGGGTAGATACATATTCTTAAATCCATTTTTCCAGTATTTCACAGTCTAATATTATCACAGTCTATATTTTGCAAATGTTCCGTGATTTAGATTTAGACAATGTGAATCGTTTCTCTGAAATAAATGATTTGGAAATAAAAATCACAAAAGCAAATATTGTATTTTCCCAACAGGAAAACGTTATCCGCAGCTTCTTCCTGTTGTTGTAGGTAAAGCGTGAGGAAAAACTTTCTTCCAAGCGAGTTCCAATATAGGTATTTGACTTGTATAAAAAAAATCAACACGTAAAAAGCAAAGTATTTTTACTATTACACATATTTCATTATTAGATTTGTTGAAAAATACATTTTTTATTTTACTGAGGATTGAATCTTCCTCCCTGGCGATAGACTTTTAATGAACTTTTAAAATGTCTTTTAAAACATTGAAAAAAATGAAATTATAAAATTTTAATACAAATGCCAGGTCCGATTAACGGTCTTACATACTGTTTTAAGTTCTCGTAATAAATGGGGCTTGAGTAAACTTGAGTATTACAATTAAGTGCAAGATAATATATAAAACCATTTCTGAACACAAGTCCCCCGTACTTTATTTCTCCAATCAATCTGGATTTATTCTTCTGAATTGTTTCCTTTTTTACTAACATTATATTTTGCTGGATATATGGTCGGTATTAACATCCCGTATGCCTTCCCATTCTCCTTTTTTGTTCGTTTCTCCTAATGAACTCACATCAATCCAATTAATGAAATATTAATTGATACTGAGAAATACGGACTGACCCAATGATTGCTTCTCGGAGTGAACAGACGCTGACGCACCAATTTCATTAGCACCATACTTGGTCCTCCATTACCATGAAATAAGACTTACTTATTTACTTACTTCTTTATTTTAGTTTATAAATATACCATATTGATTTATTCATAACTCACATCAATGAAAACGATGTAGTAAATATAATCCCACTAAACATTAAGAAATATTGACAGAGGTCCTTGAACAATGCAACTAAATTCTAAAACGGTGGTCATATATTTACTGTACTTATAAGTTGAGACAATCAAAATCAATCCAATTGACAACAGTTTACAGAGGCAATTGAAGAGATTGATAATTGAAACATTCCATCGACGGGGTGAATGACTTGTATTTTGATTTAGCGCGTAGATAAGCGATACTGACGCAGCACAATGATCATTTGGCTGTACGATTGACAACATTAAGTTGAATTTATTTATCTATAGAGCCTTTTGAAATTGAGATTCATTGCGGAAAGAATTTGGTTTTACTTATAATTGCATTATATCGCGATTGTCGACAGTTACCGAAAGGAAAATACATATATTATCAATGTATTTGCACTTACTTTAGCTAATGTTTCCGCAGACGACCATAAAGCAACTGGGGCGAAAGTATTTGGAGGTCGATTGAAGTTCCGTCAATGACACTTCAATGCACATTGCCTATGACGTAAGCAGATTAACATATTATCTGGTCTACTTTAAAACGAGAAAAAGTTATGTCGGAATCTTAACGACGTAAGTGAAGCAGCCGTGCACGAAAATATGCGACGCACGGCCCTGGTGTATTGGACAGACCTACGGATGAATTTGCACTAGGAAATCTCTAAAACAAAGTGGAAAACTTAACGACATGATGTGGTCTTTACAAATAACACTCGGCGCGCGGCCCAATGGACGAACGTACGGTGGAATTCGTCCTAGCAGGCCTAAAAAGTAGATCTTTTCGCGGGGTTTATTTTAATTATTTCTGATGAAAGGATTATTAGATGTTTCTAGAGGAATTTCTCGGGAAGTTACTAATTTAACGTCTGAAAAAATAAAATCTAGTGCTAACCGCCAATTTTACAGTTAAAATGTTTTATAAAATTTTCAAAGATTTGTATTTAAAATATTTTAATGTTTTAGTAATTTTTAATAATTGAATTTGTCGGAACTAATTAAAATCTTAATCTTGTGTCGCCGTAAAAGCAAAGTATTCCACCGACTAAAGGAAACAATAATCAACTGTCAAGGACACAAGACTGTCGCAATATTTGTTATAAAGATAACATGCATATATTGAGTGCACATTTTTTTTTAAAACCACCAGTTAATTAAATAACAGAATTCAAAAAATTCTTCTATGTGATCGTTGAAAAAAAATATTACTATAAGGAAAATGATATTGTTCATAATATTAGTTTAAAATTCGTGGAAACGGGTAAAAAAATTTGAGTTTCCCTTCGATTTCAATTGAATTTAAAACTCATTTTACATTAAAGATATATTATTTATAACCATTGTTCATAACCCTTACGAACAAAATTGTAAGCATTTCAATATACTAATATAAAACCCCATGGGCAAATAAAAAGAGTAAATAAATAAATTATTTACAATCGTAAGGATTCAATGTAACAATTTTTTACCTATTCAAGGAAAGGGTATATTTCAATTACTATTCCCAAGAAGACGCAAAATTTGTAAGAACCTCCAGGCACTGTAAACTTATTTTATAAAAAATATCATTTTGGACACAAAATAAAAATTCTTAGAATCAATTACAAACTAACTAGGAATGAATTTTTATATCCTGGTTTATTAACATAAATGTTTTAATTTTTTTATTTTTAGTTTTCCAAGTTTATGTTGAAAGCTGTGTTTAATTTTGTAATGATATGTTCTTTATTAATTAAATTCTGGATACAGTCGCCATCTATGGATTGTTTGAATAGTTAATTATTAGAAATGGTGTGAATCTGCACTAACAGTCTAGACAATTCTAGAGCTCTAGCATGTCGATAATCTAGAGCTCTAGCATGTCGATAACCAGTTGCTTCTTTCATTGTGTATATCAACAACTGTCAATGGCTTAGTATTTTTAATCTATAAAGGGCCTGTTCCAAGTAAAAAAAAGCGTTCTTTCCTTCCGAAATTTTTTACAGTAAACAGTGTTTATCTGTACAAGGGTCGGGGCCCGTTGTCAATAAATTGTTATTGTCAACGTAGATATTTAAAAAGCATGTTTTGTGATACGTAATAAAAAAGTTAAAAATACGACCAAAGTGTTTCCAGTCAAGTCCAAAACCAGAAAAATATACATGGTCCTTCGAGCCGGATTATAACCAAAGGATTATAAAAAACAAGAACCAGCTGCCAGGATATAAATCAGATTGGAAGCCAGACTGGAAGCAAGAAGAGGATGATCATTGAAATCGAGACTACGTTTCAGGTCACGTAAGATAAGTGCCTCCTATATCATATTCCAGCTCCTTTCAAAATTTAGTCAAGCCTCATGTATTGAAAACATGTTATTTTATTGTTTTTGAATATTAGAATCAGTGTTCAAAAAATAATTCACTACCCACAGGATAGAATTTCAGGTACAAATTTTGAATGTTGTCATTGTTGTATCTTTAAAACGGCTTAGTCAAATTAATTTAATACGCACTCACGGAAATAAATTTTAATAAATAAATAATATTATTGTCGTGCGGAAACAACAGACATGGAGAAATTGAAGCTGTTAGTGTCTAAAAGGGCGTGATTAAGGGAAAATTGACTCGTTTTGCAGAGGCGATAAATACATTATCAGCAATTGAGATAAAATTACGATATGACCGGATAAAATCGCTCTGGGATGACTTCGAAACAATTCAGGAACAGATAGAATCATCACCGGAAACAAATGAACTCGACAACGACAACCAGAGGGAAGCGTTTGAGAATCAATATTTCGCGGTATTAGCAACGGCTAAGGGGGCGATGGATTTGGTAGAACAAAGCAAAGTGGAAATAAAATTGCCACATTTACAATTGTGCGAATTCAATGGCGATCAAAAAGATTGGGTTAACTTCGTCGAAAACTTTAAAGCCTTGGTCCATAACAACACTTCTTTAAGTAACGTGCAGAAATTATTTTATTTGCAATCCACGCTGAAGGGAAATGCCTTGAAGTTTATTGCCAATTTATAAATCTCCGAATTAAATTACACTTCGGCTTGGGAATTGTTGCAGGAGAGATACTCAAATTTAAGAGCTACCGTTCATAAACATATCCATATGCTAAATATGATTTAAGATTTTCACGGCCAAAAGTATTTTTGTTATTTGTTTTTGGGGTGTTATGCCGTGTTGCGCTAACTCCTTCTTTAGCCAACGTTTCGGACAGCATTGCAGTGTCCATCATCAATATAACACATCTGCCCTGATGATGGACACTGCAATGCTGTCCGAAACGTTGGCTAAAGAAGGAGTTAGCGCAACACGGCATAACACCCCAAAAGCAAATAACAAAAATATCCATATGCTGTTTCAATTAAAAGAAATGAAACAGGAGGACCCGGTCGCGTTGAGATATTTAATAGACGAAACGAATGTTAATCTGAAAGCGTTACAAAACATCGGAGTTAAGGTAGACCAGTGGGACGCATTGATCATCTATTTAATTTCATCCAAATTAGACACGGTTTCTCGTAAAACATGGGAACAATGTACGTTGGAAGGTGATCTACCCACGTTAAAAGAATTGTTGAAGTTTTTGACCACTAGAGCCCAGGTGTTAGAATTAATGAATACTTCCGAGAAAAAAAATGCCAACCTACATCCAAGGCAAATAGGCAACAACTACAATAAAAAAGATTCATCGGTATTTTTAGCTGTAAAACCGAATGGCTGCGTTTTTTGTAAGGAAAAGGGGCACCAAATATACTACTGCAAGAATGTCCACAAATTAAAAATTCAAGATAGGATCGAAGCGGTCAAATCAATCCAAGCATGCTTTAAATGTTTAAAATTAGGTCATCTTGCACAGAGTTGTAAGGTAACATTTACTTGCAGGCATTGTGACAAAGCAAGTTACAATACTTTGCTACACAAAGAAGATCATCCGAGGGATACTTCAAATTTAGATCCTGATGCCGAGGTGTCAGTCTCGAATCATTCTGCAGCCAGAATAGCAGAAAATTTGATATTATTGTCAACCGCCATGATAGGAGTGGTAGGTCGTGACAATAACATTTTTAAAGCACGAGTCCTGATTAATTCAGGGGCGCAATCTAACTTCATGACAAAAGATTTCGCAAATAAATTAAAATTAAAATGTGAAGTGATAAAAAACCCATATCTGGAATTCATAACAACATCACACACATTAAGGAAAGAGTTTCAGTGAACATGAATTCTCTTAATACTGAATATTAACGTAAAATATCTTGTCTAATATTGCAGGAAATTACGACAAACCTTCCACAAGTGACCTTGGCTAAAAAGGAATTCAAGCTGCCGTCGGGATTGGAGCTAGCGGATCCGAAGTTTCATATAACCGCCCCTATCGACATACTTTTGGGCGCAGAGAGCTTCTGGGAAATCCTGACCCACGACAGACTAAAACTTGAATCTGGGCCTACGCTTCAACGCACACAACTAGGATGGATTGTATCAGGGCCAATCAGCATGAACCCTAAGCAAAGGCCTGTATCTTATTTTCGTAGTCTATCTATAAACAAGATAAGTCATCAAATAGAAAAAATTTTCAGACTAGAGGAAATTAATCCTATTAAGATTCAAAATCACGAGGAAAAGGCTTGCGAAGCCAGCTTCGCTAACACTCATACTAGAGATGCAGACGGTAGATACACGGTACAATTACCGCGCCGAGCATGCATTGATCAGCTGGGGAGCTCACTGGCCACTGCGGAAAAAAGATTATCCGACAACGCAACGGATATACTGTCAAGAGGAACTACCGCTGATAAATTAATAGATTCTTCAATGTGGTGGGATGGACCAAGTTGGTTGACAAAGGAAGTCAACGCTTGGCCTAAATCAAATCTTTCTTGCCTAAACCCTCCTGAACTCAAGAGCAAAAATGTTCTATTATCCACTAAAACTCAGGAATGGGATGTATTCAAAAAAATTTCTTCATTTACGAAATTAAAGAGAGTTACCGCATATGTATTACGGTTTGTAAATAATTGCCGAAAGCTCAAAGGAATAAGTTCGGGAAATTTGAGTGTGGCTGAACTGGAATCAGCTTTAAAATGCCTATTGCGTGCAGCTCAAGAACAAGTCTTTCAAAAGGAGTTGAAAAAATTGAAAAATCACGGCACAGTAAATAAAAATGGTAATTTAAAGGCGCTTCATCCCTTCTTATGTGAAGGTCTGATACATGTGGGAGGTAGACTAAATTTAGCTACGCACCTATCGTACCAGCAAAAACATCCCATTATCTTACCTGCAAAACATGAGCTGACGGAATTAATTATACGCCACTTCCATTATGTAAATTTACACGCAGGACCTCAAGCCCTATTAGCAGAAATACGGTTAAAATTTTGGCCCATATTTGGGAAAAATACTGTCAAAAGGATACTACATAAATGTATTGTGTGTTTTAGATGCCGTCCTCGATCCGGTCATCAATTATGGGTGATTTGCCAATCGAGAGGATCACTCCGAGCCAACCATTTGCAACCACAGGAATCGACTATGCAGGGCCGATAGCTATTAAAAGCGGGACACTAAGAAAGGCTTCTATCGTGAAATCGTATTTATGTATCTTTGTTTGCCTTTCCACAAAGGCGGTTCATTTAGAGTTAGTTTCAGATTTGACTAGCGATGCTTTTTTAAATTGTTTAAAAAGATTTATTTCCCGTAGAGGGCAGCCTAAAAATATATTGTCCGACAATGCATCAACATTTAAAGGTGCTTGCAGCAAGCTCAAGGAGCTTTACGCCAGTTTAAGGGAAAACAATGACAAGATTCATAATTACTTAGCAAATAGAAGTATCGAGTGGAAATTTATACCCCCTCGAGCCCCAAATCACGGCGGGTTGTGGGAAGCTGCGGTAAAGTCCGCAAAGTTTCATTTTTATAGAGTCACTAACAATTCTACATTAACTTTTGAACTTTTGTACACTCTAATTTGTCAAATTGAGGCTTGTCTGAACTCCCGTCCCTTAACGTCATTGTCCTACGACGTCCATGACTACCAACTACTCACACCTAACCATTTCCTTATAGGCACTGCATCTTCCGTCATACCTGAGAGCGACGTCCAGACGATACCGGCCAACAGGCTAACCCAATATCAAAAGATCAATTCTCTAATTCAATCCTTTTGGTCCAGATGGAAACGGGACTATCTGGTGGAGTTACAAAAAAGGACTAAATGGCAGACCAACAGTCAACGGGCGCTGAAAAAGGACGACCTGGTTATACTGAAGGAAGACGATTTGGCTCCTACTATATGGAAAATGGCTCGGATCCTGGCTACTCATCCTGGCGCTGATGGCGTAGTTAGAGTGGTCACTCTAAAAACCTCTCAAGGAACTTTCGTGAGGCCCATCACCAAAATATGCTTGATGCCCATGGACTCGGATCCAGAACCTGAAACTGTCCGGCCCAACCTCCCGGATCGCTTGGAAATTCCGGATTCTCCCGAAGAGTAAAAAAAAAATCTCTCACTCATTTAGATGACTTCAGGAACAACTGATACGCTGATGAGTAATACAATGATGACTCATTTAACTATATAATCAACCTCCAGATATCCAGGAATTTTTATGAGTTTTACTATGCAACTTCCTGAGAAGCCTTTAAAAACATCAACTTGGACGGATCAAGCAGAGAAAATGAAGAAAATGAACAATTGTGTTGTTTAGTGTAAATAACAATAAGTGTTTTGTCATATGAACTACAGAAATATTTTAAAGGATTATGCTGTATCTATCTAAAATTTAAATTTAGTTAATTTGTGAATAATTCTTAAATTTTTTTTTTTGATAAGTGCGAGTAGATTAATGGAATTAGATTATATTGCATTTTGAGTAAAGACTCAGATTCAGAGGTAGAAATTCATCAATTTGATATTTTTTTGTGATTTATTATTTTCTTGTGCTTGGTCTGTGGATTAAGTATTATTTTGGTATTATTATTAGTTACTGTCTTTAGGAATTTCACAAATCAATTTTTTAATTGATTTCCTCATCCCCGGCCCGTCTGCATGTTTAATTTTGTAATGATAAGTTCTTTATTAATTAAATTCTGGATACAGTCGCCATCTATGGATTGTTTGAATAGTAATTATTAGAAATGGTGTGAATCTGCACTAACAGTCTAGACAATTCTAGAGCTCTAGCATGTCGATAATCTAGAGCTCTAGCATGTCGATAACCAGTTGCTTCTTTCATTGTGTATATCAACAACTGTCAATGGCTTAGTATTTTTAATCTATAAAGGGCCTGTTCCAAGTAAAAAAAGTGTTCTTTCCTTCCGAAATTTATTACAGTAGACAGTGTTTATCTGTACAAGGGTCGGGGCCCGTCATCAATAAATTTTTATTGTCAACATAGATATTTAAAAAGCATGTTTTGTGATACGTAATAAAAAAATTAAAAATACGACCAAAGTGTTTCCAGTCAAGTCCAAAACCAGAAAAATATACAAGCTGGTTGATAACAATTACCGAAAGCAATAGCATCAAACTGGGAATGTTCTAGAAACTAAGTTTGTAATTATATCACGTTGAAAAATTAATATTGTTTTGACGTCGATCTGACACATCATGCTGTTAATAATAATAAAAGTTTGACAAACTCTTAAGGCTGGCTTGTCAATAACGCTCAAAGTTAAAGGTAAAATTCGCTTTACTTATTATCCTCGAAATTTGTATTAAATTATTACGATCTTCTTAAGTATCAAATTTTAAAGGCGGATTTTTGTTTAGCAAGTATACCTACCTTTATTGAGAAGGTATATTGTAAGACTTGGTTTATAAATTAATACAAATCAATAGCATCTTTTTTTTCCTTTTGTGGAAGTTTTTTTATGAAGAAGTGCCACACATTTCGAATTTCTATTCATAACATATTTTGAAAAATTATTTTTTTATAAGATTCAATATAAACATTTGTTATATTTGAAAATCAATCGATAGCAAAAAATCCATGTGTGCTCCGAAAAATATTAGAAACATATTTTGTCCTGTTATTAAATACGTTATATGTATGAAAAATATTTCGTCTATTATTCAATTCGTAATGAAAAAAATTACAGTGTATATTTAAATATAACTTTTGTTGAAAGATTTTTGCTCTATTTTAAACTAGTCGTGTTTTATTAAATACCATTTTCGCTTAATTATTATCGTTTTGTGATATAAGCGCTCTTCCTCTAACATTCTTGTTTACATATTTCCCGTTTAAACTATCTTCTTCTTATTTTAAAGTTTACTACGGAGCCTTAAAGAGACCCATGATGTTGGAGAAACAATTAACAAAACCAGGATGTACGCTAAAGAAGTTTTTAGTGCAAAATTATCATGAAAATAACTTGTTTTTAGTAACTATGCCGAAGGATTTATTTTAACACTTATTATTTGGGGAAAATCCATTAAAATACCGGTGGAACAAACAGTTATTGGTTTTCCATAGGTTGTCCGTTAAGAAATGCGGATTTATTAGACGGAATGCCTGAAGGTCGCGCCGACTTAATTGGTTCGGATAACTGTGACTGATTCACCTAAATATGCATGCCTTATTAAATTTACTCTTTCAATTCTCTTTTCCGGAAACCCCAATCAAAGATTAAAATCTCAGTGTAATCCGCTATTCACTCGAACACTACTTGGAGATTTTTTAAACTTACAATCGCAATTATTGCGATAGTGAACTCACTCAGAAACTCGTCGCAGATTGGATACTATCATCTTCTCTGCGTTTGATAATATCTGTGTTGAAAGACAATTATCATTTTATGTACGTGCTGTGAGAAGTGACTTTGTGGATAAAATAAGGACCTAGATAAGTTTTTGATTTCCACCATTCCACTCGATTTTCTCCGGGCAACCCAATTATTTTGCTTCACGTAACAAACAGCGACAATTAAAAAATCACCGCCAACACCTTATTTTCGACACAGTCAATAAAAATTAAATCATTTTGACTCCATCCGTGGTTAGGGATACGGCTCTCGACTAAGTCACGGGATTAAATCCCGCCATCCAAAAATAAAAATTATTTGATTAATTTGTGTTATTTCACAAATTACTAATTTATACATAAAACAAAGTATGTTTGTGGCACTTTCCAGAACAGAAGACACTCTCAGTATCACCCTGGTGTTAGACCACCATTCAGAATGGAAACGTTGGTTGAGATGGATTTGGTCGTATTTGGTGACCAAATTGATTGCTTGCCATTTATTTTATTCGTAATAAAATGATAATGGTTCAAGAGATAATTAATATTTGTGTCAACGTCACAGCAGTAAATCAAACTTAACTCAAATTGAAACAGTAAACTCGTTGATCCTCCGTTAAGACCAGTTCCGCGAGTATTTGTTTGAGTTCATTATCGTAATTGATATATGAAATGCATTGATTTCACAAAAAAACCTGACAGACGAGATGTAAAACTGGAAAAATCTGGTTTTGAAAAACATCTCAGTTTTTTAAAAGTAAATAAACACATTAGTGTGGTGAGATCATTATTAATTATGTCCGACGTAATGCCCCCGGGATGATGTTTTTTTTTTTACCTTTACGGTATATAATTATTACTAAAAGCCATCCCGTCTGTATGTGTCAATTTTTTACATAATATCATTGAATTCTATGTTGAAATCACTAAAATGTTAAGAATTTGTTTTTTTTTTTTATTATAAATAGCTACAAAGAAAAGGTACAAAGCTCGGCTTTCAGAATGAAAATAATTACAATTCGAATAAATATAATTTTCAACTTACAGGTCTCAATTTAATTTGTTTCCCGAAGAATATTGTCCAATATATGTTTCGTTGTTTTTTATTATATCTATAAATGTGTAGAAAAATTGAATTCTAGATTTCTTTGAAGAAAAATGTTAATTTGGTTAGGCGAAAACCAAAATGATTCATAACTATTTAAGAGGAAGCTACAAGCCAAAAATGTACATATTCTTGGTATACCTTATATCGTATGTAATAGGTATTAAAATCGCTTGACAAACGGAATCTAGAAACGTTCGATTTCAAGCACAAAACTGGTTTATATTTATTTTGTCAATAATTTTATAAGAAAGCAAAAAAGTTAATCAAGTGAAACTGTCACAGATAACCTTAGCTTTAATAATGTTTTTTTTAAAGTTGGTTCCTTTATGCGTTCATTATTGAAAAAATATTTTTTTTAGTAGTTTACATATATATATTTTTTTTAGTAATTTATTTTTTATTTGTATTCTACTCAAACGAAACGATAGGAAAACCTTCAATTTATCTAAAGCATACTTTTGGTATCCATAATGTACACCAATTCGTTATAAAGATTAATCAAAATAGTGATTTGGCAATAAGCTTCGCCTTATACGTGTTTCAATTAAATGGTCCCCTCATTCCGATGTATATGCATCTTTATCGCCGTATTTAACACAATTAAAGCAAAATTAAAACTCTGTATTAGACATATTTTTATTAATTTTCCTTGGCTGCGAATCAGGAGGTCATGGATTCAAATCCCAGCATGTGCAAGTAAATTTTATTAAATAAATTTTCGTTTACATCACAATGTATTCATTAAAAATACTGTTCAATGTATTTGCGGTAAGATCCCGAGTAACTGATTATTTCAATATCGCCCAGGTAAAAGACAAACTTTCAGAATCTAATCGTAGATTGAAAAGGATTTAGCCGAGTTTAATGGATAGTTCTTAATAGATAGATAAATAGGTAATGCACGATAATAAATTTCTGGAAAAAAATGAGTTCACAATAATTCAACAGTTACCACTCGTAAATAAAAACATATTTAGCAAATCGTATTTTATGTTCATAATAATAATAAAAATAATAGCAATTGTATTTATCTCAGCAACATAACTGAAATAGATTCCAATATTTTCTTTCAAGCTACCGAACGCACTACTAAAGGATGAACAAAAAGACTTTAATCAACCTCCACTAGGACATACAACATTAGAAAAAGTAACCTTAAAATCAAAATCACTCGCAAAATAGAAGCCGCAACCGCTATTCTTTTATATTTTGCATTAATTCTTTGGAATGCATTTGTGGTAGAGGACACAAACTGCAAATATAACAATAACATCTTGGAATTGAATTTCTGCAATATCAAAGTGAAATCTTTAAAAATAAAATCTAGAGAGGAACATATAAAATAATATTGTCTGTATTGACTGGCATTCTTGTGTTTTGTTTGGAAATATTAACAATGTTTCCAGTTTTACGAAAAAATAAAAAAGATTGTCCGAGATTTTATTTATAGGTACCTTACCTAACCGGACAAAGAACAACAATGGTTTTCCACAGAACATATTATTTATTAGTAGGTACTTGATAAACGGTCATGGATGTTCTAACTTTGTTATGCTACGTATACATACGCGATCCGAACTGCCGAACTGAACCTCAACTTATGGGAAAGGACTAAAGCAACCGCAATGGGCGCGAAACGCCGCTTGCAGTTGCTTCGTTCGTTTTCCGTAATTCGTGGTTCGGTTCGCGTTTCGGTTTGCAAATGTATACATACCATTAGATATTGTCATAGGATAAGTCTGGTGTATTTGTACCTCTATGTAGACACAAGAAAACTAAAAAGACCTTTTATATATTAAGTATAAAACATTTTCGTTAAACAACAACGTGGACATCTGACTTTTTACTTCTAAGGTTGGTACTAGGTTATATGGATTTTATTAAATGAAATTTGACGAAACTTCGAATAATTAGTATTTCACAATATTTGTTATTATAATAGATCAGAGAGTTCAATTTCATTGGACTGGTTAGAGCAAAGGGCCCACGAATTGTACAATAATACGGGGGTTTATTTGTAATTAGTGATTAAGTATTGATGAACGGTTCGGGCGAGCTTTCCGAGCATTTCAACATTTGATTAGCCATTGGAAATCTTTGGTTCTTGGATATCTTTACTTGCTAGGTATAAATTAATTAAATACGAGTCTTCGTATCGTAACTAATCTGTCTCAAGAGATAGAACATGAGAATGGTGTGACCCTGTATCAGGGATGAAGTAAATACGTTTAGGTTATAAAATAATCCCTTTTTTAAGTTATTTTCATATTAACTCTCACTGGACGGAGTTAATGGAAAATGGAATGCATATTAAAGTGGGGGAAAGAGGTGGAAAGGAAGGTTAAAAATACTCGGTTATTCATATCTTGTTGGAAAACATAATTAAAAATACTGAAAGTCGTATTTGTATGGCGTATATATATAAAACCGTAACATATATATAACCTTAACCATAATACACATGATATAAATTTTAATTAACTTCTCAGAGTTGGATCTGAGGAAAAAAGTTTTCCCTCAGGGCTTATATCATCTTAGGGGATGGTGAGTGGAAAGTCTTTTTGTGTATAGGAAGGAAAAGTTTGGTTAGTGAAAAGTCTTTTTATATAGAGGAAGGAAAAGTTTTTGTTTAAAGATATCTAATTATAATGTAGTTATGTAAAAAAAATAATCATAAACGAAATAATGTGTAAATTTAAACAACATGAAACACCGAAAGTCTTCAATATCTATCTATCTATCCAGGGAAAAATCGCTCTAAAAGACTACGATCCTGGATACCTACCCAGTACTAGAAAATAATATACCTATTACATAACTGTAATATTCTAAAGAATTCATTATGGATGAAATTAATTAAAAATGTCTAAAATTTCTTTCAATTTCTCAACAAATATTCACAAAAAGTTCTGCGAAAAAAAAGATTTTTACATTTGTAGTTCCGGTTACCAAAATTACATTATATTCTATTTTCTTCGTGGTTCTGTGATCAACCCTTGAAATAGAACCTTTGTCAGGGATATTCAAGACAGGTCACGCATATCCCTAATCCTGACGGCAGGGCGCGGCGTATGTCAATTTGACCTTTCCCAGGAAATCCTCCAGAAGGTATGTCATTTTGACCCTTCCAAGAATTGGTTCGGTTGACATAAGCAAAAGTAAACAAAACGAGAAATTTATACAAATTTGATCTATTCTTTGAAATAAATACCGCCTTTGTTGTAAGATTCGACATTTTTTATTCTGTTTTACGGTCTTCTGGTCTGGCCATATAATATTAAAAGACAGATATAAATCGTAGGTAAAGTAAGGTAGGTACTTAAAAACCTTTAACGGAACATGATATACATAACGTTAAAGGTGAGATCAACTATTTTAGTAGATTGGTTGACTTGTCTACTAACCTATCGAAATTCTCCATTGGTTGTGATTTACCATAACTGGTTAAGATAGTTGAAAAATTAAATATATCATTTTCAATCTTGCACAACCGATTTAATTCTAGATGCACAACTATTTTACAAAAAAACACATTTTTAATACATATTTTGCAGTGAAATTACTTCAAAGGCCTACCATTCTTTACTAGTAGAAAATCTATAGTTTCATAAAACTGTAGATTTTTTTCTATTTTCAATTCGCGTATATTTTCCTCTGATTGTATTACATTTCTGAGTATTCACGTTGTACAATATGACAGAATAAATTAAATCTGTCAGGCTTACTCTGGCATGAAAGAAAAACCTCCAACAATGTTATAATATAAAATGTAAAATTGTAAATACCCGTATAGATTCATGAAGGCTGAGTTCATGGACGGAACTCTGCAATTATTAATCATATCTGAAATTCCAACTAGATGAATAATACATTATTTAAAATTATTTAATGCTACATTGAAATAATTTAGCAAAATTCCACCACGAATTGTGAGTATCAACAACAGAAATATTCAAAAAATAACGTTGAAGTTATCATTAATTAGTCTATTATCATGATATTGAAAAACTACAGACAACACTGATATCCAATATGAATATGACAATTGTCTGTAACGGAATAAAGCTGTTGATAATTAATACGCGAAACGGGGATTTTTAATCTCAATTTTAGAATGGAGGCTTCAAAACAACCATAAGTGAAATATTTTTTTTTTTTTATTAGAACCTTTAATTGATAATTGTGTAGCATTTAGATAGTTAAAATTTTGAATAAGGCTTCAGTGTTAATAATACATTATATCGGAGAGCTTTAATTAACCACGACACAAAATATAGGGTGTCCGGAGGTAAAGTGCGCTTAATTCGGGAGGTGATTCTGAAAAGTATTTTTCAAAAGAAGAATGTTTATTTTCCCAAGCAAACAATTCAACTATTTAACCTAAAAACTCTACCTTAAAATGAAAAAAAAGTTATATTTTTTTACTTCTAGAATCATGTAGAATCACTCCCGAAGTTGGCGCTCCTTACCACCGGACACCCTGTATGTTGGAAATATCCATAATGTACGGTCTACCAATTTCAAGTCGCGAGGATGTGAGTTCTATACCCAAGACGAATATGTAACACGGGGCAAAAAAAAATAACAACTGCTGAAAACTTACCATTTAAAATATTATATTAATTATATTTAAATAGGTAGAAAGGCATTTATCTACTGCCTGTTATTTTTAAACGAAAATAATTTTAAATGGATTAAAACAAAAATTCAATTAATCAAACATGCATTTGTTTTTTTAGTTGGTTTGTTAAGGTCAATGTTTGCTATATTGAAATAATAAAATAAAGTATTTTAAGCAGCTGTTATGGAAGCGGTCTTAAAACAAATAAAAGTTGCCTTGAAAATACGCAAGTAATGCCATTTGGTATTGTCTATTTGTTGAACTATGAAAAGTTGGTAAATTTGATTAATAAAAATACAACAGCCAGGAATTAAAACAACCTGATCAAAATGTTTAATTATTTCAGAAATACGATAGTATTAATTATAAATATATTTAAATATATACATTTAAAGTCATTATATGTCCTGTTTAACTTTTAGTATATTCCTAATAATTCGGAATAGGTGTTCATACACCTGCATTTGTCCTGATAATATACAAGATGAAATGCAAATATATTACAATTTTTATGAACACGGGTTCCGAGAAGTTCTAAATAGTATAATGCAAAGTCGCTTTCCGCGTCTACCTGTTTTTGCGCTTAGTTCTTCTAAACTACGCAACGGATTTTGATAGGGTTTTCACGATCATTAGGAGAATTTCTTCCTATATATATATATATATATATATAGGTATAATACATGAATATTACATTTATAGAAAGTAAAGAAATGTCTCCGAGCAACGGCCGGGTAGACATCAGGTAGTAAACAATAAAGAAATAATGGTTTTGATTTAAGTACATTTTAAGGTTAACATGATTTTGAACGTTAAGGGTACAGTGGAAAATATCTATTGATACGTCCAAGCAAAAAGTTTTGTGCTTATTTTGATTTGAAATGTTTTATGTTTATAAAATAAGGTATTCAATCTGATATTCAGTTCAGGGCAATGAAATACAATCCTTTATAATAGAGCTAGTGATTCAAGAAGACAGTTCACAATCTTCAACGAAACACGTAGATTGGTGTTTACATTTTATTATTTTGGAAAATTTACAGATTCTTAGATAAAGCAATGCGAATAATACTTAAGCGCAACATATACACACGGATAAGAGACATGTTAAAGGAGCTGAATATTTTGACGATGAAGCAAACTGTGTATTTGAATTTACTTATTTTTATACATAAAATTAACTTAGGGATGATGTCTAAGGAACTGAAAAGAAAAATAAATTACAATAACGAGATACACGGACACGGGACGAGAAATTCTAAGCAAATTAGATTGCCAACAAGAAAAAAAACAAGCACCCAAAAATCTCTGATGTACCAGGCCGTTCAACACTATAACAAAAT
The DNA here is from genome assembly GCA_026573805.1 of Hesperophylax magnus. NCBI lineage: Eukaryota > Metazoa > Arthropoda > Insecta > Trichoptera > Limnephilidae > Hesperophylax > Hesperophylax magnus. The sequence goes on from JAIUSX010000012.1 coordinate 12,343,766, forward strand.
CCCGAAGGAAATTGCTGTGATAGAAAATATTAATAAGTTCAAAAATGAATTAAGAAAATATGTCTATCTCAATTATTAATGTTTCTTTTTTTGTGACTTTATTGAAATATTTAAAGAAAGATTATGTTTGCCAAACAATGTACATGTTTATATGTTTATAAAACTATTAGCACACACGAAGATGTGAGCTAACTTAAGATTAAGATTAATAATTAATTAATATTTTAAAATAATCCGAGGCAAAACTAGCCTTTTTTAAATTATATGTGGCATTTCAAATACAATCAAAAATATAAAATTTATGTTTGTACATTTGCGGCATATTCCAGAGAGATTGATGATTTCATCATCGTTCTGGTGGAAGAGCAACATTCAGAATCGAAACTTCGCTGAAAATGGCTATATCCGTATTCGGTGACCAGATCTGTATAGTCAGGTACGTCTTAACCTTCCTCTTCACTTATTATTTCCTACCCCACTCCCCTCAGTCACACACACAGCTCTTGGGTATACTCAACAGTGCCAGTGACAGCGCGTAATAATTCTGCCGTGGTAAGTAAAAACACAGTGTTTTCCTTGAGAGTCTCAACAAGGCAGAATGTAGCAGGTACCTTATTATTTATTTTTTTAATTCAGAATATCCTCAATTTATCGTGTTATATTTTTGGGATATTAATTATGTCGCGTTGCACGGGAAACAAATTAGTATTGCTAATTTATTGAGAATCTCTTCAAATTATTAGTAATCGGTTAAAAACGGGATTGCAGGCCGTTTCCTGAAAATTTTTTAGTTCCGTAATAATATCGGAACACGTATTCATGCATTTGCGTTTGTCTTGACAATATATAATGACAAAATGCGAAAATATTAGTATTTTAATTATATATTTTTATTATCCTCCTACATCGCGATAATACATTGGTAATTTACTAAAAGTTTATCAAGAAACCTATCAATTCATTCATTAAGACACTGCAATCATATTTTTAACCAGAGTAACAAAATATTTAAAGAGATTAATAAATTAGCAGTACTTTGTATCAGTAATTGGTCTCCGTGGGGGCTGTTTCGGACAGCTTTACATCGACATTGACACGTTTTGTTGATGGAGGTCAAACCTTCTGCATAAAGTTTTGTATGAACCTGTATGAAAATTAGTCAAACTCACTTCGGCTCCATCTAACAGCACGTAATTAGATGTGTGTTAGGAACAGATAAAATAATTTTACGGACCGTAATAAATTTTCCGAACGTTTTGACCGGTCCTGGAACAAACTGAAAACTGGACAAAGCTGAAGTATGCGAAAACCACGATACAAAAAGTTTGAATAACAGTGAATGTTTTGTGTATTACGTTATACTTTCGTCCGTTGAGTTCTACCTAGCAACAGTTTTGTTTATTCGACAACGTTTTTCAAATGAAACAAATAACATTTAATGGATACAGAAGGTTGTTTTTCTTCTCTACCTTTCGTTTACCTAACTCGAGAGATTTTAATTTATTAAAAAGTAAACGCATTAATTAGAATGATTATCCGTGATATACTACTAATCAACTTTAACGATTTTAAGTAGCTACCCGTAATATGGGAAAAATCAATTTTAACGGTTTTAAGTACCTACCGTAATATGGGACAAATCAATTTTAACGATTGTATGTACCTACCGTAATATAGGATAAATTAATTTTAACGATTTTAAGTACCTACCGTGATATTGGTCATAGCAATTTTAACGATTTTCAGTACCTACTCTAATATGGTACAAATTAATTTTAGCGATTTTAAGTACCTAACATTTCAAGTACCTAATATTTCACGTACCTACAGTAATATCAATTGTAACTATTTTAATAACCTACCGTAGTATTGGTTGAACTTTTGAATCGGGACCTTGATTATCTCAAATATCTTCAATTATTATCTGTAATAATAACTGCTTGAACTTGATCAATTTTTAACGTTACATAAATATTTAACTCCTTGAAAATTTTTACCACAATTTTCTTTTCGATCGGCGTATCAATAATGGCATTTAAAATCATGGCGTACCAAAGTCGTCCACTCTAAAATGTGTATACATAATATCTTGCGATACTTCAATCAAATGACCTAAAATTTTAAGAGTTATTTACTTTCAAAGTTTAGAATCAACAAGTACAAGTACATTTAATACTTGTTAATGCATGAATAATCCTACAATTTTAAAGACAAATTCTTAAAAGTAATCAAAAATACATAAGATAAAAAATTGAAAACGGTGTTTTCCTTATAAAAAAATAAAAGAAAATATTTCCTGACCCTTTTGTCCGCCAAAGCTTTTGCTTTCGGTTTTAGCAGCTTTACTAAGTGAAATCTGGAGCCTGTTTTCAGCGTAAGATAGGTTTATGTTCTAAGAGTTTTTTCCAGAAGCACTGAAGGTAAGTGTAACTTGTATCATCACTCTTGTGGAATGGGCGTGTTACTGAGGTAAGGCTTAGAAGATATGGAGTCACGGATGCTGCTGTTTAAAAAATCGGTAGGTATAAATTATATCAATACCCGATAGTGTATATTTTGTTTTAAATTTCTTTAGCTACGACATGTTTCAGGAAAGAAAATACCTTGAAATGGTAATACCGTAATACGGGGCGACTTTTAAATCGGGTGCGATTCTTTGACCATCGAGGATATCTAGAAATGGCACGATTCTTTTTATAATTTTTTTTCAGGCAAATTTTTTGGTTTCTAGTTATATTCAAACATATTGTTGGTAGAATTGTGAAGCAGTTTTTTAGATATTTTCAGACAGACAGAAATTTTATTATTTTTTATAATTGCTTAAGGGATTACAATAGCTTTGGTTCACTTACATTGTAGAGTAGGTATATCAGTAACCATCGATAAACTACTTATCGAAGAAGTTCAACTCCAAAAGTTGACTTTGACCAACATACCAATTATAATTATTTTGATTTTGCTTGCAGTAATTATTAATTAAATAAACTTTCAGGCCCAATTATTTATAAAAAAAAGTTATTTTGTTTAAAAGTGAAAATGTTATCTACGTCACTCCATTTTATGGTACTCTATTGGACGTCTGGACATGTTTTGTAAAAATATATATGAAATAAAATTGAGTAAATATTAAATTTCAATGCAAACATAGTCGCAAAGCACTCAAACATATCGATAAAAAAAATGACCTTTAAAGAATAAGATTCAAACGTTGAAGCAAAGCAAACAACGCGGGAAAGGATAATTTTACACCTCTCCAAAAGGTCACTTTCTGAACAGAAGAACATCGATCACAAAGCCTTACGGACTTTAGACAAATTGCCTTTGAGTAATACGCACATGTTTCCCGTGTGTCGAACAAGAGAAAGGTTACATTCCTTTTCAAAGAAAAGTAATAAATAAAAGGAAATAATGTATTAAATTTAATTTAATATTTATGACTGTGTACATTTAATTTGCATTATGCCAATGTCAACGTGCTTGAACAAAATATTAGGTTATGTCATAATGATATGAAAAAAATTACCAACGTGCTGCTTATTGTGACTAAATATGCGCATTAAAATAGAAGCACGTTTTGTATCATCTCTCTCTCTATATCTCTCGGAATGTTTCGTTTTTAGATTAGATATTGGTGATTATATTTTTTGATGATTTTAAAAATATTCGTTTAAAAATTAGGAAAAGAGAAAATAATTCATATTTCCTGTTAATATTTTTCTACATAAGGAACGTATAACAATTTAAGAAATAGGAAAACAGAAAATAATTCGTATTTCCCGTTTAAATGTTTCTACATAAAGAACGTAAAACAATCTAAGAATTAGGAAAAGAGATAAATACTTTTCCGTGTACCTAGAAAATCGTAGAAAGTGAAAACATAAAAATAATTATTATAAAGAAAATCAAATGAAAAACATATCTTTTTGGCGTTGCCAACTTCTCCGCAAAGAAGCTGTTTAAATTCTTACTAGGCGTTCTACAAGTACAATTTGCTAAATTCCAACAAAGAAATAATCCTACCTTTGTAATAGATATACAAAGCACAAACGGACAAAATAAACAACACAATGCGCAGACATGTTTTAGACGTTTTTATCGCTCGTTCGTTGTAATTATAATTGAATTACTGAAATATGATGAATATGCAAATCGCATTATTCTCATTTGCATCTAAATGTGACGCAAAGAATCTTTAGCTATGACGTTAGAACAAAGGAAACGCGTTAGAATAAGGAACAGATTATTTACATTGACTCATTTCATTGAATTGAGGAAGCTACTATGATTGAGGAAATTAGTGATCCACAAATAATACGCAGATTATACAGATTATGCAGATTTAATAAATAATTATTATTGATATTTAATAAACGATAAACACCTACTAAAAGCAATTAAAGATAAGTTCAATGTGAAAATACCAAAATGATGAAACTATCTTTTTAAGTAATTATTAATTTTAATATTTATAATTAGAAACAATAAATATTCTTAATCTTGATGCTCACCACTCTTTTAAACACACAAATATTAAAAAAATACAAAAAAAAAATAAATATGCATAATAATTAAATGTTAAAAATTTCAGCACAGGCTTGTCCTAGTGAGGTTAAAAATTTTAACGTAAAAAAAGATATAATGTAAAGAAACAACAAATAAATATATAATATATTTGTACAGCGCCCTTGAGATGATTTTTCACAAAACGGCGCTATATAAATTAGCCAAATATTATTATTATCAGCAATTGAAGTACAGAAACTAAAAAAATATAGTAAAATAGCAAAATAAAGGTGTAAGACATCCACAGCAGAGTTTTTCTATAAATGGACAAATAGTTTTTTGCATGTATTTGTTACATTAAAATATGCTTTAAATATACAGTATGTATTGCTAATTTTTGAAAAATTTGTTTTAAAAATTAAAATAAAATAAAACCAGTAATTAATGGCCAACCTCTCTATATAGTAAAAAAGGACTATAGTAAAAAAATGTCAAACTTGGAAGTGGGCGAAGCCTCAACGGGGTTGAACATTTTTATCAAATTATTATTTTCATAATAACGTCAGCGCTGTGAGTGATGACGTCATATTAAAAATGATTTCCTGCCAATGAAGCCTGCACTCTATTATGGAATCTGTCAAAATTAAATATCCCGGCTTTGCGCATTAAGCCCAAGGGTGGATAAATGGTGAAAGGGTGGCTCATTCCCGTGGAGGCAGGTCGGCCGCACTGGTCACAAGGCTTTATTAAATCCCTCGCAAGCCCTGCAGGCGATAATTGAACGTAGAATCAATTTATATTGAATGCGTTAGAGTATTTGATTACTAGACTATGTTCTATGCTAACGGCCATATAAACTGTCAAATAAAGTTATACAATAAATCGTAAAAAAATCTAAACAACTCCGTCACCCTAACAATAATATACTTAACTTTCTTCTTTCTTTCGTTTCTACTTTCTGATTTAGGTTCGCTATTTTTAAGTGAATATCGCACGAAAATTTCAACTGCTCCAAGCCGTCTGGAACCAACGAGACTATGGAATTCCAATTGGGGAATGCTGTGAGGCTGAAGTTGGTAAGGAGGGGAAGGTGATGATGAAGAAGAAGGAAAAGAAGTACATGAATTTTCCGATCTGGTTACCAAATACAGCTAAAGCCATTTAAAGTAATATTTTAATTGAAACACCTTAAAAATGACATCTTCACTATCGCCTAATTTTGTATATTACAAGGCATTTAGAGAATATAAATATTAAAGAACTTGCAACGTAGAAAATTATATACACAGCGTTCGGAAAATCGTAGTACAAGCGGAAAACAAGAGAATCTACATCATACACAGAAATTCAAAAAACTTTTTTTAATGGAATTTTTACAAATGAGCATCTCAAATCAAAAAAAAATCTTCGAAATCGACAAAAATATGATGTAGAATCACCCGTAGTTTCTCGTTTGTACTGCGACTTTCCAGATACTCTGCATACATATGTTTATATTAGCGTAACCAAGTTTAATTTGACTATTTTTTAATTTCCATTATTAAATCATACCAAAACTTTTACATCATATTCGCCAGCGGTAAGAAGGACCGTTTGTTTCTTTCAGATTTCGGTCTGTGAAAGTTATATGAATAATGATATAATTTTCATATAATGTAGTGGTGTATATGATAGGTCCTAGTGTATACTAAAAATATACAAAATCAAATTCCAACGGATATTACATTTGCATCCTGTACCTACATACAACAACAATGGACATGCAACTAATCAATTGACTGATGAACTTCGACGATGAAGGAGAAAAGTAATTTTCATATGTGCATTATATGCGCTATTTTTCCTTGAATCTATTTCTTGAAGTTACGGGAAAATATTTCCATCTGTGAATTTTTATTCAACTAGAATTTGAATCAGCCACTTCGGTGGGTTCAACCCTAGGGATCTTACCCAAATTCTAAAATAAAAATGGTATTAGAAAAAATATTTTTTTTAATAAATTATTTCACTAGCTTTAGTGACATATTGAAGGAAATTTTTTATGTGAATTTTCTTAAAAAATTAAATAAAGAAAGGGTTTTAACCTACCTTCGGTTGTAATAAATGTCTTGTGTTGGTATAAATTTGTATTATGCGTTAATGTCACTGAGAAACAGTGGATTACATATTGACTAAATGAAAAGTTTTGTTTTCAGATATAGCAAATACTTTGTGGATATATATAATTAGATTTTTCAGAATTCAAAATGCACATAATAGATAAAGATCACTTTTTTAAATAAATCCTCGTGTATAAATGTGCTGCACAGAAACGGGATAGGTTAACGTTTTAACAATCTAGAAGGTCTGGAAATAAAAAAATCTATAAAAAAAAATTTCAAATCAATTACTACATAAACAATAAGACTTGTCAAATATCCCCATTTTAAACATAATCCCCTCCCCTACACCTACAATAACCCCTTTCCCCCCCTGACCCTGGGTGGATGTTCTTTCTCGCTCTTTTATCTTGCCTATAAATACACTGTAACACTGTTAGTGATTTAATATATTTTTATATAACCCTGATGAACGGGGCTGAACTGAAACCGTTAGGTTTTACATATATAAAATATAAACAATAAAGTAGTGTAAAGAACAAAATTATTTTATTCTAATTAAAATGTTAAGTTTTTTTTACAACCGCACTTTATTATGATTTGTTGTGATTTATTTTATTCTATTTTAAAGAGGTTGAAAATGCTATTACTTTTCATTTTAAAAATTATTTTATACAATAATTATTCGGCTGAAATACCCACACAAATTGAAAAAATCTGCCGAGAAAAAATAAATGCCGCTGACGGGAATCGAACCCGCAGCCTTCTGATTGCGGGTCAGCTGCTCTAACCAGCTTATTCCAAACCTATTTAGTTATAATTTTCCAGCTGCAGAGTGATTGTTTTCTTCGATGATTTATTTTTTTAAAGAAAGCCATACCTACACTTTTTATAATAAAAATTGAGCGTTCAGTCCAAGTAAAAAGATTTTTCGGTTTTAGGACTATAGAGTAAAAATTAAATTAAATACACCCGTACAATTTTTAAGGAAGTGCTACAGAATTCAGACCACTGCTTAGTAAACATGTCAAATAAATTATGTAAATCACTAACCATTATCTCTTTATGGAAAAAATCGCTAAATTGGTTTGGAAAGCGCTTTCGTCGATTCATCTTATTGTAAGGCAATGTGTCAGTGCCAATCCGCGAAACAGAAATATCGCGCAAATTCTTCATGAATAAATCACCATTAAGCAAAAGCTCATTTCACCGTGAAATCCCGTTAAAAGCTTTTCAAAGGTGAAAAATGTTGGTCGATTTACACAAAATATATAACCGAAAATTAATTGAGGTTTTTTTTCAGTGTCAACCCTTTTGATAAAAGACGAGAATACTTCTTCAAGATAAACATTTCGTGTTTACACCCATTTATGGATGATATAAACAATCAACGTGATTCGTGAACAATTCTCTATGTTGAAACTGAATTCTATAGAAATGAGATCCATGGGGTATGTGGTAAAACCATGTATGATCGTGTGAGAAATTTAGAGATTCGCAAAGAATGTTGTAAGCGTAATGAGTAAGATTAAGGCCCCGTAGTAAGCGCTCAAAGATGGTTTGAAAGGGAGATATGTAAATACGAATATTAGAGGGAGCGCGCTAATATGAAAAAAACCAAATAATTGAACAAAAATGGTGAATTTTTTAACAAAACACGACACGTTTGAAATAGAGCAAAATTTTACCACTCAATCTTTAGTTGCATTTAAAGATACACTGTGATTTTTGCGTGCCTATAACATATTGAGAAAAATTTTATAATTTACATTTCGGCAAAACAAATGTATAGATTTTATTTTCAAAATTATATTTTTTGGAACTTAAAAACATGAAGATTTAAAGAGAAATTTGTTATAAATCAGTAGAAATTGGAAATGAGGTGGCTTAAGAAACGACATTCAGATGATTTGGGCATGTAGAGCGGATGAACGAAGTAGAAGGAGAAGCAGTGTAAGGAGAATATTTGACGCAAATGCGAATGGCAGAAAAAGACGTCGAAGACATGGCACTATCAAGTGAACCAGATACTCGAGTCCGGCCATGTCAAGAGTAAGATTAATAGAAGAGTGTTTATGAATGTGAATGAGGCAAGGAGTGTTTGCCAAGACCGAGTTGTTTGGTGCTCCGTCTTCTCTGCCTCCCTGCCGGGAAAATTCGTGTTAATTAGTTAAATTAGAGACATAGACATTTTTTTAAATTCAATTTATACCCAAGCATGGTAAACCACGAATCAAAAATAACGCTGTATTTAATAACAAAAATTATCTTCAACGGTTTTTAATGCTATAACCAAACGAAAAGTGTATCATTAGAAAAATCCATGGGAATTTACAGCTTTCAACTTTTTTGTCATAAAACTTATGTTCATAAATAAAATATTGGAGAATTTGTTTGTATGTGCTCGACTTTGAGCAGTAACAAAAAAAAAAACATTTCCTAAACCATACAAAAGCTTTGAAAAACATCATGTTTCAAGTTTGCTGAAGCTTATTTTTTTTAATGATAAACTAATGTTTACAAGACAAGGTAAAAGCATAAAGGATAAAAAATAATTATAAGCAATAATTAGTCGCCTGAAATATCAATACACATTGAAAATATCTCCCGAGTAAAAATAAATGCCGCCAACGGGAATTAAACCTGTGCCTTCTGATGTCCGGTCAGTCAGGTGCTCTGAAACCACTGAGCTATGTCGGTTTATTTCCAACCTGCCAAATGATTCAATATATACTAGTACCGCAATCAACAATTACTTAAATCAGACACCATTTATGTTTAATATTCTTCCAAATCATATTAAGTCTACCAATTCCTTAGTTAAATTTAAAAAGTTAATTAAGATTTTTGTATTGACAGACGATTGTATTAATATTATTTCATCCTTGTCTTTCTTAAATAATAAGATTTTATAAGTCACATTTGCTAAAAACTGAATGTCACCCTATCTTTCTTCATTATCTACTTTGCTTCTTCTTTTGAATAATGATTAGTTATGGTTCAAATATTGTTACAATATACTGTCAAATTACCCATGTGGTAACACATCTAATACTTATTTTTTCTTTAATTTTGAAATATTTTGTATTTGTGTGTAGAAACACTTTATGTTTGTGATTACTCTTATGTTTGCTTCACTCAATGTAAATTTTTAACCTCAAAACAGTCTTAATGTGAGTCAAAACAGTGTTAAGTGAGGTTGATTTTTTTGTGAAAAAAGGCGTGTTTTATATTTAGTGAGATGCAATTAATAAATAACTGCTTATTATATTTTTTCCACCTGTAAACAACCAACTTTATTTTTGTAGGAAAGACTTTGTTAGTGCTAAAATTACTCGGGAGATATTTTCAATTTGTATTGATATTTCAGGCGACTAATTATTGCTTATAATTATTTTTTTCTGAAGCTATCTAATCTATGAAATGAATCCTTATGGAAAAAATAATTAAGTTTTTTGATATGATACAGTAAAAAATGCTTCTTTATTTTATACCACGCAGATACGTGAATACGGGGAAAATTAAAAAAAAAAAGAAAAAAAGTGCTGTATAACAAGGGTAAAAAAAAAATACGGCTGAGAACCTAACCCCAATCAATTACTTGTAAAGTAGCTATGCTGACCATTATACCACCAACTATCGTAAGAACGGCGGAATAAATTCATTATAAAATATACCAGCTGTTCCGTAACGCCGATTGCTTTGACAGGCTGTGTAATAACCAATCGTATCGTCAGAATTTAGACTGTATAGTTTAAGTTCGCACAAGTCAGCTAAAACGACGAAGAGCCGGGAGCCGAGCCAGTTGAAAAAACACCGTTCGTCCCGTAAAATCTCGATCGCCGGTTGTCTAATCGGAATAATCCTAAAACGTATTCTTATCGCAATTTACTTTAAAACAACAAGTGCTAAAGAACCACAATTCCGTTCCAGTGCTGACAGATGAGGCTGATGCAGATTTCACCATCATTTCACCGGTAAGTTGCTTGTGAAGTAACGTTACGCATTGTGTTTCCGCATTCGCCTGTCAAAAACCATATAATTAATTTATTTGTTATCTGTGTGGAATAGCCCTTGAGTCGGCTATTCCAACCCCTGTTCGTTCTTCGAACATTTTTGGTGCCGAAACTAGGGAACTTTAAGAATATAATCTATCTATGCCAAAACGGATAGTGCTGTGGAATGTTTCTTAAATTTTGAATAATAATCAATTCAAACAGTAATTAGGTAGGTACCTAGCTCTTGAGTATTTACGACCTACCGCGCATATAATTATAATAGATTAAATTATTATCATTTATTTCGTTTCGTTTTTGGGTACGTTTCCAATCGTGTTTATTCAACATGGCCCCAGCCATTCAAACATTGCGCCGGAAACGGACATTAGCGAATAATAGGTTAGTCAAGACACATGAAATAGCAAAAAGCGCTTTGCACGATGCAACTAAGTGCAACTTACTGTTAGCGCATTATACTACTCTGGAAAAGATAGTTCTTGAATTTGAAACTTCTCACGCAGAAATATTAGCTTTAGATGACACAAACGAAATTGATGAGGATAAAATTCGCGAAACCTTTGACGAGATGTATTATCAAATTTTCGAAATTTACCAGGAGTTAACCAGTCAGCCTCTCGATTGTAAGACCGCGAATGCGTGCACAAACGTAAAATTACCAAAAATAAACATTCCAATATTTTCTGGAAATGTCAAGCAATGGCCCGAATTTTACGACATGTTTAACGCTCTGATTCATGAAAACAAATCTTTATCCAACATCGAACGCATGCAGTATTTGTTCTCATGTTTATCTGGAGAAGCTTTAGGGTTAATTCGGACATTTCCAGTACAAGGAGCTCACTACGTTGAAGCATATCAAAGATTAATCGCGCGCTATCGTAACGCGCGTGAACTCGCCTTTACGTGTTGGCGGGAAATGCTAAATTTAAATTTTCCGCCCAACGATCCTTTTGAATTCCGTCGCGTGTTCGATATATTTAACGAGGATTTAACAATTTTAAAGGAATTGGATCTCCCAACGGACAATTGGGACTTCGTGCTTTGTTATTTAATTCTATCGAAATTAGATTCACCTACAAGATGCGCATTCGAACAACTGCAATCTCCTACCGAGCTGCCTTCATATTTGAAACTCAAAGAGTTTCTTTACAACAAATGCGAAGCTCTTGTACGAGACTTGCATTTTTCGACTCGCGATAACAGTACTATTGACAAACCTCTTGCACGGAACTTTAATCAGGCTGCCAAAAAACGCACTTCAGCGTTTCTTTGCGATCTTAAGAAAGGACAGTCTGAAACAAATAGGTCCTCGACCTCCACCACTTACCTGAAGTGCTCCTGTTGCGGGGAAGACCACTCCATTTCCACGTGCAAGGTATTTGCACTCAAGTCAGTTCAGGATCGCCTACAGTTTGCTCAATCACACAGTTGGTGTTTCAATTGTCTTCATTTTTCTCATTATCTTAAAGATTGTAAATCTTTGTTTACATGTCAAAAATGTCAGCAAAAACACCATACTTTGCTCCATCGAGACGAAAATGCTTCTTTGGAAGATCAGCATCAACACCCCACGACGTCTACGGACCCGGAGACTTCTTCTTCCGACTCTAAAATTCAAGTCCTCACCAATTTAGGAGACAAGTCCATAGTACTATTGTCAACAGCCAATGTTGGCATTCGCGATTCATCCGGCCATTTCCAAACCTTTCGCGCATTGATCGATTCGGGCAGTCAAGCTCACTTCATCACCGATCGTGCTGCGGAGCTCGTAGGCATCCCTCGTCAAGCCAGTTCTCAGAGAGTTAGCGGCTTAGGCCAATCTTCCGCAACCACGTCGGGAGTCATTTAATTAGAGATCGGTGTTAAGGGACGGGTTCTCTTCAACATCAAGGCACTTACGCTGCCTAGTATCTGCGGCAACATGCCAACTGTGCGTCTAGATAAGTCATCGTGGCATCAGTTGAGAAACTTGCCTCTTGCCGATCCTGACTGTCACAAACCGGGACCGATTGATCTTCTTCTGGGTGCTGAGGTTTTCTCTTCTCTTCTGAGACCTGGTAATGTGAATGGTGGTCCACGTCAGCCATCAGCTTTCAATTCTGCATTTGGTTGGCTTCTTCTAGGTTCAGTTGGTTCGGACACTGTTCACGAAACGAAATCTTTCATCGTTACTAACGAGGACCGGCTTCACGAAGAGGTCCAGCGACTGTGGGAGTTAGACACCATTCCCCAGTCTTCACACCTTACTCCTGAGGAACAACTTTGTGAAAAAATGTACTGCACTGACCACTCACGGGACGGATCTTCGGGAAGATATATCGTATCCTTGCCTTTCCGAGAAAGGGGAAGGGATATCTCTTTCCCAGGGTCGCGTGAGATCGCTTTACGCAGATTCCATTCACTCGAGCGCAAACTCATAGCAAATCCAACCTTACGTGAACAATATTCTGCTTTCATGACTGATTATTTACACAGTGGTCACATGACTCGTGTTCCTGGAAAAGATTTGCACAAGGGAAAGTATCACATACCTCATCATTGCATTCTTCGTCCAGGCAGCGCTAGCACTAAGTTAAGAGTGGTTTTCGACGCCTCAGCGACAGATGTGAACGGATCCTCGTTAAATGATACCTTGCTTATCGGTCCAAAGCTTCAAAAGAACCTGCTGGAGCTTTTGCTGAAATTCCGTATACCATCGGTAGTGTTTACTGCTGATGTACGACAAATGTATCGCCAAATATTGGTTCAAGAACCAGATCGCGCTTTCCAAAGAATATTTTGGCGTTTTCATTCGTCGGAACCCATCCAAGAGTACCAACTAAACACTGTAACCTATGGTGTCTCCTCTGCCCCATTTTTGGCTTGTCGTACTGTCAAACAGTTGACCAAAGATGAAGGTTATGATTTACCGCTAGCGCGTCGTGTGCTAACTTCGGATATTTACATAGATGACATCGTCACCGGTTGTAACAGCTTAGAACAAGCTCAACAAACGAAAACCAAAGTTATCGAGCTGTTCAAACGAGGTCAATTCGAATTGCGGAAGTGGGCTAGTAACAAACCAGAATTACTCGCCGATCTGCCTCCGGAATACTGCCTCAATGACTTGGTGTCCATGGATGTTGATAACTCTCACATTCTCAAGGTATTGGGATTAAAGTGGGAGCCACGACATGATACATTTTCATTCGAAGTCCTGTGCCTCGATCGCGAGTGCACTAAACGCACTATCCTCAGTGAAGTCGCTCGGGTTTTTGACCCTCTCGGTTTTCTATGCCCTTTGACGTTTTTCGCCAAATCCCTAGTACAAAAGTTGTGGGTTCTAAAGGTTGGGTGGGATGACACCCCCCCTGTTGACATTGTTCGTCAATGGGATCGTTATACTAAACAATTACCGCTCTTGAAGTCGTTCAAAATCCCTCGATGGGTGTCATTCCCTCACATGGAGTCGTGTCAACTTCATGGCTTCTCAGATAGTTCGGAACTTGGATATGGCGCGGTAGTTTACTTGCGAATCACGGATGTTAACGATAGAGTCCAAATATATTTGGTTTGCGCCAAATCTCGAGTCGCCCCCACAAAAAAGATTTCGCTGCCTCGCCTTGAACTGTGTGCGGCAGTTCTTCTAGCAGATCTATTAAAATTCGTCAAAGATTTATACGTACCATTGCTTCCGATCTCCAATACCTTTGCGTGGTCGGATTCAACCATCGTGCTCGCTTGGTTACGTTCTCCTTCGTGTCGCTGGAAGACTTTCGTGGCTAACCGTGTCAGTCACATTCAAGATACCCTCGAAGGGACTTCTTGGCATCACGTGTCATCTGGAGATAATCCAGCGGATGTCGCTTCTCGTGGTCAATCTCCAGCCGATCTGATCGAAAACACGTTATGGTGGGCGGGGCCTTCGTGGCTGATCCAGTCATCCGATTCTTGGCCGTCTTTCGATGGCAATTTCGACGAAATTGAACTTCACTCTGAGGAACGAGTTCGATCGTTATTTGTCCAACAGGACGAAAATCTGGTGGACCTATTACTAGTTAAATTTTCTTCGATTCGGAAGATCCAACGCATTCTCGGTTACTGTCTTAGATTCATCTACAACCTACAGAATAAAGAATCTCGTCGTTTGTATCTTCCATTAAACCGTGCCGAAATTCACACTTCACTTTTGACAGTAGTTAAACGCACTCAACATGTACATTTTAATGATGATATCACGCGCTTGAAAGAGGGCAACCTTATGTCGAAACAAATGCGGAAGCTTAATCCCTTCATTGACGACCACGGTGTGCTCAGGGTGGGTGGCAGGTTATCACGATCTGGGCTCGAATTCGAGCATAAACATCCTGCCCTACTTCCTCGCGAATCTAAGCTTACTTCTCTTGTGATAGACGCTGTACATCGAGAACATTGTCACCCAGGCATTAACACAATGCAATATTTCTTGACACAGCAGTTCTGGATTCTGTCCCCCAAGCGCGCCATCCGACATTGTCTGTCAAGGTGTATACAATGTTATCGCATAAATCCAGCACCTCTAGAACCTTTCATGAGTGACCTACCCGCCGCTCGCGTTAATCAGGTTAAACCATTCTCGATTGTGGGCATTGATTACGGTGGTCCGTTTCGTATAAAGGCCGGCAACCATCGCGGCGCTAAGATAAACAAGGCTTATCTTTGCTTATTCGTCTGTTTTACCACCAAGGCTCTACATCTTGAAGTCGCTTCTGACCTGTTTTCCGAAGCTTTTATTGCAGCGCTACGTCGATTTGTAGGTCGACGAGGTCGTGTAAACGTCATACACTCAGATTGCGGCACGAATTTCGTTGGAGCTAAGACTCAGCTCAATTCCTTTATGCAGACTGCTTCACAGTCAGAACAAATTGAATTCCGTTTCAATCCACCATCGAGTCCCCATTTCGGTGGCGTATGGGAGATTCAGGTTAAATCGGTTAAAACTCATCTCTATCGCTTAATCGGTAACCAAACGTTAACTTTCGAGGAGCTGACGACACTATTCGTGCAGATTGAGGCCATGCTAAACTCTCGGCCTCTCTACCCGTTGAGTTCTGACCCAAACGATTTGCGCGTGTTGACTCCAGGTCATTTTTTGACTTTGGAACCCTTGACTTCCGTGCCGGACGAGGATTATACTAATCTAAAAATCAACCGTCTGAGTCGCTGGCAACGGGATTTTTGGAAACGTTGGAAGTTTGAATATCTCCAATCGCTAACTCAGGTGGACCAAAAATTGCAACTCACTCTCTGTGAATGATGTAGTGATAATCCGAATCGAAAATACTGTCCCTTTGCACTGGCCTCTCGCGCGAGTCGACAAATTGCACCCAGGTCCCGACGGCGTTGTGCGTATCGCTACGGTTCGTACATCGAATGGTTCTCTTCTCACGAGACCATTAACCAAATTATGTCCATTGCCTAGTCAATGTGACTAATCATCTTCGCTTCCGCGGCGCATTCTCTCTTATCGATTTTCGTTCGTCTTATTTTCATTATTTTCTTTTCTTATCATTTTCATTATTATTATTAATATATATTTTTTTTTCTTCTTTTTCTTCTCTCTTTTCACTGTTCTTCATTCACGCAACGTTCCACAGCATTGCCCGTTTTGTTTGGTTTCTAAATTTTCTTTAAAATACACGTTGTTGTATTTTGGTGGGCGGAATGTTCCGTAACGCCGATTGCTTTGACAGGCTGTGTAATAACCAATCGTATCGTCAGAATTTAGACTGTATAGTTTAAGTTCGCACAAGTCAGCTAAAACGACGGAGAGCCGGGAGCCGAGCCAGTTGAAAAAACACCGTTCGTCCCGTAAAATCTCGATCGCCGGTTGTCTAATCGGAATAATCCTAAAACGTATTTTTATCGCAATTTACTTTAAAACAACAAGTGCTAAAGAACCACAATTCCGTTCCAGTGCTGACAGATGAGGCTGATGCAGATTTCACCATCATTTCACCGGTAAGTTGCTTGTGAAGTAACGTTACGCATTGTGTTTCCGCATTCGCCTGTCAAAAACCATATAATTAATTTATTTGTTATCTGTGTGGAATAGCCCTTGAGTCGGCTATTCCAACCCCTGTTCGTTCTTCGAACACCAGCTGTTGTGTACCCGGCGTAGCACGACTTTTCTCTATTTTCTATAAATATAATATGCATGTATTATATACATAAGCCTTTCGGAGTAAATTCCCCAAGTGATAGTGAAAACCATCCGTTGCATACCTAATGCTACGTATACATACGCGAGCCGAACTGTCGAGCTAAACTTCAACTTATTTGAATGGAACGAAGCAACTGCAAATGGCACGAAACGCCGCTTTCAGTTGCTTCGTTCATTTAACGTAATTCTTGGGTAGGTTCCCGTTTCAGTTCGCAAGTGTATAAGTATCATTAGAAGAACTAAGCGCACAATCAGACAGACTCAGACAGCAACTTTATTTTAGTTAAATAAAGATAGAGATATTGAAAATATGAGAATTAGAGTTTTTTTAATTCGGTATATACGCATTTCAGAACGTTTATACATCCGAATTTATATTATTAAAGCAATTTAATTAATTTAATTATTTCAGCTTGTCAATTTGGAGGTTGGATGGTTTGTGCGTAACATGGTAATTTAATCATCAGTAAAGGGTAAAATTGATCTAACATTGGACACACCAATAACACGACTATTTAACGTCTGTTGGATTGTTTTTTTTATTTTTTTATTTGGTACAATATTTTTTTACATTTTAAGTTTTCCAGTAATGTTGGCCTCACTGGGTGGCTTGCCCGTGCTGAGGCCTTCATTTTATATTATGAAAATATAATCTACATAATACATTTAAAGAGAAAATAATACATTTAAGAATAAAGTTTAGTTTCAGAGGATTTTTTTAATCGATCCGGCCTGGTAGTACTTTCTTTAATATAATTTATTCATCGTATAACTATTTCAATTAAGTTATTAAAACTCTTTAAATTTACTTTATTTAAGATGATTAATTGAAAACCAGCGAAAGGACATCTTAGGGAGAGTAAGCTAACCAAATATTTGCGGAAGACTAGACTTGTCAGTTGTCTGAATAAAATTCGATGTTAAAGGATACAAGCAGGGAGATTAATGGATCAAAATGAAACAAGGGTTATTCACCGAGACATTTATGACATTGACTAATAATCAAATGTCATGTTAAGGATGGAAGTCAGATCATTAAGACTAACGGCTGCGCCGCCGTTTTCATGAATAACTTTAATTTGTTTTACAAGCAATAATTGTTCGCCTGAAACACTCATCCACATTGAAAAATCTCCTGATAAAAGATACATGACGCCAACGGGACTCGAACCCGTGTCCCTTCGATTTCCGGTCGACAGCTCTGACCACTGAGCTATGGCGGCTTATCTCTTACCCGCGAAATTATTCAATATATACTAGTGTTTCATTCAACAATTACTGCTTGATACATTTTTCACCTGAAAACAACCAACTTTATTTTATATGAGAAAGGCATTGTAAGTGCTAACTCTCTCACTAGATGGCGTCGAGACAAATTGTCTACATTTTTAGGCGAAATACTTGAACTTGTCAAATATTAATTATAATTTTTTGGTAAACTAATGTTTTTAAGACAAGATTTTTTATGCATAGCACAAAGGGTAACAATTATTTTACAAGCAATAATTGTTCGCCTGAAACACTCGGGTTTGCCTGAAACACTCACAAAGACACGGGTTCGAGTCCCGTTGGCGTCATGTATCTTTTATCAGGAGATTTTTCAATGTGGATGAGCATAGCACAAAGGGTAACAATTATTTTACAAGCAATAATTGTTCGCCTGAAACACTCGGGTTAGCCTGAAACACTCACAAAGACACGGGTTCGAGTCCCGTTGGCGTCATGTATCTTTTATCAGGAGATTTTTCAATGTGGATGAGTGTTTCAGGCGAACAATTATTGCTTGTAAAATAATTGTTACCCTTTGTGCTATGCATAAAAAATCTTGTCTTAAAAACATTAGTTTACCAAAAAATTATAATTAATATTTGACAAGTTCAAGTATTTCGCCTAAAAATGTAGACAATTTGTCTCGACGCCATCTAGTGAGAGAGTTAGCACTTACAATGCCTTTCTCATATAAAATAAAGTTGGTTGTTTTCAGGTGAAAAATGTATCAAGCAGTAATTGTTGAATGAAACACTAGTATATATTGAATAATTTCGCGGGTAAGAGATAAGCCGCCATAGCTCAGTGGTCAGAGCTGTCGACCGGAAATCGAAGGGACACGGGTTCGAGTCCCGTTGGCGTCATGTATCTTTTATCAGGAGATTTTTCAATGTGGATGAGTGTTTCAGGCGAACAATTATTGCTTGTAAAATAATTGTTACCCTTTGTGCTATGCATAAAAAATCTTGTCTTAAAAACATTAGTTTACCAAAAAATTATAACTTTAATTTGGATTTGAGGCAAAACCATTCAACAAAAATAAAAAATAAATGATCAAAAAAGAAATGTGCAATTTTATTTATTTGTGTTTTAAATTATGATCTACAGGCCAAATTATTCGTGATTTTGGGGGGAACTTTGGCACGTTTATAAATTAATTGTTATTATAAAAAAAATATAATTTAATCCAACCCTATTGTTAATATAACGAACAATAAAATTTTAAAAATAAAACATCCTTAGAAAAGCGTTTTTTGTGTAAAAATTTTTAATTTACATATGTATGACAAGTTTGTTCCAACATAAATCGGTTATCTGTAATTTAAGTTAACGCCCATCAAAATGCATTTTTTAAGCTTTATTTATATTTCATAATATATTTATTAATATTAACTTACAAATAATTGCCAAATTTTCCTCTGAAATCATAAAATTGGGTGGGATTGCTGTTCTTATTCTAAAAGTATTTCAACTGAAGATGCTCTGAGGAAAACTACTGTAATTGATCCAATTGGCACCAGTAAGCAGTTGGGAAACACGCCAAACGAGCATCCAACATTTGTGAATGGTTGACGTTTGTCACATGAGAACGGGTCGTTTGTTCAACTCGTTTTTCAGTTCAACAGCCCGGCTGTGAACGATTTGCCGGTTTCTGTGTTTACTCCCTCCTAAAAACTAACAGAAATATGCAAAATTTCTCGAATTAGTCGTTTTCACTTGACTTCACGTGACTTAAACTTTATTGCTGTCTGTTGTGTTTTTGTTGTTGATATTATTTTCCGTGCTGAACCCCTGAAATGTGTTTTAAATTGTACAAAACTGATAACGATAATTTTACATAGGTACATTAGTTCTTCATCAGTGTGTTTAGTAAAAATAAACCTTTTAGGAAGGCAGTTGTTATGTAGATGTATAGTATTTATTATTTGTCTTGTCTGTTGTGTACATTATAAGGAAAAAAATTATACATATTTTTCTGTTTGATAGTTAGTGCTGACTTAAGTAGAGTAAATTTCTATTCAAAATGCTGCAGATATGCATGTAAAAGGCATATAAGTACATGCCAGTCAATTTAGGCTGAGTTTGTTGTTGGAAGTTTGAGTTAATACTCGTT
The DNA here is from genome assembly GCA_026573805.1 of Hesperophylax magnus. NCBI lineage: Eukaryota > Metazoa > Arthropoda > Insecta > Trichoptera > Limnephilidae > Hesperophylax > Hesperophylax magnus. Next base: position 12,363,950 of record JAIUSX010000012.1, read on the forward strand.
TAACTTTGACGCAACTGTCCAAGATACTTTGCAAGTTAACTATCCCAAGTAACTTCGGGTTTCGCCAAGTTCCTGACCTCCTGCAAGACTGGGTGAACCTTATTCAAATTGCTATTTGAAAAGGATTGATTTAATAAAATAATCAAAGATTAAAACTTAAACACGGCAATGGCCTTTCCGACCTCTGTAATTGAGTTCTCAGTTTAACTTTCTGACATTTCGACGCTCGCTTAAATAATAAACCATTTGACGTGCTCGTTAGTTAAGCGAACTCATTCAATTAATTAATATTTCCAACTGCATTAAACTTAATTAGAACAATCATTCAGCGGTAAGGTAAATCAGAGCAAACTTTTGATTAAATTTGAAACTAATTTCTCTGCGAGGAAGATTGATAACATTTATATTTAAATTAACTTTACAGTTTTAGAATCTGGTACAACGATATATTTTTTTTTACCGAAGAACAAATAGTTAAATAAAGAATTTATATTCATAAAAATTTTCGTGTATTGCGTGTATTTTCAAATTATTTAAATTATAACATGTGTATTATTATAGTATTACACATATCTGTAATACACTAATTATTTTGCGATTTGTCGAGATGGCCGACTTTGCACGCTCGACAGTGTTCTGAGATCCTATTGGATGATGGACGCTGTAAACTGTCCGAATCGTTGGTTTGAGAAGGAAGAAGCATAATAAGGCACAATAACCCACAAAATTATAGTATAATGCTTTTGAAAAATTTAAAAATATGGATATTATTTGCATGTTTGTTTTGTAAGAATAATCTGTTCATTGGCGTAAACCTAGTTCGGTGGGTAGTGCAAAAGGTTAAATGACTATCGACAATATTGTAAATGTATCTTCCGAATAAAATAAAGTACTACGGAGGCCTTTATAAAGCTCGCAATTTAACTACAGCCTTGCGGCGTCCATTTTATGATTCATTTCCACACTTTAGTAGCAAGGGGCGAATGCAATATAAAGTTATCGCCTGGCGGGAGGCGTGGAATTGCACATAAATTAACCATGCAAACCGGCGGCATATACGCATATGTGGTGCAAACTAGGCGATAAGTGCAAACTTATACAAATGGGTGTGTTAACCAGCGACTAAGAGAATATTAGATTGGTCACTGTAGCACAGGGAACTTCCCTATCAGACAGCAACAATCTTATTGTACCTACAACGATTGATTCACTCCTCAGCCTAATTTGGTAGGTTTTCGGAACAAACTGCTAATACCCGTAAATTAAATTTGTTCGTTTATCGCAACAGCTCTTATCGTCTCGTGATTTTTTTTTGTCTCCCTTACCGTCATAGTTAGAAATATGAACTAGAAGGTGTCTAAAGAGAAAACATTAAGCATAATACAGGTGTCCGTTAGCAAAGTGCGTAAACTTCGGGAGATAATTCTATATGATAGTTCAAGAAAAAAAGACATAACTTTTTAGATATTCTAAGGCAGTTTTTAGGTAAAAAAAGTTGATTGTATGGAAAAATAAAAAATCTTCTATGGAGAAATATTTTTATATGGGAAAATAAAGTTTGGATTTCGAAAAAAGTTATTTATCTTTTTTACTTCTATCATCGTGTATAATCACATTTCAAGTGAGGGCTCATCTAGCATTTAAGTATCAGTGTGTTAACTAACCTCAGTCAGTTATCGGAAAAATGCAATTTAAATCAATTAAGACGCCAATGCAAAGAGGGTTGCGTAATTTTTATTTGATAAAACTGTCAACTTTATGTAATAAAGAGATCGAATTTTTAATGGATGTGGTAATTTCTTAAGTTTACTAAAATTCGGAGGTTAAATTTCTGATCGTCTTTTAGAGGCATTTTTTTACCCCACACAGCAAGCCCTGGAGAAAACAGTTCCGGGACTATGTAATCTTTGGGGATGGTGTGTGGTGGAGTCTTTTTAATAAAAGGAAGGAGAGGATGTTCTGGTAATGAAAAAGGTGTGAGGTATGTGTAGGAATCAATGGATCAGTGGGTCCAGGAGTAATGGACAAGAAGCAAGGTCAAGGGAGACCAGATGGAGAGTTCAAAGGGTCTCCTCAAACCAGCCTCTCCCGTTCTGGCATAAAACGCAGCTGGTGGGCGGGGTGCATCCTGAACACACCTCACCCGATGAACCCGGGCACCCCTGCTAAGTCACCAAACGTAGCTAAGACTCAGGGTTACCTATTTCAAAGGTGTTGGTTGACCAATAAATGGTTTCCGGGGTGGCGGTACCCAAACCCGCCACCCAAATTGGACAATGATCCTGAGGCAAAAATATATATTTTTTAATTCTTTCAGCTTCATAAGTATTACAGTAATCCGACAATTACAATAATTTATCGTGTAATTTCACGGGTTTGTTCTAGTAATACTCTACTGATAATCGTAATCTTCATTTCCTTTCAGGGTTCTGCTCTATTTAAATCATAAATACTGTGCATTATTTTAGATAATCGCAATATTTATTTCCATATTTTGTGGAAATCTCTCAAGTTATATCTTTTATACATCAAAACCAAAGCGGCATTATCGCACAAAGCCTTACGACCATTGCGCAAAAGCCTGTAAGCCGCGTAATTAACATACTGTCTTTTTTATGTTTGCATTGCACCAGTTAAGTGTTTTTCTCGTTATATTTAATACCTCAAAGGAGGCGGAAGCGTCAAAGGTTAATACAAATTAAAATCAAAATTATTAGTATCATTAATGCCTCATTATATTATTGTGAGTATTATTAGAGATGTCAATAACACAACTGCTGCTGTATTACATCTCGTTGATACATCGAAGGTAACGGACAGTGTCAAAATTTTATACAAATATCAATATAATTAGTAGCAATACGGTTACGAGTTAATAAGTTTTATTTAGAAACCAGTATTACAACAGTTGGACTTTTTTTATATGAAGCCGCACCAGAATCCCAACTGCTCCCAAACACCTGGAGCCAGTGAGACTATGATATCCCGAATAGGTTATGTTGAAGGAAGTGCGGAAAGGAAGGAGATTGGTAAGAGGAAAGTGAGGAAGAACCTGGCTATTCAGATCTGATTAACAAACATGGCCAAAGCCATTGCAAGCAATGTTTCAGTTCTGCATAGTGGTGTTACACCAGGGCGATACTGAGAGTATATTTCACTGTAGAACGTACCGCAAATATATTTGAAATCATTAAATCGTGATATAAGATAAATTAATCAAATAAAAACGGGATTTGAATTCGTGACCTCCAGCTTGCTAGTCGAGAGCCTTACTTCTCGAACACGGAAACCGTCAAATGACGATGAATTGCGATGATCCAACAGAAATATTGTTCAATCTTAAAGTGCAATAAATTTTCCCTGAAAAATACTGTTTATCAATTAATGATATTTTAAAAGGTATGCTCATAATTATTGCAATGGAACTTTTTTATTGCTTATGCTTAAACATTTTAGTACCAATTTTTTTAACAGTCTCTATACATAACTCAATTGTGTTTCTCGTATATGTTTAATTAGATATTCTGCTTTTTCATGGTACGGGAAGATACTATCAGTTATATAAATATATTTTTTTAAATTAAAACCTGCTAACCACTCGTTACCCACAATAACACTTTAAAAGATTTATAATAGGTTAAGTTATTCTAAACCAAACCTAACCTAAACTTGTACCAGTTCAAAAATAATACATATGTACGAATCAAATAAGTAACTTCAATTAATTATCTTTTTTAAACAGATAAACGATAAAACATTTTCATTATAATATATAACATCCAAATATATGACGTTTAATAATTATGTCTCAGTGGTCAAGTGGATAAAGACAAAGATCCTGGGTTCCATTCCCAGTTGAGACAGTTAATCTTTTTATTTTCTGTGTTTTGTTCTGTTGCATGTTTCCTTAAGTTTTGTTAGTATTATTTTCTTCTTATTCAATCATTACCTATATGTTTCAGAATCAAACATCCTTTCATCAGAAAACAAAGAATACTGAAAATGTATTAAGAAATAATAATAGGCAAATTGGCTTAAACAATAACAAGCTAAGAAGGTAACTTGTTTATTGTAAAAAAAATAATAATTTCTTTGATCAATAATGTAGCAGGGTTACTACAATTAATGTTAAAAAAAAATTGAATTTCTTAAATTTTTTTGCAAATTCACTATGTGGCACTATTTTGTTAATGAAATAATTAAAAACACTTTATTTTCACCACGATAATCTTTATTTTTAAAAAATCAACATGTGAACATCGTTCTCGAATCATGTTGATTTTTTTTAAATAAAGATTATCTTGATAAAAACAATGTGTTTTTAATTATTTCATTGAATACTGTATTATTTATAAAATAAAAATTTATATATATTTCAACAACAAAATCAAAAGTAATTTTTTTATTAAAATACTGGTAATAATAATAATAATTTTTATTTAATTAGAATGATACCACAAAGTGATTGAATAATTATTAAAAAAATATAGAATAGAGGATTTATTATAATTTAGTACGAAAACTCAACAAGTGCACTATCTGATAATTGCTGTAGCTTGTGCCTTATGTTTGGCGCTCGGTTAACGACAAACTGCAGCATACGTAATGTCTCATAAACTCCGTAACCAGAGCTTTATCCTTGCATGAACACTGCACGCCCTACCATACACGCTCCAGCAGACTCTCACACGAGCTTTATTAAATGCTCACAGATTTTAACCGTCATTATAATATATAATGCTGCGGACACTGATTAAACTCGATACGAGATGAGACACCCATTTGTAGGATCTTAAAGCATGAGAATTAATTATAAGGCAAAAGGAGGATGATAGAAACTTTATCAAACTAACCGTTTTTTATTTGAAACTTCACTGCTCACAACTGTATAGAGCCAGTGAGACTACGGCATCCCCAATTGAGGTATGTTGTGAGGGAAGAAGATGAGGAGGAGGAACGTGGGGAAGAACCTAGCTATTCAGATCTGGTCACCAAACACGGCTAAACCATTTCAAGCAACGTTTGAATTCGGAATGGTGGTCTTACAACAGGGCGATACTGAGTGTATCTACCACTCCGGAACGTGCCGCAAGATGTATTACTTTAAATGTAGAAATAAAACAAATTAATCGACCTTCGCAGGTTATATTCGTGTTACCATTATTTTCTCACACTGGTAAATCACGAAGTTTGCTTTTTTAAGTTTTTTGTTTCACTTGAACTGCCATTCCCCCTCGGATATCCTCGACTTCCTGTACCAATCATTTCGATTTTCATTCATTTCACATACGCCTCATTTTATAACAAATAATAATTTGATTCGTGTCTTCCCCGGGCGTCCCCGAAATTTTTTACGTTCATTTCATTTATCATGAAATCCATATTGTTATCGTTAAAAAACTACAACAATATGGATTTCATGTTCATTTCATGTTCATTTCATGTATCATGAAATCCATATTGTTATCGTTAAAAAACTACAACAGAATGGATTTCATGTTCATTTCATGTATCATGAAATCCATATTATTATCGTTAAAAAAATACATTACATCGACCTTAATTCGACTATCTGTCTCATTCTAATGGCGAGATAGCGCGTTAAATCTTCTTCGGGCGTCGTTAAATACTCCTGGCACTAAGAAGAACAGACCATGAAATTTCAGCAAAGATACATTCATGTTTTTATATGGATTGCCTGTAACATTAGTTAAGTTATTATTGGAATATTATGTAGATAAAATTTTATTTCATTAAATCTAGTAGTTCTGTGAACAGTTTGTAGACAAGTATGGGAGATTTTTCCAAACTATGAATACCGTAAAAAATCTTTTGAAGATTTAAAGTTTATTTTTCTGATTGTGATTATCGTACTAAAAATAAGTAATTTAAATATTTTCATTAATATAGTATAGTATTTATTTCAAAAACGATCCAAAACCGCACATCCGAAACGGTTCGAATTGGCAACAACATCATATGACATAGAAAACGCCAATGTCTGGTAAGACGGCTGTCTCCAACGTCGCCCAATTAAGAAATAAAAAAGAAACAGTTTATGTGGAAAATCTAAAATTGGATATTTAAAATCTTTATAGAAAATGCATTCGTCAATATAAAAACACCTTCCCTATCGTAATTTTTTTGAGACATTTATTTTTAAATAAAATAAAAAACAGTAAAATTACCATATTGTCTCTTAATTAATAAATCAAAACCAAAATTTCTCCTGAATTCATAAAATTTGTAAGTAGCTACTTAAATATCTACCTACTTAATTATAATCAATAAATACCTAGCGCAACAATTTATTTTATATTTCAAATAAGGAATTACAAAATTTGTGCAAATAAACAACAATTCACAATTGTTGACAATTCTGAATTATGACAATTCTTTTTTCAAACTTTTTTTAATCTGATCCGGTCCCATTATATTAATTATTCCGATTTGACTGCTCGTGGTAGGAACCACGATCAGGCGAACTCTGGCGGGATAAAAGCGTAGTATACAACACGGCTACCATATTGAATCAGAACCACAATGTAAAAGTTAAATTAACAGACATCGCTCCGGGGCGAAAAGGTTAACCTTTTCGCCACGGAGCGAAAAAAATCACATAAGATCCGAAGGGGGGTCACTAGGGTCCCCCAATTTGTTTTACTTATTAAAGGATATTAATGGCATAATATTGCGTAATTTGTTTTAGTAATAATTAGGGGAGAGTATATTCAACGTGTTTCAGAAGTCATTATCTAAATAATTCCATAAATAAAGTCGTAGTTAATATTCTAATGAATTTAGATAATAATGCGCCTTTTCCCATACAAGACAGGGAAGGCGGGCCGATAACAAGCATAACTCCTCGATTCTGAATCTCGACTGGCGATTGGCGATTACAACGTAGCTTGTTTGTTGCACAGGATGGTCCGTAAATGATGGATATATTTATAAATATATATTTTTTAAGTTTTAAAAACCTACCACTACTAAACCAGGTACGGATGTTATTTCGAATATTATGGAATTTTTAGATGTAAGTGAAGGTTATAATTCCTAATTTATGCTTTTATATAGTACATTTACATTTAGGGTTAAATCGTAGTGTTTGCCTTACCATAATTGATGGGTTCGTTTGTATGTCAAGGGGTTCGAAATAAAACGAATTTTGGGAAAATAGTGAAAAAAAAAGGTATTTTAAAAACTTAAACGTGGAGTAAATTATTTTTAATTGTAACCTCAGATATTCCTGTTTTTGATTTTTCTATGTAAATTCACCACAACAGTCTCAACTGCTCCTAATCATCTGGAACCAGTGCGACTATGGCATTCACAAATGGGGGATGTTGGAGTGGCGGCTCGTAACTTTTAGGTGTACTAGAGTGATAATATTTCAATTAATAGTAGACCCAAAAGTCACGAGCCGCTACTGGTATGTTGTAAGGCTAAAGGTAGTGGGGAGGGTAAGGAGATGAGGAAGAGGAAAGTGGGGAAATACATGGCTATTCAGATCTGGTCACCAAACAAGGTAAAAGTCATTTCAAGCAACATTCGAAATGAATTCTGGTCACTAAATTGTGAAATATCACAAAGTAATCTATTAAAATTTACTTGCGCACACCGGGATTGGAACCGGCGACCTCCGGTTTACTAGTCTAGAGTCTTACCTCTCGACAACAGATGCTGTAATATTTATGAAAAAATATATATAATATCAAGTTGCAGGGCGGTAGATGCTTTCAGTATTGCCCTAGTAAAAGACCACCATGTAGAATCCAAACGTTGCTTGAAATGACTTAAGCCTATATGGTAATTAAATTTGAATATGCATGTACTTTCACCTTTTTCTTTCCCATATCCTCCCCCTCCCTATCCCCACTATCTTCAGCCTCACAAAATACGCCAATTGGGGATGCCATAGTTCCACTGGATAGGACTGTTGGGGCTATTGTGCGGTTTTCACACAAATGAATCAAAACCATAGAATTTTATGATCTAATTTAAAACATTGGTAAATATGCCGTAAGAAAATGCAATAAATACATGCCGACTGATTACATAAATTCTAATATTAAAAGTACAGAATAAATATTTTACAACCCTGAAAAAGATGAACTACTTACCAGTCTGAAGATGCCCATAGTAGGGCAAAACTAGTCCGGTTTTGCAGAGAATTATTTACCACAAAAATTTAGAGAATTAGCAACTAAAACCCCGAGGAACATAGACTTTTTAACCATATAGTACTCTGTTTTTATTCAAGTTCCTTCAAATTACGTAAAAATGTAAACAAAATATGTGTCTCTTTCTGACAGATTTCTTTTCCATGTGAGAAACACAGACAGACATAATTTTAATGTTGTCTCTAAACATGAAACATTTACCGGAAGCACGCCAGACAGGCCGATCTTAGTCCGGGAAGTGAACATTTTAGCATCGCAAAAGGAAACACCAGTAGTGCAGTGTACGCGACCGGGAGTTAGCCCTTTCCATAAAATGCAACTTTTACGGTCCAGTTTGCAGCTCGCTGGATCGTTCTCGGTGCAGAGCGGGTAGTAGGGATGGGTACGGGGGAATTTTAGCCGATGCTACGAAGCTGAGGTGCGGGGCAGGGGACAGGAATTTTGCCGGAATTTTGTTCAAATTATTTAATATCTAAGAAACTAGAAATAAAATATATATTTTTTAAATGCAGATCGATAAACAAATAGTTTTTTTAGGATTACCTAAATTACAGAGTATGTGGTGTAAAAAACAACTTAGATATAGCATAAAACTCTCGTTAGTGTGAGTGTGTTCCCCCCGTCCGGTACGGGAGTGTTAACTGCCAAAATGCTAGAGATAAAACAGGATTTTGCTACGCTAAGCCAATAAATTTTGCTCTTTCCGTTTTCTTTCATTTTTTGATATTTGAAATTTTTCAGAGCCGTGTGAATATGTATTTATCACTCTTCTTTTAAATCTGAAAGACTACTTAGTAGAGTTTAACTACATCTTTTAGATTCGTTAAAAGCAAAAAGGAGATATTACACAATATTGACGCACTATAATTGAAGCATTTACAAAATGTCTATATCTTCTTACTCTAGCTAGTAGAATACGTATCATGCAATCTATTAAGAAAACAAAAAAGAAGGGAAACGAACAATATGTATCGAATATATGAAATACAATGCCACACTTTCGAGACAAAAAACACTATAAAGTCGGATATTATCATTTAATACTCATAAGACGTGTGAATTCGATTACTTCCAGTCGTATTCCAATGAGCAAAGTTCTCATTTCTCTGAACAAAGGATACGAGAATTTAAACATTAGCTTATTGGTATTATCTGTAATATTTTTTCCAAAAATCTGTTCTTCATACATATTTCATAGAGATAACATATGATGTTATTATTTCTAATATTTTATCCTGGAATCTGTGCTTCATACATATTTTTTAAGACGTAGTTCTAGGAATCTTTTCCCACAGACTACTTGGCAACTTAGAAATATTGTTATCGACGATAAGATATTACGGCATATTATTATCGTTTAGATTTAAATTAATTTATGTATTTTGTGATTTAGGGCACTTAAGTACGAGAAAACTGCATTATACCACATTCTGTTGAATTCTCTTAAAAGATTTCTGCAAGAATATAACGTTAGCAATATGGTAATTTACAGAATAGCATTTTTCATATTTATAACAATGTGTTAAACCATGCATACGTTATTTAATTTAAAACTTATTTCATATTATTCAGCCCTGCTACCAAAACGAATACATTTTGCTTTTCATTTCCACTTTTAAATCCTATGTTATTTTCGCGAAATTCGTTACACTGGACATTTTTATTTTCGGCCCTAATGATTTTTTATAAGATCAGTATATAGAAGTAATGTATTTATACGATCCATAATATTTTAAATAACTTGTGCGATTATATCAATGTATATCACGATATACATTTTCACTAATTAATTCATCTTCTTAGACCCCAAAATTAAACCTATGTATTTATGAATTCTTTTCGCTAGAATCGCCTCCGTATATTGTCTAGTTACATTAGATATTTATAATAATCTTGGTACTCATATTTTTGAAGCACATTTGTGAAAACTGTTTTTACAAAATAAAAACAATTTTTTGAAAATCTGTCAAAAATCTCATCATAAATTGTGCCATATTGCTCCGTACGGAGCCTCTAATCCCATGTCTAAGGTAACAAGCGAAAATATTTCTCGTTATAAAATGTTGAAAAGTTGGTCTCAGATGGTTATTTTCGTTATTATTTATTTGTGTCAATAGGTCCTATTTTTCAAAAATCAAATATAAATAAATATATTCTTTTCACAAAGAAAATCTGGAAATTTTCTTAAAATCCGTTCATACAAAAAGTTGTTCATATTCGCAAAGCTTTTCATCGATCAAACTGTCAATTAAAAATTAATTCTACGGTTACAATAAACTTTTTTGGCATTTGGCTGTAACAATGTCATAATAATAATGCGGTTCCAGGAATTGCAAAAAATGCTTTATTTTTTTAAATTTGCTTATCAAATAATATAATAATGATTTACCCACTTTATTACTGCATACTTTAAAATTTTGCAAAACTCATATCCATCAAGAGTTCGCAAGATTTGAAGCTTTAAATCATACTAATAATAATAAAAAAAAACAATAAATGGCTAAAAAACCATTATAATATGGAATACATTCAAGTGTATTTCATATTATTAAACAATATGGAATACACTATATTGTATTCCAATTATTGAACAATATGGAATAGAAAAAAGTGTATTCCTGGTGTACAATAAGATGCATAATAGTTTAAAAAGAAAAGTTGACGAAAGAGTTGGAGAACTAGAGCGAAACCGGGTGGCATAAATAATAAAATCATAAAAACTTCAATATTATGTTTTATATAAATTAAAGCATTATTGTAGAATCTTTTTTTGAAAAATATTTAAAAATTAAGAGAAAAGCTAAAAATGTTTTGTAATTCAATGCCAGTGAAGGTTAATTTTATATTTTGTAAATATTCCAAGCTCTGTCTAATATATCATAAATAATGTGAACTTAACGCAAAAAATTTTGAAAGCATTCTAAATTTAAAAAAAATAACTTTCGATTTTTGTGCAGTCGTTTAGAGACCTCGCCAAAAGTAATAATATCTACAAATAAATCCCATGCTGAAGATAATTCCGTGTCTTGGCGCGGGTCCAGACGCTGCGAGATGGTCGCGTGTCAATTATTGTCATCCGACAAACACTGTTCACAATTCGCTTAGACGAATAAATATTATTATCTTTGAATAAAAAAAACAATTGCTATAAATAAAAGTATGATTGAAATTTGTCACTTTCGATTTGTGAGCAATTTCAATGAATTTAGTTGAAAACTCGATAAACTTTAAATAAATTCCATTTTATGTGTTGATAAACGATTGACTTGCGAATGAAATAATTATAAGTATAAATATTTGATTTGTTTAGAAATAGCAATAAAATTGGAGATTTCCAAGAGATAATTAGAAGAAACTATGAAGAATACATATATTGTTGAAATGTGTACGCTAAGATAAGCGGTTCGTAAATCGTACATCAGCCACTTTTCGTAAGGTATGTGCTACGGTTCCATGCTAACTCAACACAGTGACTATTCAACACACTTTTAAAAAGTGATATAAAGTCATTAAAACCGATGAAATTATTTTTTTTAACATAACCTAACCTACTTAACCCAGTTAATAAAGTTTTTGTTTCATCACTTTCCATGACTTAATATAACTTTTTAAAGATGTGATGATTTATCCGGTCACCATGTGCTACATTCATACGAAAAAGTTTATAATTATATATTTATAACTATACTCAATTAACTTAACTTAATATATTTTATACTTAACAGTATTTTTGTTAAGTATTTTTTACTTATTTTGTAAACCAATGTTATTTATTATTTTTATTGTATGTTTTACTTGTTTTATTTTATTTTATTTTATTTTATTTGGAAAACCAACAGTTATAATTATTACAAGGTATGGTGTGGTAAGTGTTAATTATTTAACCAATAATAGGTTTTCACTTAGGTATTTTAATTATTTAGTGAATATATAATATTAATGTAAGAAAAAAAGTTACATTAGCCTATAGGGATGGGATGGCGGAAGGGAGGGGTATGGGATGGATCTAGTCTGTGTAATGTGTAGCATGTACGTGTGTGTATTAATAAAAAATAATAATGATAATATAATTATTTATTGATTTTAGGTTTGAAATTGTGGGGTACTGAGTTAAATAAGTCTAATTCACTGTATGAAGTATTAAAATTGTATGAAGCACGGTGAATAAAAGCATTTTGTTTTCAGTTCGTGTTACATTGAGGGATGTTTAATGTGTGATTTTGTCTGGTTTGTCTGATGGGTATTCTTAATTTTTTTTTTTTTTATATTAACTCCACACAGGAGGCCCTGAAGAAAATAATTTCCCTCAGGGCCTATGTCATCTTTGGGGATGCTGTGTGGAGGGTCTTTTTGTGGAGAGGAAGGAGTGAACATGGGTCTTGAAGAGTCCCATGTTGTAGGAGGGAGGAAACACAGAGGCCGGCAGTTCGTTCCACAGCCGAGCTGTTGAACTTAAGAACGAATCGTAGAAGCGACCCGTTCTCATGTGACAAATGTCAACCGTGTACAAATGTTGGGCGCGCGTTTGGCGTGTATCCCGACTACGCACCGGTGCCAAAGGGATCAATGACGCTAGTTCCTCAGAGCATCATCCATTGTAATACCGATAGAACAAGGACAGCATACCTACCTGACGCCTGTGCTCTAAAGATTGCAGTCCGTTTGTTAAGATTGGGGAATCTATCAAACGGACCGCCCGTTTTTGCACAGAGTCAAGGGTTTTTTTCAGGTATTTAGGGGCTCCGGACCAGAGATGGCTGCCAAATTCGACAGTAGGGCGCACTTGCGATTTGTACAGGGTCAGCAGTTGTGTACTATTAAAGTATCTGCGGGCCCTGTACAGTACGCCCAGCTTCTGAGAGGCCAGCTTTACTCTGGCTTCGATGGAGCCCCCATACCTGAGCTGGTCACTTATAGTTACACCAAGCATATCAATGGAAGGCCTGTTCGGAAGATTGCTTCCGTTGAAGGAGACTAGGTTATCATTTAGATCCCTTTTAGACGTAATCAGACAGGATTGGGTCTTTGAAACATTAAATTCGACGAGATTATTTTTACCCCAGGAGGAAATACTCTCGAGATAACCGTCCATTCTCTGCTTCAAAGCCCTCCGAGCCGTTGGAGTTTGTGTGCCCTTTGGGGGCTTGTCAAACAAAAAGCTATCATGAACTGTACTGTCATCCGCGTAACAATGAATCGGTTCACATGTCAAAAGGTCATTGATGTGCAACAAAAACAAAGTCGGAGACAGAACCGATCCCTGTGGGACGCCAGCATTTATAGAGTGTGAGGATGAGGTGAAACCGTCAGCAACAGCCTGAATCGACCTATCCCTTAAAAAATCAGCAATCCACGTACACAGGGATGCGGGAAGTCCGTAAGAAGGCAATTTGTTGACAAGTCTTCGGTGCCAGACCCGGTCAAAGGCCTTGGATATGTCTAGTGCGACCGTTTGGGTCTCACCGTGACGTTCCAGGCACCGCCCCCAAACATGCGACACATACGCGAGAAGATCACCGCACGAGCGGTTCCGCCGGAATCCGTATTGACGGTCGTTGATAATTTTGTTCTTCTCGAGGTATGTAAGCAGTTTGTCGTTGATCACACGTTCCATCACTTTGGACAGAACTGATGTGATCGCTATGGGGCGGTAGTTGGCCGGGTTGGAGCGGTCACCTTTCTTGGGAATAGGGTGAATGACCGCTTTTTTCCAACCAGAGGGCACAGTGCCACACTTCAGGGACATTTTGAAGAGCTTTGTCAAAACTGGAACTATTTCCGCAGCACACCTCTGCAATACCAGGGCAGGTATTCCATCAGGTCCACTAGCTTTGTTAACATCGAGCCCCCGTATAACGTGGAGTACATCCCGATGTCGGATCCTCAGCTTTTTCACATAGAAGCCGCAGTGAGGAACCGACGGCGGAACAGCACCTCCGTCATCGAGGGTCGAGTTTTCCGCAAACATTTTCCCTAATAAGTTAGCCTTTTCGGTGGCGGTGTTTGCTAGTGAGCCGTCAGGTCTCGTAAGAGGTGGCAAACTGGGTTTGCAAAAATTCCGACCTATTGAGCCTGCAAGGGACCAGAATGCTCTGCTGCCATGCGGGCAGGCAGCCAGCTTTTTGCTGATCTGCAGGTCGTGTTCGAATTTTGACCTATTAATGATTCTCTTGCATTCCTTTGCCGATTTGTTGTATGCTGATCTGCTTTCGGGCGTTCGAGATGTGTTGTAGGCTCGGTAAGCCGCGTTTTTTCGTCGAACTGCTTCGGAGCATTGTCGACTGAACCACGGCTTTGAGCCCACACCAGTTTCTTTAGTAGTCGATTGTATGAAGCCATCCATCGCCGATTTGATGACTTCACCAATCTCCTGGGCACATCTTGAAGGGTCCGAAGTCCGAAAACAAACAGCTGACCACGGAAAAGCGTTGAAATGGGCCCGCATACCGAACCAATCTGCTGACCTATAGTGCCACACTTTTCTCCTCAGCCTCTCATTGGTTGGTCTGAGGCTAACGGGGATTGATGTCGTCACTAGGCAGTGGTCAGATGATCCCAGAGGCGCTGTGACGTCAATCTTATAACCGTGTGGCACAGTAGTTAAAAATAGGTCTAACAGATTGGAACGGTGAGTCTGGACATCAGGAACCCTTGTAGGCTCCTGAACCAGTTGCTCTAATCCGTAGCAAATGGCAAAGGATTCCGCCTGTCGGCCAGCCGAGTCCGTTGGGCCTGAGAACTTCAACCATGGTTCGTTATGAACATTGAAGTCCCCCAGAACAATAAACTCGGCCGAAGGGTAGCGGGGCAAGAGATCATCAATAGTTTCTCTCAAATGTTTGAAGAGCTCGGAAGTGTCTGATTCGCTGTGGTTCGGTGAGCGGTATAGACATGCGTAGAATATTGCCGTACTGGCAAGATTGACGCGCACCCACATTACGTCGAATCTGGAGTTTTCCAGACTCAATAATCGTACACAGTTGACGTCAGCTCGACTATAGAGGCAGACTCCTCCTTTGAGTCGGAACTTGCTTGCAAGGGTAAAGCCCGGGCAGTCCAGATAGGAGGAGTCTGGCGGCTCGGCTATCTGAGTTTCGGATAGGAAAAGAAGGTTGAGACGTTGGGACAAAAGATGGTGATGAACAGAATTTAAATTAGTATGCAGACCGCGAATGTTGGCAAAATTTACCAACAGTTTTGGCCCGCACCGGGGACGCCTGCTACTCGCCGCTGTAATGACGTTAAGTTTGTTTTTATGTATATTCATGATTTTACTTTTCTTTTTTTTTTTTTAAATGGTATGAAGTGAAAGGAAGGTCTGGAATGGAAAGGTATGAGGAGTGGGTAGGAATATGGGGTTCAGGCTGTCCAGGAGTGATGAGCGTTTGGTTCCAGCCCACTCACTGCGGTGCTAGGCGATAGGCTGGGAGAGTCCGGCTGGAGAGGGCATCCAATGCGCCCCAAACGCTGCTGCTGGGTCCCCTCCGGTCACGAACCGGCACAACAGCAGTGGCAGGGTTTTTTCACTCGCTGATGGGGCAGCCCACCCTTAGTCGTGAGCCTGAGGGTCGGGCCCCTGTACTATCGAGCGGCCCGGACAGCGGTAACCGGTTGTAAAGGGTCTCCCTCAACCAGCATCTCCCAACCGGCCCGCCACGCAGAAGGTGGGCCGACGCACCCGCCACCAAGACCTGGGCAAACCTTAACCCATGAACCCGGGCACCCCTGCTAAGTCACCAAACGTAGCGAACCACTTGGGGTGACCTGTGGCAGAGGTGTTGGTCATCCAATAAATGGTTCCCAGGGCGGCGGTACCCATTCCCGCCTACCAAATTGAAATTGAATTCTTTCTAGTAATTCCGGGCAATCTATCACAGAGGTTGCAATTTTTTTGTAAAAATAGTACGTCTGCGGAGTTTCTAGGACTTTCCAGTGACGAAATCCTGAAAAACGATGCTGACTCTTCGTGACTCAGATGAGGACGATAGGCCCGAAAATCAAGGTATCGTAGAAAACGATATTGCACTTTCTCAATCCTTTCTATGTGTGACTTATACGTGGGATTCCAGACTTGAGAGGCGTACTCCAGAGAACTGCGTACATACGCAAAGTACAACATTTTCATGGTATTTACTTTTTTTAAATTTTTGCAGGTTCTGAGTACAAAGCCAAGTACCTTGGAAGCTTTTGCAACCATGGATTCGATATGGCGCTCAAAAAGTAATTTCGGATCTAACACTACTCCCAGATCCTTAGCCTCTGTCATTTTGCTCAATATTGGGCCGTTAAGGGAGTAATTAAAAGAAATGGGATTTTTATTTCGGATGAAGCTGGTGTATTTTATATACTTTTCTACTAGATGTATGAACAAATGTGCATACATCTAAATTAATATTCATAAACAAAACTAGAAACCTAATAATTTTAAGACAAAAACACAAGATAATAACATGGGTTCACACGAGGCTCAATTTCGGTTCCATGATAACTCAACACAGTGACAATTCAACACACTTTTAAAAAATGATATAAAGTCATTAGAAACGATGAAATTTTTTTTTTTAATCTAACCTAACCTAACCTAACCTAACCTACTTAACCCAGTAAATAAAGTTTTTGCTTCATCAGTTTCCATGACTATATATAACTTTTTAAAGATGTGATGAATTATCATTGTGATGATTTATCCGGTCACCGCCGAACATATTTGTACACGCCTTCTTCGCTTATAGATTGCAAGTGTAGTTCTATTACTAGAGCATTTCCTAGGGTGAATTCGACTGTAGATCCATCCAATACACCGAGGCCAGTTTAGCAGAATAGGCCTTTTATTTTGTCAGTCCGAAAATATCGAACAAACGCGTTTCCGCACCAGTGACGGGTTTACATCTTTCAGGTAACTTGACCCTGTTCTGCAAAGCGTGGTTCGTTTCCTGTACCATTGCATCGTGTTTCTTGAACTAAATCAGTTAACCGAAGCGCCTAATGAACAAGTATTGTAAATCCTACACTTTTTCAGCGCTGATCGTTACGTAATAGAATTCTTCAACTTAATAATTAAATACGGCGTCTCTCAACAAGAATCTCGTTGGCAAATAATAAGAAAACAACACGCATTTCGGGGTGTTTAAATAATGCAAATGTTGATTTTTTCAGAGTTATACCGTAAATAATGCGAAAATGAATCCGACTGAAAGCTTTTTTATAGTACCCATTAAGATTCATTATTTATTACTGGGGTCAGTACACCAATATAAAAAATCTTTTTATACATATTATAATTGAATATTTTTAACATTTATTGAACTTCCCAAAGTCCCCAGAATTGCCAAGGTTTTGAGCAGAGTGTTTTCAAATCAGAAGAAGAGAGTCATTTTTCTCTAGTTTTAACATTAAGTGTGCAAATTTTCATGAAACAGTATTAATATTCTGCTTTAAGCGGTAGCAAAGGGAGAAAGGGTGGTATTCCCAAAGCCCATTTAGACAGTCAGCTTTTTCTTGTTGTTTTAAGGTTAAGCGTGCAAAATTTCATCAATTTTGGAATAAAATTGTAGATTTTTAAAAAACAATGCCACACTACCACAGAAATTCATATTTATATAAACCAAAAAGGCATCATCGCACAAAGCCATCCGACCATTGCGCAAAAGCCTGAAAGCCCCGTAAGTAACATGTTGTCTGTTTTATGTTTGCTCCAGTTAAGTGTTTTTCTGATTATATTTAATACCTCGAAGGAGGCGGAAGCGTCAAAGGTTAATACAAATTAATATCAAAGTTATTAGTATCATTAATGCCACATTATACTGTGAGTTTTATTAGAAACGTCAATTATAAAACTTATATAAAAGGATTAGAAAATTTTAACCAAGTATATTTAAATTTGATAATGTCAGAGCTCATAGTTCAATGCATTTTGCTGTTTAAAAACACAGATAGTCTGCTTTAAGCTAAGAATTCTCAAATATTATCATTAATATAGGTATAATAATTTAGATGCCTACCTCATGGCTAATTAGGCGTTTTCTGCCTCAAAAACTCCAAGCTGACTTTTTTCAGATATTTGACCAGGCTGAAGGTACAATGCGTAAAAAATACTAAATGTTTTATTTGATAAATAATCGATGATTTTCATGTAAAAATATGTCAATTTTTCTAAACGTATGACAAGATGCATGCATTTTCTACTGAGGGGGGAATTACCACAAAATATTATTTGGCATATATTTTGCGTTATGAACTAAATTCCTTTTACTTTTTTATTAGTACGGAAATACTTCGAGAAATACAGATAAAAACCTGCATTGATGATTTTTTTGGCAATATACACGATATACGATCTTCAGAAGAAAGAGCTCTAATATCCCCTAGGAAAACCTTCACGTCAGCGGGGAGAAAGGAGCACTCATAAATAATATTGAATCAAAAACTATCGGTTTATCGTCCACAAAATACATCAACGAGAAAATGTTTTCATAAAGCTGGCTTCTGAGAGATTGGTTTCCTTATTGGAAAAGCTTCAAATAAGGAAGATATTTTAAACGAATAGATAAATATCAAATTAAAAACGTTCAAAATTATCTGCATACTTTATTAGAAAGACGTTATCAGGTAATGTATCATAGACTAATTAAAAAGAGTTCGGAATATCGTCGAAATTGGGTAAATGAAATTCAAAACCTCTATATTTTGCCATTCAAATAAAGTAAATTTCTCGAATAAACTAAATTAAAGACTACGGAAATTTATATGTATACCGTAATATAGTGTAAATCTTATGTTGTAAGGTTAACTTAAAATTGAACTACGCAGGTGAGTGTTTCTTTTTTTGTACAACCACATTATCACAAAGTAATTGTATTATTACCATACTAAAAAATTGTAAACGGAAATACTTATACGTTTATGTAAATGTACACTGCAAGTTTTCATATCACCGTAACTATTTTTAGATTATTCTTATCGTGTCCATCTATGATCATTATTTGAAGTTTCCATTGAATATAACAAGTAGATTAAGAGTAGACTAAACAAACATTGTATTCAGGAAATATTCAAGTGGGTGAGAGATAGTAACACAATATATTTAAACATACTACGTTCTAATGCCCATTCGTGCGACGTACCACATTTAAAATGTACCACAAATATTTTTTAACGAAAAAGAGAGTAGATATAAAATATCATAAAAATCAAACCTTAAAAAACGAAGTTTTTACTGTTATCCATCTATTGTTATTAATCGATATAAATATACATATATTTATATAAACATATGTATATACATTGGTTTAACTGAGGATTCAACCATCTTCCCCAAGGACTGGAGTCAATAAGGCTAACATCTAAGCCAAATTCAATTTTTTTTTTTTGGTAGTTGGATATATACCGACATTTATTTCGTATATTAACTGTTGTAAATTTTAATTGCATGAATGCCACCAAAAGATGGTAGAATGTATTGGCTTACACAAAGAGTCAGATCAGTTGAGTTTCATCTCGTTCAGATATCGTAAAGTGAGTTCATTTCGACTTCCGAGTTTTTCCATTTCATTCATTCATTCACTCGATCAAGACATTCATTGACGGCCGGCGTGGTCTAGTGGTATACGCTTTTGACTACAGATCCGAAGGTCGCGGGTTCGAACCCGGCGTGCGCAAATAAATTTTATTTGATTAATTTGTGTTATTTCACAATTAATTAATTAAAAATAATATATAGTATATTTGCGGCACGTTCCAGAGTGGAAGATACTCTCAGTATCGCCCTGGTGTAAGACCACCATTCAGAATTGAAACGTTGCTTGAAATGGCTTTAGCCGTGTTTGGTGACCAGATCTGAATAGCCAGGTACTTCCCTACCTTCCTCTTCCCCATCTCCCTCCCCTCCCCAATACCCTCAGCCTCACAACATACCCCAATTGGGGATGCCATAGTCTCACTGGCTCCAGACGGGAGCAGTTGGGACTCTTGTGCGGTATTACTGTAAAAAAAAAAAAAAAAAAAAAAAAAAAAAAAAAAAAAAAAAAAAAAAAAAAAAAAAAAAAAAAAAAAAAAAAAAAAAAGACAAAATCGAAATAGATGAATTTAAAAGGAGAAAAATGCCACAAACTTTTGCCCTTAAATATGGTATAATAATTAACCTGACTAAATAATAGATGGAATAAATATTTTCATTCAAATTTCCCATATTAAAACAATTTAATTCAGTTAAAATATATAATTTTTTTATATAGGACATTTGATTGAAAATAAATATTTTCATTCAAATTTCCCATATTAAAACAATTTTTTCAATGACAAATATATTTTTATTACAAGAAGTTGGAAAATGATGAAAACCACAGAAGTACTTGATTTAGTTTAATCCGTGATTACTGACATTACTGGGAGTATAAAATTAAATTAATTCCAAAATTTCATTCTCACTCCAAATAATGTCAGAAATCACTAGTTCAAGTAAGTCAAGTACGTGCCATAACACATTTTTAATTGAAGTAACAAACCAGAAAAGGTATAAATAAACTTCCCGCCTTCCATCTGTTTTTTAATAATAATTTATTGAATCATCAAGCGGCAGAAATATTTTAAACCGCAACATTCTGTGGGTAACTAGAATTTCCGTAATTAAACTAATAACCAAAATACCCATGTAAAATTTTACCAACTAACTCCCACCCATGTTAATTAAATATGACAAACTGTACACCATTTTTTGATATATAAATTGTACTGGATTCAGACACATATTTTTTGAAAAAACGTTGAATAAACTAGCTGAAACTAAAGATATTCATAAATAATTGCCTCAGTAACAATGCCTTTCAAAAGAAGAAATTAATTTACCTTTATTATATTAGTAAATTTGAAAAATTAGGAAAAATTTGTCAAACATTTAAAAGAAAGAAATACACGTTTAAGTGATATATTCATTAATAAAATAATTTTAGTACCCACCTACTTATGATATGATTTATATACCTATCAGTTCCAATTTTCCAATGCCGATAACTTCACGCAAGAAATTCATGTACCGACAATAGAAATTATTATATTTAATAATAATACCTACACGTGTACCGCATACTGATTTGAAAACGGTTAAAAAATTCATTTGTGTTTTGAAAAACTTGACTTTTCTGGTGGACATGGTTGAAAATATCATTTTTTCACGAATTAGTAATCTTGATGCAGCATTTTTACTAAACGAAAATGATTAAGTACTTAGAAGAAGAAAAAAAACATTACAAAAAATGACATCAATTTTTTCAGGCAAAAAGCTATTGCGCGACCCTCTGTCTATTAAACTTACTTGTATTGTAAGTTCCATTTGTCCTACAATGAGTTTTGTAACTCATCGAGACTGATCTAGCAAGAAATAAAATTTAAAAAAAAACTGTACTTAACGACAGTAATTATTAATAAAACACACACTAAATCACTGCAATTTTATAAACATCGGACAACAGTATTTTTACACTCACCTTTGAACCTAAAGGTTAACCATCTTAATATATTATTAATGCATTTTTAAACGTAAATTTTTTTAAAGTTTGCATTCAAATGACGTTCATTTCCACTTCAGTGTTGACAATTTATTCAATTTAACATACTCAGGTTGCTGGCCCACACATTATAATGAACGTTTACTTGCCATATAAAAGAGTTATATACCGTAAAAAAATGTGTAAAGAAAAAAATAACAAAGAATATCAAGAATTTTACAAACTCATGAGAAATGGAAATCAATTTATTACGCCAATCTTTAAAACAACTCAAATGCAAAACCATTATATTTACCAAGCCATAAAAAACTACAATAATCTCCCTTCCAAATTGCGCTGTATTACGAACCAACAAGAACAAATAAATAAAATCAAACTTTTTTTCCAAAAAAACTTATATTAAACAAAAAAAAAAAAATATATATATATATATATATATATATATATATTATAATATATATTATTACTATTATATCACATAATGAATTATGAATCTAAGTAAGAATCGTGGCTCCCTTATCAGGCACAAGAGCTCCTCTTTTCTGATAAGGTATACATGACCAATTATGAACCTTAATATTATATTTTGCAAAATATGTATGTATTAATGTAACCCATATGATGTATATTAAAATAATAAAAAAAAAAAAAAATAAATAAATAAAAAATATGATAAAAAAGTAGTAAGACTTCAAAATCATCATAATTGTTGGTAAAATCAAGGATCATAATGAAGATTTCTGTAAAAAACTACGTTGTTTAATTTTTCAATCAATGAATAATTAAAGATAACGTAACTATCATAAATAATTGTTCATATTGAAATTTGAAATCTGAAAAATCTTATTATTGTATTTTTCTTTATATAGATAAATATTCACAGCATGCAAACTCGCCCATCCGGACAAATTGGCGATTTCCACGAACATAAATAAACTGGCCATTACTTCGGATTTGTTCCTGAAGTCCTTGGAAGGCCCAAAACGCATCGAGCCGGCAAAAAACCCATTAATATTAATAGGACGATGGGCTAAGCTAAATATTTCTTGGTATTCAGTAATGGACGGCTACAGAAAAACAAAACGCAAAAATTCACATTAATTTATGAAATTGTTGTTCCGAAATATCACTTCTACATACATAATCACACACTTCACCATAATCTACACATCTCCCCTGATGATAGTACTGTAACGCTATCCAAAACGTTGGCTGAAGAAAGAGGAAGAACGACACGGCATAATAACTCTAAATACAAACACAATAATACGTATTACCCTAAAAATCTCAAATCGTATCTAATCTAGATAGATTAAACACTTTTTTACATATTTATCAGCTCGGCGAAGGTTTGTATGATTAACATAATACTAAGGAATAGAAGAACAAAATCGGATGTTATTCGTAGTAGCATGATTTTTGACACGTACCGTTATGCAAGTTATATATTTTATGATGGTTGAATTTTAAATGAAATGGTTGTTATTGAATATTACGGTGACAACTATTTTCGACTTTTTTATTTGAATTCATTCGAAAAATATTTTGAATTTCTTATCTATCTACATTTCACTTTTTCGTGAATAAAATTTATGATTGAATGCAAATCTTGGAAGTGGAAATAAACTCATTTCTCGACATTCGATCAAGCTCAAACACGACAGATAGACTGATTAGGTATAGGTGATTTCACCATTAAGTATATTCACTGTCA
Source organism: Hesperophylax magnus (assembly GCA_026573805.1). NCBI lineage: Eukaryota > Metazoa > Arthropoda > Insecta > Trichoptera > Limnephilidae > Hesperophylax > Hesperophylax magnus. The sequence goes on from JAIUSX010000012.1 coordinate 12,387,349, forward strand.
ATTTGACTGTCCTAGAACGGGAGACCTTCCTAGTTGGACAGTCAAAATCTATGCTGTAATATTTTTGTAATAAACCAAAAAATAAAAAATAAAAAAAAGACTCTATTGTGGCACTCACGCCGACACGTATTTATCAGAAACTGACTACTTGCCGACCCAAGAAGTAGCCCGAAAATTGAAAACATCCGTATAAAAGTTTAAAAAAAAAACTTTATATATTTTTATTTTATTATTTATATTTTCTATTTTTTATTTTTTAGCAAAATTCGTGCAAAAACAGGTGCAACGAAATAAATATCCAATATGTCAAAATGTGTATGAAAAAACTTTGTGTTTTTACAAATAAAATAAAATAATATACTGGCGTTGAAGAGATTAGGTAGCAAAAAATATTTAAATGCAAATGAGAAGGTACCTTTCACGCAGATAAATTCATACGAATCGTGGTTAAAATTCAAATAAACCTTGTGAATTCACAAGAACTTGAGGGAACGTGGAACACTCTAAAAATGCATCTCACGAACCCGAACCGTACTGAGCAGACGAAGAGGAGATATAAAGTAGTTCACCCGTTTAATTAAAAAAAAATACGAGTCAACCGAGAAATCTTTGTATGCCATCTTTTAACCGAGCCAAAGCTGAAGCTGTAGTGAATAATAACCAGAGAAATATAAAGCACTAAAATCTCTTACTTGTCAAAAAATGACCTATCAACAACCTTTGTATGTTTTAGTATGATGTTGAAATTAAATTATAAAATATTTATAATACACCATAGTATAACAGTAGGAACCGTTCTAGGGGTAGCGCGGATTGTTTATCGTATGTATTTACTGAGTGCACTCATTTCACAGAAACTCAATTCTAACATTGTCATCAAATGGCCATTCACCGACATTTTGTTTTTATTCCAAAGCCGTTTCAGCTTTTGAAAAAAACAATTGTGATCAGCAGAAGAGAACAACCATAATTCTGTAAAGCTTGTCATCCTTTTACATTTTGATAGAAAGCTGAAACGCAACTAGAATTGGCGTTTAACGGGGACCTTTCAAGTGTCAAAAAGCAGTACGGCTCTTAGTGGCCGTTTGATGACTTTGTCATACGTGAATTTCTGCGAAACAATCGGGCCTATGTTCAATTAGAGCACCATTTATTATTCACTTGTACAATATTTGCAACAAATAAGTTGGACACATGCATCCGTAAGTACACTTACGGACTTACAATAAGCTTACTAGAAGCCTACTTACAACTAACTCAGTACTCTGTACAATCCGTTCTCGGAACGTTTAGTGTAAGAAGTACACTTGGAACAATAAGTACACCTTACAAACTCAACTCAAACTTTGTAAAATGAGTACATATTATAATAACTAGCTGACGTGTACCCTACGTTGCTGGAGATTATCCTTAAGAGATAGAGATTTTCTGTATGCCCTTTTAAGATATACATTTCCGTAGTACATTATTTCGATCTTTCTCATAAGGTTCAGCCAGCGTTAGCAATGCAAGCGCCCGAAAATATTTTTTTAACAATTCGATTACAAAACATCAATCTTTCTCTACTTTCTATAAACATAATATGTACAGAGTTTTCCAATAAGAGGTTGTAGCGCGCGGCATATCGACCGACGCATGAATCCGAATACTTTCTCCCTCACACGCATAGCGCCGTCTCGCTCGGCCAATCACAGCGATTCCCCGTACAGGAAGACACCCCATTGGCCGAGCTACCCCCACCCCTCCGTCAGCGGCCGATACTGCTCCGGCTAAAGGGTATATAACGCCGTGCAGCTCATTTTGACGGCAGAGTACCCAGTCTCCTGGTTAACTAAGCAACAGAATCCTAGTGGTCATTGCCCAGTTAAACACTCCCCAGTACCAAGTCGAGAGAACCCTCCGGGTCCTCCTTGGGAATTCAAGTAACAGCTCCCTCGGGGACATTACTTGTTGGGAGAAGTTAAACACTCTCCAGTACCAAGTCGAGAGAGCCCTCCGGGTCCTCCTTGGGAATTCAAGTAACAGCTCCCTCGGGGACATTACTTGTCGGGAGAATCTCCACCCAACTAAGAGACCCCCCGGGTCCTCTGTTGCGGCTATTACGCTGTGCTTAAGTGATATTTGAGAACTTTAAGTGATCATTGTTTTTTACCATAAGCTGTGAACCCTTTATGTAAGATAAATAAACTGACCGACGATAAAAGCTATTTTTTCTAACAAACACCCTGACACAGTGGCGCCCAACGTTACAGCTTTTTTTAAAGTGAAAGACAGTGATAAAACGGAACTACGCGGAAAAGTCCGACGAGAGTGACGACCAACGTGACAGTTTTAAGTGAAAGACAAAGTGGAAAAAACGGAACCTACACGGAAAAGTGCGCGGATAGTGGCCAAATCAAAAATGGCGATTTCCCAGGACCAACTCCGCGAGTTATTCCAGAGCGCGAGGATAAAAAACCTCGCTCACTGTTCATCCCGGTTCAATGGATGTACAGACCCACAGAAGGTGGAAGAATTCATCTTGACGGCAACACTGTACAAGACATCTGAGGGAATACCAGATGACAACGCCTTGGAAGGACTACCCCTACTCCTCCAAGAGGTGGCTTCGCCGTGGTGGCAAGGAGTCAAAACCGGCGTCAAAACATGGCAGGCCGCCATGGATCTGCTCAGGCAGACATTCGCGCCGAGACGACAAGCGTACAAGGTGTACATGGACTTGTTTGAAACCAAGCAAGAAGGACCACGAGCCACGGGCTTGTTCATTACTAAGAAAAGGTCCCTCCTGGCGGAATTGGTGACCAAACACCCGGAAACACAGGAGATCGACTTTATATACGGTCTCCTGCACCGAGAAATAAGGGAGCGGATGCCAAGAGAGGACATCCAGACCTTCTCAGATGTGCTCTGTAAAGCACGATGCATCGAGGAGATGATCGCCGAGCGTGAGACGATACCTAGATCTCACGATGCGGAGAAAACTCGCTGGAAGGAGGACAATAATGTCCGCAGAACACGACCGAGGTGTGCGAACTGCAAACTATTCGGGCATACCACAGATGCCTGCCGGAAGCAGCCTCGAGAGCGGAGCGCCACCCGGAACCTCACTCCAACGAAAGGACATGGCCAAGCAGAGGGGCCAAGCAGAGGACCAAATGCACTGGCATGCTACGGTTGTAATCGACCTGGGGTCATACGCAGCAGATGCCCGACCTGCAATCCCAAGCAAGGAGAAATGAGAAACGCTCAGTTCTGCTCCCTCAACACCCGTACGGCCCTGGCAGTCCAGCGACACCGGCCTGCGGTGTACATTGAAGTGGGAGGAAACGTCGGAACGGCTTTCTTGGATACCGGCGCTAAGGCCAGCGTCGCAAGCCAGGAACTATACGTGCTGCTAAGCCGACAGGGCTACCATTTCACGTCGGAGAGGCTCACCATCATACTTGCTGACGGACATACCAAAGACCAGCTAGTCCTCCGTAGCAGAGTAGATGTAAAAATACAGAACCGGTCAGTCTCTACCGAGTTCTTGGTGCTACCGAACGCATCGAAAAACCACACCCTCCTGGGAATAGACTTTCTCGAGGATGCAGCGATGGTGCTGAACTTGCCTACCAAAGAATGGTATTTTTCAGACATGCCGGGAAGAGCCCATAGGTTCATTGTGCCCACACATGAAGGGGCGAATCAAAAGGAACAGCCACGGGCGGCTGAGCAGATTACCCCTACCAGCATCGAGGATGAGCTGGATGTAAGGGCGTACGGCCCTCCAGCGCCAGGATACGCCGGAGAGATGACGCCTATCAGAGAGATCGGGTCAGTGATGATACTGCCCACGCCAATCAGTCCCTTGCCTCCAACCCCAGATAAAGGCATAATAGGCTTGGCGGACCCGTTTATAATAAAGACCGACGCCAGCGGCTACGCCGTCGGTGCAGTTCTACTCCAGGGGGAGGAGACGGAAGAACGTCCAGTGGGAATACGACAGAGCTTTACACCTCTCTACCACCCCGCTGCCAATCCGGTAGAGCGAAAGAACCGAGACTTGAAGCCTCAACTAGCAATTCAAGTTGGGAAGAAACACGATCAGTGGCCGGAGAAACTACCGACTATTCGAATCGCCATGAACACGGCAAAGTGCCAGAGTACGGGATACAGTACCGCCTATCTGACCTTCGGTAGAGAACTCCGAACCCCAGATGACGCAAACCGGGACTTACGCAGCATCATCCAGGCTGAAAACTTTATCCCCGAAGTTACTCCTCGCCTACTACGCCCGCGAGATCAACGAAGTGCAGCAGGACCGGCGCAAGGAAACCGCCGATTCCCACCGCCGACCGGATCAACGCTTCCAAGAAGGAGATCTAGTCTGGATCACCACCCATGTGTTGAGCAACACAAACAAAGGGGTCAGCTCCAAGCTAGCTCCTCGACGGGACGGCCCTCACATCATACTGAGACGCAAGAGCCCCACCAGTTATGAAGTCGCAACTCAGGAAGCCCCAACAGTTCCGATTGGGACCTACCATTCTTCAACCATTACGGCCTTCAAGAGCTCCACAGGTGCAGTCCCAGAGCCCCTGGTGCCCCTAAGAAGACGCGGAAGACCCAGGAAGACACCACTCGTCCAACAGCAGAACTACCAATAAAAGGATCCCAAAGCGGGGCGCTTTTTGGAATCCTAGGGGGAGGATGTAGCGCGCGGCATATCGACCGACGCATGAATCCGAATACTTTCTCCCTCACACGCATAGCGCCGTCTCGCTCGGCCAATCACAGCGATTCCCCGTACAGGAAGACACCCCATTGGCCGAGCTACCCCCACCCCTCCGTCAGCGGCCGATACTGCTCCGGCTAAAGGGTATATAACGCCGTGCAGCTCATTTTGACGGCAGAGTACCCAGTCTCCTGGTTAACTAAGCAACAGAATCCTAGTGGTCATTGCCCAGTTAAACACTCCCCAGTACCAAGTCGAGAGAACCCTCCGGGTCCTCCTTGGGAATTCAAGTAACAGCTCCCTCGGGGACATTACTTGTTGGGAGAAGTTAAACACTCTCCAGTACCAAGTCGAGAGAGCCCTCCGGGTCCTCCTTGGGAATTCAAGTAACAGCTCCCTCGGGGACATTACTTGTCGGGAGAATCTCCACCCAACTAAGAGACCCCCCGGGTCCTCTGTTGCGGCTATTACGCTGTGCTTAAGTGATATTTGAGAACTTTAAGTGATCATTGTTTTTTACCATAAGCTGTGAACCCTTTATGTAAGATAAATAAACTGACCGACGATAAAAGCTATTTTTTCTAACAAACACCCTGACACAAGGTGTTATTTTGAATAGTCCGCTATTTCGGTAGATTTTACTTTTAAAGCTCTTATTTTTTAACATTTGTCAAGTAGAAACTATGCTATTAATAAAAATTGAACTATACACGCTTCAACAACGCATTGAAATTATTAAAATTCACTTGAGTGAATCAAATGCAAATCATCTTGAGTAATGAGGCCCATTTCCATCTCGGTGGCTTCGTCATCAAGCGAAATTGTCGCATCTGGGGCTCGGAAAACCCAAGAATTATTGTTGAAAAGCCTCTCTATTCTCAACGTGTGACGTGTGCGGTTTATGGTCCGGTGGAGTCATTTGACCTTACTTTTTTGAAAATGAGGCTGGAGCAACAGTTACGATGAATGGATTGCGCTATCGAGAGATGATTAATGATTTTTTATGGCCGAAAATGGATGGTATTGATCAAGACAACGTTTACTTTCAACAAGATGAGGCTACGTGCCACACAAGCAACGAAACCATTGATCTTTTACGATTAAATATCAAAATAACACCTCTTATTGGAAAACCCTGTATGTAGTATATATACAATTATACATATAAACTTTTCGGAAGAAGTTTTCTAAATTATAGTGAAAGCCTTATCAAAATCTGTTGCGTAGTTTAGAAGAACTAAGCGCACAGACAGACAGACGCGGATAGCGACTTTATTTTATACTATTTAGATATGCCGATTGCTGACATTTTAAAAATAATATCACATTTTTACTGATACAATCAAAATTAATATTTTTCTTTTGTTCATGGAATCTAGCAGCAATTTGACTGTAATATGATAATCCTACCTATTCGTAATATTACATATGTTATCTGAAAGGCGAAAAATATTTGATCTTCTTTTATTGTATAAAATTGTTAATTCGAGATTGGACTGCCCTGGCCATTAATTTGTTAACATTACATGTACCTCCGAAGCCATACTAGATGAAAAATATTGTTTTCCAAAATAACTTCTTGTTGAATTCTGTCATGGAAAGGATTCAAAGACTTGGCAATGAATAAGTAGCTGTCGCTGATATTTTCGTTTTAAATTTTGATACTTTAAATTATTTCATAACTTTTCAGTAAATGTTAATAATGACATATCATAATCTATGCACATGCTTAAGTATTCATAATATCTTATTAATTTTTTTTTCCGTTTTGGTCATTTTGGTCCTTCTTCTTCTTTATGACAGAGTGAAGGAATTCCAACTGTGCAATATAATGTTTTGACACGGAATAAGGAATTTGAGTGAAAAAAAATATGGCTTAAAAAACATACGTTCATATTTTGTTGCGGTCCCTATATTCGTACAATATAGTGCGATCTATAAATTATTTGAAAAGAATTCATGTTTTTTGAAAATATCCCAATTGTTTTTTTACGTATCTAACCGACAAAACCGAGGTACCGTAACGCGTACCCCGTCAGATTGTGATCGTTTTGGAAGGCTTTGAAAAATGCAAATTTCGAACTGAATTTATGAAATTGACATTTGTAAAAAAAAAAACTGAAATTTAAGTTAGAAGGAGAAAATTGATATATAAAAAATAACTGGAATTTCTAATTATACGAGGAGGATTAAACCAAACTTTCTATGAATACATTTTTTGCAAGTTTGAACTAAAAAAAAGTACGTAAGTGTTGCTTCGACAAATATTGTAAATTTATAATATGTAATTTGATAGTCTTACTTAATATTAAACAAAAATTTGATCTTGGTTAAAGAAACCCGGTTTAGTGACACAACAAGGCTGTCTTCGTGGCATATAGCAGGTTATATAGGCGTCATTTTCTTAACCCTACAGTACTTTATTTCCTGTTTATTTCTTATGTTATATTTTTGTTATTTTTAACTTACTTTCGAGTTACTGTGTTAGTAATAAATATATTATACGAATTAATTATTGACTGCGGCCATGTGTTGCATTGCATTTAATTTATCTGTTAATTTCTTTCTTACGTTCCGGTTCAAGATGGTGGCCTAATTGGATAGGTACTACATTTTTCTATTTTGTTTTGATTACTTAAGATTACAAAGTTTTTTTAAATACATTTTTGTTCTCCGTTTTAAGGTTATTTTTATCCCGCTAGGTTCGCGAGATTGCGGTTCCCACTACGAACTGTCTAATTGGAATAAACAATATTTATTGTACGAGTGCCTGCCGATATGCAGAAAGTTTAGAAAAAGGAATTTTTATTATTATGGTGACATTTTATTCGACAAATTTACAAATTAAAGTAAAATGTTTATGCTTTGTAATTAATTAGGCAGGTATTTAGTTAACCACTTAAAAATCTTACGATTTGTTGGGAAAATTCGGTTTTGATTTACTTCGTATTAAACGAGAGAAAATTAGGAACATGCTTTTTTGGACACGAGGTCTACTAACTGTTCACGGAACTAATATTTTTATTTAACTAGAGAATCAAGATCCACTATAGATAAATTAGTGACTGAGTTAGCCTCGCGTCTGGTTCGCATCCAGGCACCGTGAGTACAAATCCTCGACCGGCTATACCATCACAGCACAAATCATTTTTTTCCGTTTACTGTGATGGTATTAGACATTTTCAAAGATTGTTGTTCGTAACCCGGGAACGTTAGTATTTCATTAAAAAAATAACAATTTTTTAACAAGATTTTTTGTGTCAACATCAAGATAGCTTATGAAATAAGTGATTTTTCGTCAGATGTATTAGTGACAAATATGAACAGTTATCCTTCTTTGTTTATGACTAACAAAGTACATTTTAATTACTTTATGCAAACAGATAAATCAGCTTTCACATTGAGTCATTTTGGCTCAATAAAAGCCGCACCTGAGTGAATTTTATCAGTGTGTTAATATATTTTTATTTTAATATATATGTATTTATATATATTTCGTTATTATAGATTTTGCATTATAATTCCACAATTTTTTTACTTACGCGCAGAACTTGTTAGTTTTGTTCGTCGTCTTGTCGTATTTCACTCGTACGCTTTAGAGGCGCTACTGCATACTAATATCTCGTCGAACTTGTTCCACTAATAGAACGCGATACGCGGTGCGCGTAGACCGGATTCGGTAGTTTAAATTTGCGTGTGAAGAATAGGAGAACTGTTAATGATATTCCATTGATAAATAGTTGTCAAAAAATCTATTTATCTATCAATTAATAATACTAATAATTTAAAAATCTTACTCCTTATTTAGACTTCTAGAAAACACCACTTTGAGTTGCAATTATTTTCTTTGCCCGGACTGTAAATTGACTGATATTCCTAATTCGAACAGAAAAAAAATTCATAGAATTTGTTCAAAATTTTTTATAAGCTCTCTCTGCCACGAATTATTCGAAAACAGCCTATTGTCTGGACCTCAGGTATGTAGAATGTAGAGAAAATGGCCAATATCTGAACAATCAGCCCAAATTGCCACGAGATATTTTCAAAGAATTGCGGCTATGTTGGTGGAAGTTTTATTGCGGCAAATAAGAATGTATACTTGGCTGAAAATTTCTTGATTTGAACCATTTTATCTTCTCACAAATCTCCATTCATACGAAATAAATATTTTCGATAACAATTGACAAGAATAATTCGTCAAGTCCGTGGCTAGAAGGTCAAGTTAATAAATATGTATTAATTTTATTTTCACTCATTATCACTCATCGTATTCTCAATATTTTACGTAAAGTTTAATAATCTGGCGTGCGCAAGTAAGTTTTATGAAATTCTTTTGTACTGTTCCACAATTTTTTTTAATATGTTGTGTTTTTGCGGAACTTTCAATGGTGGAAGATACTCTCAGTATCGTGCTGGTGAAAGACCACCATTGAGCATTGAATTTAACCGCGTTTGGTGACCAGATAACCAAATACTTTCCTCTTCCCCTCCACACTACTTTCAGCCTAATAATATATATACCCCACCAGGGGATCCAATAGTCTCCCTCACTTTAAAAAGATGGGAACAGTTGAAACTTGTGTCTGGTATTCACTTAAAATAAATAATATCTGTATGTAGAAAGACTGACAACCGGATATTTTCTAAAACTCGTAACATTAATGTAATATTTATTTGAGTATATGCCTTATATTTGATTACATACGTGTTCTTGAAAGATCTCGTCAAACGTGTGCTATGGTTAAATTTTGCATAACATTAGATTTCCTTAGATTAATGTTGTGGAAAATTCTCGACATGTATTTTACATGACTCTTATTGGATAAAACAATACAATACTTTTTTTATATTAACTCCACACAGGAGGCCCTGAAGAAAATAATTTCCCTCAGGGCCTATGTCATCTTTGGGGATGCTGTGTGGAGGGTCTTTTTTTGGAGAGGAAGGAGTGAACATGGGTCTTGAAGAGTCCCATGTTGTAGGAGGGAGGAAACACAGAGGCCGGTAGCTCGTTCCACAGCCGAGCTGTTGAAGTTAAGAACGAATCGTAGAAGCAATCTGTTCTCATGTGACAAATGTCAACCGTATACAAATGTTGGGCGCGCGTTTGGCGTGTATCCCGACTACGCACCGGTGCCGAAGGGATCAATGACGCAAGTTCCTCAGAGCATCTTCCACTGTAATACCGATAGAACAAGGACAGCATACCTACCTGACGCCTGTGCTCTAAAGATTGCAGTCCGTTTGTTTAGATTGGGGAATCCGTTTTTGCACAGAATCAAGTACTTGCACCAATGTATTCGAAAGATTGTGAACTGTTACGACATGACAAGACTATTATATCACATATGGATTAAATAAATAATAAATTAATCATGACTTTACAATGAACGAAAAAATAATAAAAACTTGTTGAGTTTTATTTTTCAAAAATTCCAACAGTTGAATGACAACATAATCATAATAATTAAGCAGGAATATAATGCATTTGCATCAGAGACTTTCATTAGAGATAATGTCATGTTCTCAGAATTAAAACCTTTATCATATATTTTGTTTATTCATATTTCATTCTACAACAATCTCAACTTAAACAAGTCACGTCTGCGAAAAACAAAATCAGATGTTGCCATTCTGTTTTCAGACAATTAATTAACATGTTTATAATTGTGACATAATGGTATCGCATGCTTCCTGGTGCCATTGATAAACTTCCTACATATAATGAAAGGCAATCAAGAATTATTGCAATAATTCTGTAAAATTTTCTTCTCTCATAATATTTATCAGCAATGTCAATATTGTTGTATGAATGTACAGTATTACGGATTTGTAATTCAAACGAACTGAATGAATTTTATTCCCGGAGAATCAGTATGCAAGTATTTAATTTAATCTATAAATAACACATTAAAGTACTAGAATATAAACTAGATATAAATTAGATATAAACTATATCATTAAGAAAAATTACTAAGTGAATATGACTTTTGAATTATACATAACATAAATAATATCAGATTTATTATGATGTGTATTGTCACAATAACATCATTTTATATAAAAATAATCACAGTATGTTTATTCTACGCGATTGCAAAGTATACAATGTTTTTAGTTTACACACCAAAACAGGTTGATAGTACATTTACGCAAACAAAAACGTAAATATGTATTAATACTTATTTAAAGTGAATAAAGTATTATTATTATTTTAAAATATTTATAAACATGCACAACTTTGAAATTAAAATTATCTAATGATGACGAGCGAAAATATTCTTGAAAAATATTATATTAATCCTATGCGACGGATTCAACAGCTAGGAAACAAATACTCCGATGTTGTTGATATATTTAGTACATCAATTTCATTATATAAGCATACCTCATTGAAGTCTTTTTCATCAAGTAGGGGATATATTTTGATAAAGCTATTTAAATTTACAGTATTACAATATTTTGTCGGCTGAAAGAAAAAAATTATTTTGGATTTTTTATATTTATTTTTGTACCTACATACTGTGTGGATCAAATTCAACCATATATATATTTTTATGTAGGTGTTTTAAACAGTCATTTCCTGTACTTTAATTTCTTAAATATTATTATATATGCATGTAAAAGCCTTAATAAGCGTAAAATAAATATTATAAAGACGAGCGAAAATATTCTTGAAACATATTATATGATGAAGACGAGTTAAAATATTTTAAAATGATGTCGAACGTATGATTTTTGAAAATCGGAATTATGACATTTGACATTGGTTTTTTGCGACGCACATTTTCACAAAAGAAAGGTATATTTGCAAGTGACAAAACGAGAAGTTAGAATAATGTTTATAATATAGGGACAACCTTGCCAGGAGAATAAAATATATTTTAGTTTGCTAAGAGAAATTTATAAGTTTCAAAATACATGTGATGTCTGTATGAATGTGTGTAAGTGCAAGCGAGATAGCATGCTTGCGAGATGCTATAAAAGGCGATGTATACTAGGATTTTTCCTCTTTTGATACAAGTAAATATTATATTAAAGAATACCTAAATCACTAGAGTAGTATAAAGTAGAAAACATAACAACGTATTTATGATGTTTATATAAGAATCACAAAAGGTCAGTCCTTATCCAGCTGATCTTTGTTCTACAATCTGTAAGGAACCTTCACCGAGAACACGTCTGTGCATCACTAATTAATAGTTGAATCATAATATAGCTGTGGGGACATAGAAAAGAATTAAGTATTCCGCATACCACGGTGACACATAATACGAAATTATTTTCCATGCTCCATGCTGATCACTTCATACATTGATACTTTGAAAAATAGCATATAATTCATATTAAACAAATTTATTTATATGAAATATATTAACCTCGCACAAAAGTATGCTATGTTATTTTCAAGGATGCTCTGAGAGTTTCCAGGGTATTTTTAAGCTTTCCAAATTTCTCTTGAACACTTTAAGTTCCTAAATATATATGTTGCATGTTGTTTTTGATGATAATATCTATACGTCGAGCCGAAACGCTAATTGTATGAATTTCCCTCGATGGAAAAAAACGCAATATTTCCACCGAAAATTAGTTTTTTTTATATGTATATAAATTACAGACAATACAAAACAAAATGAACCTTTGTCTGTCCAAATGGGAAGGATTCCCGTTTCAGGACAGCCAAATTGTGTATTTAGTACATAATATTCTTACAATGGAATGGCGATGCTATCAAAACAAATTTTGAGAACATTGTTGATTGCATTCGAAGTGACAGGATGGTTTCTTTATCATTTAAAGAATCGCAAAGATGTAATTTATTACCAGGGTCAATTTGAATAACATTAGTAATTGCATTCAGAACAGATGAATGGTTTCTTTCGGGACATCACAAGTCTGAGATTCTTTCCAGGGCATTTTGGAGAACATTTACAATTGTATAGATAGTTAGAATTTCCACATTTATAAATCAGTATAAGACATATGAATCCTATAGTACTATATTTTTAGAATTTCTTAGGTGATAGAAATCTGATAGTATTATTATGCCAGCGTCTGGACGATCTAGGCCCTCTAATTGGTCGAATTAAAATTGTCTGTTTCGGGTAAATTCAGCTAACTTGAAAATTAAGACACGATTTCATACTAAAATAGGATCGCCTCATAATAATACGAGATTTCTTTAAAATCATCGTTTCTGCTCATATAATTTTTGGATAATATCGAAGAAAATATGTTTTAGAAAGTTCATAATCCATTGGATTAATTACATTACAATGAAAATTATCCACAGTTACGTGATTATGTTTGAAGTTTATAAAAAATCACGCTTTCCTTATTCAATATGGCCGATACGCATGGCTATGGATGGCCGACAGAGCGCACCTCTGGCGCTTTAAAAACGAACCAAATGAATGGCGCGAATATTTAAATATGCAGCTCACAATATTTGACTACTTACGAATAACAAGCATTTAATAAGATTTCTTTTGGAAGCTTATCACTTTGTAATGGCATTTTTCATTATTATTTATATATTTTTTGCTTATTAATTATATCTGATTTTATATTGACATGTTTTCTAATTTCTAAAATTTCAAACTTATTTATTTGCGATGCTTTATAGGAGTTAGTATACATTGAAGTCAAAAATTAAATATAGATTACAATTGGAAAGAAGAAGTGGGAGGAGGGAGGAGGGGTAAGAGTGGCCGGAGTTTTATCAGAATTAGGAATTACAATATCGTTAGACGGGAAAGACCAGTTGAGTGGGAAAATATTTAAAAGAGGGTTTATATTTATTTTGCTTATTAATTGTATCTGATTTTATATTGACATGTTTTCTTATTTCTAAAATTTCAAAATTATTTATTTGCGATGCTTTATATCCTGAGTGAAGTATTTTAAGACCTGAATTTTTATCGAAAGTGTGATCATTATTCAAAAGATGATTTGCAAACTCAAATTCACTATTTCCATTTAGAGCCCTGCGATATTCTTTAGTTCTGACTTCAAAGTTTCTATTGGTTCTACCTTTGTAAAAGAAATTACAATCATCCCAATTGAGTTTTTAAACTCCTGATTTTTTTGTTTGAATTTTGCTATCTTTATTATTAAGAATATATTTCTTCATTGTTATTAGTGTAAAACGCCAGTTGAATAGTACCAGAATTGTTTTTATATATAATTTTAGAAGTATCGTTATCCACAAACAGAATTCTACGCCATTGTTTATTTCTATTTTAAATATTGAAGACAATATTAGTGATTTTTAAACGAAAATCTGAAACAGAAAAATCAGAAAAGGAAACGGTCACATCTGGGACTCGAACCCAAATCACTAATATTGTCTTCAATATTTAAAATATTACAATTTGAGGTTTTACTCAATAAAAGTTATTCCGAAAAATAATAATTCATTTCTAGACTTGCAGAAAAGTCAATAGATGTCGCACATTAAAATAAAAACAATAAGATAGGTTTATCTAAAAAGACGCTGTCTAGGATTGCATTTAGTTCGGGTTGAATCTTGCGATCATACATAAAGATAGTTGCCAATAAAAATGTGCGGTGAAAAAAATGAAGACAATGTTGGTAATTCTTATTCGAAGTATGATACAGTTAAAAGTGACCGAGGAGGATAGGGTCCCATTAGCGCAGTTGGTAGAGCATTGTCCCGGAAAGACAAGGGTCCTGGGTTCGAGTCCCAGATGTGACCGTTTCCTTTTCTGATTTTTCTGTTTCAGATTTTCGTTTAAAAATCACTAATATTGTCTTCAATATTTAAAATATTACAATTTGAGGTTTTACTCAATAAAAGTTATTCCGAAAAATAATAGTTTATTTCTATCTTTAGAAAGACCGTTTGAAGAGAATATGTTTAATTTTTTTTATTTAGTATTTCAACTATCAATTTATTAGAATAACCGTTATTAAATGCTATTTGTCTTATGAATATATTGTTTTATGGATATATTCTATTTGTTTTTTTCAGGTCTTAAAATACTTCACTATAAATAATTTTGAAATTTTAGAAATGAGGAAACATGTTAATATAAAAGCAGATATAATAAACAAGAATTTTTTTATAAACTCTCTTTTAAATATTTTCCCACTTAACTGGTCTTTCCCGTCTAACCATATTGTAATTCCTAATTATTATAAACCCAGCCTACTCTTACTGCTAGTTAGACATTACTAGACCAGAATATATGCCGTATGACATATGAATTTCCAATTTTTAAATTTCGAATCTTTATTTATTAAATGGCTAGACAATATTATTATTATAGATACACATTAAAAACATATTTTGTTCTGTTATTTAACATATCATAGGTATGATACATTCATAGTGTTTCTTTGAAAGCAACGTAGGCATTTGTTGATTTTTACTCTATTTCTCATCATTTCTTTTAATATAAGCGCGCTCCCTCTAGCATTCGTATTTTAAATCTCTTTCAAACCAGTTTATTCTTCTTTTAAAATGCTGACTACGTGGATTTAAGAAAAATATAGAAATTCTGGGTCTTAAAAAGAAACATTATACAGAATGGAAAAAGCATAAAAGCCGTTAAGAAAATTCCACCGTGGTAGCGCACAGTGGTCCCAAATCCCGATCTAGCTAGACAAAATTATTTTTTCATGGCATTTGATGCAAAAGAGTCACAATGTATTAAAAAAAATACTTAAAAAAATATATATTTATTTTGGTCATTGTTACAGAATTTTTAAAACAAAATTAATTACTAATAAAATGCGTATGGTATAATGGTTCGGTTAAGTCATAACGAAGTACTTATTTTAAGTTATTAGTTAAAAATAAATTTTTAATATAATATAATATCAAAACCGAATGTTATTTTTTATGAATGAACTACTGGCCGAGTCGCTATCGTCACTATTATTAAATGCTAATGTTTCAATAGTGGCTTTGTTAACAGACTTCTGTATTTTCTTCCCTGGAACTTTGGGAATCAATAATAATTTTAAGACACCACTGGGTAAGACATCGGAATGTTTTGTTGATATTTTGGCAGTATCCAGTTTTCCATGTGATCTCATGCTGATTTAAGTGGCATGAGAGAGTTCTTGTGGACTTCGAGAGATCAGAAGACATTTCATTTTTCTTGTTTTGCTTTTTGGCGAGCATAAAGCAAATTCTTTTTCTGGTCTACCACGCAGTCCCTCATCACGCTTCACTACAAGAAGAATAAAAACTGTTTTAAGCCATTTTGCGTGTATAAACTTCAATTTTAAAGTACTTCTTCCGACTTCAAACTATTTTCTGTGAAAATAGAAAATGGTTTGAAGTTTAATAGAAACGAAGCGATGTTTTTCTTAAATAAACTATCCTCAAGACTTTAAAAACTGTTTTTTTCCAATAAATGTTTTATATGTTCATAAACACACTGCCGTATTGCAGCACAATTCACCTTTGACGTGCCCTTTACTTCTAGAATCTCCAAAATATCCAAACGATAGATTGTAGGTACATGCTCTGTAAAAGACAAAAGAGCAAGTTTGAGCAAACAAATTTTATAAGGTATTATACATAAAGAATGGTTTTATATGAAACTAGTTTCGTTTGGTGGTACAAATCGGTACACGATTTTGAAAGTTTAATCAAAATTTGGCAAATAATTGTAAATATTGATACTTTTTTCACGATTTTTAATTAATAATGAATGTAATGTTGAATAGGAAAATTATGAAATAATTAAATCAATTTGAAAGAACATACAATAGACTTCAATTTCCAGATTTGCGTAATTTGTCTCCGATTTCAAATAACAACATTAACGATCGAACAGCGTGCACACCCGAAAGCGACTGACCACTGAGCGAACGATTAGCACATCCAATGTGTCGTGTTTACAACGTTGCCACGTATCGCGCGTATTGTTTTAAATTTTTTATCGATGTGAACATAATAATATGGACATTTTTCAATGTTGTGAGAATATTTTTGTACATAAATAAAAACATCGTTGAAATCTTTTTGTCTAGCTAGTTTCCTCTAAGGGGACCATAGTGTAGCGTCGGGCTGTTAAGATACTACCTTAGAATAAAACCAGAATCTTAACGACGTAAGTGAAGCAGCCGTGCACAAAAATATACAACTCGCGGCCCTGGTGTATTGGACAGACCTGCGATTGAATTTTCCCTATCAAATCTCTAAAATGAAGTGGACAGACCTAGAAAATTGATATTTAAATGTGGTTTATTTCAATTAAGTTTGACGAGTATAATACTAAAATCTCGATTGTTTGTAGAGGAATCTATCGGGTAGTTACTAATTCATTTTCACTTGTGCTTACCTCTAATTTTATAGTTGGAAAACATTTCATAAAATTTTCAAACCGTTTTACATAAAATATGTTTATGATAAGGTCCTGTTTTTATTAATCTTAAATATAAATAATTTACATTCGTTGAGATCCCTTCAGAAACATTAGAGAATTTAGTAATACGTTCATCAAAAACAATAAAAATGTGAGCGTCTTATGTCGCCTTAAGCAAAAATGCATTAAAAACACCGTATCTCGTGAAAACCGTGTTCAAATATGTTGAGCATGCCGATGGGATCAATGACGCTAGATGTATGGTGCACATAAAAATAATGTTATCAATAATATAAAAGAAAGATCCATAACAATTTTAACATGGATAATGAGTTCATAAAAATATTTTCTTTAGATGGATCTATTTATGAAATTGGGAATAAACAGAGGAAGTGCACTAAAAATACGAAGAGAGAAAACAATAAATTACTTATTGACATCGCATAATTGTACTCTACTTTCGCATAGGGAATGTTAGAGACGAAAATATTTTCAACTCGTAAGTTCTTTTTTTAAAACTACGTTGTCTAATTCAAATCATCTGTCCAGCATTACGTGTGAAGCTAATAATAATACTTGGATGACTTGTATAGCGCCGTTTTTTGTGCAAAAACACCTCAAGGGCGCTGTACAAACTTATAATACATTTCTACAGTGATCTATGTTATTACTTAACTATTTATGGAGAAAATATACAGTACAATACTTACCTGGTAGGTCACTTGAGATTAACACTTAATTAACATTTTCTAATTGTTTATTGGCGAAATTTAGATACAGGATTTAGGACTTAATTGAAACATTGAATATAACTGGACTTTCTCTTAGGAATGGTATATTTAATTTAAGGGTACGACAGCTTAAAAAGGTAAGTTTTTAGTTTAGACCTGAATTCTGTTTGACTTGTTATGGATCTTAGTTCCGGAGGGAGTTTATTCCAAGCCTTCGGCCCAGATCCTCCGAAAGCGCGATCACCAAACTTAGTATTTGGCTTGCGCTTAGGTTCTATCAGTCTGCCTACAGCTGATGATGTTGCTGATCTAAGAGTTGACTGCCTCAGACTAGTGTTTTTCGGGACGCATAGTTCAGAGATGTAGGGTGGGGCCATTTCATTGATGGATTTAAACACCATCCAGCACAGTTTGTACTGGATTCTTTCAGGGCACTTGAGCCAGTGAAGGTTACGAAGGTGTTCTGAAATGTGCGAATATTTTGAAACCCCGGTTATGAACCGTGCTGCTGCATTAAACACTGATTGAAGTTTGTCAATTTGATATTTTGGAAGGCTGGCATAAATGCCGTTGCAGTAATCGAGACGTGAGACTACGTAAGAGTTGATAAGTAGTTTTGTTGCTTCTGTAGGAAGGTTTCTTCGGACAGACTTGAGTTGTCTTAGATGAAAAAAACCGGTGCTACAGTACTATTTATTTGGCTTTTAAACAAAAAGTCTGAATCTAAATTGACACCGAGAAGTTTGACTGTTGTTTTTGGGATGATATCGCTGCCGGAAATAGTAATAGGTGAATTGTCTATGAAATGTACTGTTGACAGTCCATTTCTTTTGAACGGTCAGTTATAAAATACTGGCTTAAAAACAATCTAAAGTTTGTTAAATAAACATTAATGATGCCACGTATGTTTACAACCAAAAAGTATAAAATTATTTGGATATTAAAAAAAAACAGAAGGAATATCATTTTTCAGGTAAATTAAAGTTACGGAAAAAAATATATAGAAATTTTTATCAGTTTATTTCAACATTTACACATGTTTATCGTACGATATTTAAGTTGTTAATTAAAACTGTATTTACCGAGGAGTTTATTTTTACGACAATAATACAGTCTAAATTATATCTTCCATTAATTAAAAAAGCAGCCGTCATACAAATATTAACATTCCACAATAAAAACACCTGTAGCTAATATATTTTGTTGTTTTGTAATTAATTTTTAAATATATCAATGATAATGTTTACTACAACACCATGATATTTATATTCATAGAAACATTAATTAAGCACCATAAGATTTATCGTATGCTACCAACTAATATTTATCGTTTTGAAAAGGGTTACGTTTGAAAAGGGAAATAATTTTCTTTTCTTTACTAATGTCTTCAAACATCTTTTGACAGTTTTCCGCTTGTACTACGAGTTTCCGTATACCGTGTACGGTTTATTATAATGCAGCCACTCTATGTAATGTTAACTGTTAAATAAATATAGTATTTTGAAAACACTTTTACAGCTGTCATGAGAAATAATGAAAATACGGCAAACGTCATAATAATATATTATTATTATGAAGTTTGTCACATTACTAGTGACTAGAAACTATCCAAAAATAGCTGACATAATTTACGAGCCACCAAAATGTATAAACGGGTCATTTAAAAAAAAAACACGTCAATTGTGTCTATTCAAATATCAATCACTTTTATGTTGGTTGCGAGTGGTTTATTTTTACACACGAGTAATAAAACATGTTGATTTCCTTCATAGCGTTATCATTCCGGTGTGGTTAAATTAACAGTAGTTGGCATTATCAAGTCGACCTTGTTCGTAAAAAAACATTATAAATAATGAATGCAAAATATTAGGTACAAGCGAATCTACTGTTATATAGTTCTAACTGCAAAAAGACAATAGATAATTGAGCATTTTGACCATTTTCTATCTCCAAGTTATACATAGGGGATAGTCAGAATTTTCGACAAATCGCAATTCAAATATTGTTCCAATAAAAATGTTATATTAAACTTTGATAACACATTTAATTCACCAAACAAACATATTCTCTTTGAAAATGAAACTTAAATTAGAAGCAAAAGTTCTAGAGTTCATTGAACCGGCGGTACAGACAGTCAAAATGAAATAAATGTTTTTAATTATCATCATTTTGGATGAAGGGGCCTAATCTATTTCTTTCAGGTTAACAAACCAGTAATTTGGTGGTTTAACCTTTCCTTACCGGTGCTGTCAACTGAGTGAACATCGTCTCTAATTACTAAAATATTTCTGTAAATGTACTAAACATAGGGTTCATTTTTTTGGTATTCCTATGCAATACATTTAAGTATTGGATTAAGTTATTACAATATATAAATATTTACCGAGTGTATAGCACTGGAGGACGTCGATTTTTTAAAACCGTAAGGCAAGGGTTATTACGGGTTTATAACGTGGGCAAATAGGAGGCAGGAAAGTTTCGAAAGATACAGAGTAGGCCTCGAGAAGGGGTTTCAATGCTCTCATCTGATCAACGCAATGACAGGAAATCGAAATCCATTATTGTTCTTATAAAGGTAAGGACCATGAAAATCTAAGTGAGGAGAATTTTAGATTTAGATTTTAATCAGGCTTGTTCAAAGTAACGTTCCTAAATGTATAGCATTTATGACGCAAAAAATTGTGACGTAACAACCACATACGAACCGTTTTTTTAAATCTTGGATAAAGTGTTTTCAATTTAATGGAAAAAGATATTAAAGACCTGGCAACAAGTGTAAATATAAGATACAAAATCCACATATGGATAGTCAACAAAGGCATTGTATACTGCGGACAGATAACATCTACAATACCATAAATTATAGCACACTCCACGCCTGAATTTTTCTCTTTTGTTCTCATTCATTCATTTGTATTTTCATTATTTCTCATGATTTTTTTTTAAATTTTATCTATCTAATTATTTATCTATTTTATTTATCTTTTCTATATTTCTTTTTGTTTATATCTTTGATTCTATGTAAATTCGCATTATCTAAAATTAGATCAAACTCCCGCCACCTCGGAACAGGCTCAGCCTAGTGAGGTGGATTATACCAAAAAAATGTATGTTAATTTATTGGTTAATAAATAATAAAAAAGGTGTGGATATGATTTGAGATTTTCACGGCCAATTTCATCTTTTTAAGAGGTGTTATGATGTGTTGCGCTTCCTCCTCCTTTAGCCGAGATTTCCAAGACACATCTGCTCTGATGATGCACACTGTTACGCTTCGAATCGTAGGCAAAAGAAGGAGAAAACGCAACAATGCATAACACCACAAAAATAGGTCACGATGATGCTTTTGGCAGCGATCATCTTAATTAATATTGAACGATTCTAAATAGTTATTAAAACTATACGTTTGTTTATTTAAATAGTCCCTATTGCTCCCAACCGTATGGAGCTAGTAATACTATGGCATCCCCAATTGGGGTAGGTTGTAAGGCTGAAGGAAGTGTAGAGGGGAAGGAGTTTGGCAAGAGGAAGGTGGGGAAGTACCTGGCTATTCATATCTGGTCACCAAACACGATTAAAGCTATTTAAAGCAACGTTTCAATTCTGAATGGTTATCTACACCAGGCCTCTGGAATTTACCACAAATATACTATTTATTAATAATGACTAAATAACTCAAATTTGCCGTCAAATAAATGGATACCATGTACCTATTATAATATTATTATTATTGTATCCAGAATAAGTTAGAACTCTGTCAAAGTAAAGTTATGATTGGGCATTACATGGCAGTGAAAAGGCATTATTGTGGTTTAGTTGTTGGTTATATTATTCTGCTACCCGGATACCGTAATACTTAACCTAGTGATAGATTTCAATCCGAATCGTTGGTTACACGCAATAATATAATATAAGATTTATTGATATAATACTACTTATTGAATGCATTGATCCTTGGAGCTAGTGAACTTAGGAACTATATTCACGAGAGGTGTGAGAACAAAATTGAGGACGTATCTGTGCAGTGTTAAATAGAGGGGAACTATGTCGCCAACCGGTTGGGCAGAGTGTTGAGGCGGGTTATGGTAAGGGCTTCGGCCCCCGCATACTCAATTTCTACTGATTTATAACAAGTTTCATTTTAAATTTTAAATTCCACAAAAGTTATGTTATTTTTGAAGATAATATCTATACATTTGTTATGCCGAAAAATTTATTTTATAAAATTAACTCGATAGAAAAAAAACTCAAATTAAGCTTTGTTTAATATGTTATAGGAATGACAAAATTCACAGTGTATCTTTAAATGCAACTAAAGTATTTGGCGCGAAATTTTTGCCTTTGTTTTATTAAATATTTTTACCATTTTGGCTTAAGGTGATGCCATACGTAGTAATTCCAAATCATGTGTTTTTCGTTTGAAAATTTTTCGACTAGAAATGTTTCAGATGCTTTAATTAAATATTGCTAGTAGAATACATCTTGGCCTTTGAAATGATCGAGTATTTTTTTAAGTCTTATTATAAGCCCAGAAAAAAATAATGTAAAGGCCCATGAAAACTGCTTTAAAGTTCAAAATCTCCTACTTACGAACCCATTTTCGGTTGTGAATTAATGGAAAATGTGGCAAATTAAGTTATTTATAAAATGATCGAAAAAAATTTAAATATTTATGCCTGAAAATCCACAAAATAAAATAAAAGGCAGTTTTTGGCCATGTTTTTTTCTTGCATAAATCAAAACATGCGGATGGTGTTAAGCGGGAATTTAAACCTTATCGCCATCTACGTAAGGGTTGTTATTGATAGCGGCTCAATTTAAAATATTACACGACGTATTGCATCGCCTTAATTATTATCGTTTTTTAATATTAGCGCGCTCCCTCTAACATTCGTATTTGCATATCTCCCTTTCAAACCATCTTTGAACGCTTACTACGGTGCCTTAAGGAAGGGATTTATTAATGCGGGTTTTAAATAGGCCTATTTATTATACGCACTTATTGATATCCGATCGAGCTGATACTCAGCAACTCGTTGTCGGTAACAATCTCTATTATATTTGGTGACGTTGCATTTTATCATCTCATCACGTAGATTTTTGTGAAATTTGATTATATTTAAAGATTTAATATACAAAATAAATGTCAGTACTAATACAATCATGATTTGAAAAATGAATTCAGTTGAACCAAAATTTCTCTGCTGATAGATAGTATGTTAGTAATGTAATTACTAAAAAAAATTATCAAAATATCAGATATATAATCATCCATATTTATATATTACGCACGCTGTACTTTGCTTAACTAAAGACATAAATACATTGATAACGTTTAAAATTAAGCGGCTGGAAAATTCAAAGTGCAAATATTACCCAGCTGGTTAAAAATATCTCGGGTTTATACCCAGCGGGAAAAAAATCCCATTCTCATTTCTGAATTTATAATATTCCTTGCATATTAGACTTACCAATGAACAGGTAATATTGCATTATTTAGTGTTACCAAGTTTAATTTGTAAAACTCCATTTAAATTTTATATTTTCAATAATATTACTATTAAATTTACATAAAATAGTTTTATTTATACACAAGTAGTTTTGCTGAGTAATTATTATTACGCGTGACAGCAGTTTCGCCCACTGAAAGCATTATCAAACTGATAATTGATAGTTTGATGATGTTTTCAAAAGACAAAACAGCTGTCACGCATAGTAATAATAACACTTGTTAAAAACAGAACTTGTTTAAAAAATTATTTTTTATTTTACAAGCAATTCGCCTGAAACACTCATCCACATTGAAAAATCTCCTGATAAAAGATACATGATGCCAACGGGACTCGAACCCGTGTACCTTCGATTGCAAAAAAAAATCTCGTCAACATTAGTTTACCAAAAACATAATAAATTATTTTTTTGTTTATTTTATAATAATATTATAGATCATATAAAAGAAAAACAAAAAAAAATAACTAGCTTTGTAATCAAAATGCATAGTGAAACACGTGCCGTTTTCCAAATCAACTTATAATTTTATTTTATTTCGAGAAAGCTAAAAAGTTTTGTCAGTTATATTCACATCACAGTTTTCAACTATTTTATCATTAAATAATGGTTGAAAAACTAATCAAGTTTGAGTACAAAATTTTCATTGAACTGAGAAAAGGCATACAGCGATTGGAAAATAGGAAATATATTTCATAACCAACGTACTGAAAATAAAAAAAGAAATCTTATTAGCTTGGGTATTATTTGTTCATATAGATACTGCGAATTTAAATTAAATATCTGTTTGCACTCCCAGTGTCGAAGATAGATCAGAAAGGTCTTGATGAGAGAAGACTTCTTCAATGCAAATCATTGTGCGTATTTTATTAGTCTATTGGGTACATAGATCTGAACAGACAGAATTCCAACTTCTCTTGTGCTCTTTCTTCTTCTCCGTTAACTTTAAACTCAATACATTCATCTTAAGGGGTGTCGAGATCCACTGTTACCGTCTCTTGGTGGTAAAATACATTAAAAATCATTGAAAATAGCGTTGAAATCTATATTTAAGCCTGTTGATAAAGCTTATAACTAATATTTATAAATTATAAGCGTTGAGTCATCATTTATTGATTATGAAATCATCAGGTTTTGTTGGTAAACACAGCATCTCATTTTACCGAACGTAAACCACTTTTCAATTTGTGCGGTTAAAAATATCCTGCGCTCAAAGTAAACAAGTCGTTAAAAATATCGCGAGCTTGAATCTATTCCGGTCGCGGCTAGGCAAAAAATATTTCAATGAGGAAGACCTAGAGACTGCATTATAAAATAATGTGTTTATAATATTTTAATATGTTTCAACACTTTTCCTAATAATATAAACATGATATTGTAAATTACTTAATCTCAACTAACGCCAACTAACATAAGCCATATGGGAACATAAATAATTTCTATTTCGAATGTGTTTTTTAATTTTCGAAAATATGTATTTCATTTTTTATTTACTTTTCACTTCGGTCGATATAGAAAAGCTTTCCAATTTATTTCTATCGAATTTGATTTGGAATTTTGGAAATCGTAGTAAAATAAAATTGTCAAATATTTAAGGGTTGGGAATAAGGTAATTAGGTTTTTTGGTGATATCGTTTTCGTAATATTTTTTTTACATTAACTCACCGTAGGAGGCCCTGATGAAAATAGTTTGTTTTTCAATTATGTCTAGGGATGCTGTATGAGATGATCTTAAGTCTTGGATAAACCCATTTTTTTGAGGGAGGAAACACAGAGGCCGGCAAATTATTCCACAGCCGAGCTTTTAAATCCCGCTTTATGTGTTCAGCAAATAAAACGCTTGCATTTTGAATTCGCGCTGTTAAAAAATTAAAATCCACAAGATACGAGTATGATGACATTCCAGCTGCATTCAAATAAGTCAATAAATAACATTTTAAGATTTTAATAAGAATATTTGCAAGCAATAAACAGTAATATATGTGCATATTATTAATACAGCGATGAAAAGAGATCAGAATTTTCGTTGAACTGTTTCAAACTGTGTTAACGTTCAATGACAATCATCGTAATTTTAAATATTTATTTTAACACTTCCCTTTAAACATAGGCCCGTTTTAGCTATTGATCAAATTGTACTGTATATCAACTTGACCGTTATGGTTGACAGCTGATCGCTATTTGATCAAAAGCTGAAACGGGTTGAGAATCAGGGAAAATTTTGCTGGCATCGTTCAAATATCAAAATATTTAAATGGTGCAGTCTTTCTTTTTGATGGTCATTTTAATGGGATTTCTGAACAATAGTGTTTGTATAGTAGGTACATGTAAAGAAAGCAGCAAACGCAAAGAAACAAACAGCGGAACGATATTTTAAATAAGTAAATAATAAACAGCAGACTTATACTTATGTACCACGATTAAATAAATTAATTGATTGGCAGTTGTCAGAGAGCTATTTGCAGTACTTAGCACGTTCGTCCTTAAGAGGTACGGCTGCATGGCCTTTTTATTAAAAACCTTAAATTACCCAACCAAACTTAATAAATATTTTAATTAATCAAAAGGTAGTGCAAATGTCTACCATGGATATGTGCTAATTTATTCTAATTCAAAAAATTTAATTTCAACCCAAAGAAATGCTTTTTTAACAATGTTCTAATCTTATTTAATTTTTCATTTTATTAACATCGAAGGCAAGTCAAGAATACGTTTTTTAATAATTAGAGTTAACAAAAAGTTTAAAAAATTCAAAAGTTGCTCCTGAAATCATAATAAGTTTTTTTTTAATGGACCACATATCAAAAATTAATCCATAAAAAATAAAATAGTACATTTTCTATACCTTTTGTTAAAAATAATATATGTATTATGCAGTTTTTGGTTTGGTATTTTGGCCTGAAATCCAAATTTAATTTCTGTATGAAAATGACTGCACAGCATTCTTTAGTACATTTATATACCCACAGAAGAAGAACTTATGCAAATAATATACCTACCATCTTTAAAGTACAAAATTTGAGTAGGTTTTTTAATTGATATAATCGGCGCCTCTGGGATGATTTATCACAAAAACGGCGCTATACAAAATATCATCTAGAAACTAGTAATTATTATTCATCATCTTACCAGTGATTATTAATCATCCAGAAAAATAGTGATTATATTAACTCCACACAGGAGGCCCTGAAGAAAAAAATAATTTCCCTCAGGGCCTATGTCATCTTTGGGGATGCTGTGTGGAGGGTCTTTTTGTGGAGAGGAAGGAGTGAACATGGGTCTTGAAGAGTCCCATGTTGTAGGAGGGAGGAAACACAGAGGCCGGCAGTTCGTTCCACAGTGATTCAACGTATCGTGAATTACGACCAATAGGCCTGGCTATTTCTGTCCGCAGACATCGTGAAGACATGTTGGATCACCAATGAAATTCAGAATCTCAAAGAAAATATATAATATGGACTAGTCATGTCATTGGTATAAATTAACATTTAATTGTCAGGCTGAGCTTGCAAATAAATCAAGTTGATGTCTTAATCTTCGTGTAATATATAATTAGCGACTATTAAGGAATATTCTATAAACAAGTTTTTGGATGCAAAACTTATTAATGTAAATAGTGGAAGATGTCGAGAACTTGTCGGCCAAACCGAGTTGTTTGGCTGTCCATCTTCTCTGCCTTACCCTGCTGAGAAACGACACGATGTTTAGTCAGGTTAGGTAAGGTTATTATTTTAACTACTATGTATTTCTGTGGCTTACCGCTAATAAGGGCTAATGTTATATTTTTTTCAATTTCACGAAAGCTATGTAGAATTTCAAGTTTTAATTTTATTAAAGGCGATTTTCTAGTTTTACATTAATCTGAGAAAATCTAAGAATCCTTTATTGAAATCCAAAGGTTATTTTAGAATTCAAAGTATAACCCAATTTTCATGCGACATCCTACAAAAAATAATATATTAAAAACTGACATTGGACCTTTTAGAAGCAAGCCATATAGATTCATAGATTATGATCCGTTCAAACCAACATAGAATCTGTATTTACGATGCATAATTTTAAAATTTAGAATATTGTCGAACCTAACTTACAATAATCCAATTTATCTTAACCAAACAAATAAAACTTATCAACTTAACAAAACCTACCGATTTGACCATAACGCAACTTACTACCAGAAATTTACCTGTAAATTGGCAGCCTAAGCAAATAAAATATACCTTTTATTTAATTGTACATAATCGCACCGAACATGAAATAATCCAACCCATGTCAACAATATCTTTAAATAGTATAAAACAAATTTGCTATCCGGGTCTGTCTGTTTGTGAGCTTAATTCTTCTAAATTCCTTCCAGAAGGTTTACTTTATATAATACATGCATATTATATTTATAGAATTCAGCGTAGGAAGTGTGGCGAACCCATCGCGCAGGGAGTGGGAACAGGGAGTATTTAGACTTTACCTTATCATTCGGGGCTCTGCTGTAGTGGACTTTCTGTTTCTCTATATACTCGTGGAACGAAAATTGGACCATTTGAAAACTCCCTCTTTCCTCGTGGGACCATCGGGGAACCAAGGAGGAGTGGAGAGGAGTGACGAGATGCTCTTCCCTCGTGGGTTTTTCAAGCAACCAGGGGGGAATGGACTCATCCATCGTGTGGCCTTCAGGGAACTAAGGGAGAGTGGACTCTTTCGTCGTGGGACCTTTAGGGAACAAAGGAGGAGTGGTGAGGAGAGATGAGGCCACATACGTGAATTTTTCCCTTATGAGAGTGGACTCTTCTGTCGTGAGGCCTTCGTGGAACCAAGGAGGTGTGTAAAGAAGAGATGAGGACTTTTCTGAGAATTTTTCCCTTGTGGGGCCTTCGGGGAACCAAGAAGGAGTTGAAAAAAGAGATGATGCCACCCGCATGAATTCTTTCATTGTGGGGCCTTTAGGGAACCGAGGGGGATTAGAGAGGAATGTTGAGACTTAGGAAGACACATTGTGGAACCAGAATTCAAAGATAATCATGGTGAACTTTATCAAAAGGACTGGGTTACTGTTAAAATAATGAGGGAAAATGAGAGATAGCACAATGGGCCAATAGCCTAATTGCTCACGGTAACTATATGTATACCGTATACGCCCTAAAATATATATTTATAGAATGTAGAGAAAGACGAGCAACGCCGGGTCTGTAGCTAGTAATCTATAATATTCCTAATGAACGAACATAGTGGTATCGTACCAAACCTAACCCATTTACAATTCGGTACGCTAGAATCAATATATACGTATTGTACGCTGTTTGGCATTCATTGGAGGAGTAATATATATTATGGTTTTAATACAAAAACGTGATTGTCACTAAATATGAACAGATTTATTCTGGAATACAGTAACATTTATGTACGTGTATTAGCTAACAAACTCTTGCCTCCGACACATACAGCTGACAATGTAAGTAATCTAACGTGTATTTTCATCCGATCGATGGTAGTTACAAAGGTAGGTATACTGCTTTCGATTAGAAAATTGTACCACACCATGAATACAGAATGCACTAACACAATACAACAAATTAATGCACGTGCGGCTGCGTTTATTATGCTAAACACTTGGCAACAGCTGCACAAATAAATTATCGCTAAAGACTGGAGACACCATAGAATCTAAACGTCAACACTTAGGCGCAATAAATCAGCCATTGGCGATAGACAACAATTGTTGTAAATGTCTATGATATATTATGACTTTAGTACTCACCTATAAATAAATACTGGACAGGTTATTAACTTAATGTTTTCTTTTCATCTCTACGGAAAGTAGTATTTATAAATAGATAATGAGTTGAAAATTTCATTACGTAGTACCTTCAATTAAATACGTATTTACGCTCGTAAAGACTTTTTTTACACACGGAGTAAAATGAGTATTGCTAATTTATTAAGAATGTTTTCAAATTATTAGTAATTTATTATTGAATTAACAGGTTTCCTGATATCATGATGTCGGTACACATTACATATTTTCGCATTTCGTATTGTAATTTTTGGATTTTCAGGAACACGTGTTTCGAGATCTTGATAATATACTCGTAAACAGTGCAGTAGATAAGTTTTAACAAACATCAAATTATTGTAAAAGAAAGTTATGAAAGTTAATGTAAAAGTATCAATATATCGAACTATCCAGAGTTAAATCAAATAAATTAGCTCCACTAGATGAAAAAAATGGATTTAAGTTGAATAGCTTCATGATTAGGGTATTCTTAAATTGTAATATACTAACTTAAGGCCCCGTAGTAAGAGTTCAAATATGGTTTGAAAGGGAAATATGTAAATATGAATGTTAGAAGAAGCTCGCTAATATAAAAAAAAACATAATAATTAAGGGAAAATGGTGAAAATATTTAATAAAACACGACTCGTTCGAAATATAGCAAAAATCTCTCGACAAGTTCTTTAGTTGCATTGAGTATTTTTTCATGCCTATAATATATTAAATAACAGAACAAAACGGATTTTGAATAATCTTCGAAGCTTACTTTACGGTTTTTTTTTCTATCGAGGGAATTTCGTATAATCAACGTTTCGGCCTAACAAATATATAGATATTATCTTCAAAAATAATTTATTTTTTTTGTAACTCAAAAAACTTAAATAGTTAAAATTGTCCTAAGTCGGTAGAAATTTGGTATGCGGGATGTGGTATATATACCGAAACCCGCGTCAACACCCTGCCCAACCGGATAGATAATTCTCCTGTCTTCAATTTCGTTATACATATTATACTTCCTAAGTTTACAATCTCCGAGGATCTATGCATTCAATCAATAGAATTTTTTGAACTTAAAAACTTAAAGAGTTAACGAGAAACTTGTTATAAATCGGTAAAAATTGGGTAAACGGAAACTAAAGAATTCACTGTGTGTGAATTTAAACTCCTTGACGTGACTCCTTACAAGTGACTTAACTTACAATTAAACTCAACATGACTCCTTACAAGTGAATTAACATATAATTAAACTCGGCATGACTCCTTACAAGTGACTTAAAATATAATTAAACTCGACATGACTCCTTACAAGTGACTTAACATTTAATTAAACTCGACATGACTCCTTGTAAGTAAATTAAACTCGACAGAACTCCTTATAATCCACTCGTACTACGTCTTTCTAGATTCTCCCATGATTCTTAACCTTTTTACAACCTGCGACATCTCTATTTCACAAAATCTTTAACTTATTGCAATGGCAATGGCTCGGTTGATTCATAAATTAATATGGCGAAGCCCGAAATTTACCCAAAAGAGTGATCTGCGTTTTAATGGAGAAACTAGCAGCATTGATCCGTTGGTCACCGGTTAATAATTATATATGCACCTAACCTAACCTAAGCCCTTTGATTTGTGATTTACTTCCCCTGGTAGTAACACGTACCTACACCTCACAGGCAGTGGAGTTTTTATGAAGTGTCACATAAAACTGATTAAATTTAAATACTTCTATTATCTATTGTTAACTGAAGAAACTTTAATTTAATTTTAAATCGGATGCTGTAAATGAATAATCATAATAATATCGAATAAATGTCAATATTGACAGTGAAAACATTAATCAATAAAATCATTAAAAAAATTATAAAAATAGTTTTAACAATAACAGTCAAAAAACCTGTGCATAATAATAATCAATGAAATATCACATAATATTGTTAGTTTCAATAATATTATGCGGTTTAAAATAACTACGTCATGTTATAAAATAGATTACTTTGACTCGTAAATAATTGCGTAATGATCAAACATACTAATTTCGGTTTTCTGTGATATACGTTATTCATGACTAAAACTATTAATGTTGAACGAACTCAAATTTGCCTGGAATTTTGGTGTCATTTTCAAAATTATACCCGCCTATAATATAATAATTGAATCCCGTAATTTTTCACGGGTCTGCGCTAATAATATAAGCAGTAATACAGACAAATAACTGATAAAGAAATCATTTTTAAACGCACATTACTATTAGATGAATTTTGTAGTGTTTTTTTTAAGATAGGTAACACAAATAATAATAATAATTATTGGATAATTTATGTAGCGCCATTTTTGTGGAAACTCATGTCAAGGACGCTGTACAAATATGACATCCTAAGTCCTTGTACCATTTATACTCTTGCACATTTACCTTTCAAATTTATATATGTCGGATAAGTGATACATTAATAAAAAAGAGAATAAAATACCTAATATCATGGGCCTGGCACATTCAAAGATTTCCTAGATATTTAAATAAAAGGCTAAATGGAAGGTTATTTTTGTTTTGCATTATAATAATGTGTGACATGTAAACATTGTATATTTATTGTATAAAATACAAGTATTAAATAATAGAATAAAATAAATGTAAAAAATAAAAACAGAACACAAAAGATATGGTTGACAAATATAGTACAAAAATGTTTCATCATGAACTCAAAATCAACTGTTAAGATTAAACGGTTACAATATCAAATCATCAATTTGTGTACGTTTTATTACCATTTTGCTAACTTTGCTTAGTTACAAATCCCACGCGACGACATATTTTGACTACCAGAAATCAATTGCGTATTTGAAATTATGTTTCTTTCCAAGAACAAAAAAGTAGAGGCGTTCATTTAATTAGCTGCAAAACGAGAGCTTGCGATATTCGAGTCGCGGCCTAAAATAGTCTCTTTTAATTAGAATAAATTCCTCTGTGACTAATTGCTCTTTAACGTATGGACAATTTGACGAATTGCAAATGAACAACAGCAATTAATTATTTGCTTAATTTTATGGACAGCTGCAAAATGTAAGAGGCATTGGAAATGAGAAAGAAGCAAACAAGTTTTGTGAGTGCGATAGAATGATGTGCTTGCAACGTTGTGCGAAATTATTTGGATAATGGTGTAGTAATAAGTTGACAACGTCTATGGTCACGTTTTCAGATCATAGACATTGTATATCTATGGTTCAAATCCTTGGCCCCGGAAGCAGAGGTCACGGGTTCATAAATAGACATAAGAACAATTCATTTTTTTATGTGTTATTAAAATAACAAAATGTCTTTATACAGTAGAAATGTATTGTGGTATACTCTAAGTTACTTTAAACTTGTGTTTTACCTAATTATCATGGCCAATAGTTTAACAACGGTTCATAGTCATGCAGTTTTTAGAAACCAAGGCTATGCAACATGTTGTATCAAAAAAAGCATTACAACACCCTAAAAGAACACCAACAATGAATAAATTTTTAATATTTTCGTACATCATAGAATCGCTATTAACTATACTTAACAGATAATCAATTCCATATGCCTATCTGGGGCCTAGGAGTCAAAAGGTTTATTGTGAGCGTAAATTGGCGACATCGATTTTCTTTCAATTTTTTAAAGAAAAATAACTCCTACAGAACTCTTCCAAGAAATATCAACCAATATGAAAGACCATTATTTATTATCGTACCCTTTAAATAATAAAAAAATCCAACGATCAGATGAATTCGAACATGAATGTTCCAGGCCGCCGTCTGCTGTGAAATTGAAAAGTCAATGTAGCGCGATAAGCACTCTAACCGACTTATTTAGCTGGCGATATTAAATTGAAAATGTACAAAACAGAATATAGCAATGCTTATAGATGCCCGCGTGCTCTTTTTATCAAATCACAGGGTTGCAAAAACCTAGACTGCGTATTCGTTTTCTGTGACAACTCACAAGGGTGACTGTAGGCTGTAGAGGTATTGTTCAGTCAGAGAAATTACTATGTCTCATTACAGTGGAATAAGTGTGTGTTCAATGGAAATACACACGGTGTCCGGACACTCGTAGTACCGACAATCTGTAAACTGCGGAAGCTGAGCTTATTGTACAGGGACCGCCTGCAGATACTTTTATAGTGCACAACTGCTAACCCTGTACAAATTGCAAATGCATCCCACTGTTAAATTTGGCTAAAAAATACTTGAAAAAAACTCTTTACTCGGTTCAGAAATGGGCAGTCTGTTCAATAGATTCCCCTTTCTTAACAAACGGATTTCAATAAATAGCGCACAGGCGTCAGACAGGAATACTGTCCTTGTTCTACCAGTATTTCAATAGAAGAAACTCCGCGGAACTGATGTCATTGAACACAGACATTCAAATTAATAGACGAGCCAATCAGGAGAAGGGAAGGGAAACAAACCCAATAGCGAGGAGTGCGGGAGGCGCCGTGACCGACTCACTTTCGGTAATTTGTCAATAAATGAATCTGACAGTAAACACTATACAGGCAACTAACATTGTAATATCACCATTCGGTCCACAAAAACAAAATCTGCTTACGAATTATATTAGTCCTTTTTACAATAGCGCAAAAATTTCTGGCTGCGCAAAAAACTTAAGTACGTATCCGAAATCAGCTAAACAAAAATTCAAGGTTTTCCAATATGTAATATTTGTTACACAATTAAGACACTTTTACAAATGTGTTAT
Source organism: Hesperophylax magnus (assembly GCA_026573805.1). Classification (NCBI taxonomy): domain Eukaryota; kingdom Metazoa; phylum Arthropoda; class Insecta; order Trichoptera; family Limnephilidae; genus Hesperophylax; species Hesperophylax magnus. The sequence continues at coordinate 12,421,142 of JAIUSX010000012.1, forward strand.
AATTTACCCACCTCACTCACTTTTAGCGTCACTACGCAAGGCGACTCGTTTATGAGTGAAAATTCAGATTCTGTGCAGAAAAGTCCAACCATGGAAAACGCTGCAAGCATTTGCCTTACTTTAGCTAACTTTACTTTTCTGCGAATGGTCTGATTATTTCAAAATACGTTCTTCAATGGTAAATATACGACTGATGTCATAGTTTATTCAAAGAATTCTCGAACCCTCCTGGTGCCAAAAATATAGTCATGTGTATTGCCTTCAGTTCGACGAAATGATACCCAATGATAGTGCAAGTTTATTAATTTGGATTTGGGAGGTTCATTTATGTATAAATTTACAAAGCATTTTATTAGTGATTAATCAGTAACTGATAATCCATCGAACTTGATAATATCAGTAGGTATACATTCCAAAAAATCTACAAAAATATAATTTTTAAGAATTTTGCAATGTAAGGTTTACATTTATTACAACTTGGCCAAAATTTTGTCGAAGAAAAAGTTTTTTAAAGACGTTAGCAAAAGTAAAATTTATTCCTTTCTTGAAATCTTTCAACCGCAATTCCTGAAAGGGAAAAAAACTTCTTGGCACTTGCCACTCTGCTTGAAACGCCTGGTGGATTGTTTGACAGATTTGTATGAAATTTAATATTTCGTATTGACGAGAACAGTTCATGCCGGAAGTTTGTTATGAAAACCAGAATTCAATGGATTATTTTTAAAAGGCATTAAGTTCCAGAAAAAACTATTTTGAGATATATTTAAAATATTTATCACAATTAGTTACGAAAAAATATTTTCAAATGAAACAGGGGATTGTTTTGACAGGTGGTTTAATAGGGTGGGTGCTTTAAAGTATTTTAATAATCCTTACATTTCAATACGTATTTTCCTTTCGTAAATATTAGGTACTTAACAAAACCGAGGCAGTTGTTTAGACAAATGTACCTAATATTGGTGGTAAAACACATTTCGGTAGGGAAAACGAGTTTTTAAACAAGATGGTTAGAGATTACTTTGAAGTTAGAGTAGCATGTTTTGGAAACATGTTACTCTGAATAACAAACGTGTAATGTGCGTTAGATAAACAGAAGATAAACAATGTTTAGAATTATTGTATAAATTATAATAATGAAGTAAAAATTAATATTGGTCGTGCTGTTAGGCTGACCAAAATAACACAAACATAGGATTGTGTGTATTAGTGCATTTATACACTTCCAAGAGATCACTGTACGATTTGTGACTAGATTTCAGTTTTTTTTAAATACAGAATGCCATTTTTCCTATTTTCATTTGTCTTCAATTATTATTTATTAAACAAGAAAAAAAAACCCTAAGACAAAGGGTTTTAATATGGATGACACCAGGTAGTAACTACTAAGTAACATGTTTAATAAAAAAATATTGTTCATAATATTTATTCTTGCTCCAGCTTGATGCGATTTCTAATAAAAACACGTTTTTATTTATGTGAAAAATTTTACAGGTCAAGGGTGGTTTCATTCTATTACACCCCCCAGTGATACGGTTTATTGCGACCAGTAACAAGTAGGGGAGAGAAAAACAAACTAGATATTGTTCAGGAGGTTGCGCATGGCCACTCTACTTAAGTGCAGACCGACTAATGCAAACATAAATTTAAATACGATCTAAACTTAAATCAGTAGGTACATTCATAGCGTCTACTAGGAACGTTACATTACAACGTCCGGTCTATTGGACGAACAAACATAATCTCGGTGTTTTAAAGCCAATATACTTTATCTACGTAAACAATTATTTCAATTACAACGAAGATAAAAAAGCCAATCTCATGAACCATTTAATTTTACCGCTTTGAAGTATTGTTCCCTTGGAACAACGAGGTTATATCTGCCGTTTGCGTTAAACTTGAGTTCCAAGTTTAAATCAAGATTTAAAAAAATATATCTATATTTTTTATGATATTTTTTAATAAAATATGGTTTGGTAAAGAGAGCCTCACTGGGTATTTTACCCGTGCTGAAGCCTTAAAAAAATGTCTTTCACTATTTCTGAATATTCTATATAAAAAATGTTGTTTAGTCAAACAATTAACTAAAAAAAACAAACAAGAATAGCCTTGCGCTTTGAAAATCAGCTAAACTCAAAAGCAACAGCAATAGAGTTTATCGATTTTTTTTTGGCTAAATGTCATGTTTTTGCAGAAATTTTTTTTTAGGTAAATCAAATACAATTAGTAACTACATTCTGCATATTCATTTTTACAATTGTAAATTTTTATAATTATAATATTTATGTATAGTAATACTTATTTTTTCATTTGCCGTCTGTTGTCCCACGTTGCCCCAAAATATTTTATCTATGGTAGACCTTAATGAAACCAAAATGGGTAACAGTGAAACAGGTGATGACCTTGAACGAGATGATATTTAAACATAAATACAAAACAACCTGTCACCAAAATACTTTTCACTCAAATTATATACGACAAGGACATTCACACATATAACACAAGGACGTGTAATGAAATTATGCTAGCAAAAAAGGACCAAGCCAAGACACAAAACGGTTTACTATGCAAATTTTTAATTTTTTTATTTTTAAAAAGAAAGACAAACATTCCCGTGTTACGAATAACCTGACAATATTTGAAAATCTCCTACTACCACCACAGTAAGCTGAAAATGTTGCTTGTGTTGTGATGGAGGACTTAGCCAGCCGATGAATTGAACACACTACGCCTGAGTGGGACCCAAACGCGATGTCAACTCGGCCACCGGCCGATCTTACAAAGGAATATAATATAATTATAATTCGCTGCCGGAAACCATAAAGTCTGCACTTATTAATAGATTCAAGCTGAATCGTAGGAGCAATATTAATCAAAATAAAATGTAATAAATAAAAAAATGTTTTTAATTGTGTATGTAAGTTATAATAAATTAGACATTTGTATAATTGGATGTACATATGGCTAATATAAAATGGAGAAAAAAATACTTCGATGTCCGTAAATTTAGAATTGAGACCATATTATTCTTAAATAAAATAAAAATAAATACAAATAGACCTATGTACCCATATAACTTCTCCGCTTCTACTATTTTGTTTTGTTGATTTTTTTAATTCAATTATATGTGTGAGGATTCATATTTGCCATTATGTTTACATTCTTCTTTATTGTATTAATTTTTAAGTGTTTACTCTGATACAAAATGCTTGTATTTTTTTTAAATAAAGCCCACAATGGCATGTAATAAATAAATAAGTAAAGTATTTTCTAATAGATCTTTGTTTGATAAAGTTTTAAAGGGGACAAAAATTCAAGAATTTTGTTTAAAAACGACAATTTTTGTCAAAATGTCAGATAGAATCCTATTGTTTTAAGATGTAGGTATGTAAGTAAACTTTTTTTGTTAGAGACATAACATTTTTCACAATTTCGGGTTCTGTAGAGTCTTACTTCAAAAAAACTGTTGTACTTTCCATAGCGTGTGTGTGGATATAATATTGGGCTTTGAGCCATCGATGGGCATCAGTATCGAATATCAAATCTATTGTCACAATTATTTTATCAGTAAATCGGTTTAACCGGTAATAAATAATTTTAAATTGGGAGGGGGTAAAATAGAATCATATAAATAAGTCGTCTAAACGTGGTTATAACCACAGTTTGAAAATTACCTTGAAAGCCTAAACAGCTGTAACAATAACAAAAACCTAAAAATACTTGCAGAACTTAATAATTATATTATTAAATTTGATTTGTATTAATTAAATACATGTATATATATATACTTCTTCGTCATATCCGGGATACATTATTATCCAGGCTACTTTTCTGCAACGAATTATGCGGTCCAACCGTAAAATTTTCATAATTCTTAGAAAAATACATATATTTATAACTACAACTTTAATTTTATCTAGAGTCTACCGGAACAGCAGTAATAAAAATTTTCAATTACATTTATCACTAGGTATTATTTGAAAAAACGTGTTTGAGTAATGCTAAATATTTCCTTACCTAACCCCAACCGCATATAATTCAACCATGACATGTCATTTACACTAAAACTTAAGGTAAAATGAGAAATTTATGATCGTACTCATAGTAATATTGGATATTACACTTAGAATCACATAAGTATTTAAGTAACTTATATAAAATTACATATGTGGTCTTAAACGGAAAAGCATCTTGAAAGATTATGTCAGGTGAGGTCTTCGTATATATCATTTTCATATTATAACGTAGGAGTTACGGAAATAGTAGACTATACTCTTTGGTTGCCCAAATTACCCGTATTTGCCAAATTATTACTATCAGTTAAAATTGGATTGTTTTGAATTTATGTAATTATGCAAAGTTCTTATAATGGATACTTCGAGGAGCCGAATAGTCACCGAAGAGTATATTACATGTATAGGGATTTTATTGAACTAGATACGTTCCAGGATTGAAGATATTATATCTTCAAAGCTTGAAACTACTATTCAGATTCGAAACGTTGCGAAACATTTTAAGCGGAACTTCAAACGACACACATCCATTTCAAGCTATCCAAAATATCCAATTCAAATAATATCAAACGCAAGGAAGGCGTTGCTTGAAATTGACACATGTAGCTAGACCTGAAGAGTCAGATACTTGGCAATTTTCCTTTTGCGGATATCTTTCTTACTCCTGTCCTGCATCTTCAAAAAATTCATATTATATGCCATAGTTCCACTGCCTACGAGCAGCTGGGTCTTATGTATGCTGCCGTAGTGTACAACTTTATTTATTATTATTTTTTTATTTTTTTTGGTAAACTAATGTTTAAGACAAGATTTTTTATGCATAGCACAAAGGGTAACAATTATTTTATAAGCAATAATTATTAGCCTGAAACACATTGAACCTGATAACAGATACATGACGCCAACGGGACACATTAGTTTACCAAAAAAAAAAAATTATAATTAATATTTGACAAGTTCTAGTATCTTCACCAAAAATGTAGACAATTTGTCTCGACGCCATCTAGTGAGACAGTTATCACTTACAATTTTTTTCACATAAAATAAAATGGTTGTTTCAGGTGAAAAAATATAATAAGCAGTAATTATTGAATGAAACACTAGTATATATTGAATTATTTCGCGGATAAGAGATAAGCCGCCATAGCTCAGTGGTCAGAGCTGTCGACCGGAAATCGAAAGCACACGGGTCCCGTTGGCGTCATGTATCTTTTATCATGAGATTTTTTAATGTGAATAAGTGTTTCAGGCTAATAATTATTGCTTATAAAATAATTGTTAACTTTATTTATCTTAATTCTTTAAACCTTCCAATCACCTACGCTTACAATCTAATTTATTATCTTGTTTCTTACCGCTATCATAATCCAACTTGTGTTTATATAAATGCACTCCATTGTCCCTTATCTAATCACGTATATGTTTATGTTATAATGACGCGAGTACAAAAATATGTTCAATATTTGACACAATATCGAATATGCTCCGAATTGAACTCTGCTTTCTAAGTTTTAATTTGGATTCAATTAATATTTCTGAGCTGTATAATATTTATAATAACATACCTTCGTGATTTACTGAGGTGTGCGTCAAGACATTGTGAGATTCTGTAGGTCTCAAAAACTGCGAAAGAATGCCAGGTGACAAGGCAATAAAGGGCAGGAAGAAGCTATTTCCCCGATGGAAAAGTCTTCAAAGCTAACCGAGTAAAAAGTGGGCTGAAAGTTCTGGAAACTAAAGAAGAATATCTGGGAACAGGAGTCGGTGAAGAGAATCTACTTTCTCAAAGTTAAAACTCGCCCTGGTATGCAGCGGAGTGATGGTTTATTTAGGTAAAGGTACTTCAATAAGTTGATATTATATGAAAACTTTAATAATACCTATCGATATTCATTTTTGGGTTACGACGCCGTATGCCACCGTTTCGGACAGATTGTGTAATACCGTATTGTTCCCGTTAATTTTCTTATGACTCGTATTTCATAATAATAATTAATTTGCTGTTTTGGCGTTTAGTATTGGTGTAGTCTTCAAGTACCGATGCCGTTAACTATTAAGCTTAGCCACGTTATCTCTATTAATAGTAATGTAGTTGTGTGGATTTCAAATGCTTCCGTAATTAGGTGTAATCGATGTGTTTTGGGTCTTATCAGAACTACAAGAAAAAAATACTGTTTTTTTTATTTTATTTTAAGTGTAATTATCGATTAATTAAGACGGATTGTTTCACAGAATTTGAATTCATCAAATTTCAACGATCATTTTCTTGAATTTCAAAGCTAAAATTCAAGTTCTGTGGAAGTCAAAGTTCTATTTAAGTTCTGATATTATCCAAGTATCTAATGTGAAACAATCGGCCCAAGATGTAATAATAACAGAACTTGATTACAACTTTTACAGGACTTGAATTTTAACTTTGAAATTTGTGAATTGTTTAAATTCTGCGAAACAACCTATCCTTAGTTAAACTTTTTTTCTAATTAAATTTCATTAATCTTAACGACCGCTTTGTTTAAATATTGGTCTAATAGTTGACTGAATGTCATTTTCGCTGTGCGGCACACTTAAAGAAAAGACATCTGGGTAAATATTTGCCAAGCAAAGAACTGTCGAAGTAAGTCATGTTTAGTTTTCGTGGGACGACCGTACTGACAGCGGACTCAAAATCATAACATAATCTAAAGTTTATTGTAGAATTGGAGCAAAAACCAAAAAACTGCAAAATTTATGACTCGACAAAAGCACGTCAAAACTGAAATCAAAATTAAAGGTTATTTTTTTATTGTTCTAATACAATAATGGACTATTGATTGTTTAGGATCATGAAAAAGTAAAAGGTCCGCCCTCAATATAATAATAATGAATTCTACTTGGAACCAAGTTAAAACATTATTGACTTTTTTTTTATTTCGTCCGTCTGAAAATATTTTTGTTCATTCCGTTTCCGTTTAGCAATAATTATTTTTTCAAAATTTAAATCGTCCAGTTTATATGGACACTCTCATTTGCATTTTTTTCATTATACTGGTTCTTACCTGCCAGAAGTGTTTCTTTGAACAAATTGTAAAATTCTTTTTTTTTAAATTACATGAATTACATTGCTTATAATAATACTTACCTATGTACAAACCTTATGTGATTCTTAAGAAATTTTGGTTTTAATTTATTAAATACTTTTATTAAATGCTGATGTGTACCCGGCGTTGCTAGGTGTTATCCTTATGAGATAGACATATACCATCAGACATTTTTCTATAGGTATTTTTAAGATATACAATTCCGTAGTACATTATTTTGATCTATCTCATGAGGTTTAGCCAGCGTTAACAATGTAGTGCCCTATAATATATTTTGACTTGATTATAAAACATCGACTTTTCTCTACTTTTTATAAATATAATATGCATGTATCTTATATTTAGTTTAGAAGAACTGAGCGTACAAACAGACAGACGTGGATGATGACTTTATTTTATACTATTTAGAGAAGAGAAAATAACATACACTTTTTTTGGATTTGAGAAATTCTAATGATCAAAAATTACTTTATGAATGTAATATTTCCAACGGAAATCATTAATATACTTTATATCTAAGCTGAGCTATTTATAATGTACTTACTATACACAATTCCACCACAATACACGTCATTGTACAGGTTGTTAAGGGACGTACTTAACTAGTGATTCCTGACATTATTTGGTGTAAAAAATGTCAATTAAATTTTGGTCTTCGGTGACTTTTGATCATTTTTTTTCTTTAAAACCAAACAACAAAACAATCTTCCACGTGTCATCACTGGTCACTCTGCGGAGTAATCGTACAACCCCTCAACCCGTCCCTAACCGCCTGAAACCCACTGATTTTTTTTCTTTACCTCCTTTATTATTGTATTAAATTTTATTTCATCTCAGTTTTATTCCATACTAGCTGTTCCCCACCACGCATTGCTGAGCCTCAGTCTGTCTGTGCAGAAAGAAAAACAATAGCGCGTTTTGTATTTTCATCTAACAGATGGCACTATTTAAAAAAAAATATATTACCTATCACGGTGACATCTATTTAAGGGGTTATATACAGTTAGAATTTTCAAAAAAAACAAAAACAAAAAATATTTTATTTTCGTAATGAACATTTATTTATTTCATTTTCGTAATGAACATTTATTTAAGCACACACAGAAAATTTCAAGTCGATCCGGCTATTATTTTCGGAGTTACACGCATATTTGTAAAGACGTGTCAGAGCGGAGACAGTGACTCCAAAACGTATTCGAGACAAACAAACAAACGAACAATTACTTTTTTCATTTATATTTTCATTATATTTTTATTAAATTGTAAAGAGCCTCAGCACGGCAAAGTACCCAGTGAGGCCCACATTATCATATAATGTTTGAAAATATGGGATATAATATGTTTGTCAATATAACAACAACAAAAAATGTATTTAAAAAAATGTACATCATGTCACAAACAATGTAAAAAGGATGGAAAAAATAAACACCCTTGAATAAATAGTATTATCCGCGTAAATATAAATTATTCACATGCTTCAAGTAAGAACCTGCCTGCTTGAGCTAAAAATCGCTAAACTGTTATTTGACTATGTAAGATTATATAAGAACATTCAGTAACCTTCACAGATATATTGTTAAGTCAAAGTATGACTTAAGAACTTGGTTTCAGTTGCCTATCTCTTGAAATTTAAGATGTTCAGTACAACACAGAATGTTCAGCACAACACAGAAAAGCAGCTTTATTTGATTGAGAATTTCGAAAATACGTGTGTGGGTATACCCACCACACTCTAAGCCTTGGTAATACAAAGGTTTTCACACGACAAAATTTACTCATCAAATAATACATACTGTTACTGGTACTTCCATCCCGACTTTGTTCATTGATTATTATTTATTTACGTTCTAAACTACAGCTTTGGTTTATTCAAATTAATGATTGAAATAATTCAACGTGCTTAACAATTATTTTTGACATCACTTAATTAAATAAGATATTAGCAAAAACTTGTTAATTTCATTCCATTTAACTACTAGATTTTCGGTTCGTGTGAATTCCAATAACAACTGTTCCAATTGTAATAAATAAATATCTTACCTGTATAAGTATATATTTAACATTTAATCAAACTAATTACGGTTGTCTATGATGCGCGTTCGTTATTCCTGCGTAAAATATTGTTCTCAATTAACTCAAATTTTACTTTGAATTTATGTAAGTATCTTTTCAAAATTGGAATAGATTGTTTGAAGAATTCGGACAAGCGATAAAGTATCTACGGATAATATAATTTTTTTTTTCAAAATTGGAACCATTAAGTCATCTATTTTCATGTATTTTGTGAATTTCTTCCTTTGAATTAAATCACACTGCAATATAATTCATGAATATAATATTATTTTTCCTAGATTGAAAACAACGAAAATTTCTAAGTAGGTGCATATTTACTGATGGAAAATGATTGTAAAAATTATTGTAAACTCTTTCCCGTATTTCAAATCACGTGGATAAACAACCAAAAGGATTCCGTGTGAATTATTTTCATTGTTGATTTTGTCCTAAAATAACATTGGTGTTGAAAAACAATTTAGTCCACCCATTTGAATTGACTAACGGATAAATATTTTATTTAAATAAAATTTTCAAAATTCTGAGCGTTTACAATTTCAAGTGATAAATGAGAATATTGTTACATTTTTGGTGGTTAAATTAATTGTTTCATATTTTTCCACGACTTAAATAATATTTTCTTTACTTTCAAATGTTCAATTGAATTTTATGACAGTGAAGATAGATTTTTTGTAGAAAACGTAATATTTTTTTTTCTTCGTAATCCATATTCCCTTTCACTCAACTCTGAATTTCGCCCATCAAACTACCCCTCGAATATTTTTTACTACCCTCTCAAAGCAAATCTGGAATCATATTGGGTCATAATTTTTCAATAACTTTAAAGAAGCGAGCTCACTTTAAGCAAAACCTCCTTGATCACAAGGCTGGGACACTAATTGTAAGCAGTCTCCTAACTTAGATGGAATTTTACTAAAAAAAATCGTTGTAATTTTTTTTTTCTCAATTTATTCTTATTTATTAAAACGTCTTAATATATTTAAGTTAATTTGAAAAAAAATAATAAAAATACATTTTTTGGAGGTTCTCATAGAAGTTAGGAGGCTGATTTGAATGAGTGTCCCGGCCTTGTGATCTAGGAGGTTTTGCTTTAGGCCAGGATTCGTCGTTAGGGCCGACTTTAGTGTGCCATTTGCATGAGCGTGGTTAGGTCAATGACAAGATTCACCTCAATAAATTTTCACGCATGGATTCGAACGTGATAGGAATCACATTTCTTTAATAGAATGGGAAAACCAACCCTTTGGAAAACGAGATGGCCAAACATACGCCCATACGTGACGTATTCGGCAAGCATTGGAATAGTTTGAAAGGCAAACGGTACGTGTTTAAAGTACCCTTGAGGCCAGGCGATGTGATTTTAATACTTCGAAATGGACAAGAGGGTAAAGAAAAATTTTAACGTGAAACATCAAAAGGTATTACATTAAACATGTAATGCGTAAAGAAATAAAAACATGCCAGTAGGTACCAGGCTAGTGTTAGAAAATAACCAGAAAACTTTAAATTAACCTTGTTTTTGGTCACTTTAATTTGTAATTTTTAAAAGTCATAGCGTAGTCAATAACTAAAAGCTTTTCTTTTTTTATAACTGTGAATGATTTATTCGAACAAACTATTTTAAACTGCTAGTTTTTGTTCTAAATATCACATAAAACTTTCGCATTTGTCACACTTTTCATTCAATTTTGTTAAATGTTTAAAACTACCATTTTGATTTTCAAACGTTGCTGTTGACGCAATTATATATGCATCTCCCTTTAAAATATGTTCCTGCATTCCTCCATCCAATTACTTGTCCCAGTCTGAAAGTTTGGAATAGATACCTACGCTAGTGACATTGCAACAATTGTACAAACCAGTCTGTTAAGAGGGCCTGTTAATGTTAAATGCTCCCTCAGTATGTTTAATATCGAATCTATGACGGATATTTGTGCAGCTATTACCACCCACGGTGTTCCTCGGGGCCGTAATATCGATTCACACCAAGACGTGTATACGCTACGTAACATACGTAAGAAACTAATTTTCAAATCTCACTTGGCAATGACGTTTTTAAATGCATATTTAATGTGTCCCAAAAACCGACGACTTTTACTCTCGAGCACTGAATAGATAATACACACTTCAAATAGAAATGTCTATTACACTGAGACAGCTAATCAACGTGGCTTAATCTGTCTCTCTTACGCCACTGACATCGTATTCGCCATTCTATTTCATATTGAATTTGTACTAAGAGACCGAATTTCTGAATTTGATTTTTAAATGTTCAGACTTTTGAACCGCGAAACACGCCCACATAACATTTCTTGTGTTCTTCTTTATTTTATTCTACGCTCTCCAGCATGTGAAGAGGCGTTTAGAAAAGATTATGTTATCATTACATGGTGTCTAAAAACTAGTGGAATAAATGAGAAACTGGTAAACTGCAACACATTTGGAGTCAATTTTAAGGTAGGAATTTTATTTTTTTAAAAAAGAACAAAGATGTTCAGATAGAAAAAAAATTGCAGTTCTCTGTGTGATGTAGATTAACCAGTTTCCAACATGTATTACTAGTTTCCGGACACCATGTAATTTTTGATGATTTTACCGAAATGAAGCAAGAAATAATCATCTCCGCGTGGGAGTTCTAATTTTAAAATGAATTATTCAGACAAACATAAAACCTGCTATAATGACGAAATGAGGCAATATATGAGAGGAACCGAAAAGAAAATCTCTAGAAGTACCTATACCTATCGAAACAGATTTGAATCAAAACTATCGTTGACAATTTACAAAAGACCTTTCAACTCCTAGATATCGGGCAGCCACCTCTGGTCTGGAGCCCCAAAGTGCTTGTAAAAAAAACTGGAATCATAGCAGAAACGAGCGGTCCGTTTGATAAATTCCCCTATCTTAACAAACGGATTGCAATCTTTAAAGCATAGGTAGGTATGCTGTTGTTCTACCGGTATTTCAATGGAAGATGTTCCGAGGAACTGGCATAAATGATCAGCACCGGTGCAGCCGGGAAACACACCAAACGCGCACCCAACATTTGTACACGGTTGACATTGGTCACATGAGAACAGGTCGTTTCTACGATTCGTTTTTGAGTTGTAGAGTTGTTTTGAGAACAGATCGGTTGTAAAACGATTTGCCGGCGTCTGTGTTTTACTCCTCCTTCAACATGGGTCTGATTACTCCTTCCTCTCTCCAAAAAGACCCTCCACATCGCATCTCCCTCAAGGCGTCCTTGAGGGAGTTAAAGGTCAAAAAAGCTAATGAACTTGATTGTACATTTACATATTATAATTTAATCATATTTCTTATAATTAAATTATAATGTGTAAATGAAATCCTCAGCACGGGAGATCCCAGTGAGGATATCATTATCTCTATATGTTACTAAGAAAAGAAGACAATAAATCATTATTATTATTATTATTATTTGTTCAAGAAAGAATTTTTACATCAATTTTATCAGGACTAGAAGGAATATAGTTTACTTGGCACACTTACACGCCCACAGCAAACTTCTCTCAGTTTTTCTGTGCAACGATGAGAGGTCTGACTGGGAGTGGTTTTAATTTTGAAACACTTTATAATATCAAAGGAAGAATTATGTTGTTCCCCTTCTAAGAACTCACATTATTATAATAATGTATTTTCGCCAAAGAGAGTTATAAAGAAAACAATATTGTTGTTATTAGCTTTCAGCGTAAAAATACAATCAAAAAGGTCCATTGAAAAAACTTATTTTATATTTGTTAGTCTTTTAAGGGAGTTTCTCAGCAAATTTATTATTTTTAAATCATTTTACAAATATGAAAATTGACGAAGTTCTTTAAAAAAACGAAATTCGTTGATGTTTTTTATGAGTGCCAGAAATAATAGCCAGCCAAACATATTTCGATTCGAAAAATTGATAATTTTAATTGACTGTCTGCTTATCGGCGTAGAAACGAAAATCGTAAAAAAAGGTACTCTGTACTCGGTACGCACTAGACAAAGACCACCAAATATTGCGTTTGGTAACCATATCTGAATAGCCGTGTGCTTCCCCACCTTCCTCTTCCTTTATTCGTCTTACTCATCCTCAACAAGCAAAATAATACATCTGTACGGGACGCCACTGTAGTCGCCGGCCGCACAGACGATATAGCGGGAGTGGCCGGCTGGCCGCTTCGACGCCTTGGAAGGATATTGGGAAAAATGTGGGGAAAAATATGGGGAAAAATATGGGGAAAAATATGGGGAAAAAATGTGGGGAAAAATATGGGGAAAAAAAGTGGGTGTGTCAAGCCTACGCAAGACAGAAGTGAAACTTCTAGTTTCAGCTGATGCTTGGCGTGGCGCAGTTCGCTGGTGTCTGAGAGAGAGGAAAGAAGAGAAGAGAGAGAACGTTCGTGAGCGGCTCCCCCACCTCAACAAGGTTTCACTTCAAAAATGCCACAGCCGAGAATCGAACCTCGCTTAACTGATTGAAAGCCAACCACGCTGAGCACCAACTGTAAGCAAAGCCGCATAAATTGATTATATTATGTAGGTTCTGAAAATATGAGAGCTTGTTATGTTTTATAATGTTACCTACATCACACCCAAAATATAATATATTTTTAAAAATAATGTACAATGTACAGAAATAGAATCCCACACAAGATCGCGTAGTGCGCTCTAGCGAACGGATATTTTATCAGAGGGAGATAGTTTTAATTTTTTTTTCTGTAAATTATTACATATTATCAAAATAAATAAATTAATTAAATAAATGTAATACAATTATCATAATATACGGATTAGATAATAATTTTAATCCAACACAATAACGCAAAGCGCGCTCTAGCGGAGTAATGTTTTATCACAGTGAGATAAGTGTTTTTATTATTTTGCAATATTATTTTCTTTTAAAAAATGTTCTGACCTACTAAAAAATAAGATATTGAATGAAAAAGGCGTTAAAAACAAAAAAATAATGTGCGATGGCCGAGAATCGAACTCGGATCAACTGCTTGGAAGGCAACTATGCTGACCATTACACCACCAACGCCAGTTGTCGGGATGAGCTAAGAAGCATTTATATGTTACTTCAAAACTTTGACTAGATCAAATGAACTTTAATCGGTGGTCCCGCATTTTCGTTTCGGTCATGAGTCGGTTTTACTCCGGTCCTCGAAATTGCATGACGCGCGTAAAGAAGTTTCACTTCAAAAATGTGGGGAAAAAATGTGGGGAAAATATGGGGAAAAATATGGGGAAAAAATGTGGGGAAAAATATGGGGATTATGGGAGAAAGGTATAAGGCAGGGGGAGGAAGGTAGGGGGGAACCTGCGCCCTGACAAGGGACGCTTCGACTATTGTGAAAGTTTCTTCTTGATGAGCACCAGGGAGCCGGGAGAAAGAAGAAGGCCAAGTTGCAGTGAAGGTCCAGGGCAGAAGAGGCTTGAAGAAGGCAGTCAGGGGCAGTCCAGGAGAGATGTTGATGAAGCGAAGGGTGCTGGCTCTCTGCCGAATTGCACAAGTTTTTCGCCTTTTAAAGGACCAACGGGCCCTGCGCTCCCTTTGTTAGCGAGAAATTCCGAGAATTATTTTTGGGTTCCCGGAATTTTCACAGGGCAGGGCGCCGTTGTTGCGCAACTCGGACTGGAGATGATTTTGACTAGGTCCCTGACTGTTTCTTCAATCCACTTTGCCCGGGTCATTTTTATTCAAATATATTTTGTGAGTTTGCACATATTACAGAGTTAAAAGGCAGCTTTGCACAATATTTAATTTGTGCAAATTTACATATTAAAGAGAGAAAACATATATTTAAAAGGGAAGATTTGCACAATATTCAATTTTGTGCAAACGGCAGGTTTTGTAAAGGAAACCGCGTCTGCACAATTTCAAATTTCATGCAAATCTTCCATGTTTTGTACAGGTGATAGGTATTTAATTTATAAGACGGTGTCGGGGGGTCAAGCCTTTGTTTTTTGTCTATAATGATGACTGCTTGACCCCGTGGTTTTATTTATTAATCAACAGAGTTACAGTTTAATCAGCAGATAAGGTTTACAGTTTATAGAGAGAATTTGTTGCATAAATTCGAATATGCGCAGAGGTGGGTTTGTAAAGGAACTGCCTCTGCGTAAATTCAGATTTATGCAAATTAATTTTAGGTCGGTGGAGGTACGTCCGGTACATTCATTTTTTGCACAAAAAGCATCATTTACTATGCTACTAAACTCTACAACAAAATTCCACTCTCATTCAAAACTCAAAAAAATATTATTAGATTTATATCTCAATTAAAAAGTATGGATACTAAACATAGGGAGATCAGAAATAGAAAAATACTGACGCAAAATGTAGACTGAAACCGAAACCACTCAACTGCATTAAAAACACCGTGTAATATATTTGTAATTATAAATTCTTCATATTATCCACACCATAAAATTGTAATAATATGAAAATGAAATCCTCAACACAGGAGATATCAGTGAGGATATCATTATGACAAATAAAAAATAAAACATGTTTTATTATATTATGTATCTCCTTCCCTACACATCAACTTCAGCCTAACCGAACATACCCCAATTGAGGATGCCATAAACTGACTCTAGACGGTTGGTAACAGTTGGGAATCTGGTGCGGTATTCGCATAAAAAACCAAATGGTTGTAACATAATATAGCTCAGGCTTAGTGGACGTTAAAGCGCAGTCTGACCTTAAAGACACAAACACAAAAACCCTTAAATTAGGAAAATATAGCAAAGTGCCATCATTGTCTTTTAGTCAAGTAAATGTTTTTTCGTTAAGCCGGAATCAAAATAAACTTTAAAAATGGGTGCCTAACGCTTTTAAAGACGACGTGGCGGCGGAGGTAGGTGTTATTTTTGTTCAGTGACGAAAATGTTATTACCACCCCAGCTGGTGTAATTCTCTCATGAATTTGTGGGTCAAGTATGTGAACCTTTATAAGTGCAAATTGAAGTAAACCGTCCTCAAACTGTCATCAGTAAGTACCCCTGTATAGGTACTCTTATATTCCAGATCGACGAATGATGGAACGTCGCGAATCCTTCGCCCTGTCAATCGGAGCTGCTGGTTTTAAACTGAAATTGGTTTTGAAATGTGTTAAAAAACGTTTTATTGCCGGTGTTGTTTTTTCTAATCCCGCGTAAATTAAATGTTTTGGAGAAATAATATTTGCGATACTTTAGGAAATTATAATATATTTAAACAATAAAATAGGTTAATTATTATTTTTTTGTAAACTAATGTTTTAAGACAAGATTTTTTATGCATAGCACAAAGGGTAACAATTATTTTTATAAGCAATAATTATTAGCCTGAAACACTCATCCACATTGAAAAATCTCCTGATAAAAGATACATGACGCCAACGGAACGTCCCGTTGACGTCATGTATCTTTTATCGGGAGATTTTTCAATGTGGATGAGTGTTTCAGGCTAATAATTATTGATTATAAAAATAATTGTAACAAATAGGTTATTGTAAAATCAAATATTGCATCTCATTGCATAATGAAGCGTTACGAAACTCAATTATCTTTACAGATGATCACCGTTTTAGCTCCAACTGATCGGCATTTAAACCTAGAAACATTTGTAAACTTCAAATATACTAACTAAATTATATGTTTTTGAATGAGTAAAGCGTTATTACATACATATTAAAAATATTTAGGAAATAGACCATACTTTTAAATAAAGCATAAACAGAACAAAATGAACCTATTTTAGACCACTAATTAATTCCATTGAATAAAAATCGATTCTGTTTAGTACGTACATCGATATGTTTTAAATGGGAATGTTACTGACTTCGGCTTTTATTGTACGAAAAATCAACTTCTTTATCGTATAAATCTGTATTTATTCTAAGTATACTATTGGATGAAGGTTTCCAATAACCGTCGCGTCGGTCGGTAGTTATCACACCCTATACCCTTTTTCTAACTCCTGATCACCCTAATTCACACTCAATTACCTATTGGGTATTCTTTACCTTATATATACCTACTGAAACGGCAGCTACTAGTAGGTTTTAGAAATTCAATATATGCAACGCGCATCACATTGGAACCTACGAGTAAGACGGCAAATAAATACATTTACCTATATAGAATAATGGTGAAAGGTTCTAGACTTTACTAGGCGCGTGAGACTTCTTTATAAATACCACATCGCGGTACCTAGAGTCAATCTTTAGTACTCATTCGATGAATCTCGTTCAAGTGCCCAGCTGCAACTGATGACGGGCGGCCACTCCGCCAACGCCCCGCGCCCGCGCACCGTGCACGCGCATCGCGCCGCGCTTCCCGCTCTCGCAACGGTCCACAGGTACATACCAGCGTATCCGGCTTCGCCCGCGGTTCAACCATCGGCCAACTAGGTCCACCGTACTACTAGCTTAATTCACACTGGAGTACCAGGTAGACTAAAGGCCTTCACATCAACTGACAACATCGTCGTTCGTCGTCAGAAAGTCCGGTCTCCGCCGATGCGGTGTCGAGACACCGACTTTATCGCCGTGATCATGGACCACGGATTCACATTCCACCGTGATGTGAACAACATGCATCCCATCGTGATGCACATTAACTACTGAGGATATCATTGTACGTCGTCAGCAACAACTGTGACTACTCTGGCTACTCTATTTGGACTCTGTAAATCGCCTACTTCAATAAAGATGCTGCTAGAATACCTCACACATCTTTCATTCACGTCTCCTTACCAGATTCCCAAATCTACTACATACTTGCAACCCTTGTCTGACAGAACACATTGCTACCCTTATCACTTTATAACACAGTCGTTTTACACATTCGGGACTCAATTAATGTATTACTGATCCCTCGAGATGAATTATTCAGACTAGGAAGTGTTTGCTTCTGCAAATCAGACCCTCAAAGATGGCCACCAGCTATAGGTGGTGTGGACATAGACTAAGTAATTTATTCAGGAACAAACCGATATTAGCATACTTTACCGAACTAGAACGATAGCTTACATTTTCTGACATTCGTTTAAAAGAGATTATAAGTCTTATTTGGTACGGCAAAAGGTTAAACAATGTTTACGAGTTCTCTAATAATTGAAATATAATTATCAATTTATTGTACACATCTGTTAAAAAATCTTTTTAAAATAAATCTTATTTTAAAGATGTTTTTCAATATCAGTCCAGAAACATGATTTGTATGAGAAATTATGATTGAAAGTATGTTATCGCAATCCTATTCAAAATAACGAGTGCTACCGTACAACGATCACCGTTCCAGTGCTGACAGATGATTCTCGAGATGCAGATTTCGTTCGCCACCACCGGTAAGCTGACTGTGAATTAACCTTACAAATTGTGTTTTCGCATTCGCCTGTCATAAGCCATAGGCTTCATCCACGCTTTATCTGTGTGGAATAGCCCTTTAAAATACGGCTATCCCAACCCTTGTTCGTTCCTCGAACAACATTGTTATTTTCTAATAATTTTGTGAAAACACTCTGATTCTTGCAATGATCATTCTCAAGTTTTACCAACCTTACAAATATCAACATTAAAAAAATACAAAAATATTGGTAAATTTTGTGATAAGCATGTTATTATTTTTAGCTACATCAGTGTCAAAGCTCAGCCTTGAGATAATACAAATTTAATATAAAACATTATACAAACTCTTTACATAAATAATTAATGAGTTACAATAAGCGATTATTCCGCTCATGGGGGCGTGTCTTCAATTATAATGAGCTGTTGTTAACGAGATCTTCAAATAAAAGACATAGGTTTACAAGGTTATGAATAAATTAAATGGTGTACAATACGATTCTGCAATGTGATTTATTTCTGGGGTATTATGCCGTGTTGTGCCAACTTCTTATTTAGCCAATGCTTTGGACAGCGTTACAGTATCCATCGTCAGGGCAGATATGTAATCTAATTGTCATATTACGGTAAGATATATTTATGTTAGAATTTGGCAACGTCGTACATTATAATTACATTTTAAAATTGACCATAGATTTATATATATTATTATTTATTTATATATATATAATTTGTTTTTCTTCTTAAATATAAAGTGGTACTTTTACAGTTTGCAATCGTTTGTATCGATCGTTATCAAAGAAATCCGTTTTATTCATATAATTTGCTTTCTTTTCTTTTTTTCGTCTGCTTTAAAAGACAAAATCTCAAAAGACCCCAGGGGTTGAAGTGGCATTGCACGAACACCCATGGAGAAAAATGAGTATTACTAATTTTTTAAGAATCTCTTCAAAATCAGATTGCAGGAATTACAAATGAACTAACAGGTTCCTTGATAAACTTTTAATAAATGATTAAGGATGAAGTACGGATATTATTGCATTTCGTCATGAAATAATGCCAACTTAAAACGAATTACCAATAATTTTAAGAGATTCTTTATAAATTAGCAATACTCATTTCTCCCTGTTATTTCTGTGGGCAGTTGAGTACGACGCTTTGCCTTTATCACGTCTCATATTTTCTAACACAAATCACAACAATACACTGCGGGGTTTAATTGCACTCATAACTACTATTATTACATAGACATCAATATTCAAATTAAGTTCAAAAGTGTCAAGGATTGTAGGGCCATTTGTTTATTAATGACTTTGTACACGACATTCAAGGCTGGACGTAATACCCACATACATAATCCCGGTATGTCACATTATAAATGGAATTAGAAGTAATATTATAATGATGGATGAAGTTGAACTGGATTTGAGATATTTAAGATAATATTTGGAAATCGATCACGCAAACAAAGCCTTAATAATGGACACTAATTCAATATCAATATTTTTCAGTGCGGATTATACAAAGTGTTTATTTATGATTCATGTTTATTGTGTTACTCATATGAAGAATGAACTTGACTGTGATTTATTTATAGGTTGGGATGTTGACTTGCCTGTCACATTTGATTGACCATAAAAAATCATCGATTAGCCCCC
This sequence comes from Hesperophylax magnus, assembly GCA_026573805.1. NCBI lineage: Eukaryota > Metazoa > Arthropoda > Insecta > Trichoptera > Limnephilidae > Hesperophylax > Hesperophylax magnus. Next base: position 12,441,292 of record JAIUSX010000012.1, read on the forward strand.
ATTTTCAAAAGACAGAATTTTAGCGGTCCCGGTTAGTAACCGATTCTCGGCCTATTCCAGTGTTTAATCAAATTGAAGGGACCCTTACATGATCACATAAAAATGATAGAACTTACATTACGGTGTATTGTAAGTATATATTATTTAAACTAATTTTTTTTTACAAGAAAATGGGTCCATGAAACCTCACGATTGAAATTAATTTTCTAGCTGAAAAGTGTTTTTGCAATCGACGCAACATTTGTTAACTATGTCGCTCTACTTTTAGCTAACCAATATTTAATGTATTATTGGCACATATATGAGCCTTTTTTCCGAGAGCTGCGCGAATCGACAAACGAATTAAATTGGTATTTTTTTAAGAAAGACAAACATTCTCGGGATACGGATAACCTGACAATATTTTAAAAATCTCTACTACCACTACAGAAATCGGAAAATTATGCTTGTGTTGTGATGAAGAACTTGAATTGAACTCACTACGCCTGGGTGAGGCCCAAACGCGATGTCAACTCAGCCATCGACCGGTTTATATACCGGTATATTTTAAAGAGTTCCATGATTACTCAACACACTGACAATTCAACAAAAAAGAAGATATTATGTCATTAAAAGCTATGAAAAAAGGTTAAGTTCAAACCTAACCTATTTAACCTAGTTTTTGTTTTATCACTTTTCATGAATTTATATACTCTTTTTAAAGGTGTGTTGATTTGTCATTTTTACGCGTTATCCGGTCACCATTTTCAATTTCGGTGATGAATAAAACATATTATTTATTTCATCTGGCTTGTGTTATTAGACACGATTAAAATCTTATTGTTCCAAATTAACAACAACCATATTATATATCTCTATTGTTTTGTAAAGGCATGTAGCAATAATACCGCGAATTCAACAATCGAATTAAAAGTCGTGGGATGTCATTATGATTTTGATACTGAATAAATAATAAAACATGGCAAATTTTTAAACATATTAATTAAACATCCCTCTTAATTTCGTACAAACATTTTCAACATATTACGTGACAAAAAAATAACAGAAAAGAACTTTTGTACGACGTTGTGAATTCGTCATAAAATGGGGAACGGAATTCATGGCAGCTAATTGGTTCTTTACATATTTTTTTCATATCCAACAATCGAGGTACTACTAAATTTTCATTGGCGAGGTCAAGAAGCATGAAGCCGCATTCGCGAGCGAACAAAAAATGATCCTAGCGTTTTTTTCGGTTAATAATAGCAAACCACACAGTAAACTTTTTCTGTTATTCATGCATATAATAAAAATAAAATAATAACAATAAAAGTGTTTTTTCCGGTATGTGGGGAGGTTAGTGCAGTCCCACGCATTCCATATAGAGATACATAAAATACATGATCAAAAACAAAAAAATAGAACAGAAAAACAAAGAAAAAAAAAACAGAATAAATTGAAAATAAAATAGAATAAAATGATAAAATTAATATAATAATAGAAAGTTGAAGCCTTTAGGGAGCCGTGATTATATTAGGCGCTAGTATTTTTCTCCAGTGTGCGCCAATGCTGGAGGATGGAATGAAGCGGGTTTCCATAGTGAGGATATTTCCAGAGCTTCTTATCCTTTTCCTCATTCCTGCCACCATGGATCTAATAAGGGCTGCATATCCGGGAACTTGCCCCTCCGTGAACATACGGGAAGCGCTGCAGTATCTGGGGAGACAAAACATTGTGCGGAAGGCGTTGTTGTATTGGACCCGTAGTCTTTCTATACTACTCTTTTTGTAGTTTGCCCATAGTTCGCACGTGTACAACGTTGCGCAGAAAGAAAGGAAGAGCGTCCTTTTTACTGCGGTACATTAGATATATGTGATAGGAAAAGAGCCAGTGCTGCTTTTATACTATCCTGCGAACGAGGCTCAAATAACGAAAGGATTTTACTGGCGTCAAAGGATTGGGTACGTAGATTCATTGAATTCTACAACTTTTGCCTAGTTTACTGAAAAAAATGCTGTTTCTTCACTCAACGGACGAAAATACAAACCAAATTTACCACCCACATATATATCACTTTAAAATAAATCTACTGTTACTGTCATCCCACTTTTTTTTATTAGTTTAAGTATGTAATCGCGCAGAATCGTGAAAAATCACGGGATACTATAATTGTATGCTTTTTGAAGCCAAAAGTAGAAGTCTTTCAAAACAAGAAACTAACTTTTCGAATGTCAATAAACTACAACTTCTATCGCATCAGTCAAACATTTAAACAAAATAAAAATAAATATTATTTAATAAAATGAATTTAGTACGTACATATCACTTATCTTATATTATGTTTACTTAACAGTTCCATTTATTTCAAATTAAAAGGTCATTTACATTATAACTTGCCATGAGAAGTATTTTAGAAATAAATTTCTGTTTTTCTCATTTTATTGTTATGTTTTTGTTATGTTACCCGCACGCAGGCAGTGCTTTAGTGGGTTCCTTTTACTTACTTTTGTTTTACATTTTATACGTACGTAAACATTATTTTCTAAAAATGTATGCGGTTTAATATGTTGTAAATTATTGAGACGAAATAAATACTTGAAAAAGGAGAAAAAATACCTTTAATTTTAAATATTTTTTCAAATCACGCACCCACGCACCGTCAACAGATAAGTATATGTTTAATAATACATATAATGTGTATCTGCATGTAATTGTATTCAATTAACATTTTAGCACTGAAGAAGCTTAAGCCTAGGCGAAACCCGGCCGGTTTACTAATTATTGGTAAACTACCTGTACCCCGCCACGCGTTGTTTTAGCGCCTTCCAGATCTTTCAAGAGTATTCTAGAACCTTCTAGACTAACCGAAATACCCCGCCCCTCAGTTTGGAACCTTAAAGAACCTTTTTGAACTTTTTCCTTCCAGAATCTTTTAGAGCATTCGAGAACCTTCATAAACTCTCTGGAACCATCCAGACTCACCGACACAGTCGGCGAGCCTATTCTGAAATAATCTGAAGCATTCGCGGCCACATTTTCTTCACCGACTCCCACCCATGCTTAGCCACCCCCACCAAACTCTTTTACTTTCGATGTGACACCAAGGGCTATCTACCACCTTAACCACCGATGGGTGGCAGTGGCTGGTTGTGAAGAAAATATGTCTCTATTTATTTTATATTTATATATGCGAATAGCGACTTTGCTTTATACTATTTAGATATTTATAAATATAAATTTTATTTTATATTTATATATGTAAATAGTACCTATAAAACAAAGTCGCTACCCGCGTCCGTCTGTTTGTGCGCTTCGTTCTTCTAAACTACGCAAGTATTTAGATAGGGTTAATTCCTTCTGGAAAGTTTATATACATATAATACATGCATATTAAGTTTATAGAAAGTGGAAAAAAGTCGAGCAACGCCGGGTACACGTCCGCTACTATTACAAATCAAGTTTTTTATTAAAATTACAAATAAATCAGTAGAATAAAAACTTAATGCAAACGTTACTAAGCCGATGCATTTATCAGTTTATATCAACCCGACAATAGCTTCGAAAGCCTTTATAATACAAATCTGCAACAAGAACTCGAACAACAAAAGTTTATGATTCACGATCGTGTTTTTTTCGTTCCTCTCAAATGTGGTTTTTTACCTTCGTGTGGAATGGTTTTTTATCTATTTTTAAAATATCTATTTATGAAATCGATTGTACAAAGTTCAACACACAAACTGTAGGCCAGGTAATAGCACAGGATTATCAGTTTTTAATTGATAGAGAATTACATCGGTGGCTTGTCTCTTTTATAATGTCAGTATCTATTTATAGCAATTCGCTCTGAAGGCAAAAAACAGTCAACGGTTTGAAGAAATGGATAATGTGAACAATATCTTTATATACGTGTTTCTTAACGTGGAATTCTATATTTTTTTGACAATAGAAATACTCAAATCCTAAAAAGTTATACTACAATTTTTTTTCTAATTTCCAAGGTAATGGAAAAAATTTAAGTTGTTGATTAATAGATACCAGTCCATATAAAAAAATGTCATCATCGTATATTTTACAAAAGTAATAAATGTCGATCATGTCTAAGGTGAAATGTCGAATATGTCTAAGGTTGATTAGGGCTCATGGCGAAACGGACAATTTTATTGATATATATATATATATATATGGCGTAATCAATATGGTGCCATTTTAAATGGATACTTCAAACTCCATAGCTCAGAATGCACAAATTTGAAGTTTCGGATAGAAAAAATATCTATACTAACTCCATGGTCATTAAGATCCCGATGAAAAATTTTCTCAAAGCGTATGTCATGTTTGAAGATGCTGTTTAGAGGGAATTATTGGGGAAAGGAAGGAGCAAGCCTGGCGTGAATGTTAACGTTGACATTGCAAAAAAAAATTTCAAGATACTATGAGTATTAAATATGTCTGGCTTTCATCATGCAACATTATTTATTTACTCTTTTTTTAACTGATTTTTCTACCAATATAAACTTACTAAATACATAAAAAAATGTATGTACGGATATTCACTAATTTTAGAAAACCTATTATATTTGGTAGTTCCGAAAATAATCATTATTACATGCTCCGCCATCATAATTAATTGCGTAGAAAAGGTTTTTCGATTTCCGGTTAAATTTATTTATACCTAGATAACTAGAGGATAATTAGATAACTAGATTATTACCACAGTTTGTTTTAAATTTTTTACAAAATATTTGTAATGCTGGTTGAACAATTTTATTAATTTTACTTGTATTTTTGTGAACAGTAAGCCTCGCGTCCAAAAAAGTATGTTTCTAATGTTCTTTTATTTAATAAATCAAAACCAAAATATCCTCTTAAATCACAAGATTTGTAAGTATTAACCTACTTACTTACAAACCATTACATACTATCTTATTCAGAAAAGTGGTGCCATCTGATAGTATTATTGTCCCAGCGTCTGGACGATGCAGGCCCTCTGATTGGTAAAATTAAAATTCTGTGATTCTGATAAATTCTGCATAGGGGGTCTGCAGGCAAAAAATACCAATCTGCACCTCAATTTTAAGTAACCGTAAGGTTCATTTCGGTTTGCAGGTGACTGGATACAAAAAAAATAAGACATTAAAAATTAAGACACGATTTCATACTGAAAAAGAATCGCCACATGTAATACGATATTTCTTAAAAAATATCGTTTCTGCTCATACAATTTTTGGATAATATCGAAGAAAATATGTTTTAGAAAGTTCATAATCCATTGGATTAATTACATTACAGTGAAAATTATCCACAATTACGTGATTACGTTTGACGTTTGACGAAAAAAGCACGCGTTCATTCAAAATGGCCGATACGCACCGCGGCAATAGCTCCCGACAGAGCGCACCTCTGGCGGTGTAAAAACGAACCAAAAAACTGGCGCGAATATTTAAATATGCAAAATTACTTAACCATTAAGCGTTTCATCAGAAGATTTCTTCTGGAAGTTTATTTAAACTTTGCAATGGCATTTTTTATTTTTATTTATAATTTTTTTTTGCTTATTAATTATATCTGATTTTATATTGACATGTTTTCTTATTTCTAAAATTTCAAAATTATTTATTTGCGATGCTTTAATCCTGATTGTTTATTTATATCTTAAGAAATAGGGTAAAAATACCATTTGAAGAGAATATGTTTAATTTTTTCATTTAGTATTTCAACCATCAATTTATTAGAATAACCGTTATTAAATGTTATTTGTCTTATGAATATATTGTTTTATGGTTACATGCTATTTTTTTTTCAGGTCTTAAAATACTTCACACAGGATATAAAGCATCACAAATAAATAATTTAGAAATTTTAGAAATAAGAGAACATGTTTATAAAAGCAGATATAATTAACAAGAATTTTAATTAACTATCTTTTAAATATTTTCCCACTTAACTGGTCTTTCATATTGTAATTCCTAATTCTTATAAACCCAGCCTACTCTTACCCCACCCCCCTCCTTCCACTTATTTTTTCCAATTGTAATCTATATTTAATTTTTGACTTCGGTGTATACTTCGTTCATGAAACATGTATTGGTTGTATATAATAAAGTGATTTTAAAAAGGTTATTTATTTTTTAATAAAATAAAGTTTAATCGGATAACATTATTTTATCTATTTCCGTTGTATATCAATGCATACGTACATAATAAAATGTAAACATTATATTTATTTATTAATTGGACAATTTGCATAGCGCCGCTTTTGTGAGATATCACCCCAGGGGCGCTATATTGTAATAATCTACCTTTTTATGTAGATTTTTACTCTCCTGATAAAGGTCTATATATAATCTAACTTTAAACTTTATTAGATACAGTAACAGTTTTAGGTAAAGAATTACCACCAGTTGGAGTAAAATTCACACCTTTTAATTAAACCGACTGCTAAACTCATCGCACAATTACCCTCCTTTTATTCATAAACACGGGTACAATTAATCAATATGTAATAATCTATTATTTAAGTCAACTTTGTTATAACTATATTTAATTGTGACAAACTATACGATATTGATTAAACTTATAGACATTGACAGTTGTAACACATATTTAAGCACTGCAAGTCTCCTATGAGCTAATTATATTAGGTACGGTAACAGTTAATATCAGTTGTAGACAATAATAGTAGTCAATAATAGTGTTTCATTTGAAATAATCCATCACAAATACGTAAAATTTCATTTATTTAAACAACTGTCATTCTTATTATGCGTAAATTTAGCATGTTATTATACATTAACTCCTTCCTGTTCCGTGTTTTAACTATATATACTGACCCTCTCTCTGTGAATGACCTGATATCTATCTATTATGTAACTGTTGTTAATATCACTTAAAATGGGCGAATTCCAAGCAAGTGCCGCCCGCAGGGCCTAGCAGAAAAAAACCCGCGAAGCGGGTTTTTAACTGCTAGTATCATTTAATACTCCAGTTACGTTTATACACCTAGTAAAGGGAGTCGAAATAAGGTTTACTAGAATAATAATAAACAGTCGACGTTAGTCACAAAGTAGAAGCTAGCCATGTAGTCAAAGAAAGGTTTGCTTGAATAATAATAATAGTGGATGTAGAAGATTTTCGAAACCTGGAACGGAACGTACAAACAAATATCCAGCCAGATGAAATGCCAAACGTTCGAGTTAAAACAGGACTTTGCTACGCTGTCAATAATATAGTTGTTTACTTTTCTGTTATAAAAAAAATAACGATATTGTTTTTTCTCTAAAAAACAGTGAATAATGTACGAAATACAAATTGATCAACTTTATTAGTTTTTACGCATTGTTGGTTGTTTGACAGTCAATACATTGAATATAATACAGATTTAATCAAAATGTGATTTGTTTTCAATTCCTCTCAGTGCAAAACAAAAGGCAAACAAAGCAAGAATAACACATTTAATGTTTTTATTTGTTTATTGATAATATGATTTTACATCACGCTAGCTAACAAGTTCGTGAAAATACAGAAAAATTTTCAATTGAAAGTTTTTCAATAAATTGATATTTTGCATTTAATTACGTAACGTAATATGAAATATTCAGAACTGTCCATTGGTATATGACACTAAGGACTGGTTGTTTCGGAGAATTTGAACAATTCATCAAATTTCAACGTTCATTTACAAGTTCTGTATATGACACTAAGGACGCGTTGTTTCGGAGAATTTGATAAATTCATCAAATTTCAACGTTCATTTACAAGTTCTGTGAAAGATTTTTTCAAGTTCTGTTTTTATTTCAGTTTTGTCAAGCAATTAGCCTACAATGATATAATAACAGAATTTGAATAAGACTTTCACAGAACCCGAAAATAAACGTTGAAATTTGAACAATTCATCAAATTTCAACGTTCATTTTCAAGTTCTGTGAAAGTCCTATTCAAGTTCTGTTATTATATCATTATAGGCTGGTTGCTTGACAGAACTGAACTGAAAACAGAACTTGATAAAGTCTTTCACAGAGCTTGAAAGTGGATGTTGAAATTTGATGAATTGTTCAAATTCTCCGAAACAACCCGTCCTAAGGATGGTTTGTTTCAATAATTTTCATCAAATTTCAAAGCTGATATTCAAGTTCTATTGAACTTCTGTTATTATATCGTTATTAGCCAGATGGTTCACAAAACTGAAATAGTAACAAAACTTTAATTGAACATTCACAGAATTTTAAAATTAACTTTGAAATTTGAAGAATTGTTCAAATTCTCTGAAACAACCCATCCTGAGTGATAAATTATTTTAAGTTTTTATTGTAAAATCATTTCCATTTTTACTAACTTTCAACCCCCGATTTTCCCTCTATTTTGTTGTCCAAACAACGGCTTTGTTTATATTTATCCATTAGGTCGGTACCTGATTTCATAAAGGATCTATTTTTTAAAGGAAGACACATTCCCGGTTACGAATAACCTGACAATATTTGAAAATATTTTTTTATCACCACAGTGAGCTTAAAATGTTGCTTATGTGATGAGGACTTAACTAGCCGAGAAATTGACAAATTAAACTAGTGATGCCAACTCAGTCACCGACTGGTTGATGACAATTATGAAGATAATAAGTTATTAACAAACAGATAATTTGAAAATAATTTTTAATTCAATATTGGTAAATACCTACGATGTTCTCATTTTGTACCTACCATTTTAAATGAATACATTATTATCTCAAAGAAAGAAAGAAAGAAAGACAAACATTTTCGGTTTCCAAGTACCCTGACAATATGACCGACTGATACGATATTACGTTAATATATTTTGATGATGTATAAAATAAAGAATTACAAATGTTATTTCGGCTTTGCCATAAAAATGTCCATTAAATATTGATATCTCCCCCACTTTCATGTGTAAGTGTTTTCTGATAAGATATTTGATTATTCTATTGTTAAAATGGTTCTAATGTCAAACATTCGTGAAAATGTTATACTACTTATTTAAGGTTTCTACTGGTTAATTAATTCATCGAATTTCACAGTTGATTTTCAAGTTCTGTGAAAGTTCTATTTTAGGTTTTGTTATCATATCATTATTGTCCAGTTGTTTAAAAAAAATAAGAGAACTTCAATATCCATCTTAAAAATCAACTTTAAAATATGATGACTTGTTCAAAATCTGTGTAAATAACTCGTCCTAAGTATTGTTAGAATATTTATTTATTTATTTATTTGCAAAAACAGTATAAAAACCAATACATTGCAAAAGCGGTAAACAAATTATGTAAAAAAAATATACATAAATATACAGTTAGAACAAATACAATATTTCGCGCTTAAAGTCGTTGTAGGACATATCGAAAATATCCAAGTTAGCTGGAAGGGAGTTAATTAACCTAGTGAGTCTTCCCAGAGGCATCACCATTGGTAAGTTAGTTCTGGACCTGGGAAGAATTAAAAGCCTGTGTTGGCGGCCTCTCGTGAAATTATCCGGGACATAAAGTCCTATTTTTGACAGAATGTCTGGAACTGATAGAAAACCATTCAGAAGCTTGTAAGCCATCAACAATAATGCGACGTCCCGTCTGGAACTAAGGCTGCAGATATTCAGCATTCCCGAGATAAATGCTGTTGGAAACAGCCATGGGTAAAAACCAAACTCTCTCATATAGAGGTACTCAAAAATTTTTTTTTGTATTTTCTCGACCATTAGTACGTAGACAGTGTCCTCTGGCCCCCATACCTGAGATCCACTCTCGAGAATGCTACGCACTAAGCTAAAGTAAAGCAGCCTAATGATTGCAAGGTTTGTCAGTTCCTTTGAATTGTGTATGACAAAACCTAACATTCTTGTAGCTGATTTACAGATCTTTTCAATATGAGCGTGAAATGTTAAGCGAGCGTCATACACAATTCCTAAGTCCTTATAAGTAACCGTATGCTTCAGTGATGTATCTTTCATTTTGTAATTAAAATATAAGATTTTTTGTCACCTCGTAAAACACATAACTGAGCATTTTTGGAAGTTGAAACCGAGTTTGCTGTCAATACTCCAGTCAATAATTGCATTTTATCTTCCTGGAGCTTTTTACAGTCCTCTAATGATCTTATTCTTAAGAACAGTTTAATATCATCTGCAAAAAGTAAAAAAGGAACGAATTTGATTTTTCCCCGAATATTATTTATAAAAATTAGAAACAATAAGGGTCCTAAATTGGAACCCTGCGGCACACCAGAGTTTGTAGGATACGCGTTAGAGTTAAAACCACCATAGGAAACGAATTGTTCCCTTTCTTTTAAATAGTTAGCAAAGAGTTTTATTAAGTTTTCGGAAAAACCAATTTCTTCAAGCCTACTTAAGAGCACTAAATGATCAACCTTATCGAAAGCTTTCGCAAAGTCGTGGTATGACGTGTCAACTTGCTCATTATTATCGAGCGCTCTCGCCACGTAATCAGTATATGTCATCAAGTTTGTAGTGGTTGATCGGCCACGTCGAAATCCGTGTTGTTGTTCGATCAAGAATGGTTCAACCTTGGCATATACATATTTATGGATAATTATTTCGAATAACTTGGCAGGTGCGGAAAGAATCGCTATAGGACGGTAGTTGGTTGCCTGACACTTGTCACCATCTTTATGTAGAGGGGTAACTTTTGACAGCTTCCACAGTTTAGGAAAAAATCCGTTTTTAATCGTAAGATTAAATATATGTAGAAGTGGATTAGACAGTGGTTCAGAACAACCCTTAATGACGAAGGGTGGAATGAAATCCGGGCCAAACGATGTTTTTGGTTTCAATTTTCTTATTGCTAAACTGAAATCCATGTTATTAACGTTTTCTATAGATATGTTTTGGGATTTTGTCAATCCAATCTGTCCTGGTACGTAAGAATCAAAATCAGCTTTTTCTGGATTATAGACAGATTGGAAATACTTTGCGAAAGCTTCCGGTACGTCAGTTCCTTTGTAAGTACAATCATTCAGAATAATATGATTTAAGAGGCCTCTGTCATTTTTCTTGTCAGAAACATATTTCCAAAATGACTTTGGATCGTGTTTAACATTATTCTCTACCTCTAAAATATATTTTTTGTGGGCTATTGAAATGCTACGTTTAATTTTTGTACGATAAGATTTGAATAACTTGTGTTCACTATCCAAACCTGATCGTTTCCACCGTCGATGGTATACAAGCTTCGTCTTTATGTCCCCGATAATCTCACGCGAAAACCATATAGGATAGTTTTCATTTCGCGGCGCTTTTTTTCTTAGAAAACATTTGTCAAAATACGCGTATAGGGTATCGTAGAAGTACTTAACTGCTTCATCAACATCGGAGATCTCCAAGATAGCCAGCCAATTGTGGTCACGCAATTGGCTGTACAGCTTCTCAAAGTCTCCTTTACGGAAATTCCAACCACGAAAGTTATTTTCTGAATGTAAACAACGACTTTTCAACGGTCTGTCATGATCAAGACTAATTTCTGACACAAGTGTCGGGTGATAATTATCTTCTTGAACAAGGCAGAAATCGGATTTTTTTGTAAACATACTAAAGTTACTTAATACTAGATCCAAAGTACGATTACATGAGTTAAGTACTGTATTAAACTGCTTCAATTGAAAAAGTTCCATAACATATAAAAGTTCCGTGTTCACTGCACGTGGATTTTGTGACGAATTGATATTAAAATCACCAATCACTACAATTTTTTTATCGACAAGGTAAGTTAAGTTACTAATTAAAGTTTCGAAAAAAGTCGTGTAAACATGCGTTTTTGAACTGGGTGGGATATAAACAGAACAAATAAATAAACATAAGCCTTGAATTGTGACTTTGACCCATAAATTTTCATCTCCCGTTTCCAGATGGGAAAGTCGTTCGGCTCGCATGTTTTCTTCGTTTAGTAAAGCGAGCAGTAGTCCACCACCTCGTGTTTGTTGAGTGCTTCTGTCTTTTCGGAAAACTGTGTATCTGCTGTCGAAAATTTGCGCGTTAAATATCGAATCGTTTAGCCAAGACTCGTAATCACGATGAATTTATGTTCTTGGTTAAGAACATTTTCTAGAAATTGATTCATCTTTGACCTGAGTCCTCGCACGTTCTGGTATAGTAGCAGTCATTTTGATTCGGTCAGCTTTTTCGCGTTTTCTTGACCTGAAATGCGTTTATTATAATATCTAAAATGACAGACAACCACGCCTCGGGGCCATAGTTCTTCTTTTAGTAGTAAATCTATGTTCTGCTCGTTAACTCCGATTTTAAAAGTGGAATATAACTAATAATAGAGTCATTGAGAACCAGACCGTAAACCACGGAACAAATAATAATCCCTAAACTCTACACAACAACAGCACAACACCATTACATTTACTCAGCCATTAAATATTTTAACAAGAAATAAAAGCTGAAAAAAAATCAAATTTTAAGAATAAACGTAAAATACACTTTACCTCAAACTAATTTGCTTGTGTGGAACATTATTGTATAAAATTGTTAAAAATATATGTATAGATATGTAAACACACAGGAATATTCTCTGTATTTTTTTTTTTAATTTGGCAATATTTAGCGTATTGGACATCTGTTATTCTGTACGCATATGTTCATAATTTTAAATTTTATATGTAGGTATTCATAAAATTATTTAATGTCAAAAACTTAAGACGACCTTCTCTTCCTAATCACGAGTTATTCTCAATTAGGGAGGTATTAATTAACAGTTGGAACATTTATCATATACTTACCCTTATGCAGATCATTGTAAATAATATACTTTTGTAGACCATCATTGGACGGTTGGTATATAAACTTTGTTATTACTTGTTAGTAAATTTCTTATTATTACCCCTCTGTCTATTGTATACTTACTGGTGTTCTTACTTACTTCTAGCTAATATGTATTATGTGTTATCACTTTGTTAACCCTTCAGGCCTCGGAAGGACATTACTAGCCACAAACATCATATTCTATTGGAGCCTCTGAAGTACAGATACGACCGGGGCGTCCATACATTATAAAATTATTTTAATCTTTTTTATATAGTGTGTAGATGGATAATTTTTTCATCAATGGAAAGTTAAATAATTATTCTTTTCAGTATGCATCAAATATTTATACCGAATTACATGGATAAAATAAATAAATAATGTCAAAGTGGATGATTACGAAACGGCATAATTTTTTCGGCATTGACAGTAGACATCAGTAGTACATTATTGAATAAACCGCATAAAAAGTGAAGTGACAGTTTTCTTAATTATTATCCATACAAAAGGAATGTTTTCTGTAAATATCGAATTCTTACAAAATTATTGACGTTCCGAGTCAAAATGATTAACGTAAGTAAGTCTACTATCAATGTTTATTTCAAATACAAAAATTGCAAAGATAATTTTATCTAGTTTCTAAAATAGTGTTTTTTTAACGACAACTTCAAAAATAAGCAATTATAGCACACTTTCGATACATCGGAAGCATTCCAAAATTCCGTCAAATTTCACCATGTCTTTGGGATTTGAACCCGAAGGGTTAATTAAAAATAAAAAATATGTTATGTCAGACTTTTATGAACATGTTATGTTACTCATTAAAGGTAGTGGATATAAACAGTTAAAGTATTATATTTTTAAAATGGTTATGACTTTCATGACATCTTTATATTGCTCAAAAGGTATTGGTCACAAGAAGGTAAAGTATTATATTGATAGAATGGCTGTTATTTCAGACATTCAACAAAGCGTTTGGGGTCAATCATGTACACGGATTTTTTTTTTTTTTTTTTTTACAGTGAATACCTCACAAGAGTCCCAACTGCTCCCGTCTGGAGCCAGTGAGACTATGGCATCCCCAATTGGGGGATGTTGTGAGGCTGAAGGTAAGTGGGGAAGGGAAAGAGGAAGGTGGGGAAGTACCTGGCTATTCAGATCTAGTCACTAAACACGGCTAAAGCCATTTGGAGCAACGTTTCAATTCTGAATGGTGGTCTTAGGTTTATTGATCTAGGTTTACACCAGGGCGATACTGGTAGTATCTTCCACTCTGGAACGTGCCGCAAATATACTATATATTATTTTAATTAATTAATTGTGAAATAACACAAATTAATCAAATAAAATTTATTTGCGCACGCCGGGTTCGAACCCGCGACCTTCGGAATGGCAGTCCAATGCGTTACCACTGGACTATGCAGGCCGTCGGATGCGGATATATACTAATTTCTCTGAAATCGGATGACATTACATTTGGCAAGGTAGGTTGCGCGGTTGACTGCGGTCCCTGGGAAGGTAATTACAATTTTCAGCAGTACCATTTTTTTTCTTTTTAAGTTTTAAATTTAATTTTAAAATAGATGTACTTAGAAAGAAAAATAAGATTTTATTCGTTGATTTTTTTGTTTGGTAATGGATTAATTAAACATTCAAAAACCAATTACTGCAAGTATCTGCACTGCAAGCACTTTAAACGGGCTTGCTTTACACTTAAATGTGCAGCACGATTACATGGAAAATTACAATAATTTACGTTAAGTATTAGTACAACATACTCCCAATAATTGCTATCGGAATATTAACAGTATCAACTGGAAACACTTGCCGGATATTATTAATCTTCTCTGTCGCTTTCAAACATCGCTAAATAATAATACTAAATTTTGTGACTTCGACGGTGATAAGTCGATGTTTACCGTTGTAGGTAAAATGATAGTGATCAAATGATCGTAAGAAAAATGATCGTAGGCAAATTATATGCAAATAATTGTAAGCATACTGAACTAAACTTTATTATACTTGTCATCATATTGAATGCTGCTTTTACAGAGTTGTTTATATTAACAAATCTAAATAACACTTGACAATAAATATATTTAGGTAATATTATGTCAATAAAATAATGCACACACAGTATGTAAACAGCTTGTCTGCTCCTGAACTTAACATTTGTAAACATAATTTACATTGTAATTAAGATAGTATTTAACATCATTGTCGTATTTACGATCATTTTTAAATTTACAATCAAATGGAAATTTACGATCAAATAGAAATTTACATATGATACAATTTATCTTTTGCATACGATCTTTTTGCTTACGATCTTTTGCATACGATCTTTTGCATACGATATTTTTTGCTTACGATCTTTTGCGTACGATCTTTTGCATACGATATTTTTTGCTTACGATCTTTTGCATACGATCTTTTGCATACGATATTTTTTGCTAAACGGTCTTTTGCGTATGATCTTCTGCTTACGATCTTTTTGCATACAATATTTTTGCTCGGTGTGTTTTCATATGACGTGCTTGTTACAATCTAATAAAAGTAGACATGCTAAATATAAATCGATGCCGAGATGAAACAAAAACTAGGTTATTCTTTACAAGGGTAACTATTTAACCTACTTCTAGTTTCTGTTTCATGACTTTTTATGATTTTATATAACTCTTTAATGGTGTATTGAATTTAGAGTCGATTTTATAATTTAACTTTTTTGAGGTGAGTTGGAATTTTTTCAATCAAATGTGATCAAAATCGTCCGCTATAGGGTTAATATCAGTTATGTGTAGTCTTTTAACCGTTGTTTGTTGTATATTTATACATTTATAATATTATTTAATTAAAATCATTCATTAATAGCCTAGTATTGTGGTTGTAGACAAAAAAATAATTGTAATCATTTAAATTTGTATGAATAAAGAAAAACAAAAAAAATGCAAACCAATGAACTGCTAACTGTGGTTAAAAACCAATAAATCCCCTAGATTTTTGCGTTTTCCCTATATTTTTAAGTTCTACAAATTTGGTAAGCAATCACTCAAAACATTTTTGAAAATTTTTCATAACGTGTCAAACGTTGCTCGAGTGGTTATGATGCATCGAAATATAGAGCCGGCCTTAAAAGTTGTTAACCTTTACTAGTTTCTAAAATATTTAGTTGTCGTAAAATATAGGAATCAAGTTTTATTTTTAATTTCAAAATACTCAAATCGAAAACAATTTTTTTTTGGATTTGCTCTCTTATCAATATTTTAAAATAAAAATATTGGGTTAAGAGCTATTTTAAAACAAAAAACTTGAAATCAATGTTTTTATGTAATAGTCAAAAGGGATTCAAAACACCGTTTTTGAAATCTTATAATATTATAAGCAGATAATAGGACAATCTCTATTGCCGTTTTAGTACAGTAATACTCCTTCGTAAAATAATAAACTCGTATTGCGGATTTAACCCTTTAGACCTCTGTAAATTGATCGTTACATTTCTTAAAGATGCTGTCAGAAAGTCGGAGAATTTTTGTGAATTAATATAAAATAAAATCCGAATATTTCTGAACGTATTCTAGATAAATGATTTTGCTAAGGAATTTTATATCTAACTAACTATCATGCCGTTTCCCCGCAGGGGTAAGCAGAGAGGACGGACCGCCAAACACCTCGGTCTTGGCACACACTTCTTGCCTCATTCACATTCATACATACTATAAAACATTCGCCAACAGTTGGACGTAAAAGAAACCGATCTATTTTTTCTCTATATGCATAAACAGACTGAGCCACAGCAATGTATGACGGGATACAGCTAGTTTGATAATAAACAGATCCTAGATTTAGCACACTAGATCGTTTTTTTTTAAATTTTATTTTTATTTTTAACGTACCTACTTATATGATGTTATGTTATAAATTTAAATATAATTTTTAAAGAGGTTTTAAAAAATGTTATCCTATATATTAATGCTTGACCGCTGTTTCGACTTGCGGGGGTATTTTATTTCCAAGATATTTTTGAGCTGAATTTGTACAACAATTTTAGTATGAATTTAGAATGCAGTAGAAATTAGATCCCTTAATTTTATTTTTATAACCACAATTTGTAATATATTCGCAAATATTTTAGTCGAGATGATGGGAGAAAGCAAGAATTTCTTATTATACTCGTAGGTATGTTAATTTTTTTGCAAATGAAAGCGAGAACGCTTGCCAGCGGGGTTATACCAATAATAAATTATACAATATAATTATAAAAGTGTTAAAAAATATAAAGTAGTTCTATATGGTTTAACTGTGGTACAGCTCTAAGAAGTAAAGTCTATCCTCCTAATAGGGGTCTAATAAGTAGGTTTCTAATTTGTTAGTTCTTTGATCTGTTTATCAAACCTGTTAACTGAATATACTGCCTACAGTTTTGTTCGAAACAGTGTATGCATATATAAAAGAAACTTAACCAAACCCATATTTATAATGATAACTGAACTACCTGAGTTCAATGGCCGTTGCTACTGTGGTAGGCCATTCTGTTCTAGTAATATGAGTCATCATTTGATACAAAAAACACATTTGCTTGGCAAAATCAGTGGGTCGAAATATTATAACTGCAAAATTTGGCTAATTATAATTTAGACTCGTTTGGTCGCTAGTGTAATGCAGTAAACTCACGTACAAATTCAACCACTCTAGGGCCATTGTAACATGAGTAGTAAAAGACAATGAGGATTGCTTTGTTATTGAATAAAAGAGGTACGATGATTAATTTTATATTTATTCATAACAAATAGAGCTAGAGACTCTCTAATAACATGATTAGCTTACTCTCAAGGGGTGACGGAAGGAATTTTAAAGTAGCAATAATAGTTAAAAGTGTGACATTGTGTATATCATAAATATTTGACCTGATTCACCGAAATGGGCGCCATACAACTCTTAGGAAAGAATTGTAAATAAGTGAGAGATTGACATGATGACCAGCGATTACATATAGCTAGCTGAAGGCGGCCTTAGATAGTTTGTTATAACGGAAGCGGGGCAAAAGTGAACTGCTACAATATATGTCTGATACTACTCGCAACTGAAGAATTTATTTATCTATCTATCTGTCCTAATAGATTCACTATTTCATCGTGACAGTTGAGCTTACAGAATGCAGTAGAAATTAGATCCCTTAATTAGATTAAAATAAATTCGAATATCACATCACAAGGTTAAATAGATTCGAATGAAGGATAGCAAGAATAATAAAGTAACGTCAAGCTTGGAAATTAAGAGCGAACTAAAAATGATGAGTCGGAAGAATATGTGATTTAAACAAACAATACACATATGTACTATTTGTCCCAACTATGTTTGTTTGTATTAATCAATATAAACAAAAAGAGTTGGGACATTTTTTTTAAATTGTAATTTTTTTTTTCTCTCTTTCTTTCTTCTCTGTTTAAAAAAAAAATAATAGTTTGTTACATTTTTATTGCAATTAAATATCATGGTCACCCTACATGTTTACAGCATTATCTGATATTATTAATACTCCAGCGTCTGGACGGTGTAGGCCCTCTGATTGGTCAAATTAAAATTGTCTGTTTCGGTTAAATTCCGCTAACTTGAAAAGACACGATTTGAAAATTAAGACACGATGCTCATATAATTTTTGGATAATATCGAAGAGAATATGTTTTAGAAAGTTGACAATCCATTGGATTCATTACATTACAGTAAAAATTATCCACAATTACGTATTAAAATTTGACGTTTATCATTATTCACGCGAAAGACAGATTGTTCAGTGTTGCCAGCGTATATGGATTTCCAATCAATGTAAAAAACTTTTATAGCCAGTTAGTGTCAAGCAATGTACAATGTCAGTGTGATTATTTAATGTGAGATATATTATAATTATAAATAATTATAAATAATAAATATAATATATATTTATAAATCCACCATTATAAATTAAATAAAAAATAACCAGTTCCACTCGATACTTATACGTAATTAATTATTTTTTGATATTACAACACCGACCCCATTCGCTGTCATCAGCTGTCATGTTTATATGTGATAATTACAGAATTATTATTGACGTGATAACCGTAGATATTTCTTTTAAAAACTATCGCTGTGAATCGCTAAAAAGAAATATTTTGTTTTCAGATTATTATTTCAATTTAATTACTATGGCTAAAAGGTATGTGGGCAATATTTTACCAGAATTGGTCAAATTTCGGAATGTTCGAATGAGAGGGAAATTTACCAAGCGATTGAAGTGCCATATACCACAAATTTTAGCTTATCCTCCAGCACTTAACGAATGATTGACAGGAGATTGTAGTCAATCTAAAAACTTTAGGAATTTTGTTTGTCAATACAAATGCTACTAGATGTATACAGTGCTAATAGATTTGCCTCATTTGGAGCGCAAATAGCTAATATCCCAGGTAATGGTCCATATTGTTTAAAAAAATTTGGTTAGGTTTATCATCTGACTTCCAGAAGTATACAAGTTGCAGGTAAAATACCTTCCTATGCTCAACTTTATCTATATGATCCTGATGAGGCTGTTAGAGTGCGTATGAGTCATCCATGTTATGCCGATTGCTATAAAAATATAATGCAAATAATTGATGATTGAACTAAAAGAAGCTGTCGAGGAAGAAGAAATACGCATTGCGGCTGAGGGTGGGCAGGTGAGAGATATACGTCTATTATTTACACGTTCATCAGAGGTACAATGCTCCAACCAGTTCTCACGATATCGCCATGGTTTACGTAGCAGACAGACGGGAATTTGTCATCGGGTATAGATATCGCTGTTTAACCTAAAAATGTTGAAGGACCTCAAAGGATGGCAACTTTATCAAAGCATTTAGATCCCATGGTTTTCCCACTACTATTTCCATCAGGTGAATGTGGTTGGACTCCAGGCTTTCAGCATCATGCTGATTTCTGTACTGCTCAATGTCATACTGTAACTGCTATGTAGTTTTATGCAAGTAAATTAGCAGTGCGAAGAAACATATTTAATCCAATCCATTATGCGGGTAAACTTTTTCAACAGTATTTAATTCATGCTTACATTATTTACCAATCTGGTCGCCTAGATTACATTAGGAAAAACCAACGACACCTCAGAGTGGAATGCTATCAAGGTTTGCAAAACCATGTAAGAAATTTAGCCACTGATAGAGGAGTATGTGCAGGTAATACAGTCATTCTTCCATCTTCATTTACTGGTGGACCACTCCATGTGAATAAACTTTATCAAGTTTCAATGGCAATGGTACGTAAATTTGGTCGTCCTGTCGTCGTCATAACTTTTACATGCAATCCCAAATGGCCAGAAATACCAACCGAATTGGAACATTATCAATCGGCCGCGGACAGGCCTGATATGGTAGCCAAGGTTTTCCATCTAAAAGTCAAGAAATTTATTCATGATATGACTGAGAAACATGTTTTTGGAAAGGTAATTTGTTGGGTGTATACAATTGAACAGCAAAAAAGAGGACTCCCTCATCTACATGGTGTGTTTACACTTTGCAGCCAAGATAAGTTGTATACAGCTTCTGATATTGATAATGCCGTATCTGCAGAACTACCCCATCCGAAGAACGGCTTTGTACCATATTATTTAAAAAAATAACATTCATGGACCATGTGGCGTACTTAATCCAAGGTCAGTCTGCATGGTATACGGTAAGTGCTCTAAAAAATTCCCCAAATCATTTAAAGATGCTACTGATAATAATTTCGCAGGCTACCCAGAGTACAGGATACGTGATAATTTTTCTGAAAATCACGTTGTTCGGGATATACATATCGACAATCGATTTGTTGTTCCATATAATGCATTCCTTAGCAAAAAATATGATGCTCATATTAATGTTGAAATTTTTTCCTCTTTGGATAGTATTTATTTATTTATACTGGGTTTTTAGAGATTTTCTCGCTTATCTATACATGATCAATCTCACTCAATTTTACTTCTGGCTTTACATTTACCCGACAGCCAATCTGTTTATTTTGTAGAGGGGCGGGAGGAACAGGCTCTTAGGGAAGCATCTACAAGGAACACCTCTTTAACAGCGTGGTTCCAATTAAATCTTAAAGATATTGAGGGACGCTCTATTCTGTATCAAGATGTACCAAATAACTATGTCTTTTCAGCTGGCAAAAAGTGGACGAGGCGACAGCGGGGAGGCGGCAACATCATTGATGACATACGAGAATGGACGCAGTGCATGACGGAGGCTTCATTGTGTTTGATGCCTAAAATTCTTAGACATCTATTTGTTTTAATTTTAATACAATGTATCCCTTCGATCTTCGGCTGAAGATTTTTTTCATCGTGGTGTTGCTGAAGAAACAGCTATTAATTAATCTTTGTCTTTTAAACATACAGGATATTCTTATGAAGGAGAATTCATCTTGCAGAATGCAGGGCTTACCCGAACCTGATGAAAGTTGCAGTTTTGGACAAGTATCTGATTTTAATGTAATTTCTGAAAACACTTTAGGTGAATTGATGGCTGCCAAACTCAATGACGTACAACTTCAAGCATATAATTCTATTTTGAATAAGTTTTTTCACATGAAAATGATGACAATGAATGTTTCTTCATTGATGGCCCAGGCGAAACAGGGAAAACATACCTTTACTTAACTTTAATTCACACTCTAAGACGAAAAGGTAAAAGAGTTTTATCATACTGCTTTTAATTTACCCATCAATTTACAGGACAATACAACATGTAAGGTCACATCAAAGAATCGGAAAATTATAACGGAAGCAGATATTATAATATGGGATGAAGCACCAGGTGTAGCTTTAGAAGTTATTGAGCGTACTATACGTGATATCATGGGAAGTGATTCTGTCTTTGGTAACAAAGTTATTGTTTTGGGCGGAGACTTTCGTCAGATCCTTCCAGTGTGTCGACGTACTTCACGAGGACAATTAATTGCCGCTTGCATAAAAAGCAGCATACTTTGGTACCATTTGAAAACTTTTCAATTAAAAACAAATGTCAGAGCTTTAGAAAGTGAAAATATATTTTCTAAATGGCTTTTGGACTTGGAAGATGGCAAACTTCCTTCGGTAGAAGGAACATTAGAATCATCTGTGCTTATTCCCAATGTAAATATTTGTCAAGATATTATTCACTATATATACAGTGAGACACATACAACTCCTGATGCCTTAGTGATGAGTCAACGTACCATATTGTGCCCTAAAAATAGTCATGTTTATGCTATCAATGAGGATGTACTTCAACGGAAAGCGCCCCTGAGGTGATATCTCACAAAAGCGGTGCTATAAAAATTTCAGCTGTAACTTAATTCAAGCCAAAATCATTACGGGGAACAGAAAAGGTACAGTACATTTCATTCCTAGAATTTAAAACACTTTTTCGGATGTTACAATTAGTCAAATTAGCTTATGCAATGACCATCAATAAATCTCAAGGACAAACTTTTGAACGGGTTGGACTGTTACTTCCTGAACCAGTATTTTCTCATGGACAGTTTGAGCGCAGTCATCGTTATTTATACAAATTCTGACTGATTGGTATACGGATAATATTGTTTATAAAGAGATTTTTTCCTAATGAAAGTGTATAATATTATGTTGTAGATTGTAAAAAATAAAAGTATAATAAATTGTACTTGCTTAAAAAGTTTTGTTTTTTGACTCAATTTATCCCACCTGTAAGGTTTTCCAGCCTAAGAATTAAGAGAGTTTTGGTGTATTTACTTTGACAATCGTTAGGTAAGAGCGTAATATTATTTCACCCAAATATGTAGATTTTTAGGACATATCCCAATAAAATAATTCTTAATATATTTAAAAAAAAATGTAATTACTTTGACAGTCTTTTGGTAAGAGTATATTATTTTACCAAAGTTATATGTAATATTGTAATATGTTGATATTTTTTTTTATTTTCAAATTACATATAAATATTTTGCAATTTAAGTTTCGATTTAAAAATTAAATCATTTCGGTGGTATGGAAGAGGAAACATTTTTCTCATTGACGAGATTTATGTTGGGGTGAGGGGTGTTTAATGGTTCAGAATGTCTTTCTATTATATATCTACCCATTGATCTAATATCTACCTATTAAATGTAACTGTTAGTATCACTCAAACTGGGCGAAGCCCAATGAAGTGCCGCCCGCAGGGCCTAGCAGCAAAAACCCGCGGAGCGGGTTTTTAACTGCTAGTATTGTAATGAATAGGCTGATAGGTACCATGTAGGTATCCAATTCGCAGAAACGTCAATGTAACAATATTGTTATCTTAAAAAATTCAGCATAAATTCCTAAGATATATTAACTATAAACTCGGTCTACCTATAGAATCAATAAATTACAATCACTTGTTGAAAGAATTAAACTTACTTAAACTCTCAGATAGAAGACTTATTTCCGATTTGACTTTTATTTTTAAAATTGTCAATGGTATTATAGACAGCCCTGATATATTAAGCCTAATTACCTTCCATATACCCACTAGAACCACTCGATCCAAAATTCTTTTTAATTTCAATAACAATATCAGGACTGAGTCATTTAGAAACTCGCTTATACCTAGATTGCATGCAGTTGGCAATGCTTTCTCAGAAGTAGTAGATGTGTTCAACTGCACGGAATATAGTTATAAGAAGGCTATAATAACAAACCTCTGTCGTAATTATCAATGTTATTAGGCATAATACCATTCTATTCATAAGTTATCACAGAACCTAAACTATGCACTTACATCAGATATCAGACAGAAGAGTGTTATCTAATAATTTTACATACTTAATCAAAACTATAATTTTTCCCAAAATTGTTATGAGATGTCTTACTGACAGCCCTGATTCAATAGAGCTAACTCTTAGTTCTCAGCAAATTCAACCAAATTCAATATTGAAGGTAACAATAACCTCAATACTAAACTACTGTACGGATTGAAAATAAAAATGCTATTGTACCTATGTATACCAGATGTTATTCTTGTTTAATTTTCAACATAATTTCTCAGTAATTATTCTGTTTAACATAATACTGTTTCGCTCCTGTGAACCACTGTAAACATAAATCATGTATATTGTAAAAGCCTTTTACGGCGTCTAAATAAATAAATAAATAAATAAATAAATATTTGAATTATTTTTTTTTTAATATTTGTACTATTTTAAATCTCTTATAATCTTTGTACTATTTTTTAACATTTTGTAAAATTATTAACCTCAACACAGGCTTGTCCTAGTGAGGTTAAAAATTATAACTTTAAAAAAATAGATACAATGTAAAGAAACGATAAATAAATAAATAAAAATTTATTCACACCTCATTTGAGGTGGAACACCTCAACATTCCATACCTCATTTTAGTATTTGAGTACCTCTTACAAAATCATTCTGTAATATGTTCTGTAATGGATCCTTTCCAACACTACGTAAGTAGACGTGGAATGATTAGTTGAAGCGAACTAATTAATATCGCACACCAATAATGTAGGATTATGGATAAAGCAAGGATTAACTCAGTGTCAAAACAGAGCAATCTACGTGGCATTTTACTTAATATGTCAACCAATGTTTTTTAAGATATTTTCTGAAAATAAATAAAAAAATAAACCTAAAAATGAGTAATCATAAAAATGGTTTTACGGGTTCCCGAAATAACAAGTAGGTACTAGATATTACAATATCTATAATATAGTATAGACTATTTTTTTAAGAGGATTTGGCGATTTTGTAAGATCTCAAAGCTTTTTCCAAATGCTACGAACGAAATAGAATCACTACCATTCTGACGACAATATTAGCATAGATATTTACAACCTTACAGAGCTCAAAGCTGCTCAATACTGAAGGTAAGATGTCAGAAGATCAAGAGATATCGAAAGCAAAGAGTAACTTTAAAAGATGTATTCCCGTCGCAAACATATTTCTGAATTAGTCCCATGAAAAACTGCCCCTTGAAGTCATCAATTTACGTTGAAAGATGGATACTACGTAGGTAAGTATTTATTTTTTTCTGTTACAAAGCATAAAAGATTTGCGCATTCGAAATGGAAAAAGGATTTCAGATGATTTATTGAAGACTTAAAAAGAGAATTATTGATAATATTTCTTACGGTTTGCTGAAAGGTATTTGCCTTAAAATTTATTTGTTTAACTTTAGGATTTATCATACCCGTAGTTCTCGTGGGAGTAAAGAGAGAAGTATATAGCGTCATATACTAATCCCACCGTTTCATGACGTACTTCCTTCCTACCACTTTCATTCATTTCTCCTTCTCTAGCTTCCGGTTAACAACTCCAGCAGTATTGCGGTTTTTATAGTTCCATTCGCTCCGGGCACTATGAAAAATGTATATATTATTTGTTTAAACATACAGAATACATTTAATTGCAAGTGATAAGGCAGGTGGTATATTAAATTTTATATGGTTAGTGTACCGATTACGTATTTTCATACAATATATCAGTATTTTCGTCTTAGATAAGAATAAGTATTAATCTTTACTAATTAATGTGTTTAATAACATTTTATATAATATAACATGAGTAATAATTACAAATGCGGGGTACGTTATTTTTTGGGTTCTATTCTACTAAATCTACGTACTTATGCGACGAAATTTGTTCGTGGTAGTTATGTAAATTTATGTTTTTATGTATTTTTTCTCGTCTACTTCCTAAATAAATAATCGAATAAAATATTGCATTTTTTCTTCTTATTTTCATCTTTGCTCTTTTAAATTAATAGGAAAATAAGTTATTTCACATGGTCACCCTAAAATTTCGAAATAGGTTCCTTCAGCTTAGTGGGTCATGCAACAATATTTATTTATTTAACGCCCAGAGGGCTTTTACATGTAGGTGGTACAATTTTAATGACAGACAGTTTTGAAACATGAGAAAGAAATAATAAAAAAAAATTACATTAAAAAATAAAACATGCAAGAAACAAAATTAAAAATAACAAGAACATAAATTAAAAATACAGCGATTTGACTGGTTTACAAAAAATATAACTTCCATTTAGGAATAGTGTTGAAATAAGTCTTTTACGTAATCCACAAAATTAATATTAAATATATCGACATCACCTAAGTATTGGTTTCCCATAATGTGAAACCGTTGTATTGGGGAGTACACAATGTAATTGCGCTTATGTGTGTTGCAGTGGAATAGTGTATTTTTTCGTCTTGTTATTGTAGGTATTCGTAAGTTTATGAGTTGCAGAAGTTCGCAACAGTCGAATTTAGAGTTTAGGATTTTGAATAAAAAAGTTAAGTCCTTTATTTTACGCCTTTCTTCCAATGTGTGTATTTTTAGAGTATTTAATAAGAAATGATATTGTAAGTCTTCTAGTGGGATATTTAATTTAAAATTTATAAAACGTAGAAATATTTTTTGTTTTCGCTTAATGTTATAAGTGTGAATTTTGTAAGAGGGAGACCAATTGTAGTCACAATACAGGCTAGTCCCAGTGAGGTTAGTAATTAAATTAAATTGAATTAGATATGTATAAAAACAGATAGCGTATTAGAAAAATTCAAAGTAATGCTTTAAAAGAATATTGTTGTCTCGTTTCTTTCTCTCCTTTCCTATCCCCTCTATTTGTAATAATCTATTTTTACAAATGTATCAGTGGTTAAGTACCTACTTATATATTCCTACCTTGGCTTTGTGTTTATTTGTATATCCCTGTCTGTTTCTTTTTTGTTTTTTATTGTTTGTTTTCTTTAACCTCCATTTTTCTGTTTTTTTACAGCATGTGAAACTTATCATTTTGATTATTTTTGTGCTGTTGTGAAACTTAAAATTTTGATATCAACATACTAATGTAAAATTGTACCTATTAACTCCAACCTATGTATTGTAATTTCCTCTGGTCCTAAAATGAGTTTTAAAGTCAAAAATTCTTCGAGAAATTTTAATATTACACCAAAACTGATACTGTCATGATCGTGTGAAATTATGACATGCGAAATTTACCATTGCTGCAAGGCTTCGAGAAGTAGAGCAGGTAAAGAAGTGATAGAATATGAAGGTTGGGAAGTACCAGATCTATTTACTAAACATATTTAAAGCCACTTTCGGCAACGTTTTATTTCTGACCGGTTGTCTCTGTAGAGCAACAATGTTATTACAATCTACTCTGATGTGAGGTGTAATGTGTTTCCCCTGAAACCATTTTGAATTTATAACCTAATAAAATCCATTGAATATAAAAATATACCTGTAAGGTGTAGATATTTAGGTATAGGTACTGTTTAAAGTTGTATTCAAGAAGGATTATTTCTTTAAAGTTGTTTATATTAAACCATATCCTGGGGTAAAGGCTTCAGTTTTTCGGGCAATATTTCTATAATAATTACCTTCGATATCGTGTTTTCGGTTAGTTTACTGTTTTCACATCACTTATATGGTATATATTAATATACGGTATCATCAAAATTCAGGCGTTTTACAGGACCTTACCACTCATTCAGAGGGAGACCTTATACATAATTCAATATGATAAACAGTTGGGGATGTTTACTGTTTAGGTTCCCGCGAGGGTTCAAATAATTAACTATTATAAAGGGAACTGCCATTTGGGCAGAGTGGCGTCTATGACATAACATTCGAAACAATAAATAAAGAGAAAATGTTTTAGGGTCTTATCCGGAATTACTACTTTAAACAAAAATCCTACATTTTGTTGTTTAGACATGTATTCACTTCAGATTACCAACAGATCCACCACTACCAAGCAACATTTTATAAAATGCAATTCTAGGGGAAGCACGTCTTATTACGAATTCCATTCATTTTTTAATGATATTTCACCTTCTTACTTAAATACAAGAATTTTTTATTTACAAAGCCCGCCAAAACTGTTTATTAAAGCCATAATAGTTTTTACCTTTTTTAAAAGCAAAAATGCAGAGGCCATTGTAGCGGTGCAAGATAGTAAAATATTTTCGCAGTAATAAATACATCCTAGATTACACCAGAAAAATGGTTTCTTGCGATATAACTATATTTTAGGCTTTATTGATAAGAATCATTAACAAACATTTTATAGAAATAACTTTAAAACCATTTGGTTGATAAAAAATACGTGAGTTTGGACAAATCAGAATCCAAACGAGAGGTCTTTTTGCCTTTCCATCATGGGCAAGAAAATAATTATTTTATGAAGGTAATTACTGAAATCGAGTATCGAATAGTTGTTTTTGATGATGCACTTCCATGGCAAAGTGGTTAGAACCTTGAACTAGCCACAGAGTTCACGGATTCAAACGTAACGTAAATTGAAATAAAAATTGAATTTTTTAACATCGAATCAGTGACTAGCATCACCATGGTGAGAAGCAACCAATTATAATCAAGTATGGGCAATTCGCATTTTTTTTGTAACACGAAGTTCACACAGCCATAGTCTACATAAGCATTTAATTCGGCCAATTTATCTCAGAGAATGAGAGAATAACGTAGAGAGAGACTGTTTAGCTAATATGGGTAGTCGCCTTGGGTCTTAGTCTCAGAGGAGTCAGTACCATTATATATTTGTCTTCATACATATATAAATTGATTTAGTTTATTTACTAGGGATACGAAACACGTCTTGACAAGCTTTGAATAACATTATTTAGGATTTTCAAGGCGAACGATTGAAAACACAATCGGTTTTTATGTAAGCACTAGTGCAGACCCACGAGAAATCACGGGATAGTAATTATTGACAAAACTGTTCCATATTGTATTATCGGTAGCTACTTTTTCGCTCTTAAGTTAGTTACGCAGGACGCACAGATTACCGAAATCAGTGTAATCGTAAAATGTTTGGTGCCTGCTTTGGCTTATTAGACCTAAACAATGCATCACAAATATTTTTTTTTTCATTCAACGAAGTCTAAAAAAACATTGTCAAACAACACTGGATTCGATACTTACTGTTACGTGTGGGTGTGCTGAAGAGATAATATATAGTAGAATAAATGATCTCAAATACCCCCCCCCCCCCCTAAAGGTGAAATCTATTAATACATCACAACTGTACCGACACGTAATGAATAATTAACTTCTTAATATATTCATCTTATATGACTCCTCATCAATTCGCTTGATTATTCTATTGGAAACGAACTCCCACTATCGTGTTTGTAGAATATCGTTACTAATTCTCTCACAATATGTTAGTAATTATGCTCATATCCAGTGAACATTTTTAATTCGTAGTTAAGGCACGCTTTCCGGTCAGTGGCGCTTCGGTAAACTTCGAGGTCATTGGGCATTGAAAAGGGTTCTCACCCGCAGACAAATATAAAAATATTATACTAAAACGCGGTGAAATTTTAGTATAATATTTTTATGTTTAGGACAGATTTAGCCGTGTACTTCCAAGGCTTTCTTTTCCTCATCCATTCCCTCTCCACTATCTTCAGTCTTACACCATTGAAAAACAAAATTAAATTAAACTGCATCATTAAACTGGTTGGCATATTCGTATAGATAAAGTGTTATGCATACGTACAGAAACTCATTTAACCTATCAGGAAAAAGAATTCTCTTTCGGGAACAACTCATGCAGTATCACAGAAATCGTTGTAACTTCCTTAATGTTCTGATGAAAAATGTGATCTGAACGGTGATAGAAAGAGAAAGCACCATGCTTTATATTCAAAAATTTAAAAAAATTAACGAAAGACGAATTAAAACGTGCACTTTAATGAAACCAAAGGTACCGACCAGAATTTTCCATAAAATATTTTTTATATGAAACGACAGTAAAATAAGGTGTCTTTAACGTACATTATACCTTCTGGCATTTTTTAAGTTTGCAGTCAAAAATTTCATTTTGGAAAAATATATGTTTATTTCTGATAGTAAAATACGAGATTGTATTAAATCATTTTTTAAAAACTGTTATTAGTTTTTGGAAGCGTTCAGAAATATTCCATTTATGTGGATTTTATTGCAAAGCGGAAATACTCCGATCGTCTGACAGAATGTGTCTGAGGCCTGAAGAGTAAATAATAAATCATACAAAAATCAAAAAACGGTAATATCTTTCTCTTTTTTAATACCTGTTTTTACCGGCTCTTTGTTGACATTAAAGAAATCATGAGCATCAAACCGACTGCGCCGTTTTGACACCAAAGCCATTATGTATTTAATTTTTTTTTTTAATTACCTCTTTGAAGGTTCATGACATCCAAATGTTAAAATTTTAAAAAATTATTTCAAGTCCTGTTAGGAATCAGCAAAGTAAAAGCCTTTCGTTGTGATTTTAGCACCTGTACGCTAAGTACAAAAAAAAACTTAATACAATGGTAAAGATCCGTTATGTAACACATTATTTTTTTTAAATGTCAAAAGTGATTGCATTAAAATCCTATATTTCTTCCCTGAGTACCGTCACACAAAATATAATATTTCCCCACATGAACCATATGAGACTGCTTGTTTTACGAAATTACGTTTTTTTACTGGCTACTTTTTTTTATTCGTGGAAAATTGCTGTACCATCCTAACGAAACGTTGCTTTCAATGATTTAAGCCGTGTTTGGTGACCAGATCTGAATAGTACTTCCCCACTTTCCTGATTCCCATCTCACTCCTCTTCCAACTAGCTCTAGCCTCACAACTAGCAGCAAACGATTGGAAGCAGTTGAGACTCTTGAGTGATAAAGACATTTAAAAAAATCCTAAAAAGTGTTAGTTTTGGAAAAAACAACGAATAATGTTAAAATTAACGACATACATGTTTGCAGAAAATGCTGTTAAATAAGACTTGGTTCTTTACTAGCGGTGGCATAAAATTAACATTTTTATAAACTAATTTGTGGCGAGAAACAACTTGTTATGGCCTTTTACAAGGTCCTTCATATGAATATTTTAGATGTGTTTATATTTATTCATAAGAAGACGTTTCTTTTTTATTTGGAATGCCGTTTGTCTGACTGGTTGTCTGCTTTTTTGTATTTTGCTATTTATTAAAATGCAGTAAGGTTTTGGGATATTTTATAAGCCCCAGATCACGAGATGTATTTTTGTAGGTAATTCAATTAAAAAATACATTGATTGAATATTTGTTTCTATATATTTATGCACCTGATAGTTGTTTTTTTATTGCTATTTATGCTGGGATTTTCGGTTTTAGTCATGTTTCTAAAATTATCAGAATAGGATTATCCTTGTTATTGCTCTATAAAAGTATAAAAATCTTCAACGTATTTTGTAAAAGTGTATGGATTTTTATGTGTTTGTTTTTACCACTAAAATTATATTATATTATTATTACTATTTTTTTCCTCTCTTGTACTAGCATGGAACTAATATTCCTACTCTTAGATTGTATTACTCATTCTTTTATGTGTAAGATCTTGTAAAGTCGCTCAACACACATTAAAACAAAATGGTTTTGTAAAAATAATTTTTAATTCATAAACAATACGCATTGGTAGTTATTATGTTGATATTTGGTTGTAGTTTCAATACCGCCAACCAAGTGTCGGCAGAGTGTGTAAATCTAAGTTATTATTTTCCAGTTTGTGTAGTTTTAATATATTTGCATAGGTGGCGATACCCCATCACAGAGACAACATGCCGGCTATACCCGAATGTTTACGAGTACAGTCAATTCAAGCCGATCCCTACAAAAGAAACTCCAGTTCCAGTTGCTTTCCTCGTTGGAATATATCGTCGTTTCCAAAAGAAAGAATTTTCATCCTCTAAAGTATTAATTGTAATTATCTTACGATAAAGTACATAACTAGTAATCTTTGACGGATCGAAATATTTATTAAAAACTCCCGATATTAAGTGAATTTCATACTATTAAGAAAAATAACATTATACCTGTACATTACAGTTATGTAATGCAGATAATAAATAGAAGTTAAAAATCTAACACTTAATATTTATTTATACAGCCGCATTTCCATAAGATTCGTTAAAATAATGTTGCGACCTAAAATTCCCTAGAAATTCTACACAGAAAAAACTGTGCTAATTTCTTGACACCAAAACTCATAGCTGAAAAGATGTTGATGCTGCGTCATAGTAAGATGTATAATTATTTTGAAAAAATGAACATTCAATTTTCGAAAAAAGTATTACAACAACATGAATAGTTGTTTTTAAATGAATTATTTTGGATCAACAATTCCTTATTATTTTTTAGATTGATAAAACGAAATATGTGTTTAAAACGTAATTGGCACATTTAAAGAAATTTAAATGAACCAACGACAGGATAAAGTGCCAGACTTTACGGTCTTAATACATAATGTCCGTATAGCTCGCTTCTATGTTATTTCTTATTGTGCATGCCAACAATGAACATTACCCAATTTAGGCAAACCAATTCATTATAAAATCCATGCGTTTTTGGAGGTCAACGATTTCGAGGAAACGCCAAAAGTCTGTTGACCTCAGATAAAAATGTTATTTATCACAAATTCAGTTGATTCGAACATTACCATCAAGTAAAAATTTTATGTTTTGAAGTGAAAACATCTTTAAAATTGATGCCGGGTTTGTGAATTTTTGTCAGCGTAATGATCTAAAACTTCAATAATTCGGATAAAAATAGACAAAGCGCAGCTTTATTAATGTTTTTTAAGAGGAAGAATGAACGTTTATGCCTGTACCGCTTCGAAAAATAATTAGGGTTCTGAGAAAATATATATATGTCTTTGTTGCTTTATTGACATGCTCTTTAGAGTAGTCCCAGAGAGAGTTTGTACGTACGTCATCGACGATCATCCGCCTCCTTCTCACACATAGACCCTGTATGTAAAAGAAAAAGAGAGAAGATACTAGAACAATGACGTATGACCTCTCTCTAGGACAAGTATATCGAATTGTGTGATTGTGTAGAGCATACCCGTCTTAACCCAACCTAACCTAGCTCAAGAGCGTACCTTTATGCTGTATCCCCACATATTTCGGGTGTTGGTTAGGTTATGACGCATAACTTATGAGTAGCATGAACAAATGCGAAATGCATTCGTGAGCATTTCGAACAGCCACGCGCAATCTTGCAGATATATTTTCGTTTGTATTTTATATTTATGAAACATGACTCAAACTAAAACTATATTACTAATATAGGCGGTTAGAACGATAACACATTAGGTTCGTGTATTTCAAATAATATTATGTAGAATTTAAAATTCAAGGCACTTTCATAAAAGTTTATTACTTTCACCACAGTCTGTCATAAAAGTAACGAGAAGTCATTCCGAGTAACAAATGTGAAACATTTTTCAGACAACCTTATCATTCGTCCCTTTTATGGTGAACGATGCAACACCCACACTGTGTTGACAAGCCATAACCATATTATGCATCACGTTAGAATGCATTTTAGCAAAACAAACAAATCGCCGTGGGAACGCCAAATTAAATCACACAAATTAGTTTTGAGATGATAATAATAATAATAACCATTTGTTATTTTGGCTACTGGCATTATACCTAGCTCTCTCATTAAAAATTTAGGCGTATTAGATCTATCAAAAAATTTACATATAAAAATGCAAAAATCAGTCATTTTAAATACATGTAGGATTACGAAAGATTTTTTAAATATTTATGTTGAGGGATCAGTAGGATTTATAGGCCCTGTTAGGAGTTCTACCGAGCCGAACCCTCTGATATGAAAATATCCGGAGTCGGTGAATTATTTTCCCATTTGATCTTTGGTGAGTTGACGTGTTGTTCTTGTATTGTTTTGTATTTATTTTGCTTATATAATGCACTTGCATAATGTAGATTGACTAGATGATCATTTGTGGAAAAGTGTGTAGAAGGGTTTGGTTTTTTCCTATGGGGAAGATTTAACCCGGACATAAAGTCGGAAAAAAAGTAAAAACATGGCATTTATATAGCGCAGTTTAGTGTCATTTCACTTCAAGTGCGCTTTACTATAACAAACTTAAAAACGGTAATTTAGTATTAATGGTCCTGTTTTTTAAATTATTACTACAGTGTGCCTTACCCGATACAGATCTAATATTTAAAAAACTAAATATACTGTTTATAAAAAGTAATGACAAAACATAGAATAACAATAACAGCAAGTAAGGACAAAACAAGAAAATTAAAACTAAAACATATTATAGAACATGAGACAGTTTGTGCTCAGAAATGAGAATCTTCTGAGCAGACATTTTAAAAAAGAATTTATGGGATATCAAGGATTTGTATAAATTATGTTTCTGAGATAAAATAAATCCTAAACTAAGTGAAATACGCTAAAAAATAACCCCTTTAAACTCATAACCTGCAGTGAAAGACTGATCGAACGTTACCTTAAAGACTTTTCTATATCTTTTGATTGAGCTTTAGCAAAATTCCAATTGACATGAAGATATTTTTTTAAATACTTCATTTTCATCCACAAATAATTAATGACCACACAGCAATTGAATGTCTAAGATTATTTGAATACCTGCAGTACAAACACACCCATGAGTCTAGCAAAATAAATTAAATAAGATTCCCCTTCAGAAAAAAACAGAGTAAAAAATTGTTGATGTACAGAGCAATGAAGATATTTGGTGAATTATTAGAAAAAATAAAATTATTAGATACATAAACAAATTTAAAGCTTAATTACGAAAACGTGTGATTGATTTATTCTAAAAATGTTTTATTAATAATACA
The DNA here is from genome assembly GCA_026573805.1 of Hesperophylax magnus. NCBI lineage: Eukaryota > Metazoa > Arthropoda > Insecta > Trichoptera > Limnephilidae > Hesperophylax > Hesperophylax magnus. The sequence continues at coordinate 12,475,708 of JAIUSX010000012.1, forward strand.
CGACCGGTCGGTGGCCGAGTTGACATCGCGTTTGGGTCCCACCCAGGCGTAGTGTGTTCAATTCATCGGCTGGCTAAGTCCTCCATCACAACACAAGCAACATTTTCAGCTTACTGTGGTGGTAGTAGGAGATTTTCAAATATTGTCAGGTTATTCGTAACCCGGGAATGTTTGTCTTTCTTTAAAAAAAAAAAAAATGTGTTAAAAAAAAATAACGTTAAAGACGTGTAATAAGATTTAATACGGGTAAATTGAAGGTAGATCCATTCAAACTATTGTACTGTTAAGCAACAACAATACTCAGTTGCGTCGTTTTAATGCATCGAAATTGTGCTCTTTAGTCAAATCATACGTTTAATTGCCAACAGCGCTTAAAGAATTTAGGGACTATCAAAGTTCATTCTCCCTTGGTAATTACGGTGTTTTTACTTACCACGGCTGAATTCAGTGATATAATTTCATAGAAATTCCTTCATACGCTTACCTAACACTCTTAAACATTGCATACCAATCATTATGCTTTTCATTACCGTTGTATTTTTATATTGAGATTATACTTACGGTTGATGCTAGTATGAGTATAAAAATCAAAATAAATTATAACTATTTTTGCGCACGTGCAAAAAATGGTATTAGAATCCACGTAAGACAAGTGTTTGTACCGGTTTTCCCACTCACGACTTAGACGCTTCGTTGATCATTTTTTGTGCACATGTTTGTATCTATTTTTGTTCACCAGGCAGCCGAGTTGCCAAATAAGTCAAACCAGTTTATTCTATGCGGTCTTTGTCCCATTCAAGGTAGGCCGTACTGTGTGGCACATCGTACGATTGGTAAATATGGAATTGTGGATACTACAAAAAAATTAATAAATAATATCATCCGATTTTAATGTGTATAATTTAATATTCCAAAAAATTTGAAAAATTAAAAAAAAAAAATGGAAAAGAGTTACAAGTTCCGCTCACAGCGTGTTTTTTAGCTAAAACTTTGTTTTTAAATCAGATGTTGACCGTAGCTTTCCTCTTATGTTGAACGTCATGTGTGCAAAATTTCATCAGAATTCCGCTTTAAGCGATGGGAAGAAGGGTGAGGATGGTTTCCGAATCTCACGTATATAGAGAGTGTACAAAGTTTCATCGATTTTGGAATAAAATTTTAGATTTAAAAAGAACCCACCAACTACTTACTTATATACCTATATATACTCTTATTTATATACGAGTATATCCCAAGTAATATTATAAATTTGAAACTTCAATGTTGGCCTTATACATTATTTTTTCTGGGCTTATAAAAAGACTCATCTAAAAAATACTCGATTATTTATGTATTTTACTAGCAGTATTTAATTAAAGCATCGGAAACTTTTCTAGGCGACCAAATTTTCAAACCAAAAACACATGATTTTGCATTACTACGTATGGCATCGCCTTAAGTATTCTTTGACGTCGCAACGGTGCGACAGATCGACGTGAGTTTTGCATAGGGATAGTTGGTGGACTGGGTAGTGATACAAGGCTATGTTTCATCTCGGAAAAACATTTTTTTTAAATTCCCGTGGTAAAACACTTTGTACGCTAATTTCTCCCTAATACCAAGCGATTGAAGCCGCAGTTAAAAGCCATATATGTGATAATTCGTCTTTGGCTGTTACCTACATTTAACATTATTTTGTTTTTATCCTGAAAATAGTTGCGCTAAGGTACCTTACGTTATAATAGTTACGCTAAGGTTCAATTGCCCAGAGCATGTAGGACTGCAGCATTTTCTTTCCACCGTCCTCATCTCCTTACCCTTCTCACTACCTTCAGCCCCGCAACATACCCAGACTGGATTGGACTCTATTGCAGTTTCACAATAAAACAAAAAATATTACAAAAAAGTAGATTTCATCAGATCAATCATAAGTAGCTTCATGTGAAATAACTATCAATCATTTTAAACTGGCTGCATTATGGTTCAGAGCCAATGAGCTTACCGCTCTGCCATGCAGCGCATCAATAAACAGTATAACGTTATATATTTTTTTAGTTCTTCCACCAACGCGCTTCTGAACTTACATCTAACTCAAACGCGTGCAAGTCTTCGCTTGAAAAGACTAATTAATTATATTCTTGGGCCCGGCCGTTATAAACTCGGCTATTTTTAACATTTTATGAGATGAAACTTAAAAAAAACTCGTTACAAATTTTGAAGTTTCGTGCCAGTGTAGTTCGGGGATAATATTTTCGGCACGAGACGAAGATGAATTGTCCGCTGGCTCGTTGGGATATTATGACTTAACGATGTTTTGTGCGGTAGGTCATTACAGACTGTCGCTAATGACACAATATAATATTATACCTACTCGTAATAAAAATGTACCCACAAGAAATAAAAAATTAAGAAACGCTTATAACGAATCTATGTAATGAGGTATATAGCTAGGAGCCAGCTCTGACGTTCGCAGTATGAGCCACGCATTTCGGATCCCTGTCCAATGTGAGATTTCACAGGCATTGGTCGGTTACAATTTGTACTGGAAAATATAGGGAAAGCATTGATGCGCCCTTGAGGTGATTTCTCACGAAAACGGCGCTATATAAATTAGGCAAATATTATTTCTTCATTAAGTGATGTTTACAAAGTTACTGTTTAATTTTAAATTAGCCAAATATTATTAAATATTATAACCTTTCATTGGTAAGTAGCGTTTTACTATTATAAGTAGCCGTGTAAATTGACTTATTAATGTTATAACGTCGTGGAGTATTTGCGATGCGGCGGGCGGCCGCCAGTCACCTTTCGACTCGTTTGTTGAACTCGTTCGCGGTCGGAAGAATTAGGGCGACATCGACAGCCGCCACACCCCCCCTTTCTACATCCACAAGGAAACAATATTTCACCCTGATATTGCAAGGAATATAGACTCTATTTATATATAACTCAATGTATATATATATATGATGGCCTCCGTGGTCGAGGGGTAAGGTTAGGTTAGGTTAGGTGACCACTCCGTGGTCCTATTTGATCAATATGTATTATTTGGCGATTAAATCAGTTAAAATAAAATAAGGTATACTTGCGGTGCGCTCCTTGCAGTGAAAGATACTCTCAGTATCGCCCTGGTGTAAGACAAACATTAATTTGAAACGTTGCTTTAAATGGCTTTAGACGAGTTTAGTGACCAGATCTGAATAGCCAGGAATATTCCCACATTTATTTTTTTACATCTTTTCCTCTTCCCACTACCTCACAACGTGCCACAATCGGGGATGCCATGGTATCACTGGCTCCAGATGGTTAAGAGCAATTGGTACTCTTGTGCGGTATTCACTTATTTTACTCGTTTCGTAAGAAAATAGAATTTTTAAGAATGTTTTAATCGATCTTCTGAGAGATAAAATACATATATATGTATTTTTGGGTGAATTCGGATGGTAAAACGGCATAAGAACTTTACGAATGAACAGTAATCAAAAATTTCTTTAGTTTTTGGATGAATTTCTTGACTTTATTCCAAAGAAACTTCCTGAACAATCTTAGTGCCCAGGTATTGACTGATAATACTTCAGTCAACACTTTTATGGGTGACGCCTAAACTTCTATATGTTTTCTGACAATTCACGAACCAAAACTAATATCGACGAAGAAGAGAATAAAGAGCTGTTGATGAAATCTATAATGGCCACAGCGAGATAACTTGATTATGTATATGTTAGAAGAAGTAGAGCATTAATCCACTGGTTATTGATATAAAGCAGTCCCAACAGGTTAAAATAACCAACATTTATTTAAGATGCTGCCAAATTACAAAATCATGTGATATCTTAACTGTCACAATTATTCTCACAATACAGGTGAGAAATGAGTACGGCTTTTCACATTAAGATACTGTTAAAAATGTGACTGCATGACCATTTCCTAGTAAAATATTAGTCATTCAGAATAAATCTGATCAACATGTCCGAATAAATACATGGTGTCTGGGGGTAAAGTGCACTAACTTTGGGAGGTGCTTTTACAATGACGGTAGAAGTAAAAACGATAAATAACTTTTTTTCGAAACTTCAATGTTTATTTCTCCTTACAAATATGTTTTTCTATATAAGAATATTTATTTTTACACACAAGCAATTCAAGTTTTTTTACCTGTAGACTACCTTAAAAGATTGGAATTTAGAAAGAAAAAAAAAAGTTTTTTACTTGTAAAATCATGTAAATTCACCTACCGAAGTTACCGCACTTCACCACCGTACACCCTGTTTAATGGAAGAGATGCGACAATATTATTATTATTTTTAAGAACACATATTCCGACTCATTTAAAACATATTCGTGCTTTACCAATAGTTTGTTGTGAAATTTGTCAAATCATTCGTTAAGCTCTCCAGTCCCGTTTTTAATAAGAAAACGAATAATTTGACCATATTTTTAATAAATTAACAATATTTCAATTCAGTTAAGTTTTCTCCGTGCAGATTAATGACAATGATATGTGTCAATGGGTTCCATGCTAACTCAACACAATGACTATTTAACACACTTTTAAAAAGTGATATAAAATCATTAAAAACGATGAAATTTTTTTAATCTAACCTACTTAACCCAGTTAATAAAGTTTTTGTTTCATCACTTTCCATGACTTTATTTAACTTTTTAAAGATGTGATGAATTATCATTTTGATGATTTATCCGGTCACCGTGTCAATGTGATGATAAATCTAAGCAAAATTTAGTAGATAGCAATACCGTTGTTTTTCATTTAGATTACTTTAACATGAAACTTAAATGGGGGTACCATCTAAGATCTAAAGAAGGTTGTAAAAACACATCTGATAAAGATTTACGTCTTGCGCACGCATAAAACGTAATGGGAGTGATGCAAACATGCAAAGCACAAACGAATAAAGACAAAGAACAGATGGATCGTGTTTAAGAGTGATCACACAAGGCGAGTAGGCACACCCTGAAGACTTTTACAGGCGTCTCAGTAGCGACCAGCGACGTCTTACCGTTTATTCTTGTATCGAAGATATCCACTTTATTTTTGTTTAAAGTTGTTTCCCTGTAGGCTGGCGAAAGGGGCCACTTCGTATATTTTTAAAAAGTCATGACATTAGATACCTGCCTATGTAATTGAATCCAAGCAGAATGTTCTAGGTCCTCTGCTAACGCAGAGGTGATGCTTTTCATCTTTATATTTTGAGTAGCTGAAATCCCAAGCGTTGCCCGTGCTTTACGCAGAGTTTTCCCAAATCAGATGTAGATTTCCTCTTATTTGGAAAGTTTGCGAAAATTCATCAAGAGGTATCCAACTTTAATTACTGCTTTAATATGTGGGAAAAGGGGAAAAGTGTTTTTTTTAAATCTCATGAGATACTCAATATCATCTTATTTTGATGGTCAAGTGTGAAAAATTTGTAATTGAACTATAATTTTGTGTCAAATTTAATTTACGTTTTTATTTGAATAAATAGATATGTATGGATTGATAACTAACTAACCATCACGCCATTTTCCCGCAGGAGTAGGCAGAAAAGACGGACTGCCAAACAACTCGGTCTTGGCACACACTCCTTGCCTCATTCACATTCATACATACTCTTATATTATTGTGACTCTCGACATGGTCCGACTCAAGTATTTGATTTACTTGATCGTGCAATGCTTGACTTATGCTACCATTCAGATTGAGAGATAGATAAATATGTTTGAAGTCAATGAAATGTGCTAATATAATTAATATTATGGTTCTTTTCCCGTGAAACCAATATAATGAAAAATTTAGATAGGATGTACTTGCATTTGCTAATAGATACTATTGATCGATTATTCCTTTTCAGCTTATCAAGATTCAAAACTTATTGAATTATGCAGACGATGAGAAACGATAGTAGGCAATGTAAGTAAGGAGATAAGTCGGAAGAACTTCTCCTCCCATCTCGGATGAATTCATCAACAAAATGATGCAATTGATGGCGTTAGTTTTACATATATTATCATAAAATATCGTCGTTAGAACAAATTGAAAGGCTTACTAAGATGACTTCGTGAATGCAATCGGAAGTGAAATTAGAACGCGGGGCACCACCTACTATGGCAGACATAATCACCTCGATTGCTCAAGTTTTCTATGGATCTCTTCTAGGCGAATGCGGGGGACGCATAATAAAGTATTTAGTGAGATGTACTCGTATATCATAGATGATTCTTATATACGTTTTACATCCAATTTTCCAGTCTAAATATGCCATCAATATTTATGTATGGTAATCGTGAAAATTTCGAAAATGGAAAAATAAGGCAAAAAAATCAAAATTTATGAAAAAATCTTTACTAGTTAATAAAAGTTACGTATTCTAAATAAAAAATACTAACTTTTATAAAAGGTGAAACGTTAAAAAAGAAAATATTAAAGGGTTTGGCATGAGAAGAGGTCGAGTTCAAGTGAGACTTTAATCCAGAAATAAATAGGGTGAAGTTCAATAAAAATAACTTCAAATACCTATTTTTTTATTATGTGTATATATTAAAAATTGAATAGATTTTCAAAGGTCTAATTTCATCCTCGCTAATAATAAAAAAACCCATTTTCACCCTTTTTAGGTCTCCTCTATTCAAAATCGAATTTTCGGTACAAACTATAGGAGTAGTGATATTTGGAGCCACATTATTCTATAACACGCTGAATAGATAACACACACACACCTTCAAATAATCCAAGTAGATTTGAATGGAAACCGATGTCGCTACTAAGTATAATTTGATTACAGCCCCGAGAGAGCCAATGAACATGCAGCGCTTTGTCTCTCTTATACTGCCTGACATCGTATGTAACATTCCGTTTGTAAATCAATTAGTAATTCTTACTGAAAGAACTATTTTTGTTAATTTTAAATTAAGGCCCGAATGGCCAGACTTTTGGATCACGAAACACGCTCACATCGCATTTCTTGTGTTCTTTATTATTTGCTGAATCTCAACAACCTCTGCTGAAAGTACCATAGTCAAATTACCATAAAAATTATCCTAATGTATACCCGTTAAAAATTACGGGATATTATAAGTGTAGGATTTGAAACACTTAGAGTATTCATTAAAAAATATATTTGCATCAGGATCATGGCCAAAAGACAGAAAATTACATTTCAAATAAACAGCGTTAATAAACATGCAAAATTCCATCGGACTTCGGTCAAATATTTAAACATGTGAAATACACATCTCAAATAAAGAATTATTGTTTAACAAAATAATGCATCTACTGCATCGCTAACAGTCAGTTACAATTTTGAAAACCAAAGCAAATCGCAGTTCTAGAGTTCATTAAACCTAAGCTACACAGAGACACATCACCGAAATTATTAGTTTTAATTATTAATTGTTTGCTGAATCACAAAAACCCGTGCTGGAAATAGAATAGTCAAATTACCATAAAACTTTTTATTTTATATATCAAATGTCATGAAGTGAACCAATCAACCAGACTTGCTAAATCTTAATTCAAATTTATAAAATATATTTTTTTTAATTAATGACCGACTTCAAGCAACTTTTTTGAAAGCGTTTTCTGAATTTTAATACAGAAATTGAATAATTAAATTCAGATAATGAAAATAATGAAAAGCATTATTTTTTTTAAATAATGGTTATTGCCCATGAATATATGAATGGAGTTACAAACCATTGTTCAGTTGATAATATAAACCCATTGGTCACGGCAAGGTAATCGGGCATTGTTTTAAAAACAAAGCGACAATTTGTTTAAAAACTTGAAAATAAATATATATTCATTGCGCAAGGAACTGAATTATTCCACACTAGTGTCTAGTAACCACCCGGCTCCGTCCAAGTTTCAATACTTTTTTCTACTATTTTTTATTCCCGTATTGTTTAATACATCGAAAATTATATAATAAATTATATAAATAGACGCTGTTTGGCTCAGAGCGAAGCCTTAGTGAAAGATTCATACCTACGCAAAATTTATAATATGTAAGATTTCCTATAAATGGGTTCCGTAGAAATATTTTTAAATCGAATACCTACCTCAAAATCTTGCTTATACTTATGTGAAGTATCCATATTAATTTAGGTAAAATTTCTCGCCCTGATTTTTGTTCTGAGTTATCGTTTTGTGAAGGTCTATCAAAGAATCTGTTTCATAACTTTGCGAACTGAAAGATGGTTCTTGTATACCACGAATACCTTATGGAGTTTGGTTGAACTATATTTTGAAATGGTTTTATCTTCCTTGATTCTATTACATCAACAAATAAAGAGTTTGAATTCACCAGGGGACACGCCATTGTATTTACTCAAACGGGTTAACAATAATATTCTTACAATTTGTCCGTATATCATTTCAAATTTTAAAAAGCAATACAAATTTCAATTTCGAATAAATATTAAAATTAGTTAGGTACCTAAAAAGCAATACAAATTTCAATTTCGAATAAATATTAAAATTCGTTAGTTACCTACACTCAATTATTATTATCTTAAAATTCTTTCAATTCAAAATTCGAACAGTTGAAAGAAAATAATGTTTGCAAAAGAAAGGTCGTACAGGGCGACATAATTCTCTACCCAATCAAGGGTGTAGCTTCTCTTGATAAGGATTTAAAAAGCAATACAAATTTAAAATTCGAATAAATATTGAAATTCGTTAGGAACCTACACTCAATCATTATTTTGTTCTTGAAATTCTTTCGATTCAAAATTCGAACAGTTGAAAGAAAATAATGTTTGCAAAAGAAAGGTCGTATAGGTCGACATAATTCTCTACGCAATCAAGGGTGTAGCTTCTCTTGATATGGATATAATAAAGCTATCCACAGACTTAATAAGTTCATTCTTCAATTTCTATTTTTACAGTCTGCGAAGAAAATCAATTGTACCTACGTGTTTTGATTATGAAAACTAAATAGAAGGATAAAGTATAAACAAAAGATATTTATCATAAATGAAAATTCATTTTGATTAATATCAAAATTGATAAATTAACAAGCTACATAAATATACACAAAATTAAGTTTTTTTTTCATTGAAATTTACAGTTTTATTTCGAGACTAGTTGGTGTGGTTCAGTTTTTTGCGCGCGTTGCTTTTACGTTCAACAGATGGCGCAAGTTTTAACCAAAGCACGTTTGTCCAACAGATGGCGTTGTTTTTTAAAAAACATGTTTTTACCACAGGCAATGACTAAAGAAAATACCCTAAAAGGTCACAGGTTACATCTGTATAGTACGGGTACATAAAAACGATTCGAATGCAACGTTGTCTCAAAATTTGAATGCAATCGATGAAGAACTTTCGGACATTTGAAGATGATGAAACTTCGCACACTTGGCGTTCAAAATAAAAAGGATATTACTATGTAAATTTGATTTCTAAAAACTCTGTGTAAAGCCTGGGTGACGCCGGGGACTTCAGCTAGCAGTCAATAAAGAAATGCAAGCCCACAGAGCTAAAGTACATTTGTTTGCGTTTTTTCTGCACGATACTCAAATCTTAAATGATAAATATATGTATAAATATAAACAAAGTCGGCCGTGTGGACACATATTGGCCTATCCAGTTTGTTTTATATAATTTCCGGAGATGTTGTTTAAAAAAAGAAGGAGTAAACGTGTATTATATTATCTTGAAGAAATGATCTATTAATTGGGCACAACAACAAGTCGTATAAACACTGTAAAAGATCCGTTCCAAAGCGGAAAATGTCAGCCATGTACGAATTTTTGGCATGTATCCCGGCCGTGCATCGACGCCAAAGAGATCAATGGCATTAGTTCTTAGGAGCACATTTCATTTAAATGCAGGTAGAACAAACACAGAATACCTACACGCATTCTAAAGTCTGCAAACGGATAGCCTGCTTTTGAAAAGAGGCGAAAATTTTCACTTAGAATTTAAATTCGGTACATTTTAAAGTTCAACATTTCGCAAAGTAATTATAATATTTGCCATTTTAACAAGTGTTTCTCTGCTTTTTAACGATCTGTTTAACACAAAAAACATTGTATTTTCTTCTGTTTACTCCATGTGTTCCTTTTGTACAGTTTGTATTCAAGACTACTTCAATTTTGTTTACTGTGCAATATTATCTACGTATAAAATTTATGTTTCTCTGTTTTTTTTTGTATGCCATTCTTCCAATTTCACCGGAAATTTAAAAGTTTGTTTTTATTAGTGCCAGGAATGCTTATTGGTGGTTTGAATGGTATTAGAAGTCGGGAGGCTCGAGTAAGATGTTTTAGTGTTAACGCATTATCTCTGCATTGGAATGAGAAACGGAGTCGAATTAGAGTCGACATAATAAAGTTTTTAACAGTAACAATGTGGATTATTGATAATATATGAAGAGAATATTAGAAAAAGTCGGAGATGCCCAGGGAAAAATTAAATTATTATTTTTTTGTAAAAGATGTAAGTGATGAACGAAGAAAGAGGTGTAAGGATAATGCATGACTTGGAAGTGAATGGTAGAAGAGGTTGAGGATGCCCGACGAAGAAATGGCACGATGAAATGAAATAAATACCATTTCCATCTTAAGGCGATGCACTACGTCGTATAATATTTTAAATCGAGTCGCTATCAATAACAACCCTTACGTAGATGGCGATAAAGTTTAAATTCCCGCTTAACACCAGCCGCCTGTTTTGATTTATGCAAGAAAAAAACATTGCCGAAAAGTGCCTTTTATTTTATTTTGTGGATGTTCAAGCATAAATATTTAATTTTTTTTCGATGATTTTATAAATAACTTAATTTTCCACATTATACAATAAAATCATAACCGAAAATGGGTTCGTAAGTAGGAGATTTTGAACTTTAAAGCAGTTTTCATAGGCCTTATACATTATTTTTTTATGCGCTTATAAAAAGACTTGTCTAAAAAACACTCGATTGTTTCAAAGGCCAAGATGTTTTCTACTCGCAGTATTTAATTAAAGTATCTGAAACATTTCTAGGCGACCAAATTTTCAAACCAAAAACAAACGATTTTGCATTACTACGTATGGCATCGCCTTAAAAATGCATCAGGTACTCTAGAATTTACAATCTTAATACCCTCACCTTTTTTAAGTCCCCGAGCAACGCCGGGTAACCGTCAACTTTTATATTATGAAAGCTTTGGCATATAATATTATTTTGTTCAAATAAAAATCAAATGTTTTCTGTCAATAAATTAATAAACTGTAAAGAAACATTTATGTGAAAATATCACCTCACTATAAAAAATATGTTTTGTAGTATCTACACGAGCAATAAAAAAATGTCCATATGTTACATAGAAAAGCAATAATATAAATTATTATCAAACAATATCTAGTTTTTACAAATATAGCGGGCCGTAAAATGGTTCAAGTTTGTTTGTCATATTATATTACGATATACCTACCTACTTATATTATCTGTTTGTCTAGTTTTGTGTGAATTATTTGCTACATATCTACAGAAATAGTTCCATAGTTGTTTGGTGAATGGAAACTTTATCAATTTAATTTTAGCCGATAACCCCACAGTACAGATATTGGAATTATAGATACGCGATTTGCACTGTAATATTACGCGATTATCGGTTATTTTGAAGCAATTAGTTTTATTTTCACAACAAACCAATATTACCGCTAAAATACGCTGCAATGCGGGCTGAGAAAACAGTGTAGTGAATAAAAATTAATTATTAACAGTTTTAACAAACAAAAACAAACAATTCGCAAAAATACACGAACGTATCATCGACTATAAAATTATTGTAATATTCATATTTTTAATTTTTTTCATTTAGAAAAAACGGTAAAAATACAATACAAACAAGAAATAAATAATACAGGAAAAGAGAAAAGTATCATTTCATTGGAATTAAGTGAGGAAAACATTGGTTAAACATAAATTTTAATATGATATCGATAAAAAATGATGCAAGGTCTCAATAGCTCAGCAGTTAAAGAGTTTTCCTTGAAAGACCGATCCTGGGTTAAATCCCGGTTGCGACCGTTAACATTAATTTCATTTTATGTGTTTTGTTTAGCCTTTCGAAAATTATTCCAATAAATTAAAAATGTATTTAATTTACTCTCGGAAAAAGTTACGATAATGAAGGTATTTTTATGTAGACGAATAAATTGTCTATAAAGTTTTGATATGTGCCATTTTCGAATTTGCAACCAAAACAACATGTTCGTTTTTATTTGAGAATATGGCGGCATTTACGTTACGCCGGGCAACGTTGGTGCGAGCAGTCTTACCATCGAGGGGCGTATTTAATGTCGTCATGACGTTATAGCCAGTTGGAACCGTTTCGGAATATGCAATTTCAGATCTTTTTTAAATCAATAATTATGAATGGAAATATTAAAATTAAACATTTTTAGTACAATGATCATAACTGAAAAATAAATTTTAAATCTTCAAAAACAAAAAATAATTTAAATGGCTTTCACTGACGCATTCTGGATAGCCAGATACTTTCCAGTCGTCTTCCCATCAACCCTTCTAAAACCTACACAGCATTAGTAAAATAATGGGATTACGACTGTTACCATAAAAAACATTTACCTACTTAATTAATTTATGTAGTTAGGGGAGTTACGATTTGTAACAAAAATTAATAAATAATTTACTATTCAATCCATTCAAGATCACTTACGCAAAAAAAATCACAGTCCACCAGTATTTTTTTATACTAAAACAAAACAAACCACTTTACAAACATTTTTTCAGAAAACTACGTGAATCTTGTTATCAGGGCCAGTTTACAACTGAAGGAAATGACTGACAAGCCATGTTATGGCTGATAGAAAGCCAAATAACTCATTTCCATTACAATAAGCCCACTTCTGCGTTGTTCATGCATAGTGGAAGTACAAATGAAGCATTGACTGTTTGGAGATGGGCCAAAATATGTTCCGGAGTGAAAACATTTTTGCTTTGAACACTGTCATCAATTTCCTTCAACTATTCTATTTTCGTGGTGTCTTCTTATTATAATTGCCGTCATTCAATTTTTCCGCCACACAAAAGTGGCAACTGCCAGGAGCTACGACAACTCCAATATTGGGAAAAGTTGTGATGCAAATAAATGAACAATGAGAAACTAAAAATGTAGGTTGGGTGACCCGTGTTACATATTGAAAATGAACATTTTAGAAATAGTCGAAAATGGTATTTATTGATACCGATACCCATATGGAAATTATATATGTACCTAATCAAAAATCCTTTTTTTTTTTTTGCATATTTTTTTCATTTTTTTATTTCTTGCTAGAGCAATGCCGATGAGTTACAAAACTCATTTTAGGATGAGAGAAATTTACAATATATAGATGGGAGTTAATAGGTACATTTTAACATTGGTATTTTGATATCAAAATTATTAGTTTCACATACAAAACAGTACAAACATGGAAAAACAGACGTTAAGTAGAACAAACAAGAATCAACAAAAAATTAAACAGACATGGATATACACATAAGCACAAAGCCAAGGTAGGAATTTATAAGAACATTTCGAAGAGAGTTATAGAGTGTGTAGGCAATAAAGTGCTGATCTGTCATCTGCCATTAGAGAAGAAATAATAGATTGGAACGGTACTTAATCATAAAAAACACCTTGTACATACTTTCACACATATCATAAGAAAGCATATGTCATTTGCCTTTGCCGTTGCCGTCAACAAATTACCAAAATACACGAGAAATTAAGACAAGCTGTACACGTTTACTATCAATAAATAATAAACACATTATCAGTATTTTAAACACAAATGTAAATTTTTAACCACGCTTAAATGACATTTTAGATAGATATTTCAAAAAAAAAATTAATAATATTTTCAATTCGGTTAATATAAGTTTGGTATAGGGAATTCCAGATAACAGATGTAAATTCGAGATGAGATCTTACGAAAACCATATATAGTAGTTCAAGTGTAAAAGGTTTATTATATGGTTTTGTGATGCGTAGAATGAAGCTCATTTGTTTGTAGGTTTTTTCTAAGATGTGTTCAAAGTGATATTTAAATAGCAATTTATAGTCAAGTAATACTCCAAGGCCTTTGAGTTTTTTAAATCGTTGAAGATCAATGTGGTTTAGGTGGTAAATATTTATAATTATAATAAATATTTTCAAAAATAAGCATGGTGCAAAAAGTCCACAAGGCTTTTTTTTGTTTGACCAAACACTAATTAAATAGTGATTTGATACCTGAATATTTATATTTTGCAATATTTTTTTTATTTTAACACCAAAATTTAGGCAACATTTAATGTCGAGTTCTCAAAAGTTTTTGTAATCCGGGCTTCAGCTGGATTATCCATATTTAGACATTTTTGATAACATTCGATATCAAATCCCCAAAAATGGTGGTAATCCGGGTTTTAGCTGGATTATGCTTCCAGAAATCACATTATAGCAGATATTTTGTTGTTCATGCATTTGTGTTGTTTTTTCTGTCTGCGAGGTTTTATTATTAAAAATAAATATGTTTTTAAACAAAATTTAAACCAAAAATAATTGTATATCTTCTCTCTGAATCTGGTACAAATTAATTTTATTATGTTCTGTTGCCTATTCAGGGTTTCAATTATTTGATAAATGCATAGAAAATTTAATTGATATATAATGCTCACAATTTATATGGTATCTAATGCACAGATGCAATGCAGGCATGCTGAGTCTGTTCTACAGGTAGTTTAATGCAATCTAACGAGCTAGCAGCATTCAATCCCTGTGAATCGGTGCACATAATTGAAACTCGACGGACACGAACGAAACACCTATTCACAGGTGATATTGGCTTCTTGCAAACGGCTCGTTTCTTCGACTCGTTTTTGCTAGCCAAATATTTTTTAGTTGACCCGTAACCTATGTATTTATATAGTAGTTCTCTTACATACAATATATGGCTGTTATCAACAATAAATTACCTAAGTAAAATAAATGATTGTCTGTAAAGAATGTTTCTACTAACGCATTCGTGAACAACAAGTTTTTAAACCAAAATTATGTTATTAGTGCTTCTTTGCTGGGTATTTGGCAGAGCGGTGAATTCAAGAGAATAATTTCACGATTCAATTTCGGTAAGAAAAAAAAAAGGTTTTTCGCGCAAGTCCCGGACAAGTGCCAATCAACCGGCTCCCACATCTGAAGCATAATAATGTTTTCATCTTTAAAAAAAACTACTTTTTTATTTATATCTTTTGTATAAAATTTAATGCACGGAGAAAAATGATCAAGTTAAAAAAGTGATAGCATGCCAATTTCCTTATAAAACATTAGTCATTCAGAATATATCGGGAATACATTTTCTTTTCCTAATAAATACAATGACGTTATGGTACAATATCAGTATTTCAGTATCAATATTTGTATGAACACGTAATCCGCCGTCCTCATAAAACATTTGTTTTTGACTGATACTTTGTTAGGAACTCTCATTTCATTCATTACAGGCCTGCAGTCCCGTTTTTTACTGGAAAATTAATAATTTTACTGGATTTTAAATAAATTAACAGTGTTCCATATCAGTAAGGATGGATTGTTTCACAAAATTTTAACAATCCATCAAAGTTGATTTTCAAGTTCTATGAAGGTTCATATTTGTCTTAAATTGGTGTAAATGAAGAGAAATAGTAATTACAATGGAGCTCTCACTGGCAGCGCCACTAGCCCAACATTGGTTGAGTTCGGCTTGGATAGATAGATTGTTGTGTAGCAGACACATGGAGAAAACTTAGGACGGGTTGTTTCACAAAATTTTAACAATCCATCAAATATCAAAGTTAATTTCCTAGTTCTATGAAGGTTCCAATCAAGTTCTGTTATTATTTCAGTTTTATGAAGCCCCTGGCCAATAATGATATATAAATATAACTTGAATGGAACCTTCATAGAACTAGAAAAATAACTTTGAAATTTGATTAATTATTAAAATTCCGTGAAACAACCAGTCCTAAGTTTTCTCCATGTGTCTGCCAAAAATATAGAGTTGTAGATACTCCAAGAGTCGCAGAAATTGACTTTGTCACACGTAATTTTCGCAGAAATTTTGTCATAAAATGGCCACTCAGCGCCATTTTGTTTTTTTAACAGCTCCCGTTAAATGCCGATTCTAAGGACGGGTAGTTTCACAGTATTTGAATAATTCATCAAATTACACAATTACTGTGAAGCAACCGGCCCATGATAAAATAATAACAGAACTTGAAGAGAACTTTCACTAACCTTGTATTATAATTATAAAATTTGATAAATTCTGTCAAACAATCCATCCTGAGTCCGTTACAGCTTGTGAACAAATTGTAAAAAAAATTGTAAACAAAATTGTGGGCGCCCTGGTGAAAAATCTCCATTCAGAATCGAAACGTTCTCTGAAATGGCTTTGACCGTGCTTATTGCCTAAATCTGAACAGCTAGGTACTTCCTATCCGTCATCTTTACATCTCCTTCATTCACCCACTCTTTTCAGCCCCACAACATATCCCGATTAATGATTTTTTTTTTTCAAAAATCAACATATGTCTTAGAACATTTTTTTCCGCGACCATTTGTTTTTTCAATTACTTTGTATCTAAGTGAGTAAAGGTTATAAAAATAATATGTTATTGTTAAAAATAAATTAACATAAAAATAAGAACAAACTTTGATGACCAGTTCATTTTAAACGGCAAAAAAAATGGAATGTTTATGTAGGGCACTTTGTTGAGTTTTTAAAAAAAGGTCCTCAGTCATAAATGCCAGTCTCTCTAGGTCCAAAAGTGAGAGAACGCGTATACTGGATAGTTTCACGTCAAATATCAATAATCGATAGTAGTTGCTGATGCTATAAATAAATTGTATGCATCATCAACTGGTAAGTATAAATATACTCAATATTTGGAGAAGTGACAGTGCTCTATTTCAACGTGTTGCATTAACCGAAATGATGCTCAAGGTTTCAATTTGCGATCAAAGAACTTTCAATACGTCAAACACAAATTTTATTGAATTTCAAAACTCCTCGTCATTTCCAATTCGTATTCCATTGTTTCAAACAATTATTTTAATACGAGTTAGATGCTCAAAATAGCACAAAACGTAGGTGGGATTATTGTATTGTTGTCGAATTCAAGCAATTTGAATCGATGTATATCATGACCTGAAAAAATACAACACTCATTTTTAACACGTATTAATCGTAAATTTAATATCCTGTTGAAAATATAAACTTTAACTGTCTAGTGAAAACTATAAAATTAATAAAGCTTTCCGATAGAAGATTGGTGTGTCATGTCATTTTTCTTTTTAAAAGCATTAATTCCGCTATCCCTGCATTATTTCAATTGATTGGATTGCATTTTCTTAATAGAGTCACATGAACTAAAACTGTCTTTAAGTGCAACAATAATGGCATTACCAATTCGTTTGTAACTCCCTTAAAGCACATATACACAGCTTAGATAACCAATTTGCAGAATAACAGATATTTTAACAGCACCAAAAGAACTTACAAAAAAAGCATTTCATATATTTGAAAAATATATATGTATTAGTTAACATTTTATTTTCTATAGCCTGATTGTTAATTTTAGTTGTAGTAATTAGTAATGATATATACAAGTATATTTACACTGTATATTTTGTTAGCAACAAATAAAATGTTAAATTCTTTCGGGCTGTCATTCAATGAATGGCAGTGCTTGATTTTTGAACTGCTCATGTGTATTCAGAACGCAGGTGTAGCAAACCAAAGAGTCAGAAATATTGTAGGGTTGGCAATCTTACCAATGCATAATGATTACTTGAGTAAATACTGGAGGTTCGGTAATCAAAATCATAGATGTAAATCAGTTAGAAGGAACCACACTATTCTTTTATGTAACAATCTTTTTTTTTAATATTTTATTCTGTATTTAAAGGTACTTTTGTACTGTAATTCAGTACAAAAATTTAGAAGTAGAAAAAAAATTTAAAAAATAAATATTATCTCGTTAAACTACAATTAAGTAGTTTGTCAACAAGATGTACATGTTCAATTACAACGTAAATATGTAAACATAATATTATTACTAATTATAAATATACATAATAATAATACTTAATCTAAAATAACACTAAATCTACATGCTAATAAATAACAGCTATTGATTGATAGTGATGACCAGTATAAATTATTTCTACTTACGAGCTATGTTTTCAGTACGTGCCTGAATCTATTTGGGAATTTACAATTTTTAAATTTCTAGGGTTCGTTTTTCGTATTTATTGTTATATTTTGGAAAAAGCATGTCTTCATCTTCGTGGACCTAGTGTTGTGTTTATGTTCCAATTTCCAAGTTCTTAAATTTTTTAAATCATTCCACATTCATTAAGAGTTTTCCAAAACTAGTTTACATTTGTTTAAATTTATAGACTCATTTGAGTGCTCCCCTCCAAGGAAATCTTTGGTAAAAGGCGAAAGATTTATTCGTTATTGGAGGGAATATTTGCAGAATTCCCTAATGCGTCGAGATGATTAGTATGCAGAAAAAATGTATCATGAATGATATATATAAGTGATTGTTTTTAATTGAAAAAAGTCTGATAGCAGTTGTTAGTAGCAAATCTTTGAAAGCAACGGACATGCTCGAACGCCCTAGCAAACGAACCAAATCTGAATGAATCGATTACTCGGAAGGCAATGCTTACGCTAACTTCACCTAAAGGTCGTTTTTTGCTGCAAAACATTTTTCCCGATGGCGATGGATCGAAAAGATCTCCTGATCCACATTGACTAGCATAGATACATCAATGAGTGAACACAATATAAAACCTCTCCTATTTCCTATTAATCTCCGTTTACTCAGAAATCAAACGCAAAAAATGTTGATTAAGTTTTTGTTCCTTTGATTAGTTTTTCCCACTATGCTGTAATTTTCCTAAAAAAGGTTTTAAGCTTTAGATAAAAGCTTAATGAATATGCACACGATTCAGTAACTTTGTAGCTTTGATATATATGGGAGATAACAATATTTTTATTTATTTATTACTAGCTGAGTAGCTTTGATATATATGGGCGATAACAATATTTTTATTTATTTATTACTAGCTGACGTGTACCCGGCTTTGCTCAACTTTTCTCTACTTTCAATAAATTTAATATCCATTTATTATGTATATACAAACATTCCGGAAGAAATTTTCTAAATGATAGTGAAACCCCTATCAAACTCCGTTGCATAGTTAAGAAGAACTAAACACACAAACAGACGCGGATAGTGACTTTGTTTTATACTATTTAGAGAAGAGATATCACAATTACGAATGTACTAAAAGTTTATCAGGAAATGGCCTGTAATCCCGTTTTTAGTTTATTATGATATGGGATGTTACAGTAATAAATGCGTAGAAGCAAAATGACCAAAACGGCCTCAAAATAACGATCGTTTAAGGAATGAAGACGTCGCTGCGCGAATTTATGACCTAACAAAATATAATCTGTTCGAAGCGTGACGTCACAACTCTAGTCAAAAACAATAGACCAGGGATTCCAAACCCAGATAGAATTTCATGGGTTTTTTTTCTAAAACAAAGTTTCATTTATGATGTATGTATGTGCCAGCAAACTTAATTAGTTTATATGGTGTTAATTTTTTTTAATGGTAAATACCTATTTTTTTACTAAAAAAAACAGGAATGTGTTGTACACACTTTTTGTACAATATTTAACACATTAGAATGATGGATATTACAAAAACAAATTTATGACATCAATCAACCGTGCTTGGACACCGATGTACTACATACAAAAATCAACGTTTTTTTAAACGATTTAAAAGAAAATTGGATTGAAAAGAGACAACCATGCAGAACAGACACGTTGCTATAAATCGCATGAACTCTAATAAGTAGTAAAGCGACCTTATGCAACATACGGAATCGGGCCACTAACGATAACACCCCTTATGTAGATGGCGATAAGGTTAAAATTCCCGCTTAACACCAACCGCCAGTTTCGATTTTTGAAAGTTAATTTTATTTTATTATTTAAATTTCAGCTACAACATTTTTTTTGACCATTTTTTAAAGAACCTATTTTTTTGCACTATGCAATAAAACCATATCCGAAAAGGGGTTTGTAAGTAGGAGATGTTGCACTTTAAAGCAATTTTTCAGCCTGATACTTTATCTTTTCCCTAGGGTTTTGAGAAAAATTCTCAATAATTTCAACGGCCAAGAAGTGTTCTACTCGCAGCATTTAATTAACGCATTATGATGTTTCTAAGCAATCAAATTTCCAAACTAAAAACAAGTGCATTATTCGCAGTGCATCGCTTTAATAATAACCAGGCACGAAAAGCCAGGTAGGTACTAACCTACATACACTCTTCCCTTCTACCTTCCCTTCCCTTAACAGTTTCTACTTTACAAAGACCAACAAATAATTCATGATACCATAAGGTAGGCGACACATTACGCTATAAGCATCATGGCTTGGCCTATTTCAGCGTATCGCCCGCCATATACTATCAATGGGAAGCGAGCGATATGCTAAAATACGCCAAGCCACGCAAATATAACGCACTTATAGCGTGGTCTGACACTGGCTTAATCCCCCCTGCTTACTGAGTTTAATAACTAATTACATTTTTATAACAATACATATTGGTATGCTATATACTTATTTTAATAAAAAAATTATTGTTGACAGTTTAAATAGCATTTTTATATTTAAAGTAAATCTAAAATCAAAACAGACAGAGCTGACACACTTTTCAAAATAAGTTGAGGTAAAGCATAATAAATCTGCTAAAGTTCTGAAGGTAACCGTATAAATTTAGCCCCAGAACATTTGCCAACTGTTGCTATTGAACAAAATGTTTGATCTTTTTTCTTCAATCCCTGCAGTTGTACTTAACCCACGTTGAGCGTAAAAATAAAATAAATAGCGAATGGAAAGAAGGTCACGTTATTCTGAACGCGTATCAACATGTGTTATTATCGCGTCTCGACGTACTTATCGGCAGTTGGGCAGTTGGATGTTTATGTTAATGTTATTATTATTATTATTAGTAACGTTATCAAAATCGTGCAACGTAATGATATTTATAACACAAACTGAATATGTTATTATAATTGTGTTACAAATACGGAAATAATGGATTGATAGTTCTGACTGTGTGGGTGTTTCAGTAGAAGCAACCTAAAGGCAAGGACAAGGTGGGAAAGACTGCGTAGAAGGAAATTGGAGCAGAAGGGAAGGACTAAATATTAGGAAAATGGCGAGTGAAGGCAGCCAGTGGAGAGCATTTTTATGTGGATATGAAGGAGGATAAACTGCGTGTAAGAAGATTGGAGCAGGACGGGAAGGACTGAAGACTAGGTGAAAGGCGAGGAACCGCAGCCAGTGGAGAGCATTTTTATGTGGATATGAAGGAGGATAAACTGCGTGTAAGAAGATTGGAGCAGGACGGGAAGGACTGAAGACTAGGTGAAAGACGAGGGACCGCAGCCAGTGGAGAGCATTTTTATGTGGATATGAAGGAGGATAAACTGCGTGTAAGAAGATTGGAGCAGGACGGGAAGGACTGAAGACTAGGTGAAAGGCGAGGAACCGCAGCCAGTGGAGAGCATTTTTATGTGGATATGAAGGAGGATAAACTGCGTGTAAGAAGATTGGAGCAGGACGGGAAGGACTGAAGACTAGGTGAAAGGCGAGGAACCGCAGCCAGTGGAGAGCATTTTTATGTGGATATGAAGGAGGATAAACTGCGTGTAAGAAGATTGGAGCAGGACGGGAAGGACTGAAGACTAGGTGAAAGGCGAGGAACCGCAGCCAGTGGAGAGCATTTTTATGTGGATATGAAGGAGGATAAACTGCGTGTAAGAAGATTGGAGCAGGACGGGAAGGACTGAAGACTAGGTGAAAGACGAGGGACCGTAGCCAGTGGAGAGCATTTTTATGTGGATGTGAAGGTGGATAAACTGCATAGAAGAAGATTAAAGCGGGACGGGAAGGACTGAAGATTAGGCGAATGGCAACAAAGTACGGCAGCCAGCGGAGCGCATTTTTGGATGTGTAGGTGGATAGACAGCGTGGAAAAATATTAGAGGAGGATGGGATGGACTGAATACTAGGTGAATGGTGAGGAATTCCAGCCAGTAAAGAGTGGAGGTGGAATCTCACTATGGGACGTAGCACCGCGACGGTGGAGAGCTTATTTTATTTTCACATTTTTACAGACTGACCTCATCAAGTAAGTTTTTAGATTCTCACGGCCAAAAGCATTTTTGTTGTTTGTTTTTGGGGTGTTATGCCGTGTTGCGCTAACTCCTTCTTTAGCCGACGTTTCGGACAGCGTTGCAGTGTCCATCATCAGGGCAGATCCGGTAGATCACATCTTCGGATCTACCGGATCTGCCCTGATGATGGACACTGCAACGCTGTCCGAAACGTCGGCTAAATAAGGAGTTAGCGCAACACGGCATAACACCCCAAAAACAAACCACAAAAATGACCTCATCAACTCTGACCAATCGACCTGTCATATATTATTTATAATACAAAATGTTATAGGTGTCTCAGAATTATGATAACAATATTCAAGAATATTCTCAAATTTAAAGGAAAGGAAGTTACACTAATTAATTATTAATTACAGACTGCCGTGATAGATAAATCTTTGTTCAAAATATTCGATTTTTCTGCAAATTTTTAAGATATAATTTTTTTTTATTGTTATTATTATTATTATAGTTGACCAGTGAAAAATTGACTGTAGCATTTGTGAGTTGTGATTATTTGAAAATTATTCATAAAAAAATGCTTCAACATTAAAAAATTATTTCAGATAATTATTTAACTTTTAAATGAACACTATTGGTAAGCTTTTAATAATTACTGATTCAGATTAGATCCGTCAAATATTTTAACAAAATAAATACACATTTCTAATGTAGAATTATTACTCATAAATTTTGTACCTTCTTTATCGCTAAGAAAATTAAGTTCAATGAAGGTAAATAATTTTACTTTACATTATGTACGTTTCGCAAGAATTTATAACCGAAATTAGTACGTTTGGTGATGATGATTATAGTTATGGATAAAACATAAAAAGTTCACCAATGTACATAGCATAAAAGTGCATAAGATTATCAAATTTATACGTGATAAAACTGTTATATTCTCTTTAAACCGTTTTTGAACTAACAGTAACTCTTAGCTGTCTTCGATTAGCATTTCGGAGACAGATTTTTCTTAATTAGCAACTAATATGCGCACTTCGATGTGTGTTGTGTTCAATTTTTTGTTTAATATTCTAGAAATGTCTCCAAGGCAGGTATGAAAAAAGTTATTTATAGAATTGTGCCACATGGAGCAAATGCTGATATTGTCGATTGGGAAAAAATGTTTTGAGTCGGTCACACATACGATCATACTCACGCCACATTTAGAAAATACTTGAGGTGATGCACAGCAAATTTGTGCAAAATTATGTTTTTGCTTTGAAAATTTGATCGCTGAGATGTACAGAGTTTTCCAATAAGAGGTGTTATTTTGATATTTAATCGTTAAAGATCAATGGTTTTGTTGCTTGTGTGGCACGTAGCGCCGTCTTGTTAAAAGAAAAACAGTGTCCAGATCAAAACCATTCAATTTCGGCCATAAAAAATCATTAATCATCTCTCGATAGCGATCCATTCACCGTAACTGTTGCTCCAGCCTCATTATCGAAAAAGTAAGGTCCAATGACTCCGCCGGACCATAAATCGCACCAAACAGTCACACGTTGAGAATAGAGAGGCTTTTCAACAATAACTCTTGGGTTTTCCGAGCCCCAGATGAGACAATTTTGCTTGTTGACGAAGCCATTGAGGTGCAAATGGGCCTCATCCCTCAAGATGATTTGCATTTGATTCACTCAAGTGAATTTTAATAATTTCAATGCGTTTTTGAAGCGTGTATCGTTCCATTTTTATTAATGGCGTAGTTTTTACTTGTCAAATGTCAAAAAATGACAGCTTCAAAAGTAACAACTACGGAAATAGCGGGCTATTCAAAATAACACCTCTTATTGGAAAATTCTGTATAACAGATGCATATTGTATAAATATAAAGTAGAGAAAAGTCGGATCACGTCAGCTAGTAATATATAAAAATTCATACTGCGTATGCATGTGCTCGCACATTCGAAAAGTAGTCGAACGATATCGCTCAAATTTTCAAAGTTTCTTCTTATTAGTGCCTGGAGTGGTTTGAATGGTAGAAAAAGTCGGAAACGTCCGAGTAATACTTAAAACAAGAACTCTGCACCGGAATACTTTCATTATCCCGGT